>CM034461.1:22242598-22842598 GCA_019925255.1 Litchi chinensis | reverse complement strand
GGTAGAAATACCATTCCCTTCTCTCTCTCTTCCTCACCATCTCTCTCATTATCAACACCCTCATCTTCATTTTTTATGTTGATAATAGTAACATTGTTATCATCATCTTCTTTGTTAGAGCCCAAACTAATTCCATGGCCTCACTAGTTCCACTATGTGCTTTGTGAACCACAATGGTGTCATCCAGATGATTAACCTTTGGTACAACTGGCCCAACCGCTGCAACTTAATATGAGACAAAGAAGAAGTGAAAAAAGGGATTGAATAACTAGTGGAAAATGGGGAAGGCGGCATGGTGGAGGTCATTATTGGTGGTGGTGGTAGTGGTAATCTTTGGATTGTTTCTTGGAAAAGAAGGGTGGTTATGGATTGAAATCAAAAAAGAAGAGAAAGATAAAGTGAGAGAAGAGAAGAGAAGAGAGGGCGTGGGGTGATTAAAAGAAAGAAGAGATAAGTGGAACATGGGGTGATAAGAACGAATGAGTAGTAGGGTCAGTCAAAGAGAGCCGATAAGGACAAATTTATTTTAATACAATAATTATTTAAATTAATTTTATTCTAATTCAATCCCAGCCTACACTAAACATCATATTCGATAATTTTAATCCAATCTCAAGTTTTACCAAATATAGAACAATAATTTTTTAATCCAATCCATTTCATTTTAATCCAATACAATCCATTCTATTCTAATCCCAAGTGCCAAGTGTAGCCTTATAGTTTGTTAAAATCTAATACTAAACTATTAAGAAATCTATTAGGACTTTTTGAAATTAAATATTTTATGAATAGTTGACCATCTACTCTCATAAATACTAAAGAAATCTTCCAATTCATGTAAATAATTGTTTCTAGTGGTATTTGAACCACATCAACTACTAATGTCGAAGGAAAGATGTACACCATTTAAGTTAGGAATGTGCCATATTATAATTTTAACCTAAATTTAACATAAAAGGAAAATTGTGCGAAATAGTACCACAAAAAAAAAAAAAGTGAGTTTCATATGAATGTTGAACAACTGAATATAGTTTTTCAGAACCATCAATATTTGCGAATTATAGTTTGTGAACAAAGACCACAAATTATGATAGTCTTTTGTCCTTTATTCATGAACTATTATATTTGTCTGCAAACTATAGTTAGTGAACACTAATGGTGCTAAAAACTCAACTAAGTTCTTGAGAGATAGTTTGAAAACTAACATGTTTTGTGGTGTTAGATTAAAAAAAAAAAAAAAAAAAAAAATCTCACATAGCTTCTTTGAAAATTGTAATATTAGATTAAGAAAATTTTCGAGAGCTTTTCTAATAATTTTGAAAAACACTTGAGCAAAGTATTTGTAAGTGGTGTGTAAAAAGAAAAGGCAAAAGAATATACTTTAATTTTTGTTTAAATATGTTATATGTATTTTTCGGACTCATTAAATGGGCTGGTAAAAGCCTAGTTTAGGCCCGATAAGAAGACCCGATAAGGGCAATCCGGTCAAAACCCATCAGACGAGACCCAGTATCGATTCTAAGCCCAGTCAACTCTTCAACTCGCTCAGGTAATTTCCACAGCCAGGTCGCAGCTCGCCTCATGCACAGCTCGTCTCTTAGCGAGCTCGAGCTCGAAACCGCCATAAACAGCAGATCGCTCAGAAGTGTAATTAATACAGTATCTTCCAGAATAGGCAGTTGTCTAACCCGATCCTGATTCTCTCTCCAAATATGACAATTACCTAATCAAGTCGTAATTCCCTCATCAGATATGGAAGTTTATTCAAATTCAAATTCAAATCAACCTTATCTTAAGATAATTACAGTAATTCTCTGATATTATTCCAACCAAATAGGAATTGTAATTAATTTATGATTCTTTTCCTGATTTTTCTGATTTTATTTAAATCATTTGGAAAGTGTAATTAATTCAGAATTCTTTTCCTATTTTATTGCAACCAGAATTGTAACATCTTTTCTCCTATAAATAGGGGTTAAAATCATTGTAATCTAGAGAGACAACATTGAATAATATACTGTCACTCTGCAGAATTTAAGAGATAGACAGTCGTGGACGTAGGTTTATTATTGCTGAACCATGTAAAAGCTTTGTGTTCTTTGTTTGACTCTCGGTTTTTGTCTGTGTTCTTTCTTGGTATTTGTGCTTTCTCATATTGATTGCAGGTATTGGGCATTGATTACTCGTCGATTGAAATTCAACGTCGACATTTTGGCGCTAGAAGAAGGGCCCAAACTGCAGTCTTATTCATCTCGATTTCTCGATTCTTGACAACATGACAAAAACCAGATCAAACAGGTATCATGTTGAGGATGACTAGGCAGAGAGCTACATGAACCAATCTCAGCAAAATATACAGCTTGTGCAAGACGCAACCATGCATGCAGCAGGCCCGTCCCATGGACAGGCACTCGGTGCTGCGATAGGCATCCCTCCTCTACCTCATCGTCAAATGGTTCCAATTACCCCAATGGTCGAAGGGCAGAATTCGTTGTTACAGAGGCAAGAAGCATTGGAAGACACGGTTAGATAGCTCACAGAGGCCGTCAATATGTTGGTGCAGACTCAGGTTCAAAACGTAATTAGGGTGGAAGTTCAGGCACCAAGGGGAGTGCCCCAGCAGCATGAAGCGGTGCAAGGGCCCGAAAGGCTGGCGAGGGAAATCCCGCGACCCACAGACTCGGCTCACTCCTCTAATGCGCGTTCTAGGGTTGGAAGACACCCCCTCCGACAAGAAAGGGAAGTCGCACGCCCGGCTAGCCTGGTGGTGAGGTTGAGCCAAGATAGGAACCAGCGAGCAGAGGTTGGGCACAATAGAGTCCGAGCCGCAGCTCGGTATGTCGATGAGGTGGATAGGCAACAAGTAAGATCCCATTATGAGGGCTAGTTCGAAGAGGACGAGAGGTATGACCCAGAGCACTCGGCTCCAAGTCACGGTCACAGAAGGAGATACGAGCTCTGAGATCCACAAGTAGAGGAGCTCCTCCAAAGGGTCCAACAATTGGAGGGGTGACCTGGAGCTCCGGAGCAGCGCAGGCACTATGGGGAAAGGACCCCCTTTACAAGGGAGATTGAAACGCAGCCTCTCCCTCCGAGGTTTAAAGTGCCGAGCATTCAGCAGTATAACGGGGATAGTGACCCCTATGACCATCTCGACGCCTTCAACGTTCAGATGGACCTGCAAACCAATAATCCTATGGTAAAGTGCCGAGTATTCCCAGCTACTCTAGGAGATATTCCAAGAACATGGTTTAAGAATCTCCCGGTTCGCAGCATAGGCAGTTGGGAGGAATGCCAATAGAAATTCGTTGGTCAGTACAGAGCACTGAGAAGGCAGCTCGTTCCATCCTGCCACCTAGCCACAATCTTCCAACGTCAAGGTGAATCGTTGAAGGAATATATCACCAGGTTCAGACGCGAGGTCGCAAATGTTGAGCATCCATCAGATGAGAGTATACTGACAGCGATCTCGGTCGGGCTGCGCAAGGATGGAAAGTTATATGAGAGCATTTACAAGTCCCCAGTAAAGGATCTGGGAGAATTCTATGAGTGAGCTGCGAAGGAGATTAGGTGGGAAGAGACCTTCAACCCGAAAAAACAGAATCAGAAGAATGAAGCGGGTAGTTCCAGTCAGCCAAAGAGGAGAAACAATGGCAGGAATGAAGAAGGAAGAAATAGTGACTCAAGTAACCAGATCGCTAAGAGAGCGAGGAGAGAGCCAAGGTATGAGCGACCTCAACATCAAGGTCGTCATGAAGGATACAGCGTCCTGACGGCTTCACCGGACAGGATTTACGCTGCAGAGAGGAACAAGGAGGATTTTGGGAGGCCCCCAGACTGGAGGAGCTACTAGTGCATGGTAGCTTGGTAGCGGAGCAAGTAGAGATATACCCCTCAGAGGACAGCCAAGTAAACCTCCCAGAGCACTTACAGGTAGACCCCGCAGTCAGGCCGCCAGAGTATATACAGTGACCCAGCAGGCGGCAGATGCTACACCAGATGTGGTCACATGTACCATCTCTTTATTTGATATTGATGCCCATGTATTGGTGGACCTAGGAGCCACCCATTCTTTTATTTATCGAGAGTTCATAGATAGAGTCGGAATAGAGTTGAGTCCGACCAAGTGTAGTATGGTAGTGTCACTTCCTACAGGTGATTCGCTTATCGCGGATAGAGTCTACATGGGAAGTAAGGTGACTATAGCAAGTCATGAGTTCGAGGCTAATCTAATAGTACTCGATATTCATGACTTTGACATCATTTTGGGAATGGATTGGTTATCCATGAATCGCGCGACTGTAGATTGCTATAGAAAAGAAATTCAGTTTAGCAAGCCTGGGGAACCAAATATGATCTTTTGTGGAGAGTGAAAAATACTCTCTACAAGTTTAGTAAGCGTGATCCGAGCAAACAAGATGCTCCGTAAAGCATGCTAGGGATACTTGGTGTATGCCATAGAAGCTGGCAGTACTGGGTTACAAATGACAGAAGTTCCTGTGGTGAACGAGTTCTCTAATGTATTTCCTGAGGACCTTCCAGGACTACCTCCGGATAGAGAGATTGAGTTCGAGATTGAGCTAGCACCTGGCACAGAACCCATCTCTATAGCTCCGTATCGGATGGCACCAGCTGAACTAAAGGAATTGAAAGTGCAAATGGAAGAGTTATTGAGCAAAGGCTTCGTTAAGACTAGCACATCATCGTGGGGAGCTCCGGTGTTGTTTGTAAAGAACAAAGATGGAAGCCTCCGTTTGTGTATTGATTATAGACAGCTAAACAAAGTAACCATCCGGAATAAGTATCCACTACCAAGAATCGACGACTTGTTCGACCAGCTACAGGGAGCTAAGGTCTTTTCGAAGATAGATCTACAGTCAGGGTATCATCAACTGAAGGTGCGTAGGGAAGATATTCCCAAGATGGCCTTCAGAACCAGGTACGGGCATTATGAGTTCTTGGTGATGCCATTCGGCTTAACCAACGCCCCAGCAGCCTTTATGAATCTGATGAACGGTGTCTTCAGACCCTATTTAGACAAGTTTGTCATAGTCTTCATCGATGACATCCTGGTGTATTCAAGTAGTAGAGAGGAACATGCAGAGCACTTGAGGATTGTATTGCAGACTCTAAGAGAGCATCAGCTGTATGCAAAATTTAGCAAGTGCCAGTTTTGGCTAGATCGTGTAGCATTTCTGGGACATGTAGTGTCAGCAGAGGGTATTTCAGTAGATCCCCAAAAGATAGAAGCTATTGTAGATTGGAAGCCATCCACGAGTGTAACAGAAGTCAGAAGCTTCTTGGGTTTAGCTGGGTATTACAGAAAATTTGTAGAAGGATTCTCCAAGATAGCTACTCCACTGACCAAGTTAACAAGAAAAGAAGAGAAGTTCATCTGGTCAGAAGCCTGTCAGAGCAGTTTCGATGAGTTAAAGCAAAGGCTGACCACAGCACCAGTGCTTACACTTCCCTCAGGAAGTGTAAGGGTTTACAATATATTGCGATGCCTCTAGTCAAGGTTTGGGTTATGTGTTGATACAGCATGATAGAGTGATAGCTTATGCTTCAAGGTAATTAAAGAAGCATGAAGTGAACTATCCAACACACGACTTAGAGTTAGCAGCTGTAGTGTTCGCTTTGAGAATATGACGACACTATCTCTATGGAGTACCTTGTAGGATCTTCACTAATCACAAGAGCCTACAATACCTGTTCACGCAGAAAGACTTGAACATGAGACAAAGAAGGTGGATAGAGCTTATTAAAGACT
Source organism: Litchi chinensis (assembly GCA_019925255.1). Taxonomy (NCBI): domain Eukaryota; kingdom Viridiplantae; phylum Streptophyta; class Magnoliopsida; order Sapindales; family Sapindaceae; genus Litchi; species Litchi chinensis. Next base: position 22,836,828 of record CM034461.1, on the reverse strand, counting down.
ATGACTGCACCATTGAATACCACCCAGGCAAGGCAAATGTAGTAGCAGATGCGCTAAGTAGGAAACCCTCTAGTTCCCTAGCCCAACTTAAAGCAGAGTACTTGCAGATGTTAGTAGAGTTGAGATCTATGAGGGTCAGTTTAGAGACAGCAGAATTAGGCGCTCTAGTAGCAGCTTTCCATGTTCGACCAGTGTTAGTGGACAGAGTCAGAGAATTGCAAGCTCAGGATCAGTATTTGATGAAATTGAGAAGCAAGATAGAGGCTGGACAGCAGAGTAGCTTCACTTTGCGAGGTGATGGAACGCTAGTATTGGGCTAGAGACTATGTGTCCCCGATGTAGCAAACTTGAAGAAAGAAATCATGGAAGAGGCACTTTCCTCAGCATATGCTATGCATCCAAGAAGTACGAAAATGTATCGAACTCTAAGAGACCACTACTGGTGGAAGGGTATGAAGAGAGAGATAGTAGAGTTTGTATCCAAGTGCCTAACCTGTCAGCAGATTAAGATTAAACATCAGAAGCCAGCAGGTTTACTACAACCTCTTTCCATTCCTGAGTGGAAGTGGGAAAAGATCACGATGGATTTCGTGACAGGACTTCCCAGGACACAGCATGGACATGATGCCATTTGGGTTATCGTGGATAGATTGACGAAGTCGGCCCACTTCATTGCTGTTAATAATACCTATTCTCTGGAAAGATATGCACAGTTATATGTAGACGAGATTGTGAGGCTACATGGCGCACCAGTGTCTATTGTATCAGATAGAGATTCTCGCTTCACTTCTTGATTCTGGTCGAAGCTACAAGATGCTATGGGCACCAGATTACATTTCAGTACTGCTTTTCACCCACAGACAGATGGCCAATCAGAGAGAACCATCCAGACTCTCGAAGATATGTTGAGAGCCTGTGTGATGGAGTTTAAAGGGGGCTGGGATAATTATCTAGCATTGATAGAGTTTGCCTACAACAATAGCTACCAGTCAAGTATCGGTATGGCCCCATATGAAGCGTTGTATGGCAGAAAGTGCAGAACCCCAGTCTGTTGGGACGAAGTGGGGGAGAGAAGATTAATTGGCCCAGAGATTGTCCAAGATACAACCGAGAAAGTGAATATGATCAGAGAGCGGTTGAAGATAGCAAGCGACAAACAGAAAAGCTATGCGGACAATCGAAGAATAGATTTAAAGTTTGAAGTGGGTGATCAAGTGTTCCTACGAGTCTCACCTTGGAAAGGAATTCTGAGATTCGGAAAGTGTGGAAAGTTAAGCCCACGATACATAGGCCCCTATGAGATAGTAGACAAAGTGGGTGAAGTGGCGTATCGATTGAGGCTACCATCAGAGTTAGCCAACATCCATGACGTGTTCCACGTCTCTATGTTACGCAAGTACATAGCTGATCCTTCTCACATTCTTCAAGAGCAACCAGTTCAGTTGAAGGAAAACTTGGCCTATGAGGAGCATCCAGTAGAAATCATAGATCATAGAGATCAAGTATTGCGTAACAAGGTGATTCCGCTAGTGAAGGTGCTATGGCGAAATCACGAGTTAGAAGAGGCTAAATGGGAGCCCGAAGCACAGATGCGTGCCCAATACCCTCAGTTATTTGAATAAGGTACGTAATTTAAATTTTGAGGACGAAATTTTATAAGGGGAGAAGAAATTGTAAACCCCTAGCTCTGACTTATAAATCCCCAGCGTTAGAAACTAAGTTAGAGAGATAATATAACTCTCTACATTTAATTGATTGAATTTCATGGCCTCAGAAAATATTAAATTAAGAATGCGGCGGAAATCGTCGACTATAAAAATTTAGTAGCGTGTGTCAATAAAAATCTAAGTTAGGAAATCCAAGATTTTAGTAAAGGATAATCAAATTTAAAATTCGATTAAAAAGAGAGAGTCAAGGTCAATGAAACAAGCCAAGCGTTTTAAAATAATTCTAACAAGGCGAGGATTAAATCAAATGAGAAACGAAATAAAAACGAAAGAGACACGGGAGACCAAGAGGGGTATTGCCGTGAGATAGCATCAAGAGAAGGAGATGGGAATGAAATTAAAAAGAAATGGGACAAGATGCAATCTATAGAAGTTGTTGACTATAAATATCAACACTTAGCTGAATTTGTTTCAGCAAAAACAAAAGCAATTCAGACATTAGCAAGAATAACCGAGAAGCTTCGTGAGAGAGAAAGAGAGAAGTGATTAGCGTGAGCCAAGGAAATGAAGAAGCCAAGAAGAAGAAGAAGGAGTCTTGAGCAGCAGAAACCGTCCAGAACAGCAAAGAAGTCGAGCAGGAAGGCAGCAGAATGTGAGCTGGTCGCGAGCAGAACCAATCGCGCGAGGAACTGGACGCGAGTTCGAACAGGACAGCGAAACGTGAGGCAAGGGCGACCTACAGCAGAACAAGGGGACCAAAGCTGGTCCACCGTGAGGCCAAGGAAGTAGCAAGAGCTACCGTGTGACACCAAAAATGGGACAGACCCGAACGCGAGCAGAAAACAGAGCTGAGGCGAGAGAGACGAACTGGGCGAGCAGCAGAGGAAACTGGACAAAAACAACCCCTTTCCAGCCCCTTTCAAGCCTCCAAATCCTTCTTTGAACCCTCTCCCAAGTCTCTCTCAACTCTCCAAACAAAGAACCAAGTAAGAAAATCAAGTTTATCAATTTTTTCTTACTGAAAATTTCAGCAATGTTGCTGAAAAGCTTGATGCAGAATTTTTGTTGATTTGTGTGGTTAGATTGCTTTTAAATCTTGATAGAACTTTACATGATTGTTAGAGAATCATTAATGAGGAGTTTTGAGTGTAACCGATGCCATAACTTGATGTAAATGGGCTGTCATACCCTCCCTCAAAATAGAAACCGAAAATGGTGTTTTATGCACACCAAGTGATTGAGAAAAGTTTTGAGTGAAGTTTGAGCACTCTAATGATCAAGTTAGATTTATATATGTATTAGAGACTTGAAGGGCAGTAGTTAGACCTTGAAATTAGATGGTTTTGAAACCAATTTTAAGCCTTAAAGATGTTAGAAAAGTTAGAGAAGTGTTTAGAGTTGCAAGGGAAGAGTTGTAACCAAAATGTGATTCCCGAGCTCAAATTTTGAGCTCTAGAAAACCTGACATTATTTCACTTATTTGAGATTGTTCTACACCTCAAATGATGCCTAGGAACCATAGAAAACTATAGGTTTTGGAACGGATCGAATCCGATAAAAATTGTGCAAGTTATGCACAAAATAGTGTCGTTAGAACTCTGAGAAGTGAAACAGCTAGCTTAATGTAATTTTTATAGCATGAAATGAGTTTAGTTAGTCATTATTAGTTAAATGAAGCTTAGTTATAGAAGAAAATCTAGCGTCGCTAATCCGAAACACAAAGTTTACTAAACGGACATTAAAACGCGCCCGAAAGTGTCCAAAACGGACGTTTTCTTTAAATTTGACTTAGCAAATGATAATATTTTTCAATAAAATTTGACGTGTGACTAGAATATAATATAAGTGAGCCGTAGGAAAAAGAACAAAGGAAAACGGAGTCCCGGACAGCGCGTCGCAATGCGCACTGTCAATGGCTGTCCACTTTGAATTAAAAATATAATTTTTCGTTTCGAGCCTCTAACAAGTAAACGGACCACGTGGGGATATCCCTAGGGGTCCAAAACTAAAACTTTTTTACAAAAATCGAGATTAGAGAGTCTCGGTTGAATTAGAAACAAGTTAAGATCTATGTAGAGGAAAATAGTCATAGTTGAGAATTTCTAAAGTATAGTTAAGTATTGAGTTTTGTTGTAAGCAATGACAAGAACATGTTGTGTAGGTGACGAGCACGTGAGCGGCGTCCAGGAGCCTCGTCGAGACGCTTGACGCAGAGCAACGCGGCTTTGAGATAAGTGGTTCGCCACTTAATAGCTTTGTAAATTGTTATACCAATTCTTGAATATGTTAAAGGAATGTAGTAGCTAAGGAACGAATGAAATAGTATATAATGAGGTAGTTAAAGTTTAAGCACATGGATTCTTATGGAATCCACATGTTACTAGAAAGTGATAATGAGTTGCATGTAAAGAAAATGGAATAAGAAAGTGTTCAAGATTTTCAAATTAGTGTCATTTGTGCTTTTGCACTTAAAGAAATTTATTATAAAAACCCATGTGTATACCTTATAAGTTAATGAGATTTAGCATTACGTGACAACGCAGAGAATTCCGTCCGTAATCGCTCAGTTTATAGAAAAGTATAGCACTACGTTGCGATGCAGACAATTCCACACATAGTTGATTAGTTGATAGTTAGCGCTACGAAACGATGCAGTAAATTTCGCTAGTAGTCGCCTAGAGATTTAACACTACGCTTGCAATGCAGAGAATCCCGCATCGTAGTTGTTCAGTGACTAGTTTAGCGCCCTACGTACGATGCAGTAAATTCCGTAACGTAGCAGTTGAGATACATTAGTAAGCTTCACGTTGGCGTTAGTTATAATCGCCCGTGATGGCTAGAACGAGTCAAGGATACACATGGAAGAATTTAAAGAAAGTGTAAAACTTGAATTAATAACGAACCCTTATGTTAGTGTATGTGATATTATATATATCCTTGTTGCGCTAACCCATTGTTTATTTTGTAGCTCATTTGTTTTATTGCGTACCACCGCCGGACGAGACCAAGACTTTTGCTTTATACATATATATAGGTGGGCCATCGCGCAAGACGCTGGAATACATTTTTTTTGTATATGTATTTAACCTATTCAGTTTTGGATTTCAATGATGTTAAACTTGTAAAATGTAAATATATTCATGCATTCTATATATATGATTCATATATGTATACTTTACATTAAAGTTTATTGTTTATACTTATGGAAATCATGATGAATGTTGCATGATTGTGGATAAAGAAGTTGGAAGGTTTTCAGAAATAGTCGAAGTGTTAATTTATTCACAGGTGAAATTTTGGTTTATAAAAAACGCAGCCGTTATGCTGCCGAAATTTTTATAAAATGAATTTGAAATAGAATCAAAGAAAGTGTTTAACACTCCCAACCAGTTTAAAGAAAAATTAAATCGCTAAGTTTTAACGAGTAAACCGGTGAGGTAAGTTAGGGTTCGCTTCCCGAATGTCTTCGATCCGACGAGTCGGTTTCGAGGAGTCCGTTGAAGTGCCCGGCAGGATCCTCCAGACGAGAGCTTAGATAAGGTCTGGGAAGGGTCCTGTCATGGTCATTGAAGAACGTCATTGAAAAATTGATCAGGCGAGGTCGTTTGAGAGAATATGTAGCAAGACCTGCTGACCAGTGACCTCACCAACAACGACCTCAGCAACAGCAGCAGCCCCTGCAAGCTATTGAACCAGAGCACGAGCCTGCGGTAAGAACCATTTTTACCATTCATGGTGGCCCCCACATCGCAGGTGACTCAAATAGATCCCATGAGAAATACGTCCGAGAGGCGAATCATACTTTTCAGCTCAATAGGTCAGGTGGACCGTCAAAAAGAGCAAAAACTGCCTCGGACGAGATTGTATTTTCTGATAAGGATGCCAGAGATGTGATTTGGCCCCATAATGATGCGCTGGTTATTCGAGCAAAAATCAGCAATATGGAGGTTAGGCGCATTATGATTGATATTGGAAGCTTAGTAAATGTGATGTACATGAGCTATTTTAATCAGATGGGGCTGTGAGCAGAACAAATGAGACCATCCCCAGAACCTTTATATGGTTTCACTGGAGATGTTATAGTACTAGTGGGCCAGATTAAGTTACCATTGACTCTGAGGGAGGCAGGTCGTCAAGCAACAACTCTGACGGACTTTTTGATAATTGACTGCCCCTCAGCTTATAATATGGTCCTGGGGAGACCGGACATGAACGAGTTGGATGTGGTTACCTCGACCAGAACTCTGACAATTAAGTTCCCAACTCCTAATGGCATCAGATGTGTTCGAGGAGAGTAGCACTTAGCCCGGCATCGTTATGAAGATGTTGTGAAAATGGGCGTGAGAGAAAAGAAAGTGAACGTGGTCTCAGGGGGCGAGTCACAAGCTATGACTGAGAAAGGAGTCAATCACAACTTGGACCCTCGCGAGGTAGATGCAGACCGAGCCACTGGTCCAATTGAAGAATTAGAAGATGTACATGTCAGCGAGACAGACCCAGAGCGGTGCTTGAAGCTGGGAAAAGGATTGGCTCCGGAACTAAGAGCCCAGCTCGCTGACTTCCTGAAGACGAACTTGGATGTGTTTGCATGGAATCATGAGGACATGGTAGGAATAGATCCTAAGGTGATGTCTCACAGGCTGAACATAGATCCTCATTTCAAGCCAGTTCGCCAGAAGAGAAGGGCAATGACAGGGGAATGTTACTTAGCACTGAAAGAGGAGGTAGACAAGCTGCTGGTTAACAAGTTCATCAGAGAAGCTTACTACCCGACCTGGGTCGCCAACCTTGTGCTAGTGAAGAAAAAGAACGAAAAGTGAAGAACTTGCATCGACTTCACTGACCTGAACAAGGCGTGCCCTAATGACAGTTTCCCCCTACCAAGAATAGATCAGCTCGTGGATGCTACTGCTGGCCACGAGCTCTTGAGCTTCATGGACGCATATTCGGGATATAACCAGATCCCAATGAAACCTGAGGATGAAGAGCACACCTCGTTCATGACTGATCTGGGGTTGTATTGCTACAAGGTGATACCCTTCGGGTTGAAGAATGTTGGAGCGACCTACCAACGCTTGGTGAACATGATGTTCGAGGAACAAATCGGAAAGACCATGGAGGTCTATGTTGACGATATGCTAGTGAAATCCAAGCAGATAGGTGACCATGTTCGCGACCTGAGAGAGATGTTCCAGATTCTAAGGAGCTACCAGATGAAGTTAAATCCGCTTAAATGTGCGTTTGGAGTAGCTTCTGGGAAGTTTCTGGGCTTCATGGTCATTAGTAGGGGGATCAAACCAAACCCTGAGAAGATCAAAGCCCTGATTGACATGAGATCGCCGACCAGGGTGAAGGATGTACAGAGCCTCAACGGCCAGGTCATTGCATTTGAGCAAAGTATTTGTAAGTGGTGTGTAAAAAGAAAAGGCAAAAGAATATACTTTTATTTTTGTTTAAATCTGTTATATATATTTTTCAGACTCATTAAATGGGCTGGTAAAAGCCCAGTTTAGGCCCGATAAGAAAACCCAATAAGGTCAATCCAGTCAAAGCCCATCAGACAAGACCCAGTATCGATTCTAAGTCCAGCGAGCTCTTCAGCTCGCTCAGGTAATTTCCACAGCCAGGCCACAGCTCGCCTTATGCACAGCTCGTCTCTTAGCGAGCTCGAGCTCGAGATCACTATAAACAGCAGATCGCTTAGAAGCGTAATTAATGCAGTATCTTCCAGAATAGACAGTTGCCTAACCTGATCCTGATTCTCTCTCCAAATATGGCAGTTACCCAATCAAGCTGTGATTCCCTCATCAGATATGAAAGTTTATTCAAACTCAAATTCAAATCAACTTTATCTTGAGATAATTACAGTAATTCTCTGATATTATTCCAACCAAATAGGAATTGTAATTAATTTATGATTCTTTTCCTGATTTTTTTGATTTTATTTAAATCATTTGGAAAGTGTAATTAATTCAGGATTCTTTTCCTATTTTATTGCAACCAGAATTGTAACATCTTTTTCCCTATAAATAGGGGTTAAAATAATTGTAATCGAGAGAGACAACATTGAATAATATACTGTCACTCTATAGAATTTAAGAGATAGATAGTCGTGGACGTAGGTTTATTATTGCTGAACCACGTAAAAGCTTTGTGTTCCTTGTTTGACTCTCGGTTTTTGTTTGTGTTCTTTCTTGGTATTTGTGCTTTCTCATATTGATTGCAGGTACTGGGCATTGATTACTCGTCGACTGAAATTCAACGTCGACAAAATCCAAAACAGTATTTTTTTATATTTTATTTTAAAATTTTATTTTAAAATTTTAACAACTTTACAAATGAAAAAAATAACTCATAAAAAAGAGAAATTCTTCCATAAGATGCTTAGTAGGCATGCTATACTGATGTTAGCTTAACCTTCCAATAATAACATGATACGTGACATTTTTCTTTCATAAAAAATTAATATTGGTGTCTTTCTTCATTTACGAAAAAATTTTTATTTAAAAAACTATGTCACATGTTATGTTTGACAGGACCCTAATAAGACATTCTCTAGGCTCTTGTCTAGAGGATCCTGTCGGACACTTCAACGGACTTCCTGAACTCGACTCGTCGGATTAAAGAAACCCGAGAAGCGAACCCCTAACTTTCTTAACCGGTTTACTCGTTTAAACTTAAGAATTTGATTTTCTTTAAAATAGTTGGTGTTGATAAAATTTTTTTGCAATTCCGTTTAAAACAATTTTAGAAAAATTTCGGCAGCATAACGACTGCATTTTTGACAAATCCAAAATTTTACCTGCAAAGAAAATACACTTCGACTATGATTTCATCACCACCCAACTTCTTTAACCTCAAACATAAGTTTAATCATTTCATTTCCAACATTCATGCATTTTTCACATGCAAATCATATATATATCAAATCATATGTGTATTGTGTGCATAATGTGAGAAGGTGTCTCAAGTGTGAATGTTCCAACTATATATACATATCAAAATATAAGTTTACAATTCATTAAGTATTGACATGTTAAACATATGATAACTTTATTAAATTGTATACAACAACATCAAAATAGATTTGACATTAGTAGAGCAAATCTGATCGTTTCCCCACCTATAGGCAAAATGTCAACCTCTCGGCCATAGAGTCACCTATAATAATACCTGACAGGATAAGCAAGCTACACAATAAAAACGAAAGGTTAATTCGTCACATAATAATAATAACACATAATAATATTCTACTTTGATACTTATATTGATGTTGACATTTTTTAATTTTTAAAACATTTATCATAAAAAGACCATGTGTATACCTTAATATACTCTAATCATCACGTGATGATTTTTCTATTGATGCTAACGTGAAGCTACTATAGTATCTCGACCATTACGTGCGGAATTTACTACATCACGACGAAGGGTGGAATAATCTCAACTCTGGGCAATTACAATACGGAATTCTCTACATCGCAATTGTAGTGCTAGTGAACTATACTCTGTGCAACCACATGTGAAATTTTCTACATCGCATATTGTGATGCAACTGCTCACTATCACTTGCAACTACGTACGAAATTTTCTACATCGTAGCCTATTCCAAGTGATTATAAATCTTAGACAACTACGAGCAGAATTTTCCACGTCGCCACGTAATGTCAAATGCTCTGATACTACGGTATACACATGATTCTTTAACTCAACTTACATCAAACTTTTTTTTTTTTAAAAAGCAACTTTTGCCTTCGAACCTCATTTCTTGATTCGAGACAATGATTTTTACTTGAAATCTAATTTATATTTGGAAAACTATTTTAAGTATTCGTTGAACATTAATAAATTACAAAGTAAATGGAGATTGAAATAATGTAAGCGAAATACACTTACCTCGATCCAAATATGCTCTAGCGCCTCAACAAGCCCCTCGTACCTCACTCCCCTGCTCATCACCTACATAACATTCATAAGAAGCAATTTTAGCACTTGACTAGTTAACAATGTGCTTAATCACATTGCTTTTATACCTTTAACTCTTTTAACAACTCTTTACGCTATAACTTTTTCAACTCGATTTTAACTCAATCGAGACTCTCTAATTCCGATTTCTTCACAAAAGTTTCAGTTATACACCCCTAGGGATACTCCCATATAGTCCATATAATTTTTGAGGGCCCGGAACGAAAAATCAAAATTTTAAGCCTCTTTTGACATCCTGTAACAGAATGTGATGCACAGGCCTGCTCGGGACTTTGTTTTCTTTCGTTCTTTTTCCTATGGTCCTCTTATCTCACATTCTAGTCACCTATAAAATTTCGTTGAAAAACTCTATCGTTTGCTATGTCAAATCTAAGAAAAACGCCCTGTTTCGGGCACTTTTCGATGCACTTTTTCGATCGGACAAGCGATGATGGTTTTTCTTTCGTATTTAAAGTTCTTTTACCTAATTATGATCAATTAAATTTATTCCATACACTAAGAATTGTATTTACATAGTTTTCTCACTTAACAACTTTCCAACGACACTATTTTGGACATAACTTATGCAATTTTTATCGGAATCGTTCCGTTCCAAAACCTATGATTTTCTATGACTCTTAAGCATGATTTGAGGTCTAGAACATCTTCAAATAAGTCAGACTTGTGCAGATTGTCTCTATCCCATTGTTTGAGCTCGGAATTCCCAAATTATCCAAAACTACTCTTTTGACAATCCTATCACTTCTCTATGCTTTCCTAACCTTAATTATGCTTAAATTTGAATTCAAATTCATCAAAACTCAGAGGTTATTTTCTGTCCTTCATAGCTTTAACACACACACATACACACTACTTTTTTATTTTAACAATCATAACTCACTCACAATTTTTGTCAAATACTTAGAGTGTATAAAAAATCAACTTGTTTCCACTTTTATCAAGTTTATGGAAGCCCTTTATACAACCCTAACTTCATCTTTCTATCATATTTTGTTGGCTTTCAATCACCTAACAAATCAACATAAAAAGCCAAGCAAAAACTTCACCAAAACTAGCTTAAATACCAACTTAAATTCACATAAAAAACCAATCAACAACTCAACTTAAAATTTGTTAAAACTTACTTGTTCTTACTTGTTTCTCTCTCTAGACTTGTTTCTCTAGCCTTGGGTGACTTGAGTTGGAGTAAGGAACCTTGGAACTAAAGAAATTTTGGCTTGGGTCTTGCTTGATTCTTGCTAGCCGAACCTAATCTCTCCCTTTTTTTTTTCCTCTCTTGTTCTCTATATTTCTCACGGCAACACCTCTCTTTTTGTTCAAAAATTCCTTTAAGTGTTGTATATATATAGAATTAACATTTCCTAAATTACTTCCATGTTCTATTTGACTTTTTGACTATCACTAATTTCTTATTTAATCACTTAGTAATTATCTATTACTTATGGACATTTGTGTAATAAAATTCTTAATTTTGAACTTGTCCACATTGTCAATTTTATATATTATCTCTTATTTATAAAAAAATATATATATAATTTTACCCTTATCCAACTTTATTCTCCTTCATACGGTTATCGTATAATCCTACACGATCATTAATTCCTTAATATTCCGATTTAGATTATCATTGACTAAATTTATTATTTTAATATAATCTAACTTCTAACACCAGGAAGTTAAAAATCGAGACTAGGGGTTTACAATGTTGTTAGTGGAAGATCACATCAACATTAATTTTGTATAAAAGAAAAATGTCACGTGTCATGTTATTATTGGAATGTCATACCAACATTAATATGGTACGCTAACTAAAAGCATCCCTAATACTATCATGGATTGTCAAAAAGATTATATGCTACATAGGATACATAGATATTGAATTATAATAATATTTTCCAATGTAATTATTACTCATCAATGTCAAGTTGAGGTAGCACAAAAAAAAAAAAAAAAGACATTGTTAACATGACCATCTATTTGTAAAGGGCGTATTAGACAATCATGTCGGTAAATAAATAAATAATTAATTCTAATTTTCAAATCTAATAGAAAGTAAAAAAAATAAAAAATGGAAGCATTAAAAGGCAAATATGGAAGCATTGAATGGAAATACATGAATGCATAAATTGATATACATGGAAGCATTAGAGAATAATTTTTCAATTTAAATATCTATTAAATGACACATATGCTATGTAGGAAGCAAATCTCTTGATATTGATGACATGTTACATTTTTTCAAAATACAATTCATGAGAGCATTGGAGATACTGTAAATGTCCCATAGAAGATTTCTCCATAAAAAGTTGTTAGCATTAAAAACCTTCTTGATACTAATTATATTAACACATGGTAGAATTCACCATTAATTTTTTGTTGTATGGTTTTACAATGCAAACAGCCGTTCTTATTAAGTTGTAATCTTTCCCATATTACAATATTATACCTTCTTTTTTATATATAATTACTGCAATCAAAATGTATTATGTGAGAAGCACACATGAAGACAATGTGGGCTGCAAAGTCATGGACCACATTGATCGAATCACTTTAATAGGCCATTAGTACTATTTTTTATTAAGAAAGACGATAAAAGAAAAAATAAAAAAGGCTAAGGCGAAGACATTTTTTCCAATGATTGGATTGGAAAAACAGTAGTTTCAAGTTTGTCTTTTTGTGTAATCATTAGAAAGGAATAAGCTTCAATTAGATACCATTTTCTGATTTTTGGTTACTTCACCTTACACAACCTACTATAGAATTATAATTAATTTGATGTGGAAATTATTAGAAATGCCCATTTAAAAATGGTCATTTTTGTTTTTAGCCATTATTATTATTTTTTAAATTGTTTTTAGCCCCTAAAACAAATTAATTTCATTGTATACCTAAATTACTCACAATACCCCTACACATTTTAACCCATAAACTCTTAACTTTTAAAATTTTATTAAAAAAATGAATGCGTAATTATAAAACAGTCCCTGTCTATATAAAATATAAGAAATGGATGGAAAGTCATTCCCATTACCAATCAAAAGTGAAACCTTGACCCATTTTGTGCGACCTATGCCCGATCGAGACTTGACGAGCCCGTTTGACATTTTTTGGCCATTCTCTTGCAGTTTCTGACCTTATTAGAGCATCACTGACCGCCAACAACCTTCTCTGTTTGCCAAGGTACACGAACTTTGGTTTCCATTTGAAAGTTTATATTTTTCTTATTTTGTTTTTATGATTTTGAGATGCTTTTTGTGTTATGGATGTTGGGTTATGATTATTAAGTTTAGAATACGTTATATTTGGTTGGATTTAGGTTTAAAATAGCCGATTCTAATGATAGTAGCATCGTCGCGATCGGATTGGTTATTCACAGCACTTTGGTTTGACATTCTTGGTTTTTCACTTTAGCTTTACACAATAGTTTTTCACCGAGAAGTGAAAAGCCGAAGTGAAAAATTGATTTATAACATTAATCGGTTTTTCAGATACAATTACAAACCGATTCAATTTTTTACATTTAAAATACTAATCGTTTGCTGTTTTTCTTTCCTATAGATGGATTCAGGCATAAATATAGTTCACAAACAATCAACAAGAATACGAGCAGGAATACACACATTAGTTAGAAAATGACTTGGTAAAATAACTGCAGTTATTACTAGACGAAATTTGTATGAGCGATTCATAGAAGAGTGCCCGTTCAGACATATTTTGAAGATAAGTAGCAACAATACAACTGTTGTCTCTATGATATTATGATTTCTTGCTAAAGAGGTAGAGGTCCTCGGTGGCCGTCGTGATGAAATATGGTTTGAAATCAGAGAGAGAATATAGAGGTTTGGGAAATAGAAGTTCTTAATGGTGATAGGACTTGCTTTTAAGGGTATCAATAAAGAAATCTTCAGTACATTACAAATTGAAATGAATAGTATTCTATGATGATTGTTTAATAGAGTGTTGCCGGATGTGCTCAACCTAGCCACATTTCTCGAGGCAATGAGCCATACAATGTGTCAAGGTCGTGTAGGCAACGACGTAATAAATGATGAAGATTTATTGAAGTTAGCTAATGTAGGGATCACTTTCTATCTCTTAATGGGGTAGGATGATACGACCACCATTACTTATTTTATGTGGGTCATGATAGAGAATACAAAGGTGTGGAGCTCGTTCCCCTAGGGTACATTAAGCTATAATACGCTGATCCATTGCCTCTATTTAGCGATTAATGAAGAGTGGATTAAAAACCCACTAGGTACCATTAATATTTATGACTATATCTTGATGTTTTAAGTATACCTAATATGGTTAATATTTATAGTTTCCTCTTAATACGATTAATATATAGGATATTATAAATATGTATACTAATTATATATTTGTTTTTTGTTTAAACATTTTTGTATTATAGTGGTGGTTAGTGAAAATTTTCTTGGTGTTGAGAGAGAAGATATGAAGAAGTAACAGGTCCTTGGAAAATGAGCTACTAAAATGTAAAAGACGGATACTTAAGAAGATGCTGAAAGACATAAAAAGCCTTAATGATTTTCTCTTTGTAAGTGGCAAACCTAACCTAAATTGGTTTCATTTTTTTGTTTGTTTTAACTATCCTTATTTATATTAAGTATATAATAATAACATAACTATATATATGTACACATTGCAGATAGTTGACATGGTGCCAACCCTTGAGTCCATTGACACCGAAAGAGACACAGAGTATTGGAAATCTTTCACTCTGAAGCATTTGGTTTGCGAAGATGTACATAACGTTGGGGGTGGAGGGACTAATGATGATGATGATGATGATGATGATGATGACGATGATGATGCACGAGGTAATGATAATTATCAAGTGGAGGATGAAAGATGTGATGATGATCATGTGGTTGATGAGTTTACAAAGAAGGATGATGAACAGAATGAAGACATTTGAAGCATGCAATCCGAATTACAGGATACTTTTTCAAAGTTTTCGGACAAAAAAGTCACACGATGTATGAAACTCACATCCTGAGGTATGAATCTTCTATTTATTTTATTGTTAACTGAATATCCATTTGAGTAAATGCAAAAGTTGTGGACATATTGTATAGTAGTATGAAGTGGGATTGAGAGACGGAATCTCTAAATATAATAAACGAAGTGTAATTATTTAAATATGCAGATTATATTTTCCTGGATACTCAAAAAATAGGGAAACTGTCAAAATTTTTTACAATTGTGTACACTATGTAAAATGATATATATATATATATATTTTTTACAGGTGAAGCGGTTGTTTGAGTATCTTGTAGATTTACAGAAGGCAATCCACAAGAAATAAAGTAGGATGGAAAAGAGATGGAAAGCAACCTATAAGATTGTTAGGGAGATGGATAAGAGGTTGGAATAGGTGGAAGAGTATTTGAAAAAAAAATTCCATAGTCTCTGACTGGTGGGCATGATTCAGAGGACGATGATAATGGCGATGATGATGATGGTGGGGGCTTTGTCTGAGATAAGCACATATATTGCCCGCCACCACTACCACAATATTAGGACGAAAGGGTCCATCGGTCACTTCTCCATGACGACGAGGTGGTCCATTAATCAGCTCTTCATGGGGATTGGTCAGCCATCCATCAGAAGGATCAGAAGGTCCATCAGTCTTAGGGTGTCCACCAGTCACCCTACTAGCAGGAAGACTAGGAGATCCACCATTTTCAGAAGGTCGCAGGTGGTCTATTAGATGCAAAGCTGAGCGTGGTGATGACCAGGTATATGTATAGTATATCTATTGTATTACGGTCTGACATATAATTTTAAATGTATAATTCATGTATTTGATTTGCTTACAGTTGTAGGATGAGGTCATCCAAGAATGGGGCAAATGAAAGACGAAGCTAGTGACATCTTTATGGATTCCATACACCGATCCTAGACTGCCGAAAAAGAAAAGAAAAAGTACCGCAACAGCAGGTTGAAGAGATGACAAAGTTTGTAGACCCTATAGAGGCTGTCTACAATGAAAACAAAACTTCCACATCTTTGGATCTCAAGTATTAATAAAAAGCATCATTATCCTTTTCTCCGCGTAATACCAAACACATTACAAGCCCTCAAGAACGAGAACAATGGATGACTTTAGACCATATTGATTCTTATTTGATATGCCTATAAAAGAAATGATGGAATAAGGCTGAGGATAGTAGATATGTAGTCCATGGGAGTTTTTTGTTTGTAAGTGTTTATATTTTTATTAGTTATGCATTGACAATTTCTTGTCATATATCCTTGAAGTTAAATAACATGTTTAATTTTTATCTTGCAAGTATTTATGGCACTGTACTATAAATAGGATTACGTCGATAAAGGTATAAAATTTAATCTGATTATAACCGATATGCCCTTAGAATGGCTTGCATTCAATTATAGTCAGCTAGATACATCAGTCCCATAGTGGCATGTTGAAAATGTAAGTATTGTTCGAAGATTAAGGTTAATAAACCTTAATCTTCGAACAATACCTACATTTTATCTGATCATCTAAAATAGTCTTATACCATTAATGTCTTCAAACTATAAATGTTACTACCGTGTGGTCTGAATCAAAATCACTGGATCCTTTGTCAGGTGTGCTTTAGAGAATAAAAAATATTAATATACGATTCCCTCACAAATATTGACGTAACCGAACGAATTAAGCCACTTAAGTTGCCGGTGTCTTTCATGCCCATCTTATTGCAGTTTATGGGATTTTATGAGAAGACTCAGATAGATATGCCACTCGTGGATGAGCGGTGGAAACTTGAACATTTTGATAGAGTAGTTGTGCTTCAGCAATTTGATGGGTGAGTAAATTTATAACTTAATTATTATATATATATATATTCTAAATGTTATGTGAATATCATTTAATTAATTTATTACTAATCAGGATGAGTTGTGGAGCGTACGAAATCATACATACGTGACCTTTTATAATTGAAAGAGAATACATAGAAATCAAGACGACCTGATCAGATTGCAAATGTCATTGCATTGAGGGTAGAGATTGCTAGGGATGTATATATGTTTTCGACACCACTGTATGAAGTAAATAAATTTGAGAAATGGACATTAGACTTTGATAGAGAGGTTGTATATAAACTGTAAATGTTACTACCGTATAGTTTGAATCAAAATCACTAGATCCTCTATCAGGTGTGTCTCAAAGAGCAAAAAATATTAATATACGATTCCATTGCAAATATTGACATAGCCAAATGAATCAAGCCATTTGAACTACTACTGTCTTTCATGCCCATCTTGTTGTGGTTCATGGGATTTTATGAGAAGACTTAGATAGATATGCTACTCGTGGATGAGCGGTGGAAACTTGAGTGTCTTGATAGATCAGTTGTGCTCCAGCAACAATGGATGAGTAAATTTATAACTTAATTAATATATATATATATATTCTAAATGTTATTTTAATATCATTTAATTAATTTATTACTAATATAGGATGAGTTGTGAAGTGGATGTGGTAATGTACACATGCGACCTTTAACAATTGAAAAAGAGTATATGGAAATCAAGACGACTTGATCAGGTTGCAAACGTCATTGCATTGAGGGCAAAGATTGCTAGAAATGTATATATATTTTCAACACCACTGTATAAAGTAAATAAATTTGAGAAATGAATATTAGACTGTGATGGAGAGATTGTATATAAGTAGATATATTTATTTATATATTAATTATTCATTTTTTTAATTATTATTGTGTTAATTAAATAAACTGAATGTTAATATTGCTAAGTTCGAAATCAAGAAATTGGTTTTTTAAAGGGGTTAAAAAATTGACTTTTAATTGAAATCGGTTTTTCAACCTGATTGATAACTGACTAGACGAAAGAACCAATGTTCGGTTTGAAGGTTGAAAAATCGAAATCGATTTCTTATCCCCATTGAAAAGCCGATCCTATGTTTTCTCCCCATTCTACCTTCTTTTCCACCATATTTGAAGGTTTCTAGTGACCAAAAAGACATAAAAACCATAAAATTGATGTTATATCCCACAACAAAATAACAATACAAACAAACATAGTTGGATGAATCAATATCAAGATTTGCATAAAGTGAAATATTGTCACCTGAATGTCACGCCTTACTTTCAATGTCACCTTGTTAAGTCATTATGCAAGTTATTTACGTAATTCTATGTCAATTGATTAAATTGAAGCAATTATTAAGACATTTGTTGTTGATTGAAAACCATCTGAAGGAAAGAAAGTCATGAAAAACCTTAATAAGTTTTTTAAAGGGGTTGAAAAACCGAATCGATTTTTGAACCTACTTGATAATCAATCAGATGAGAAAACCAATGATCGGTTTTTAAGGGGTTGAAAAATCAAAATTGGTTTCTTACCCCCATTGAAAAACTGATCCTATGTTTTTTCCCTATTTTATCCCATTTTCCATTATATTTGAAGGTTCCTAGTGACCAAAAAGATAAAAATCATTGAGTTGATGTTACATCCCACAATGGATCAACAATACAAGCATAGTTGGATGAATCAATATCAAGATTTGCACAAGGTGAAACATTGTCACCTAAATGTCATGTCTTACTTCAATGTCACCATGTTGAGTCATTATATAAGTTATTTACACAATTCTATATTAATTAATTAAACTAAAGCAATTTTATGGCTATTTGTGATATGCCCCGTTTTTGCACCCTTTTTTTCGTATAAACGGCAGCCTGTCGGCAACTCTATTGTGACCCTCCAATCAATATCTGATCCGATTGGAAGATTCCTGTGAAGTTAAGCCATTTTTCCTATATTAAAAACTTCACTTCTTTTTATCATTCCATTACAAAACAATTTTATAAACTTTTGGGCAGCATAAAGACTATTTCGAATTTGCCACTTTGCAAATTCTGTATAAAATTTATACACTTTTAAAATCAAACAATTTCCCCTAACTTGTGGGCCTCAGGCCCTCCTTTTATCAAAGCAAAAGCACCCATAAACATGTCATCGCTTTTAAAAGAAATAAATTGAAACACAGCCATAAGTCATGCATATATTTATTTATACATTTTTGAAACTAGAGAAAAGTTGTACAATCAATTATATACATTTTTTTTTGAATGTTCAAAATACATTTATGCAATCACAAGAGCACCCCTAACTCGATCTACCTAATCCTAGGCTGAAGTCCCACCACCGATGTACCTGTCCCTACATCTGCCCTTAGGGAGGTTTTTGTTTATAAAACATTAAGTAACATGTGCGCTACACGAGCCTAGTGAGTGTTATAAGTTTTCATTTTATTTTTAACTTTATAAAGTAAACCTTTTTTTTTTTTTAAAAAAAAAATAAATCCTTAATCGCTGTAATATCAAAATCGTTTTTTTTTTTTTTTTTTTCTAAAAAACCATATTTCAAATAATTGCATGAACAATTTTCATAAATATCATTCGATTTTGTTATAAAACTGAATAATAAAACATAATTCCTTAAACTTTCAGTTTTCTGCAGAAAAATGTAAACAATGGTGGCATTACATTTTTTGAAAATCTCTAAATAAAATAAGCTAACCACTAATGGTCCGTACCACATGGCACCCTAGGTATGGAGCGGAATTTTGCCTCGCTTTGGCATTCTTTGAATTTTTCCCTCGTTCAGGCCACCTATCCAGTATTACGTAGCGGAATTTTTCCCTCATTGCGGAGCGACATTTTTTCTCGCTCAGGTGGAAGTTAGCTAATAATATACCTTGTACGTACATTGGGCAACACACTATACTGAACAACTGACTCGACATAATCCCCTTTTATGGGTTTCCTCGTGTTGTTAGTGATAGACACCCCTGACACTGCTAATGCACGCTTAGGGTACTCAATCTCTACCCAAGATATCTATAATACCTATTAGACATACCAGAGGTTTACAAATACATTTTTAAATCCATATAGTCTATAATTCATATAACAAATTTCCAATCCATGCAAAAACATTTCATTACAAACTTATTTAATTCAAAATCGCTCTTCACATATCAGACACATATTTTTAATAAATCAATCGATCATTTAAAAGACACTCACTTAGTGTTGACTCACTGGAATACACACTTAGGAGTTCCCTCGATTCCAAGTTACCTATATATGGTCGCATTTCACATTTAGGCGATGTTATAATTGGATTCAGTTATACATATAAATTTTCATTGATACATCAACATACAAACTAACATTAAACCGTATAAGGGTTCCGAACACCCTAAATTTAAGTCGTAATGACCTCATTTATTTACACATGCTTCCCTTTTGAATTGCTAAACATTTATGCATACTTAACATCACAATTGGAGCATCTAATTTCTTCATCAATGCATTAGACAATTTTTTGCATTATTTTGGCCCACCTTGGCAGAATGTAGCCCAACTTTCAAACCATCCATCCAATTAAATTTTCCTTACTAAAATCACATTCCAAGGTATGCAATATATCATAGAATTTAACCAAACTCATAAAACATCACAATTAAATAACATGGCATAGCTTGGTCGAAATAGGCATCTTTTGTTATCCAATTGAATTCTTTTCAATTTCATGCCAATTCCATCATCAATACAAGCTATAAAATCATCCAAAACATTTAAAAACAAATATCTAACATTTTGATATACTTAGAGTAGAAAAAGGACAGCTTGGTATATCATATTGTTATACCAATTTTTACTTCCCATTTTAACATCAAATCTCAATTTTTCAACACGCTTACATGCATGAAGCCTACTTAAACCCTTGAAACACCATTTGAACCATAAAAACCCTAGTTTAGCCGTGTACCACACTCATTACCACATCAAAACTTCTTCAATTTTCTCGCTTAAAATTCAATTAATATAACACTAATTATCATGGCAGCAAACTAACATCATAATCCACATCAATTGAACTTCAAGTCACAAAGTTACTTTATTAGTAAGCTTACCAATCTACCTTAATCACTTGCTTTGCTTTCCCCACAAGATTGAAGCTTTAAAACCTTAAATTCATACGCAAAAATTCCATCAATAACACATACAGTGGGTGGACAGCTTTGATCGCACTTTTTCACACAATTACACCATGAAAACTCAAGCTTTTTCACTTGGAAATCACTTACCCAAGTTGAATAATCCTCCTAGGCTTGCTATCCACCTTTTGATGCCTTGAAAACACTTGAAAATTGGTGTAGGATCACAAAAACCAACTGTTGTCTTGCTTTTTCCCTTGCTGTTGAACATACCCTACAGTTTCTTTCCTTTTTATGCTTTCTGCGGTGAATCACTTCTGGTTTCTTCTAGTAGCTTCTTCAATATATATAGCTGTCCCAAGTCTTCAAAAATTGCCCCTCAACTTTGTCATTTAATTACAATCCATGCCATTTATTTTAATTATCCACTTTGCCCTCATTTTTCCTACATTTTATGTATTCATTACACTCAAAATTTTTCAATTCAAATGTGCCCTTGTATAATCTCTAATTAATTCCTTTAATCATGCCCTTTTTGTCTCTACACTCATCCATACTTAAAACTTTACTAAAATACCCTTATATGTGATTCTAATTTATTTAATCCATCATATCATTTATTGGAATTTTGCTTAACACTAATTGCATCATTCACTTTAATAATTCACCATATCACTTTTCATGTTCGAATTTGTTTCCGGTTTACTTTAAAAATTTTATTGAAATTTCATTCCACATCTGAAAATTTTACCGAAATCCGATTACACCTCAATGTACTTTGAATTATTTCTTAATTCCATAAATGTGGCATAAGTGTAAAATACATTTATAACACTAAAATGGGGAGGGTATATTACAATTTCTTCCCCCCTTAAAAAATTTCACTTATGGGGATATCTACGTCACATTTAATCCTCATACTCCCATGTGGCTTCCTCTACATCATGATTCCTCCATATAACCTTCACTAAGCGTAAGACTTTATTCCGCAGAACTTGTTCCCTTCGATCTAGAATCTGTACTGGTTCTTCATACGTCAAGTTCTCCCTTAGTTCCACAGGTTACACTCTATGACGGGACCCACCCCGAATTTCTCCTTTCGGAGCTCTCGTGATCCCATCGGGTACCCCACGGAATTCTTCTGGATTTTAGCTAGCCTCACCAAAAGAACAATGTGGAGCAAGCCCTTGAATTTAAATCAATTAATAATCATATAAATCATTTCATAACATAATAATTATCAATTACAAAATTTTATAATTTAGATTTTCTAAAAATTTTGACAGCACAACGACTGTTTTTTGAGATTCCCCAAAATTTCAAAACACCTATAAACAATTAAAAAATACTTCAATATATCCAACAATAGTCTCCACTACCATTTGGACCTCCGGTCCATCTCAAAACCATCACCTAGCCATAATAAATCTACTCATGAAAATCAGTTCAATCTTGAAAGCACAATTTTATGCATAAACCTTAAAATCATTTATGCATAATACAATTATTTACAATATATCCATACAAAAGTATCAAAGCATTCCAGATATACAACTACATCACATCACCATAATTGTGGCAAAATTCGTAAATTCTTTACAGCCCAAAACTTATACACAAATGTCAATTTACGATTAAAATGTAAAACACAAAACATGATTTCATAGAAGAGCATCATCCATAATCGATCCACCTAATCTGCGGTGGGAGAGCGAGCACCCTGACTACTAGTTCCTACACCTGGGGAGGTTTTTATAACATAAAACAATAATAGTGAGCTAAAAGAGCTCAGTTGGTGTTAAGATTTTTCTAATTAAATATATTTCTCTCAAAATACCTCCCAAAATCATTTTTATAAGAAATTATTTTACTTCATAAAAATTTCGAAAATAGAAACTTATAACTTTAGTGACTTTATGAGAAATCCTTAAAATTCGGTTTCATGCATAAAAACATAATAATAATTTAATTATTGCATAGGATTCTAACATTTCCTTTTCTCGCTGAAACCATACCAATGGAACCTAGAGAAGCTATCATAAGATGGTCACGTAGCGATTCAATTAGCGAAGCTCGTCATGACAATACATGAGATATCTCACCACACGTAGTAGAATTTTCGTGCATCGCATACGTGAGTGAAATAATACTCCACACGTGTATAAGGCGACACAACTAAACTAACTGACTCAATCCTCCAGATGTTAGTAACACGCCCTCCCAACACATGCCATACACATATGGGATATACTGATTGGGTCTAAATAATAATTCGTGAATCCGTAACATATAACATGGGGTAAACTATTGGCGTTTGAAAAACATTTCCTTTTTCCATGTAATTCAAACTAAATTCCTTTATTTCGTAAACTTAATATCAGGAAATATATTACATAAAATCATTAAATCATGAGCAACATCATTTCAAACTTTTCATACATAAAACATATCTATTTCAATCAAATACATGAAATATCCATAAACCGGTATCTTCAAAAGAAATCATTTGCATTTCAAAAATACATTATCAACATCATAAATGCCATAAATAGGCAAAATATGCATTTATTGATTCATAAACCAAATTTTCACTCACTTGACTCACAAGCTAATTGTTTGCCCTTCAATTTATCTCCCTTGATTCCTTAGCTTGATTTCCACCGATAATACACATTCTACATTAGACTTTACCAACTAATCACATAAAATGAGTATCTATTTACCCACTTTTCCACATAAAGCATTATATCCACATTAAACCACAAAGTTGGCCTAAACCAACACTTTTATTGTCCCATTCATTTCCTTCAATTTTCTTGATTCAAGTACACTTAACCACATGCATAAATTCATCAAAACACATCAAAATAATTAAAAGATCATTTGAGCACCAACATGCCCTTCTTAGCCGAAATTACACATCCATCATACACAAACTTTTTCATTTCATTCTATTGATACACATCCACCTAAAATCATGCCAAACATTATTTAATTTAGTCAAACCATCAAAATCAACTCAAGCACACACATATCTTAGTTTGGTTGAATACACCATAAGGCCCTTCAACTTTGTTTTTCCATTTTCATGATAATCAATCACATTAAAACAATTCCAAGATCTATCTAATGCCTTAAAATCCATTTAATTCAATTTTACATGAAAAATTCATTTAAACCCTAACCTTGACATAAACTAATATAATGACATCCCATATCATTCATCCATTTCCATGGCCATGTATCATACTAAAATCACTCAATCATTCATCATGCACTCAAAATCAACTTAAATGAAAATTTTTCATGAAAAACCATAAAACTCTAGACACTTACCTTACTAGTTAGCTTGATTCACCACTTCCTTTGTGTTTTCTTTCATTTCCTCATTTGAAAACAAGTGGATCTATCTTTAAATATGTCAAACATTTCACAAATTCATCAATTTATCTTCTAAACCTGTAACTCATCAAAACCCATGAAAATCAAGTGAACTTACCACTTGAAATTAACTTATAATGGTTGGATTTTCCTCTTAAGCTTGTGTACACCCTTAAAAGACTTGAAAACTACTCAAAAATCACCTCAAAACCTTCAAAATAAGTTGTTGTCCTCTGGTTCTCTCTGCTGCTTGAGTTTCCCTGCAGTCTCTCTTCTTTGCCGTCACTTTTCTTTCTTCAATTCTCATCATAAATCAACTTGATATAGCACTCAATTTTCTTGACAAAAATGCCCCTCATCTATTGTCCAAATGGCCATTAAGTCCCTTGATTAACTTTGCTAAAGTGTCCTTAATGATAACTCCTACTAATTCAACCAACAATAGGCAATTTAGTAACTTAAACTTTAATGCATTAAATTTCATTAATGTTTGCCAACTAATATCCATAAGTTTATTTTAATCTGTCATTCTACTATTTGCTAGTCTTGCATGACATGGATTGTGCTTCTTATTCAATTTATTTCCATGTGATACTCACACCAAATCCATATATTTTTGATGTTGATATTACCAATTGCCCTTTAATGCATTTAATTGTCATTCACACCTACATAAATTCTAAAAATATTTTATGGTCATCCAATCATCAAATTAACCATATAATAGTCTAATTGAGTGTCTTATATTTCAATCTCATGCCTTAAAAAAGATTCTAGTGGTCGTAAAATTGTTAATTCTTATTATTCTCTGAAAAGGGTCTTTTCGTCCATTAAATTTTGGATCGTTTAAAATCTATCTGAATGGACTTATTTTTGACCCATTTCACTTTTTAATAACTTTAATACCTATTACGGGGCTTCTAATGCCCGGCGGTATTTTTCAAAAATCACTACTCCCATGGATACTATTCACTTGAAAATCCTATTCACCGAAAATTTAGTTTTCGAAAATGAATTCTAGGATTTACACTCAAGTATGTGGGAGGGTCTGGAATATACTTCCAGAGCTTGGATGCATGAAATACATCATGAATTCTATCCAACTGTGGTGGCAATTTCAACATGTATGCCATTGATCCCACTCTATCAATGATCTCGTATGGCCCCTTGTAGCGCGGACTCAGCTTACCACCCTTTCCAAATCTAAGCACGCCTTTCCAAGGGGATATTTTGAGGAACACTTTATCTCCAACTTTGAATTCAAGGTCCCTATGGCGATTATCTACATAGCCATTTAACCGATCGCATGCTATCTTGAGTCTGTCTCTGATGACTTTAATCTTATCTGCAGTGATCTGGAAAAACTCGGTGTAAACCCCTAGTCTCGATTGTCAATGTTCTAATGTTAGAAACTAGAGTATGAAGTTAGAATAATTAATATAGTCAATACTAATCTATACCGAGAAATTGAGAATTAACGACCATTATAGAATTACCCGATAATTAATTTAACCAGAAAAATGTCAAAGAAGGGTAAAAGTGTCTTTTATAAATACGAGATAAATTATAAGTGGTAATATGTTTAAATCCAAAATAAAAACTAGAGGAATTATTATGTATAATTAATAGTAGAATTCTAATTGAATTAAAGAGAGATGTTAGTTATGGTCAAAAAGTCAAAAGGGGATATGGGAGTCATTTTGGGAGATGTTAAATATATATATAAGTGACACTTAGACATTTTTTGAAGGAGAAAGAGTGATTGCTGTGAATAAAATGAGAGCAACCGTAAGGAATTAGAGGAAAAGAGGAAGGGGTCGTGAGATTGAGAGAGAAGGGTGAAGAAGTGACGCCAAACCAAAGGGAGAAGAAGAAGTTAGTCAATCAATCTCTCTTCAAGCTTCAAGCTATGCCTCTAAAGTGTTTCTCTAGCTAAACCCATCACTCTTAAGCAAGAAACAAGGTGAGACATCCTCTTTCCTTTCAACTTTTGAAGATTAGTTGGGTTGTTTGGGTATGATGACATCTATGTAGTTTTAGTGAATTGTGATAGGTGTTCTACACTTCAAACAAGTGTAGAACCCTAACCAAGTGATATAGAAGTTTAAATACCATGCTCTTGTGTGTAAATCCTAGGTTAAGGTTCATGAATAACAATCTTTAAAGCATAATTTAAAGTACTAAGAAGTCACACAATTAGTAGACTAGTTGTTTGATCAAAAGCTTGTGAGAGATTGTCTTATAAAATTTGAAAAGTTTTACTCTTTAATGAGTATATGGGTGTGTCAAGGCTATGAAGGACAGTAGATAACCTCTGAGTTTTGATGAATTTGAACCCAAATTTAAGCATAATTGAGGTTAGGAAAGCATATATAAGTGTTAGAGTTGTCAAAGAGGTAGTTTTAGCCAATTTGAAAAATCCTGAGTCAAACCATGGGACAGAGATGACTTGCATAAGTCTGACTTATTTAGGGTTATTCTAGACCTCAAATTATGCTTAGGAGTTATAGAAAATCATAGGTTTTGGAACGGAACGATTTCGATAAAAATTGCGCAAGTTATGCCCAAAATAGTGTCGTTAGAGAGACGTTAAGCGAAATAATTATGTAAATGTAATTTTTATTGCATGGAATAAATTTAGTTGATCATAATTAGGTAAAAGAACCTTAGATACGAAAGAAAAACCATCGTCGCTTGTCCAATGCAAAAACGTGCATAAAAAAAATGCTCGAAAAATGACGTTTTTCTTAGATTTGACATAGCAAACGATTGAATTTTTCGATGAAATTTAATAGGTGACCAGAATGTGAGATAAGAGGACCATAGAAAAAAAAAAAAGGAAGAAAACAGAGCCCCGAGCAGAGCTGTGCATCACATTATGTTTTGAGGTGTCAAAAGAGGCTTAAATTTTTGATTTTTCATTTCGGGCCTCTAAAAATTTTACGGACCTCGTGAGGGTGTCCTTAGGGGTCCAAAACTCAAACTTTTGCTAAGAAATCAGAATTAAAGAGTCTTGGTTGAGTTACAAACAAGTTGGGAAGTTATAGTGCAAAAGGGTCGTTATTGGAGAAAGTTGTAATAGAAATGTCATTTTAAAGTTTGAGTTATGAGATCATCACAAATGATAATAAGAAATTGTCATGTAGGTGACGAGCGAGCGAACAAGGTCCGAGAGACTCGTCGAGACTTTGACTCCGATTTGCGCGGTTTTAAGGTAAGTGTACTATCACTTATGTTTAATTCTATTTCTTTGTGTTAAATATTATATATAAGTGTTAAGTGAGAACAAAAATGATTTTTCAATATCAAAGTTCCAATTTTGAGTATATGGGTTCTTATAGAATCTATAAAGTTATATAAAATAATACAAGTTATTTTCTTTAAAAGTTGAATTAAGAGAACTTTCAAAATTTATAAAGTATGTAGTTTTGTGCTTTTGCACTTAATGAATTTAGTTTTAAAAACCCATGTATATGCCTTAAGACCATATGAGATTTAATGCTACGTTGCGATGTAGATAATTCTGCACGTAGTTGGTTATTTTACGGTTTGGCACTATGTAGCGATGCAGTATATTCCGCTCGTAGTAGCCTAGAGTTTTAGCACTACGATTGCGATGTAGAAAATTCCGTGTTATAGTTGCTCCGATATGAGATTTATCACCCTACGTTGCGATGCAGTAAATTCCGTAACGTGGTGATCAAGATACCACAGTAGCTTCGCGTTGACATTAGTTAAAATTATCTGCGATGGTTAGAGCATTTTAAGGGTATACATGGGGTTTTTAGAAAGAAAACTTTAAAATTTCAAAGTTTATAATGTTAAATAAGTTTATATGCTATTACAGTAGTGTTTATTTTATTACCTTTTTTTTTTTTTATACTAACGTGTTTACCCATTGTGTAGTTTATATATCCTATTGGTGTTGTCGTTGGACGATGCGACGACAAGCTTTGCATTTCATATCTTCAGGTGGGCAAGTTATGAATAGACGTGTATAAAATATGTAAATGTAATTATATTATATGATAACTATGACATTTCACATGTTGGAATTGTATAAATGTAAATATGTTTGTAAATTGTCATGAATTTTCATGCATGATGTATATACTCATTTTCTAGTATGAGTTCATGCATAAAGTGGTGGAAATTGTGATGAAAATGCATGTTTGTGGATAAATGAAGTTGGGAGGAAATGAATGCATAGTCGAAGTGTGTTTTCTTGCAGGTAAAATTTTGGATTTGTAAAAAATGCAGCCTTTGTGCTGCCGAAATTTTTATAAAATCGTTTTGAAACGAAATTGCGAAAAAAAAAAAAATTATCCGCCCAACTTATTTCCAAAAGTAAAGAGTACAATTGAGTTAAGTTAAGAAAATCGAGAAAGAAAAAGTGGTTCGCTCCTCGGATTCTCCATTCCTACAAGTCGGATTAAGAAAAGTCTGTTATAGTGCCCGATAAGACCCTTCAGAACAGAGATTAGAGAGAGTCTGGGTTGGATCCTGTCACTCGGGACCTATTAATTTCCTTTCACCTATCTCATCCTAGCATACAAAAGTCCTGCACTTCCTTCCATAGAGCGCTTCGTATGGAGCCATACCTATACTAGCTTGATAGCTATTATTATATGTGAAGTCCATAAGTGATAGGTATGTATCCCAACTTTCTTTAAATTCCAGGACACATGCTCGGAGCATATCTTCGAGTGTATGGATTGTTCTCTCTAACTGATCGTCTGTTTGAAGGTGAAAGGCTATGCTGAAATTTAGCCGAGTACCTAACGCTTTTTGCAAGCTGGGCCAAAACCTCGATGTAAACCTAAGATCACGATTTGAGATAATAGAAACTGACATACCATGGAGTTTGACTATCTCATCAATATGGAGCTATGCAAACTTGCAGAGGAGGTAATCATTTCTAATTGGTAGGAAATGGGCAAACTTCGTCAGTCTGTCAACGATCCCCCGTATTGCATCATGCCCCTTCTGACAGTGTGGAAGCCCTACTGTAAAGTCTATGAAAATCTTCTCCCATTTTCACTCTAGGATAGAAAAAAGTTGTAACAATCTTACCGGCTTCTGGTGCTCTATTTTCACTTGCTGATAGGTGAAGCATCGGGAGATAAAAAATGCTATCTTTTTCTTCATCGCTTTCCACCAGTAATGTTCCTTCAGGGTATGATACATTTTTGTACTGCCCGGATGCATGGCATGTGCTAAGGAGTGAGTTTCTTCCATTATTTCTTTCTTCAGATTCTCTACATTCAGTACATGTAAGCGCTATCCCATCATCACTATACCATCTTCCCTAATCGCGAAATCTATTTTGCGACTATCTTCGATTTCTTTCCTTAGTTTGGTCAACTGGGGATCCTATTTCTGCTGCTCCCTTATTTGATCCATTAAATTGGGACGGACATGAAAAGTAGCCAACAATGCTCTGAGTTTGTCATGCCTAACCTCACTTCGAGCGACCTCAATTCCATCAGGAGCGAAAGATATACAGTCTATATTTGTACTAGGGAACTCATAGGTCTCCTGCTTAACGCATCAACTACTACATTGGCTTTTTCAGGATGGTACTTTATCGTACAATCATAATCCTTAATCAGCTCTAACCACCTCCTCTACCTCATATTCAATTCCAGAAGGGTGAGTAGGTATTGCAAACTCTTGTGATTCATGAAGACTGACAAGGGACACCATACAAGTAATGTCTCCATATCCTCAATGCAAATACAACTACTGCCAGTTCCAGATCGTGGGTAGGGTAGTTCTACTCATGCTTTTTTAATTGTTAAGAAGCATATGTTACTACTTTATCATTCTGCATCAAAACACAACCCCAACTCTATCTCAAGGCATCACTGTATACGGTGAAACCACCTGGCCCCATTGGTAATGTCAATACTGAAGTTGATGTCAATCTTCTCTTTAACTCATCAAAACTCTGTTGACAGGCTTCTGACCATTCGAACTTTTCTTTTTTCTTGTTAGTTTGATTAGTGGGGCTATTATCCTAGAAAACCCCTTTACAAACTTCCTGTAATAGCCTGCCAATTCGAGCAAACTTCTGACCTCGGTAACATTAGTGGATGGTCTCCAGTTTGTGATAGCTTCTATCTTCTGGGGATCTACACTAAGCCCTTCAACTGAAATAATATGTCCTAAGAAAGCAACTCGATCTAACCAGAATTGGCACTTGTTGAACTTAGCATATAACTGATGCTCTCTTAGGGTCTGCATGTTGGGTTTTGTGCCCTAAGAGCTTGTAATTATGTAAACGGTTTTAATAAATAATAATAAAGTATTCATTTTATTCAATTTATATATTTTGCAAAAATTGTATATGACATGAGAAACATCCTTGATTACTGATGTATTTTCAAACTAAGTATATAAGCGTTATATACAAGTGGATTTAGTTTGAAAGAAGTAATCTAAAGAGTCCGTAGAAAGCAAACGAAGCTGGGTACTTTGTTTGTGGTAAATCTACAGTTGCGGTCCATTTTGTATTCGGGTACAATAGTTTTATCCGAGACTATTCATGTAGTGACATGGAAATGGAGGCACCTTATATAATAAAGATTATATAGGACTGGACCACGATAAACATGAGTCTCTAATTAATATCCGTTAAACTTAGAGATTTATATTTATCGACTAGATGATCATATATGAATTGATCTTAATCCTGAGTGTATTATGGACTCCTGCTTATTGAGTTATGTCCTTTGATTTACATGGGTGAGATCGATATAGATGCTCGATCAATAACTTCGTACTTTGGGGAT
Source organism: Litchi chinensis (assembly GCA_019925255.1). Lineage (NCBI taxonomy): Eukaryota > Viridiplantae > Streptophyta > Magnoliopsida > Sapindales > Sapindaceae > Litchi > Litchi chinensis. The sequence goes on along the minus strand of CM034461.1, from coordinate 22,805,995 downwards.
ATGATTTAGTAAGTAGCTGGGAACATTCTATACAATAGTGGAATCCACTCCTTCTTGCGAGAAGTAGAGAAATAGTTCTCTTAAGGGTTTATTCAGGTCTTGAACAATAAGAGCGCTCAACTTTCTGTTTATATGTAAACGGAAAGATAAATTCATAAGTTGTTATGAATATATTGTTCATTAGAGAATCAATGGTACTTAAGGATCAAGATATAATTAGAGGGGTATAACGGACATTATGACCTAGCTCTAATTATGAACTATTTGTGGAGGGTCAAATCATATGTAGTGATTATATCAATGGACGCTGAAAATTTCAGATTGTATAAAAACATCTATAGTGTTGAGAGTGCAATCTTAGGTTTTTAGTGGAGTAACTCTAAGATTAATAATAGTGAATTATTTAATTAAAGAGTTTAATTAATAATTCCGATATTATTGGAGCTCAAAACTGTAGGTCCATCGGGTCCCCTTGATAGCTCATTTCACTATAAGAAACGTGTATATAAAATATCGTAATTGGATCGTCCAATTATATTTGTTACATAAGTAGCAAAATATGTGTTCACTTGGTATTTGAATAATATTGATTATTCAAATTATTAGTTATTTAATTATTAATTATGAATTAATAATTATTTAATTAATTTTGTAAGAGGTGTTGAATTTAATTCTTAGTTGTGATCGGGTATAAATTAATTATGAATTAATTATAGGTCACAAGTATGATTATAAAATATAACATGAATTAATTTTGAATTAATTATGTTATATGGGCAAAAGTTTAATTTTAATAAACTTGGGGTTAAATATTAATTTTGATTAATTAAACCCTAATTGGTTGCCTATAAATAGAAAAGAAATAGTCTTCTTTTCCTACTAGAAGTTATATTTAGGTTTTGTTTTACGTTCTTTGAAACTAAAAAAAAAAAAAAAAAAACCTATTCTCACCTTCTTACATATATTGTTTGTTCTTTTGAGAAAAGAAATCAATAAAAAGTGAGCACAATTCTATATAATTGTGCCCACTCACTTGTTTCTTGGTGTAGAGTCATATCAAGGAAGGCAAAATGGTGAGCAATCCATAGAGATCAATACAAAAAGGTACAAGATTCGATCTTTATTTAGTTTTATTATTTTATTTCATTGTTTTATGGATCTAGGGTTCTTGAGTTTTCTAAAAAATTTTAAAACTCAATGTTCCGCAAATCTTTATTTTATAAAAACAATTGTTGTTTTTTCCCTTCACTGCAACACTCTCTGGAGAAGTTTCGTATGTTCCTCATGATTGCCTGAATACATTAAAATGTCATCAATGAACACAATCACGAACTTGTCCAAGTAAGTTTGGAAGGCCTTATTCATTAAGTGTATGAATGCAGCTGGGGCATTTGTCAACCTAACGGGCATGACTAGAAACACATAATGCTTGTATCGAGTTCTTAAGGCAGTCTTTAGAACATCTCCCTCACAAACTTTCAACTGATGATACATCAATCTCATATCAATCTTCGAATACACTTTGGATGACGCAACTCAAACCAGATTCCCCCTAGACTAGTATCTGGTAGGCTTCGCTTGGCACCCCAACGGATCTCTTTTAAACCCTCTCAGTTGGTTAAAAGAAATCCACGGAGCAAACCCTAAATTGGCCCATTTAACTTTGCTTTGAATCTTGGTTAATCTTATTATTTGAAAACTAGTTAGGTTGATTCTAATTTGGTTTCAATTTGTTAATTTGGGAATTTCACTAAAACTATAAAATTTAGTATTTTCATTTGGAAAATCTAAAAACATTTTAACGAAAATCAGGCAGCATAACGACTACAAATCTAAGGTTACCAAAATTTCTTGCAAATAAATTACACTCCTAAATTTTCCTTCCATCACAACCCAACTTTTTTCCACAAACATACATCTCAAAATCAATTCATAATTTTCACAAAACCATAAATAATAATCAACTTTCATATCATAAAAATATATACAAGCAATTTACATTACAAAATATATTAACATCAGGTTTCTACATGAGTGTGTCAAAATACAAAATAAGGTTTGCATTTCCTCAAGCATAAGCCTACCTATATTGATGAAGAATTTTGTTTGCTTTAGTCGTTCACGCGAGTACCTGAAAATGGGTTATACAATATAACACAAAACAAATGTAATCTCAAGCAATTAAGGTAATTTAAAAATTGTTAACTAAACAATTATAAACTTATTTAGTTATGCACGAAATATCATAAAACTCGTTTCTTTTTAAAAGCACCATGCGTTCCCCTAACTACTATGTCATGTGGCGATTTTTAACTGACACCAATCGTGACGCTACTGAAACTCCTTAATAACTATGTGTGAAATTTTCTACGTCGTAACGTAGTGTGAGGTTATATATAACTTCTAGTAATTACGTGCAGAATTTTCTACGTCGCAAACCATAGCGTAAGACACTATCTCTAATCTTGGGAACTATATTGCGAAATTTTCTGCATTACAAATTGTAGCCCAAGAAAATCTCTGATTCTGAGGGTTTTGCATGGCCTTTGAAAACATCTTTTCTACTAAATGTTATAAGCACAAAATGACTTTTCTTTTTAAATCTTTTCGCTAGAGCTTTTAAGCTCAACTTCTCACAAAGGTCACTTTATTTTCGAAATTTCCTTGGATACAATATTAAAACCATTTATAAACTTGCAACAACAATAAAATTACAACTGAAACAGAATTACTCATAATGTGAGTTAGTGGCACTCACCTAATTTTGCACGTTCCTTAATTCTCATTCGATTCTTCCGTTTCGATTTCACCAATTATTCTTTGATGTCTTGGCTTGCTTCTCCACTTGTTTTATAGCTCAAAACCTCTCCAAATCACTTGATTCTTCTTGAATAACTTCCCTAGGCTTATTTAAAACCTTTTGGGGCTTGAAATCTACTGAAAAATGGCTTGAAAACGTTGGAAAACAGCTGTTGTTCAAACCCCTTTTCTGTTACCCGAAAATGCTCTGTTTTCTGCTTCAGTTTCTGGTTTCTGGTGTGTTTTGCATTTTTCCAGTAGATTCTCCACTTCTTATACTCTTATTTTAGTTAACTAATTACCCCTCAAGTTGGTCATATAAGTACATCTCCTACCATTAATTTATTTGGACCATTTTACCCTCCTTTGTTTGAGATATTTTCATGATATGCCTACTAGTTTTTTTATAAAATTTCACCTATCACACTATCTAAATTAATCCATTCACTTCAACTCTTTCTTGGAAGCCTTTGATCATAATTTTCATTTTATATCATAAATAAATCATCATGTCATCTTTCAGATTCGAATTTGTTTTCAATCCATTCGGAAATTCTATTAAAATTCGATTACACGATTTCAAAAAATGAAATAATTTTATAAATTTCAAACGAGGGCAATATTATATATATACATCGTTTATGTAAGGTTTTCTCTACAGTACAGAATTTAGAAGAGTGACATCACACCAACACTCATATATATAGGCCCTTATATGACAAATGACCATTTTGTCCTTTATTAATAATTGACTTGCTATTTGACTTAATTGATTTCTAAAATCTCTACTAACATCTTAATGTCACTTTATAGGGTTATATTTATGAAATTTACTATTCTCACCCTATAAGTTAATTACTGCTACTTAGAATTGCGAAATTACGAAAAAGGGGCTTACACTGGATCCCTATGATTGATTGAACAAGTCATCAATCATCGGAAGTGGGTACTGATTCCGTATCATCACTTTGTTCAGCTGTCTGTAATCAATACAAAACTGTAAGTTCTTGTCCTTCTTAACAAATAAAACTGGAGCCCCCCCCATGGCAAATTACTGGTCTCACAAAACCCTTTTCTAGCAGTTCTTCTAACTGTACCTTCAATTTTTTCAACTCTATTGGTGCCATCTTGTACGGAGTGATTGAGATTGGCTTAGTTCCCGAAACCAAATCTATCTCGAACTCTATCTCCCTATCTGGTGGTAAACCTAAGAAATCCTCTAGAAATACATATGGGAACTCTCTAACCACCAGAATATCTTCTAATCGAACTTCATCTTTTTCCTGTTCAACCATATAAGCCAAATACCCTTGATACCCTTTACGGAGCATCCTACTGGCTGTTATGGCGGTCACAATGTTGGTGGTAAATACTTTCCATATCTCGCACAATACCACATTTGGTCCCCTTGGTCTAGCTAATTTAACCTCCTTCTTATAATAATCGATTGTGGCCCAATGTCTAGATAGCCAGTCCATCCCTAATATCACATCAAAAACTGAATGTCTAATATAATCAGATCAGTCAGAAACTCTTTATCTTCTATCTCGATTTTACTATCCACTATCACTTTCTCAGCCAATAAGGAGTTTCCAGCAGAGATGGAAACTACTATACCACCCTTTAAGGAATATAATTTTGCTCTGACCTTCGTAAAAAATAGTATGGACAATAAAGAATAGGTGGCCTCGAGATTTATCAATGCATATGCATCGTGATCAAAGACAAAAACCATACTAGTGACGACCTCTGGAGCGGTATTTGCCTTCTATTGAGTGACGGGGAACACTCGGGCTTTGGTGTGGGATCTACCTGGCTGACTTACGGAAGATACTTCTCTGCTCATTGCACCTCTGGTTGAGACTGAAGTACTCCATCCTGTGATCTGGGAGCCTCTACCTCCCTGTCTTTGGCCCATACTAGCCTGTGTAGGTGTTGTCGAGGGTGCAACCTCTGAACTAGCTGTGGTGGCTAACTATGAACACTCTTTTAGAAAATGACCCTCATACTCATAGTGAAAGTAAGCAGTGCTTATACCCCTCATCTGACACTCGTCCGGATGCCTCCTTCCGCATGTATTGTACTCTGGCACTAAAGTTTTAGTATCATAGGAGCCTCCGGACGCTGCACGTGGTCTGGCTGACCCCTGATTGGATGATGCTTCTCGGCTCATCCTCCTGCCACCAACCCATCTGGATTTGCTCTTCTTCCTGGCAAACTTGCTCGGCCCTTCATGATGGAGACTGGATCCACTACACTTTTTTTGACTTTCTATGCTGGGCAACGGTTGTCATGTTCCTTTCCACTTTTAGTGCAACTTCCACTAGCCTTCCATAATATATCTAATGGGCCAATGACAGATGAACTTTAAGGCTGGGATTCAGGCCCGCCATGAATCTCTTGCACCTCTGTTCCTCGTCCTTAGAGATGAATAGGACAATTTGGACTAGTTCAGAGAACTTCTTTTCGTACTCGATCACGGATGTCGAGCCCTGTTCCAATCTGAAAAATTCTTCCATCTGGGCGTCCTTGTAGCTCTTAGGATAAAATCTATCTATAAACTCCTATTGGAACAACGCCCATGACACTCCTTTCAGATGTCGCCTCTCTAAGGTCTTCCATCAATCATTTGCTCTGTCTTCTAAGAAGGAGGAGGAGAATAGAACCCTTTGCTGGTCGGAGCACCCCATCACTCTATAAATCTTGGTAACCCTATCCAACCACACCAAGGCACTCTCTGGGTCTCCGTTCCCATCAAATTGGCTTCGCCCCCAATTTACAAGCACGTTCTATCAAGCACTTTGTTTCTTTGGACGCATTACCGCCATTAGTATCTGGGCGACCTACTCTGCATTAAAACTACTGTCGACTGGTTCACTGGTGCCGACGGTTCTGAATGGGTTTGATCTACTAGGCCATTCACCGACCCCAATACGTGTTCTGCCTCCCGAACGAATGGTATCTCGGTGTAGGAGCCTCTGGAGTGTCTCTACGGGGACCTCTTCAACCTCGTCGGTGCATAGTACTGTGATTTCAACAAAAATGAGATTATGAAAACACTTGAAAATTTTATAATCATATGCATGACATATAAATTAATAGGAACATATCTAGGTTGCTTTATTTGTATAACAAGATAAAACAAAACAATTTAAAGATTCAAAACATAAAAACATAAAATCCTATTTCAAAACTCAGCCCTGATATTAATGTGACAGGCCCCGTTTCTGCACCCTTTTTTTCATACAAACGGCAGCCCGCTGGTAACTCTACGGTGACTCTCCAACCGATATATGATCTGATCAGAAGCTTTCCATGAAGCTAAGTCGTTTTTCCTATATTAAAAACTTTATTTTTTCTTTTTATCATTCGATTACAAAATAGTTTTATAAACTTTTAGGCAGCATAACAACTATTTTTTTTTGAATTTGTCATACTGCAAATTCTATATAAAATTTATACATTTTTAAAGTCAAACAATTTCCCCAAACTTGTGGACCTCAGGCCCTTATTTTATCAAAGCACAAGCAACTACAAACATGTCATCACTTTTAAAAGAAATAAATTGAAACACAGTCATAAATCATGCATATATTTATTTACACATTTTTGAAACCAAAAAATAGTTGTACAATCAAATTATATACAATTTTTTTTTTGAATGTTCAAAATACATTTATGCAATCATAAGAGCACTCCCAGCTCAATCTGTCTAATCTAATGTAACAGGCCCCGTTTCTGCACCCTCTTTTTCATACAAACGGCAGCTTGCTGGTAACTCTACGGTGACCCTCCAACCGATATCTGATATGATCAGAAGCTTTCCATGAAGCTAAGTTGTTTTTCCTATATTAAAAACTTTATTTTTTCTTTTTATCATTCGATTACAAAATAGTTTTATAAACTTTTAGGCAGCATAACAACTATTTTTTTGAATTTGTCATACTGCAAATTCTATATAAAATTTATACATTTTTAAAGTCAAACAATTTCCCCAAACTTGTGGACCTCAGGCCCTTATTTTATCAAAGCACAAGCAACTACAAACATGTCATCACTTTTAAAAGAAATAAATTGAAACACAGTCATAAGTCATGCATATATTTATTTACACATTTTTGAAACCAAAAAATAGTTGTACAATCAAATTATATACAATTTTTTTTTGAATGTTCAAAATATATTTATGCAATCATAAGAGCACTCCCAACTCAATCTGTCTAATCTTGGGTTGGAGTCCCTACCACCGATGTATCTGTTCCTATATCTGCCCCTGAGAGGTTTTTGTTGATAAAACATAAAATAAACATGTGAGCTACACGAGCCCAGTAAGTGTTATAAGTTTTCATTTCATTTTTAACTTTTAAAAAAACATTTCATAAATCCTTAATCACTGTAATATCAAAATGGGTTTTTCTTTGAAAACCATATTTCAAATAATTGAATGGATAAACAATTTTCATAAATATGATTTGATTTCGTTATAAAACTGAATAAAAAAATATAATACCATATGCTTTCAGTTTTTTGCTGAAAAATGTAAATAGTGGTGGCATTACAATTTTCGAAAATCTCTGAATAAAGCAAATCAACCACTAACGGTCTGTATCACATGGTATCCTAGGTATAGAGCGGAATTTCGCCCGCTCCGGCCTTCCCAGAATTTTTCCCTCATTCAAGCCATTTATCTTGTATTACATAGTGGCATTTTTCCCTCGCTACGGAGCTCGTTCAGATGGAAGCTAGCTAATAATACACTCTGTACGTGCATTGGGTGACATACTATACTGAACAACTGACTCGACATAATCCCCCCCTGCGGGTTTCCTCCCGTTGTTAGGTGCAAAACACCCCTGACACTATCAATGCACCCTTAGGGTACTCAACCTCAAACGAAGATATCTATAATACCTACCAAGCACACCATATGTTTATAAATATATTTCCAAATCCATGCAGTCTATAATTCATATTACAAATTTCCAACCCATGTAAAAGCATTTCATTACAAACTTATTTAATTCAAAATCGCTCTTCACATATTAGGCATATGTTTTTATTAAATCAATCGATCATTTAAAAGACACTTACCTAGTGTTAACTCACGGGAATACACGCTTTGGGGTTCCCTCGATTCCAGGTTACTTGCGTATTATCGCATTTCACATTTACGTGATGCTATAATCGAATTCAATTGCACATATACATTTTCATTGATACGTCAACATACAAACAAACATTTAACCGTATAGGGGTTCCGAACACCCTAAATTTAAGTCATAATGACCTCATTTATTTACACATGTTTCCCTTTTGAATTTCTAAACATTTATGCATGCTTAGCATCACAATTGGAGCCCCTAATTTATTCCAATGCATTAGACAACTTTTTGCATTATGTTGGCCCACCTTGACTGAATGTAACCCAATTTTCAAACTATCCATCCAATTAAATTTTTCTTACCAAAATCACATTTCAAGGTATGCAATATATCATAGAATTTAACCAAACTCATAAAACATCACAATTAAATAACATGGGATAGCTTGGCTGAAATAGGCATCCTTTGTTATCTAATTGAACTCTTTTCAATTCCATACCAATTCCATCATCAACACAAGCTATAAAATCATCCAAAACATTTAAAAACAATTATCTAACATTTTGATATACTTAGAGCAAAAAAAGGACAGCTTGGTATACCATATTGTTATACCAGTTTTTACTTCCCATTTTAACATCAAATCTCAATCTGTCAACACATTTATATGCATGAAGCCTACTTAAACCCTTCAAACACCATTTGAACCATAAAAACCCTAGCTTAGCTTGTACCACACTCATTACCACATCAAAACTTCTTCAATTTTCTTGCCTAAAATTCAATTAACATAACACTAATTATCATGACAGCAAACTAACATTCTAATCTACATCAATTCAACTTCAAGTCACGAAGTTACTTTGTTAGTAAGCTTACCAATCTACCTTGATCACTTGCTTTGCTTTTTCCATAAGATTGAAGCTTTAAAACCCTAAATCCATGCACAAAAATTCCATTGGTAACACATGCAGTGAGTGGATAGCTTTGATCACAATTTTTCACACAATTACACCATGAAAACGCAAGCTTTTTTATTTGAAAATCACTTACCTAGGTTGAACAATCCTCCTAGGCTTGTTCTCCACCTTTTGATGGCTTGAAAACACTTGAAAATTCATGTAGGATCATAGAAACTAGCTGTTGTCTTGCTTTTCCCATTACTGCTAAACACACCTTGTAGTTTCCTTTCTTTTTTTGCTTATTGCTGTGAATCACTTCTGGTTTCTTCTGGCAACTTCTTCAATATATATAGTTGTCCCAAGTCTCCAAAAATTGCCCCTCAACTTTGGCATTTAATTACAATCCATGCCATTTATTTTAATTGTTCACTTTGCCCTCATTTTTCCTACATTTTATGCATTCATTACACTCAAACTTTTTCAATTCAAATGTGCCCTTGTATAATCTCTAATTAATTCCTTTAATCATGCCCTTTTTGTCTCTACACTCATCCATGCTTAAAACTTTACTAAAATGCCCTTATATGTGATTCTAATTTATTTAATTCATCATGTCTTTTCTTGGAATTTTGCTTAACACTAATTGCATCATTCACTTTAATAATTCACCATACCACTTTTTGTGTTCGAATTTGTTTCCGGTTTACTTTGAAAATTTTATTGAAACTTCATTTCACATCTGAAAATTTTACCGAAATCCGATTACACCTCAAGGTACTGTGAATTATTTCATTATTTCATAAATGGTACATGTGTAAAATACATTTATAACACTAAAATAGGGAGGCTATATTACAATTTGTTAGTGATTGAAAGTCATCTGAAGGGAAGAAAATCAAGAAAATCCATGATCGGTTTTTTAAAACAGTTAAAAAACCAAAATTGGTTTTTCGATATGCTTGAAAACCTATTAAAAGAGAAAATCAAGTAAATCTCATGATCGATTTTTAAAGGGGTGAAAAACCAAAATTGGTTTCTTAACCCCATTGAAAAACAGATCAAATATTTGTCCCTTTTTTACCCTCTTTTTCACCATATTTAAAGGTTACCAGTTATTGATCGATTATTGAAGCCGTTGATTAATTTTTTAAGTGTTTTACTTTATTCATTAAATTTGATGTCAATTACTTTACTTCATTCATTAAATTTGCATTCATTCATTAAAATTGATGAAATTAAAATTAGTAACTTAAAAATCGATTCGATTATAATAGTACCATGATATTATATAAATGGAGTAAAATTTTATTTAAAAAAATAAAATAACATACATGAAACAAAAGTTCAAATTAATGTTTAATCATTGTTTTCATCATTACTTACCATTGGATTGGGAATAGGAAATCGATGAGGACATTGACGTTGGTTGTGTCCATTCTTATGACAAAGGTGGCATATTCTAGACAGAGGGGCATTTTCATGAGCATTTGTGCTCGTCCCAGTTTTAGCATCCACAGCTACGCTCGTCCTTTCGCTGGCGGAAATAGGGAGGTTAGGAAACAAAAAACGGTTGTGTCCCTTCTAACCATATTTTTCGCTCTTTTTTATATGATGAGCTGCCCTAACTAAAGGAATTCGAACCTCCTTCGGCTTACCTACTTGTCTTTTTCCTATAGGTAGTAGTACAACCATACTTCTAACTTCGTTGAAACATTCCAACTGGACAATTTAAGGATAGGATTTATCAGACATACATATATATCTTTCAACCATTCTGCGAGATAATACTAACTGCCAAGCATATCACAACTAACACCCCTAAACCTTATATATATCACAAATTTAAGTGTCATGATATAACATGAAATATCGAAAGTAACAACGTACAATTACGATACTTGGTTACAACACATGTATAAACATATGACAACTGATTTAGGTTTCACTTTTTACAAGTACATGTGTTCTCTTGAATATTAGCCACTGCATAGCCTTTGCTAGGATGCATGACGCTATACGGTCATAACGTAAATTATAAACTTTTCAGTTGTAACACATTTATTATTATACCATCTCTACAACACATTTCTCATATATTCATATACAATTGTTGTGGGAAACAGTGTGCTTGCATTATATAATAGTTGAGCGATTCTGCAATGTTGGTGATCATCACTTCATATCTTTTTTTTTTGGACAATGTGCCTATGACCACCTGCTCACTCCAGCCTTAACAAACGTTTTATGTGTTTTTGGATGTAACGCCTCAATTTCTTTCAATATTCTATTGCAATCATCAGGCACATAAAAGTATGTTGCACTGTAAAATGCATTTTCCACATCCGAACACTTTTACAATGTTGTTTAAGGTTTTGCCACAGTTGGAAAAAACACAACATGTGTGAGGCTATAGAAAAAGCTGCTTTCATCCCATTTGATATTCTTTTATGATGATCCAATACATAAGCAAATCATTTGACATACCAATCGCCTCTCGCAATATTTTTTTAAAAAACTAAATCCATGAACAATCTGACTCTCCATTAGCAAATCTAAAAACGATGAGATAAATCATCTCCGATCCATCTTTGCATACAGCCAAAAAATCATCCCTTTATATTCATCTTTTTTAATGATTAACATCAACAACAACAACCGGTTTCATATAAGATCGAAAACTCTCACCGGAAGCTCCAAGTATAACAAACAAATGCAAGAAACCGGTTGTTTTCATCTCTCTCAATTGTTGTCATTGTGCTAGGGTTTGAGAGTTTTAACATTTCAAAGTAGGATGAAAGCTATTGATATGATTCATCCACTTGTCCATGTGCTAGTTTCTTGACAGGACCCATCCCAGACCTTATCTAAGTTCTCATCTAAAGGATCCTGCCGGGCACTTCAACGGACTCCCCGAAACCGACTCGTCGGATCGAAGACATCCGGGAAGCGAACCCTAACTTTATGTTTCGATTTACTCGTTAAAACTTAGTAATTTAATTTTATTTATAACTAATTGGGAGGGATAAACTTTTCTTTGATTCTATTTCAAATTCATTTTATAAAAATTTCGGCAGCATAACGGCTGCGTTTTTTATAAAACCAAAATTTAACCTGTAAGGAAAATGACACTTCGACTATTTCTGAACACCTCCCAACTTCTTTATTCTCAATCATGCATCATTCATCACAATTTCATAAGCATAAACAATGAGTTCGAATTCAACATGTACATATATGAACTATATATTTAGAATGCATGATTATATTTACATTTTACAATCTTAACATCATTCAAATTCAAAATATACATGATTAAATACATAATACAAAAATGTATATACACGTCTTGCGCTATCGCCCACCTATCAATGTATATGCAAGCAAAAGGTCTCGATCTCGTCCGACGGCGGCACACAATAAAAACAAATGAGTTACAAAATAAATCAGAGGTTAGTGCAATAAGGATATATAATATCACATACACCAACATAAGAATTCATTATTTACTCGAGTTTTACAACTTCTTTAAAAATTCTTCCATGTGTATCCTTGACTCATTCCAACCATCACGGACGATTATAACTAACGCCGATCATGAAGCTACTAAAGTGTCTCGACCACTACGTTATGGAATTCACTGCATCGTACGTAGGGCGCTAAACTATTTACTGAACAACTACAATGCGGAATTCTTTGCATCGCAAATGTAGTGCTAAATCTCTAGACGACTACGAGCAGAATTTACTACATCGTTTCGTAGCGCTAACTGTCAACTAACCAACTACGTGCGGAATTGTCTGCATCGCAACGTAGCGCTATACTTTTCTATAAACTGAGCGATTACGGACGGAATTCTCTGCGTCGTCACGTAACGCTAAAATTCGCTAACTTATAAGGTATACACATGGTTTTCATACTAAGTTTCTTTAAGTGCAAAAGCACAGATGACTTTGGTTTGAATATCTTGCAAACTCTCTTATTCCATTTTCTTTACATGCAACTCATTATCATTTTCTAGTAACATATGGATTCCATAAGAATCCATATGCTTAAACTTTAACTACCTCAATAAATATCATTTTCGATTTCCTTTATTACATAGCTACTATAGTCATTTAATATCATCAAGAATTTGCATGACAATTTAAAAAGCTATTAAGTGGCGAACCACTTACCTCAAGGCCGCGTCAAGCGTTTCGACGAGGCTCCTGGACGCCGCTCACGCGCTCGTCACCTACACAACATGATCTCATCATTACTATTAACAAAAACCTCCATTTCTCAACTATATGCTAGGAATTCTCAACTATGTCCAATTCTCTCTATATAGCTCCTAACTTGTTTCTAAATCAACCGAGACTCTTAAATCCCGATTTTTGTGGAAAAGTTTTAGTTTTGGACCCCTAGGGATATCCCCACACGGTCTGTTTACTTGTCGGAGGCTTAAAACGAAAAATCACAATTTTATTTAAAATGGACAGCCCTTGACAGAACAGACGATAACCTGCTGCTTGGGCCTTGGTTTTCCTTCGTTCTTTTTCCTATGGCTCACTTATATCACATTCTAGTCACACGACAAATTTCATTGAGAAATATTATCGTTTGCTATGTCAAATCTAATGAAAACATCCGTTTTGAACACTTTCGGGTGCAATTTAATGCACATTTTGTAAACTCTTGGTTTCGGATTAGCGACGCTAGATTTTATTCCATAATTAAGCTTCATTTAACTTATAATGACTAACTAAACTTATTTCGTGCCATAAAAATTGCATTAAGCTAACCGTTTCACTTCTCAGAGCTCTAATGGCACTATATTGTGCATAACTTGCACAATTTTTATCGGATTCGATCCGTTCCAAAACCTATGGTTTTCTATGGTTCCTAGGCATCATTTGAGATGTAGAACACCCCCAAATAAGCCAAATATGGTCAGGTCTCCTCTAGCTCAAATTTGAGCTCGGGAATCCCCTTTTTGTCTATAACAATGCCTTTGCAATTCTAAACACTTCTCTAACTTTTCTAACCTCTTTGAGGCTTGAAATTGGTTTCAAAACCATCTAATTTCAAGGTCTAACTACTGCCCTTCAAGTCTCTAATACATACATAGGTCTAACTTCGTCATTAAAGTGCTCAAAATTCACTCGAGACTTTTCTCAATCACTTGGTGTGCATAAAACACCAATCTCGGTTTTTATTTTGAGGGAGGGTGTAACAGCTCATTTACATCAATTTAAGGCAATGATTACACTCAAAACTCATCCTTAATGATTATATAACAATCTCATGAGGTTCTAACAAGATTTAAAAGCAATCTAATCGACCAAATCGACAACACAACCACAACAACAAAAACTGTCACAGTTTCTGTTCTGTTTCAGCATCAATTTGAAGAAAATGGAGTGTAATCCCGCTTAGGCTAGTTAGGGAGAGTTTAGATGACTTACTAGGGACCCTAAGAGGTGGATTGAGGGGATGGAAGGCTGGTTAGGAGGTTCTTTCTTCCCTGGCCGACCAGCTTGCTGCACCCCGTCGCGATTCTGTTCCAGCTCGCATCTGGGTCTGTTTCGCTTGCTGTTTGCGTCCGTTTCTGCTCGACCAGACCAGCACCTCTTCTCTTCTGCTCGTCCTCTTCCTTTGCTGCCCAGAAACTACAGTTTTACTGCCTTGGATCCCCCTCACACGAGCTGTTCTGCTCCAACTCGCAAGCTGTCCTTCGCGCGAGCTGCTGGCGCGCTGGATCTGCTTCTTGCTCGACTTCTTTGCTTGTTCTGGACTGTTTCTGCTGCTCAAGGCTTCTTCTTGCTTGCTGGTTGCCTCTCTTCTCTCTTCTGGTTCTCCTCTCTTTCCTTCTCATGAAGCTTCTCAGTTGTTCTCTCGGCAGTGACTGTTTTTGACTGAAAGAGGCTGAAATTTTCTGCTGAAAATTTGCTAAGTGTTGATATTTATAATCAACAACTTCTAATATTTGCATCTTGTCCCATTTCTTTTTTTAATTTTATTCTCATCTCCTTTTCTTGATGCTCTCTCACGGCAACACCCCTCGATATCCTTCCGTGTCTCTTTCGTCTCTTATTCGATTAAATTCTCGTTTCGTTAGAATTTATTTTTAAAAAAAACGCTAAGCTTATTTCATTAATTTTTGACTCTCTCTTTTTAATCGAATTTTAATTCGATTATCATTCACTAACATCTTGGATTTCTTGACTTAGATTTTCGTTGGGACATTACTAAACTTTTTAATACGATGAATTTCGTCGTATTCTAAATGAATATATTTCGGAGGCTATGAAATTGAATTAATTAAACGTAGAGAGTTATATTTTATCTCTCTAACTTAATTTCTAACGTTGGGACTTTAGAAGTCGAAGCTAGGGGTTTACATTTCTTTGCATATTGTAAAGCCTTTCAAACTTCATTATACAAGATCTGCACAGCATACTATTTTAGCATTTCTCCAATCAAACAATTAGGTATATAAATATCTCTCCCTACCTTTCTTACATACAATTTTTCGATGATAATAGCTTCACGCTCTTTATATCTAACGACACGTGTGTTCTGCCACATACTTCAACATAAACCACATCGAACGACCTTTTTGCATCTTACAAGAACTATAAAACTATAACTCTTATCCTAGCAACTGGCCTCAAATCGCTCTGTGTTTGAACGTTTAATTTGACATTTAAACTTGGCTTTTAAAGCATATTCTCTTATATTTGTACTCATTTCTTGTTTACTGTTAAAGAATGTAACTTTATATAACGTACCCTATTGGTAGACGGTCAGCATAATGCTTGAAGTAGCCTCAATGTCACCCAATTCTATGCCAAAAACAATCCAACATGGTTGTGAGGGATTGTTTTGAAATCGTAAACCTAAAAATCTTATTTTTGGAAACCTTTCTTTCTCAAAGACATCATCAAATCAAGTTTCCTCTTTATCACTATCTCCAGTTTGCTCTTTGTCACTATCCTATGTCCTATCACTATCATCATTTGTGTCCCGATCTTTATCATCAGTACCATCATTCATATAGTCATCATTAACGTCACAAATGAGACTTTACATATATGTAAATGGGGCAATAGAAGCATCAACCTGATTGCTCCCAATACTTGAAGTAAGATAAAAATGACTTTCAACCATCTATAGATTTATAGGTCTATCCATATCTATCTCGTCATATTTTGTGTTTGATATTGAGTCGGTGACAATTGGATGAATGGTACATCTACATCAAACTAACCATATTAAGATTGAACATGATACATATCTTTTTAACTTGACCATTTGTAATACTTTATGACAAATAATATATATGGATGTCCCATCTTCTTCTATCAATGTCAGTCTCTCTATACACAATATCCACATATGATAAAAAACTACTATTTTTGTAGACCCCACACATGATTGACTCACCCCTAACGTAGTTACATCCATTCCATTCTCTATCGAAATTGATTACGATTGTCTTTTGAACCATTTCTGTAACATTCAAAGAATATTATTAATAAAATAGTCCCACTCCAATAGGTCAACATTACAAAATACAATTATATCAAATCAAATCTAACACTATAAATCAATACCCGACATAAAAAACACAATAAATATCAAAATTATACTAACACTACCTAATTGGGTTTTTAAGTGGACCAAAAAACCGATAACGGTTTTTTGCTCCACTAAAAACCAAGTTAGACACATTTATTATGTACTTACAACACTTTCCGATCAAATATAACCAAATAGAATAAAATATAATCATATCTAACAATATATAACACTAAAATTCACTACATAACATTCACAACACAACAAATATAAAAAATATGAAAAAAATGGTTATTTTGGTTTTTCAGTGGACTAAAAAACCAATTTTTCATTGGGATGAAAAACCAATCTAATTCTTAAATCAAATTTTTATAGTATGAAAAGCTTATATAATTTTTTCATTTATGAAAAACCAATTTTGTCGCAAATTTTGCAGAAATGACTAGTTTGTCCTTACTGATACCATATATATCATAACCAAATCATTCTTACAACCTTTAACTTGTAATATGAACAAAATAACCTAAAAACCAACCAACAAAAATATATACATTACCTTCAAGACTTAAATTACTTCAAATGAAAGAAGAAACTTCAAAACCTTCAATAGATAAAACTTAAATGGATCAAAAACCTTCAATGGACAAAGAAGCTTCAATGAATAATCCCTTACTAGAATATTTTTCGGCTACAATGGTGAACCGAAGAACAAAAACCATGAATTGAGAAGAGAAAAGAGAGAAGATGTTGTTAGGAAGAAGAAAACTATTTTGGTAATTTCAGGTTAGGACAATTGAGTGATTTTAATTTAAGGGTATTTTAGTAATCTTGGATATAAATGAAAATAATTTATTTGAGATGTCAAAAATAAATTTTATAAAAATCTAGGTAAAAGCAAAAATTTTCTTTTCATTTGGGTAAAATCTATAAATTTCCCTTAATTTGATTCATATATTTATTGTCCACACCTCTAATAAGGATAGTCATTACAAGTATCTTAGGCTATATCTTGAGTTATCTCACAAAGTTCCAATGAATATATTTTCTGTCGACGTTGGATTTCAGTCGACGAGTAATCAATGCCCAATACCTGCAATCAATGTGAGAAAGCACAAATACCAAGAAAGAACATAGACAAAAACCGAGAATCAAATAAGGAACACAAAGCTTTTACGTGGTTCAGCAATAATAGGCCTACATCCACGACTGTCTATCTCTTAAATTCTGCAGAGTGACAGTGTATTATTGATTATTCTCTGATCATGTTACAATGATTTTAGCCTCCTATTTATAAGGAAAGAGGCATTGCAATTCTGGTAGCAATAAATCAGGAAATGAATTCCAAATTAATTACATTCCCTAAATAATCGGGAAAAATAAGGAAAAGATTTGTGAATTAATTACACTTCCTAATATGTTTGAATAATATCAGGAAATTACTGTAATTGTCTCGAGATAAGATTGATTTGAATTTGAATTTGAGTAAACCTCCATATCTGATGAGGAAATCACGGTTTGACTGGGTAATTGCCATATTCGGAGAGAGAATCATGGTTGAACTAGGTAACTGCCTGTTTCTGGAAGATACTGCATTTATTACGCTCTTGGACGAGCTGCTATCTATGGCGGTTTGCGAGCTGGAGCTCGCTAAGAGACTAGCTGTGCATGAGGCGAGCTGCGGCCTGACTGTGTTTACAGGTCTGCTGATGTCAGCTGAAGGATTTACTTGAGCGAGCTGAAGAGCTCGCTGGTCTTGGAATCGATACTGGGTCTCGTCTGATGGACTTTGACTAGGTTGACCTTATCGGGCCTTCTTATCGGGTCTTAAATGGGCCTAAATTGGGCTTTTACCAGCCCATTTATTGAGTCCGAAAAATACATATAATATCAGCCCCCCAGCTCTTAGTTCGCTCTGCGAGCTGAGAGCTTAATCTTGCTGGTAAAAGCTGGCTTCCTTGGCATGCTAACTTGGACAACCGCCTCTGCACCTTTTCAAATTCCACCTTTTTAGTTGTGACACGTGGCAGTCATGCAGGATGTAACTGAAACAACGCTTGCACGTCCCTTACACGCGTATTAAATGCGCACGTCTTTCAACTGACGGCTCCATGATTACAAAAACCGTACTTTACGCTGCACCGTCAAATTTATGACGGTTACACAGTGTAGAGATCTGACGGCTGGGGTTTGAGATCGCATACTTTATAATTGGTGGAGCCCTTTTATTTTTCTCTTTCACCTTGTCATTTTTACTCGAAGCAAACAAGCAATCAAGAAACCAAGAGACCAAGTTCAGAGAACTTCTAGTCACCGTCTTCACATCTTTCATTAACGATTCAAGGTAACACCTGATTTATTTATTTATTTATTTCGGTGTCATGTTTGTATTTCGTTTCACCATCATCGTTGTACCTGCAATGACATTTTGTTATACCTTCATTATTCTGAGTCTTCTGTTTATTGAACATGGCTTTTCTTCTTCTGTTGGTTTGATCTGGTTTTTACTTGTTCACGACTGGACTACTGTTTGTGACTTGTAATGCATGCTTGACTGTTGATTTAGGATTGTTGTAGTCTTGTTAGCTCGCAGGTCATTGCTTTTGTTGACTGATCCCTCCATTGCATAGTCTGACTGTTTTCTTTTGTTCAGATGTCCTCAAATGGAGCTCGCAAGGGAATCATTCCGAGCAGTGAAGCTCCTGAGCGAGATGAAGCCCGAACACATGCTAGACAGGGAAGAGAAGCTCGGGATAAATTCACTCATCATCCTTCATCTTTAAAGCGTCCTGAGGTGGAAGGACTTGTCACTCAATTCCACATCCCTTTGGGTTGTCGTGCATTGCTACCTGATTCAAAAAATCATGCATGTTATCCACCAAGGGGATACGTCGCCATCAGTGTTCAACATTTCGAGCAGGGGCTACGGTTCCCCATTCAACTATACTTGATTGCATTTCTCAACCAGGTTAAGCTCACGCCATTCTAGTTAACTCCAAACTCCTACGCACAGCTGACCTCGCTGGCCGTGGCCTTCCGCAGGAACGGCCTTTCTCCCCCTTCTCCAAAAATCATACAGCAGTTCTACTCCTTCAAGGCTCTGAGCATAGCAGAAGGAGAGAAACCGGAGGGCATTTATTACCTCACAGTCCGTCCATCGAAATACAAAGATCTCTTGCTCAAAGGAGAAGCGAAGGGCAAGTCCAACGTCGGGCCGTACAAGACGAGTTGGTTCTATGTCTCGTGTCCCTCCCTTGCAGGTCTCCAAAATTTTAGCTATTCTCTGGAACTAGGTATGCAGGATAATATATTACGAGCTGAACCGAGCTTGTTGTTTTGTTTTCTAAAAATGTCTTGCTTTGCAGTGCAAAAAATGGATGAGTCTCCTCTCAGCAGCAAGGAGAAACGAGCTCTTGACAAGCTCGTAAATTCAGGGGATGCGGGCTTCAGCAGTAAATTTGACGATGTTGTCTTTAGAGGTTACGACCTTGTTCCTCCTAAGGAATCCCCTCTTCTGCGACCTGAGGAGGACATAGGCAAGACCGACGATAACCTTAGACTTCCTTCTGTTTTTGAAGTTCCAGTTCTGGTGGGGGACACGCCTGCTCCCCAACCTCTGCAACCAGTCTCTACACAAGCAGCGGGTACAACTCGTCCACCTTCTCCAGCTCGGAAGGCTTCTACCCAAGGTGCTCCTGCTCGCGCCTCACCTAAGGCGAAATCATCTTCAGCTCGTGCCCCATCAAAAGGCGCATCTCGAAAAACTACTCCTACAACTTCTGCTTCAGTTCGAACAGGATCAGACCAAGCCCATACAGCCCCTGTGGTGCAGATAGATTCATCTTCCTCCCCACATCATACGTCTGCCTCAGAGGCTTCACTGTCCGCTCCGGCTCGCGCTCCAGCTATTGTTCCTTCCTCTGGGCGAGTTCCAGCCAATAGGAAGAAGCTTACACTTATAAAATTCCCTTTTGAAGGTTCTGTTCCACCTCCGGCCTTCTCGACCACTCCAGCTAAAAGACCTACTGAGGCTTTAGTCACTCATGCTGCTCCTTCAAAACGCTCAAAGCCATCTGCTAAGGACCAGGCTCCTGCGGCCGCTGCTCTCAACGAGGTGCCTGTCGAGGCCATTGCTCCCTCATCCGCTGTTCCCAGCGAGGTGCCACTGGGGCTACTGCTTCTTCAGATCTTCAGCTGACTCCAGCTTCCAGCTTGCTGCCTGAAAAAGGGGGTGTTCCTCCTAAGGTTGCTTCCCAAGCAACCCAAGCTGGCCCCAACGGGCATGTGACTAGGCGTACCGTTGCTTCGCGACGTGGTGCTTCTCATGATGATGAGCGTGATATCCCGGAGCGTGAGAGAACTCCTTCGCCAACCAGACCAGTCATCGAGCTGGGTCCTAGGGGAAGATACTTAACTTCCTTCCTTGACAACTGGGCAACAATTATGCTTAATCATACGAATGTCCTGGAGAATAGGTGTCTTAAGGGCGAGGATCTGGACGAGTTCGCGGCTCGTCATTGTATACTGGTAAGTTATTTTTCCTCATCTGCTGACTTCTTTACTTAACTAAATTTTAACCTGTTTATCATTTCTAGGGCGCCCTTGCTGCAATGAAGCGAAGAAGGGAGACAAGGGCTACCAAGGATGAAATAAGGAAACTGGAATTCGAGCTGGATGCGGCCACTGATGATATAGCTCACTTGACTGAGGGCAGAATACAGGGTCAGAAAGCTCAGATCGCTGAGGCAAACACTGCAAGGCAGGCAGCCGAGGAAGCTCTTCGTAAAATGGAAAATGAGCGCAACATGTTAAGAGATGAGCTACTCAAGATAAGGGAAGATCTGAAACGGTCTGAACAGCGGGCCGAGCTGCCAGAGCAAAGAGCTTCGACCGCAGAAGATAAAATTGAAGTGCTCGATCGTCAAGTCGAGACTACGACGGAACGAGCTGAGGCTGCCGAGAAGCAAACTAGAGAGATGGAAAGTGCTGCTCGATGAGCTGAAGAAGCTGAGCAACGGGCTAATGCTGCAGTGCAAAGGGCTGAGACTGCAGGAAAACGGGCTGAAGAAGCAGCGCACCGGGCCGATATACTCAGGCGCCAAGTGGGGGAAGCCATACAGCGGGCTGAGGCTGTAGAAAAGCGAACAGAGGCCATGCAGAAAGAAGCTGAGGTTGTTAACCGTCATGCTGATAACACTTTTGAAGAGCTAACGGTCTTCAGAGAGCAGGCTATTTGGGAATTGGGAGTACGGGTCGCTGATGCAAGGGATGAGGCTGAGGAAAGAACAAGTCGCGACTTTCTCTATACACTATGGATGTCCCATCCAGATATGGATTTTTCCATCTTTGGGGACGTCGGACTTGAACTTGTAGAGGAGTTCAAAGCAAAGGCTGCCTCGTCCTTATCTGATCCAATTCCTCCGTCAGAGCAAGCTTCTGGTGCGACCTCTCAATCTGAGCCTGCTGGCGATCTTGATCTTCCTAGCTCGTCTCCTCCCCGTGGTCATCCGATTCAGAGCACAGACCCCCCTGTTTAGATCTAGCATTTTTCTCTTATGCTTGTTTTTGTTTTATATTTGTAACGGATTCTAATCTTAATACAATTCATTTATTCATTTCCTCGCATTTTCTGTATTGATCATGTATGCGATGTGTTATACCTTTTATTTATGCGAGCTAATCAGCATGACATAAACTCGTACTTAACCAAGTATAATAATTCATAACTTAAGTAATTACTTGGCTCTTTAATAAGTAATCTGTTGGCATAGATTAAAACTTTGTCCATTAAATGGAAGCTGTTGACGAGCTGTTTAACCATGCAAGGTCTAATGAACTTATTTTCCTTTATCTTTTCGTTTTAGTGAGCTATGCAAGGACAAACCTTGTTTTTTAGACTATTTATTATTTAGCGAGCTATGCAGTGACATTTAGTCATCTGTTTTTAGGCTCTTTGTTATTTAGCGAGCTATGCAGTAGGTCGTCACCTTAACTGCTTTTTAGGCTCTTTTGGCGAGCTATACAGAGACACTTAGTCATCTGCTTTTGAGGCTCTTTGTTATTTAACGAGCTATGTAGTAGGTCGTCACCTTAACTGCTTTTTAGGCTCTTTTGACGAGCTATGCAGAGACACTTAGTCATCTGCTTTTAAGGCTCTTTGTTATTTAGCGAGCTATGCAGTATGTCGTCACCTTAACTGCTTTTTAGGCTCTTTTGGCGAGTTATGTAGAGACACTTAGTCATCTGCTTTTTAGGTTCTTTCTTATTTAGCAAGCTATACAGTAGGTTGTCACCTTAACTGCTTTTTAGGCTCTTTTGGCGAGTTATGCAGAGACATTTAGTCATCTGCTTTTTAGGCTCTTTCTATACAGCGAGTTTCAGCTCGAAGTTCGGAGATCGGAGCCCGTTAGTCTAGTGGAATGAATTGAATCATAAGCAGAGGGGAAATGGAGCTTTCACTAACTAAAATAAGTTTGAATTACATATAATAAGGGCGTAGATGCTCGACATTCCAAGCTCAAGGGACTTCAGCTCCATCCTCACTAGCCAAGTGATAAGCTCCATTCCCCAAGCTTGTTTTGACAACATAAGGTCCTTCCTAGTTCGGGCCTAAGGATCCATCACTTGGCTTTCGGGCTCCAGGCAGGATGAGACGCAAAACTAAGTCTCCAACATTGAATTTGCGAATTCGAGCATACTTGTTGTAGTACCTCGCTATTATCTGCTGATAGACAGCTACCCTTAACCTGGCTGTTTCCCTGTGCTCTTCAAGCAGGTCCAAGTTTATTGCAAGTAGTTGATCATTGTCACTTGGATTGAAGGTTGCTCTCCTTTGCAAGGTGACTTCAAACTCAGTTGGGATCATAGCCTCAGACCCATACACCATTGAGAACGGGGTCTCACCAGTGGAGCTGCGAGCTGTGGTTCTGTAAGACCACAATACCTTTTGAAGCTTATCTACCCATGCTCCTTTCTTTGCTTCTAGCTTCATCTTCAAGGTCTGCTTGATAATCTTGTTCACAGCTTCAACTTTGCCATTGGCCTATGGATGGTCCACTACTGAGAAGCTTTTAACGATCTTGAGGTCGTTGCAGAACCTGAGAAACTGCTCGCTGCTAAATTGAGTCCTATTATCTGTTACGATCTGCTGTGGAACCCCAAATCTGCAAATGATATTACTCCACACAAACTTTTCAATCTTTGTGGTGGAGATTTCTGCCAACTCCTTCGCTTCTGCCCACTTGGTGAAGTAATCTACTGCAACCATTACATGTTTGCATCTTCCACGAGCCATTGGTAGAGGTCCAATCAAATCCATCCCTCAAATGGCAAAGGGCCATGGGCTCACCATTTGTTGAAGATAAGCTGGTGGAGCTCGTGGAACTTGGGCGAACCTCTGACACTTGTCGCATTTCTTCACTAAGTTAATGGCATCCTGCCTCATGGTGGGCCAATAGAAGCCTTGACGAAGTGCCTTCTGAGCTAGAGATAGCCCCCTAACGTAGTTTCTGCAATGGCCTTCGTGTATTTGCCTTAATACTTTTTCACATTCAGGGCCATCAATGCATCTTAACAGTGGAGCTGAGAACCCCTTCTTGTATAATGCATCATCATAGATGCAATATCTGGCTGCTCTAGCTCGTAGACGCCTGGATTCCAGCTTGTTACTTGGCAGCTTTCCATCCTGCAAATAACTGAGAATTGAGCTCATCCAAGAATCAGGCTGCATAATTATGGCCATTGTCACATCCTTCTCCTTTGTACTTGGAGCTGGTAGAAATTCAACTGGGATGGCTCCAAGAAAGTTTGCATCTCGGGTGGTTGCCAAGCGAGCTAAGACATCTGCATGTGCGTTCTGAGCTCGTGGAATCTGCTTCACTTCGTACTTCTGAAACGCACCTAGCAGCTTGTGAACTTTCTGGAGGTATAAGGTCATTTTTGGTCCCTTGGCTTGATATTCCCTCAATATGTGGCACACAACGAGCTGTGAATCGCTGAAGACTCTTAATCGTTCAGCTCGCATTTCTTTAGCCAAACGCAGACCCAATTATGGCCATTGTCACATCCTTTTCCTCTGTACTTGGAGCTGGTAGAAATTCAACTGGGATGGCTCCAAGAAAGTCTGCATCTCGAGTGGTTGCCAAGCGAGCTAAGGCATCTGCATGTGCGTTCTGAGCTCGTGGAATCTGCTTCACTTCGTACTTTTGAAACGCACCTAGCAGCTCGTGAACTTTCTGGAGGTATAGGGCCATTTTTGGTCCCTTGACTTGATATTCCCCCAATATGTGGCACACAACGAACTGTGAATCGCTGAAGACTCTTAATCGTTCAGCTCGCATTTCTTTAGCCAAACGCAGACCCGTGAGCAGGGCTTCGTACTCAGCCTTATTGTTTGTTGCCTGAAAGCCGAACCTTAACGCACAAAGGATTTTGTAGCCTTCAGGACTGATCAATAGAATTCCAGCTCCAGCCCTCTGCTCGCTGGATGATCCATCAACATAAAGCTCCCATGCTGGACCTTCAGAAGACTCAGCTTCATCATCCACAGGTCCTGTAAACTCTGCAATGAAATCTATAAGAGCTTGAGCTTTGATGGCCTTGGTTTGAACTGGATGTCGAACTGTGCGAGCTCCACTGCCCATTTCAATAAACGACCTGAGGTGTCTGCTTTCTGTAAGACTTGCTTCAACGGATATTGGGTAAGGACTTCGATGGTGTGAGCTTGAAAATAAGGTCGCAACTTCCTTGAAGCGATGACCAGGCAATAAGCGAGCTTCTTCATCTGTGAGTATCTGGTTTCAGCATCCTGCAATCGTTTGCTTAATACACCGGAAGTTGTGTTTTTTCTTCTTCCCTCACCAGTGCAGCACTCAGAGCTTGCTGTGACACCCCCAAATACAAGATCAGTTTTTCTTCTCCTTTGGGCTTAGACAAGAGTGGAGCTCGTCCCATGTATTCCTTCAACTGTTGGAAGACTATTTCACACTGTTCAGTCCACTCAAAGCTCTTGGCCTTCTTCAATATATCAAAGAAAGGAATGCACTTATCAGTAGCTTTCGAAATGAACCGGCTCAGTGCAGCGACCTGGCCGTTGAGGCTCTGTACATCCTTCACCCTGGTCGGCGATCTCATGTCAATCAATGCTTTGATCTTCTCAGGGTTTGCTTTGATCCCCCCACTATTGACCATGAAGCCTAGAAACTTCCCAGAAGCTACTCCAAACGTACATTTGAGCGAATTTAACTTCATTTGGTAGCTCCTCAGAATCTGGAACATCTCTCTCAGGTCGCGAACATGGTCACCTATCTGCTTGGATTTCACTAGCATATCGTCAACATAGACCTCCATGGTCTTTCCGATTTTCTCCTCGAACATCATGTTCACCAAGCGTTGGTAGGTCGCTCCAGCATTCTTCAAACCGAAGGGCATCACCTTGTAGCAATACAATCTCCGATCAGTCATGAATGAGGTGTGCTCTTCATCCTCAGGTTTCATTGGGATCTGGTTATATCCTGAATATGCGTCCATAAAGCTCAAGAGCTTGTGGCCAGCAGTAGCATCCACGAGCTGGTCTATCCTCGGCAGGGAAAAACTGTCCTTAGGGCACGCCTTGTTCAGGTCAGTGAAGTCGATGCAAGTTCTCCACTTTCCATTCTTTTTCTTTACTAGCACAAGGTTGGCGACCCAAGTCGGGTAGTACGCTTCTCTGATGAACTTGTTAACCAGCAGCTTGTCTACCTCTTCTTTCAGTGCTAAGTAACGTTCCCTTGTCATTGTCCTTCTCTTCTGGCGAACTGGCTTGAAATGAGGATCTATGTTCAGCCTGTGAGACATCACCTCGGGATCTATTCCCACCATGTCCTCATGATTCCATGCAAACAGATCTAAGTTCGCTTTCAGGAAGTCAGCGAGCTGGGCTCTTAGTTCCTGAGCTAATCCTTTTCCCAGTTTCAAGCACCGCTCTAGGTCTGCCCCGCTGACTTGTACATCTTCTAACTCTTCAATTGGACCAGTAGCTCGGTCTGCATCTATCTCGCGAGGGTCCAAGTCGTGACTGACTCCTTTCTCGGTCATAACTCGTGGCTCACCCCCTGAGACCACGTTCACTTTCTTTCCTTTCACGCCCATCTTCACAGCATCTTTATAGCAATGTTGGGCTAAGTGCTGCTCTCCTCGAACACACCCGATGCCGTTAGGAGTTGGGAACTTTACTATTAGAGTTCTAGTCGAAGTGACCATATCCAACTCGTTCATGGCTGGTCTCACCAGGACCACATTATAGGCTGATGGGCAGTCGATTATCAAGAAGTCTGTCAGGGTTGTTGCTTGACGACCTGCCTCCCCAAGAGTCAATGGCAACTTAATCTGGCCCACTGGTACTACAGCATCTCCAGTGAAACCATACAAAGGTTCTGGGGACGGTCTCATTTGTTCTGCTTGCAGCCCCATTTGATTAAAACAGCTCCTGTACATCACGTTCACCGAGCTTCCAGTATCAATCATGATGCGCCTAACTTCCATATTGCTGATTTTGGCTCGAATAACCAGTGCATCGTTATGGGGCCAAATCACACCCCTAGCATCCTCATCGGTAAACATAATCTCTTTCGAGGCTGTTCTTGCCCTTTTTGTCGGTCCACCTGACCTGTTGAGCTGAAAAGTGTGATTCGCCTCTCGGACGTACTTCTCATGAGATTTGTTTGAATCACCTGCGATGTGGGGGCCACCATGAATGGTAAAAATGGTTCTTACCGCAGGTTCATGCTCTGGTTCAAAAGCTTGTAGGGGCTGCTGCTGTGCTGGCTGTTATTGTGAGGTCGTTGTTGTGAGGTCGCTGGTCAGCAGGTCTTGCCACATATTCTCTCAAGCGACCTCGCCTGATCAATTTCTCAATGGCGTTCTTCAACAACCAGCAGTCTGAAGTGCTGTGCCCTACCTCATTATGATAGGCACAAAACTTGTTTTGATCCCTTTGTTGAATGGGAGCCCTTATGGGATTGGGCCTCCCAAAATCGTCCTTATTCCTCTCCGCAGCGTAAATCCTGTCCGGTGATGCTGTCAGGACGCTGTATCCTTCATGACGACCTTGACGCTGAGGTCGCTCATACCTTGGCTCTCTCCTCGCTCTCTTGGCGATCTGGTTACTTGAGCCATTATTTCTTCCTTCTTCATTCTTGCCATTATTTCTTTTCTTTGGTTGGCTGGAACTGCCTGCTTCATTCTTCTGATTCTGTTTTTTCGGGCCGAAGGTCTCTTCCCACCTAATTTCCTTCGCAGCTCGCTCATAAAACTCTCCCAGATCCTTCACTGGAGATTTGTAAATGCTCTCGTATAACTTTCCATCCTTGCACAGCCCAGCCGAGATCGCTGTCAATATACTCTCATATGACGGATGCTCAACATTTACGATCTCGCATCTGAACATGGTGATATATTCCTTTAACGATTCACCCTAACGCTGGAAGATCGTGGCTAGGTGGCAGGATGGAGCGAGTTGCCTTTTCAGCGCCCTGTATTGGCCAACGAACTTCTGTTGGCATTCTTCCCAACTGCCTATGCTGCGAATTGGGAGATTCCTGAACCACGTCCTTGGAATGTCTCCCAAAGTAGCTGGGAATACTCGGCACTTTACCATGGGATTGCCTGTTTGCAGGTCCATCTGAACGTTAAAAGCATCGAGATGGTCATAGGGGTCACTGTCCCCATTGTATTGCTGTATGTTTGGCATCTTAAATCTCGGAGGGAGAGGTTGTGTCTCAATCTCCCTTGTAAATGAGGTCCTATCTCCGTAGAGCCCACACTGCTTCGGGACTCCAGGTCGCGCTTTTAACTGCTGGACCCTTTGGAGGAGCTCTCTACTTGGGGATCTCAGAGCTCGTATCTCCTCCTGTGATCATGACTAGGGGCAGGGTGCTTTGGGTCATACCTCTCGTCTTCTTCAAATAGACCCTCAGATTGATGGGATCTCCCCTATCTCTGTTCATCATTAAATCGCCGAGCTGCAACTCTGGCTCTATCATGGCCAACCTCTACCCGCCGGTTTCCATCCTGGCTCAATCTTACCACCAGGCTAGCGGGGCGCGCGACCTCCCTTTCTTCATGAACAGGGTGTCCTCCAGCCCTAAAGCGCGCATTGGAAGAGCGAGCTGAGCCTATAGGTCGCGGGACTTCCCTTGCCAGCCTGTCAGGTACTTGCATCGCTTCATGTTGCTGGGGCACATGCCTTGGTGCCTGAACTTCGACCCTGGGCATGTTCTGTACCTGAGCCTGCACCAACATATTAACGGCCTCTGTGAGTTGTCTGACCGTATCCTCCAGTGCTTCTTGCCTCTGAATCAGCACATTCTGCCCTTCGGCTAATGGGGCAATTGGAACTGTCTGACGGGGAGGCAAAGGAGGGATGCCTGTCGCGGCACCAAATGTCTGTCCATGGGACGTGCCTACTGCATGCATGGGTGCATCCTGCACAGGCTGTAAGTTCTGTTGAGATTGGTTCATGTGACTCTCCGCCTGGTCATCATCTCCAAGGAACCTGTTTGATCTAGTCTTTGCCATATCGAAAACCGATACATTGGAATGAAAAAAATTGCAGTTTGGGCCCTTCCTCTAACGCCAAAATGTCGACGTTGGATTTCAGTCGACGAGTAATCAATGCTCAATACCTGCAATCAATGTGAGAAAGCACAAATACCAAGAAAGAACACAGACAAAAATCGAGAATCAAACAAGGAACACAAAGCTTTTATGTGGTTCAGCAATAATAGGCCTACATCCACGACTGTCTATCTCTTAAATTCTGCAGAGTGACAGTGTATTATTGATTATTCTCTGATTATGTTACAATGATTTTAGTCTTCTATTTATAGGGAAAGAGACGTTACAATTCTGATAGCAATAAATCAAGAAAAGAATTCCAAATTAATTACATTCCCTAAATAATCGGGAAAAATAAGGAAAAGATTTGTGAATTAATTACACTTCCTAATATGTTTGAATAATATCAGGAAATTACTGTAATTGTCTCGAGATAAGGTTGATTTGAATTTGAATTTGAGTAGACCTCCATATCTGATGAGGAAATCACGGTTTGATTGGGTAACTGCCATATTCGGAGAGAGAATCATGGTTGAACTAGGTAACTACCTGTTTCTGGAAGATACTGCATTTATTACGCTCTTGGACGAGCTGCTATCTATGGCAGTTTGCAAGCTGGAGCTCGCTAAGAGACGAGCTGTGCATGAGGCGAGCTGCGGCCTGACTGTGTTTACAGGTCTGCTGATGTCAGCTGAAGGATTTACCTGAGCGAGCTGAAGAGCTTGTTGGTCTTGGAATCGATACTAGGCCTCGTCTGATGGGCTTTGACTAGGTTGACCTTATCGGGCCTTCTTATCGGGTCTTAAATGGGCCTAAATTAAGCTTCTACCAGCCCATTTATTGAGTCCGAAAAATACATATAACATTTTCTTTGTTGAAAAATGGTTTTAAATATGTGTTATTAAGATAAATGTAGGGATCAAAAACTGTGTTTTGTTTGTAATAATTATATGACAATAAAATGGGATAAACTGAATCACTCGAGACTGTTTTGTTAAGAACCCAATTCCGAATTTTTTATTTAATTAGAAGAGATTTTACCAATTTAATTAATACGCACAAAGAAAACTATGTTTAATCAAAGCTAATTTTTATAATTTATCAATCCTTATGTTAGTTCTTTTTTCTTACCTCTTAAAAGTAATGTGAACTTGTAGTTAAAATAATAATAATAACGTGAACGCTGCTGGTTATGTTCTGTGACAATTATATATATATATATATATATATATATATAAATATGTATATAATTTGATATTCTATTGTTATTTACAAAGCTTAGATTATGAAGTAAGCCAACTACGAGAAAGATTGAATTGACAATAAATATCACCACCAAGGACTATAACCAAAAAAACTCAACGTCAAGTTCAAAACCCATTTGAATGGAAAGTTATTAGTGTATAATTAATCCATTACATGATGGTTATTGTATGATTATTAAAAAGCGGCTGATTATAGACTCCATTGAACGTTCTTTGACTGGGTTAATTTATATATTAATAAATTTGGTGTTCAGTTACTTGGGGTTAGCTTTCTCTTTGGTGGCAGAAATACAACAAATAATTTTAGAGTTCTATTCCAATTAATTAAGATTTGATTACAATACCAACAGCTTTGGTTGATTAAATTTCTTGTATTTTTAATGAGGTTTTTGAAAAATGGGAAAAATCTAAACAACCCCCTCAAATAAAAACTAATGTCATCATTGCACCCTAGTCTTTAAAATTATTAGCCAAAAACTTCCAGCCGTTAGTCCAAAAGCGGTCTGTATCTAAGAGTTGAGTAGTTTTATAACAAGACCATGACAAGACAAAAATGTCCTTATTATATTGAAAATAAAAACAACAACAACAAAATTAATCAACGGAAGATCTGAGTTCATCTTCATTAATGCAAAAAACCTAAATAAAAAAATAGAACAATAATCTGAAAAAAAAAAAAAGAAAAATTTAGGTTCAACCTAAATGTTCAATTTGAAGATCTGGGTTGAACTCAAATCTTCATTAATGCAAGGAAACAAAAAAAGAAAACGAAAACCGAGATAAAATTTAAGAAATAGTAAGCAAACCTAAACCAAACTAATGTAGTAAATTAAAACAATTTTAAAATATTAAAAAAAAAACAACCCAGAACTTCCTTGAAGATCTGGGTAACTCAATTCCAAATCTTTAAGATCTAGGTTCGAACCTAGATGAAGGATCTAGGTTTAAAAATCAACCCAAATCTTTAACGTCAGATTGAAGATCTAGGTTGAACCTAGATGAATAAAAAAAATTAAAAGAATTACTGTTTATGTCTTGTTCTTTGAAACCAAGTGCAAAAAAAAAAAAAGCAAAAAAAAAGGAAAAAACACAAGCATAATCACAAGCCACCAAACAAAAATCCAACAAAAGTACAAACCTAGTGAGTTCATCATTGAAATAACCATCTTGGGTTTAACGATCTAGACCGACCCACTTAGGTTCGCCATTGAACAAACTCACATGGGTTCATCGGTGAACGAACCTACTTCGGTTAGTTGACGAACCTAGTAGGTTCCTCCAATGTCTAGTGTTCTAGTTTCCATGAAAACTAGATCGATGGCTGTTAATTTGGTTTCCATGGAAGATCTTATTGGTAAGTTATCTTGATTGATGAGTTATCGTAACTAACAACAGTTCATGACAGTGAGACTGTGAGAGAGAGAAAAAATGAATAAGTTTTCTTATGTTTCAGAGAGAGAGAGAGGAGAGAGTGAGTGAGTGAGGGAGAGAGAGAGTGAATGGGTTTTGTGAAAACCTAGCTGTCCCCAATTGACACATGACAGAAATCAACCTTAAGTAAATTGATGTTAATAACCTCCTATTGTAATGGTTTCACCAATTTATGGACGAAAATTACCATCCAACTAACACATGGATATTTTGGGGTAATATTGTCAAAATCTGGGGTGGTTTAATAATAGTTTTAAATTTCGGAGCTATTTTGATAATATCCTTTGACAAATTTTTAAATATCACACCATTTCTCTGGAAAATTTATGATATGAATTTTAAAATTATTCAAATCTACGTATATTAAGTTTAGTTAGGTATAAGAAAGGTCAGAGAATTTGTTCTAATATATAATAAGATTTGTTTTACAGAAGGATTTTTTTTTTTCGACAAATTTCGACGGCACGAGTAATGAAATAGCTACTGTTGATATGCAAAGCAGCAGCCTAGATTTTAGAGACACATAAGTATAATTCTAGTCTCTAGAGTTCACTAGAGCAGATACTGCCAGGCCTGGGGCCTGTCTTATTCCTCATTATAATCATCTCAGCATTCTAAAACAAAACTAAAAACTTACAAAATTCCAAGCACAACACAGTAAATTTAACGGGAGAGAGAGAAGAAGAATTATCTCATTAAACTGGTAAAGTTGACAAAGTTAGTTGAGGTAAAATCTAATCAAACCAAACAATAATCTTGTCTATGTCAAGTGTACTATAGCACTTATCATCATCTCTTTGTCTCCATTATCTAAACAAAATACGTTGTTTGTTAGCATCCCTTTGGCAGAATACAGTTGCTATTCAACAATGGGAATCCATTAACTTATTTTATTTTGGGAATATATGTTTCATTCCAAGCCAAAACTCCCTGTACCCAATGACTATGGTCCATGGAAATAACATCAACTTGATGTATTATTTTTCTATTTAAAATATAGTGTTTATATATGTTACTTCCTTAAGTACTTGAGGGTGCATTTAAATTCCATGCTACTATATATAAATTTTATTCTGCTGCTATTCATGTGTTTTTTTTGGGCTGTAGAAGTGAATTATATATCTGACTATGAATCATAATTTTTTTTTATCAGGCTTTAACCTCGTTGTGGGTCTGCAGAGTGAAGCTTTACTTCAAAAGCTGCTGGTGACTCTCAGTAGAGAAGCATATATTATAATAATTAAGTATTACTTGCTCCTTTTCCAAGAAGGAATTTCAAATCAATAAATTTTGAGTCTTTAGTGATATCCTTCTATTCTTCTTCCATGCATAGTTTTTTTCAAAAAGAAAAAAACAGCAACTAGAATCCACATAAATTTTTGGAAATCATTTGTGTCACCAAGTCCATAGAGGAGGCATGGTAGGTCCATATACTTGCACATGAAAATAGCTTCACTCAAAAACACATAAGCTTCTGTGTATATATATATATTAGAATAATAATATTAAATATTAGTAATAATAAATCAAAGACATGAAAAGGACCTCAAAAATATAATACTAAGGGCATTCTAAAAAACCTTAGTTTATGTAGTTGGCAATTTCTGATACTTGAAATGATATTGAGTTTGGCAAAGTCATTGCCTCAAGAGTCAAGGGGGGCCTCCCTTCAAACTCATGGACATAACTCTTTTTTCTCCAAAAGGAAATCTCCCAACTCACTTCTTTCCTTCCAACCAGCAAAGCAATGGTCAGATATCAATAGATATGCAGCATCAAAGCAATCACCAGCCACAAAACAGCCACACATCGACGAGCCGGTCATCGGATTCCGGCGAGCCATGTGCCACAGCCAACAAATGGGCATCAAAACTTCTCAAGGAATGTGCTAGAGCCATCTCCGACAAGGACTCTAGCAAAATCCATCACCTTCTTTGGATGCTAAACGAGCTCGCTTCACCTTATGGAGATTGTGATCAGAAACTGGCCTCTTACTTCTTGCAAGCTCTCTTTTGCAAGGCCACAGAATCAGGGCACAGATGCTACAAAACCCTAACTTCGGTTGCTGAGAAGAGCCACTCCTTTGATTCAGCCAGGAAGTTGATCCTAAAGTTCCAAGAGGTGAGTCCATGGACTACTTTTGGTCATGTAGCTTCCAACGGTGCAATCTTGGAGGCCTTAGACGGAGAAACCAAACTTCATATAATTGATGTAAGCAACACCCTTTGCACTCAATGGCCTACTTTGTTGGAAGCTTTGGCTACAAGAAGTGATGAGACTCCACACTTGAAGCTGACTGTTGTTGTGACTGCCAACATAGTCAGATCGGTCATGAAGGAAATAGGTCAAAGAATGGAGAAGTTCGCTAGGTTGATGGGTGTTCCCTTTGAGTTCAATGTGATAAGTGGGCTAAATCGATTAGGAGAGCTCACCAAGGAAGGACTAGGTGTTCAAGAAGATGAAGCAATTGCTGTGAATTGTATTGGAGCCTTGAGAAGAGTTTCAGAAGAGGAAAGAAGGACTGTGATTCAGATGTTTCAATCACTCGGGCCAAAAGTTGTGACGGTTGTCGAGGAAGAAGCTGATCTTACAAGCTCTAGTTATGACTTTGTCAAGTGCTTTGAAGAGTGCCTTAGATTCTACACATTGTACTTTGAGATGCTAGAGGAGAGCTTTGTCCCAACAAGCAATGAAAGGTTGATGTTGGAAAGGGAGTGCTCCAGGAGCATAGTTAGGGTTTTGGCTTGCGGTGATGAAGATGGTAGTGGAGAAGAGTGTGATAGAAGGGAAAGAGGAAGCCAATGGTCAGAGAGGCTCAGGGAGGCATTTTCACCAGTTGGGTTCAGTGATGATGTTGTTGATGATGTCAAAGCATTGCTAAGGAGGTATAGAGGTGGGTGGGGACTTGTACTCCCACAAGCAGATCACGACTCCTCAGGAATTTACTTAACATGGAAAGAGGAACCAGTGGTGTGGGCTTCAGCTTGGAAACCCTAAAAAATTGGCCAAAGTTACCATTGGAATTCTCAAAAGTTTCAAGCTTTAGGTAGCATGGAATTCTATGCGTACCAAGTCGAAAGCCATGAAAAAATAGATGAATTTTAGTTTGCTATTTCTTCTTCTTATTCATGCATATTTGTAGTAGTTTATTGCTAAAAATCATGTCCAGCTTTATGCTAGGCTTTATGCTTGGGAGTTTGTGTTGCTTTTTTTCTGCTTTTTTAGATCATTGTTCTTGTTTGAAGGTGTTTGCAAACTTATGTGCCACTCTTTATTGTTATTATTATTAGTTCCAATATTTTAGCTAACTATCCCATTTCCTACTTGGATTGTTTTCTCGGTTTCTTTCCTCCCATCCCTTAGTGGCATATATTATAGCAACTACTATTTCATATTTGCATATAATATAATTGAGATCAATACTCATCATATATATATATCTTCACGATAATATCAGTCCTTTTCAATTTGTAATATGCTCCATGTAAACTGCCATATGTATTATTTATGCCACTTATTAATTAGATTAAAAATGGTGCAGAGTGTCAAACTTGAAATGAAATTAATTTACATTTCTTTCATATGTATATATATGTCTCGGTTTATATTCATATAAGTGGCTTGGACCTAGGTGATGATATCTATGGTTCTGAATCATTACTTCCTCAAATTTGTAATACGTGGGTAGCCTGCGAAAACACAAATTAGGGTTTTGCGCACCCGTTGGAAGCATATATCGTGGGTTAATTACTATGGCCTGCAAATTGATGGAATTTAATCATTAAATAATCATCATTAATTTAACAACTCCGTATATTTGTGCAATCCATTTCATAATAAAGAGAGTTATTTTCATCTGATACTAATGACGTTGCTGATCAAAAGTTACTTATGATTATGAGTTTTGAGAAGCCAATTTTCCAACGCTCTAATAAAGTAATTATCATATACTTTATTTAATGGCTTAACACAAATTGTCCTCCTATAATTTTGAAGGTTTTTTATTATTTTTTTTAAATTGACAATAAAATTATTGTGAGTTTAGTGAATGACACCAAACTAATGAAATAATTTTCTTTTTTGACACCATCAGTTATCACAAACTATAATTTGGGAATAAAAGACATAGTTTGTGAATGAAGAACAACAAAAGATCATAACTTGTGTCTTTTGTTTGTTAATTGATCCTTTTGTTTGCAAGCTATAGTTTGTAATTAAATATATATATATATATATATATATATTCTTTTCAACAGTTTGATTTTCTTTTTTCAAATTCATGCCAACTTTAGTATTGTCCCTTAGAGTTTTCTTTTATTTTAACATGTAACCCTAAAAGATAGTTGCTTTTAATTATATTGAAACCTAATAGTTCAAATAATATAGGAATTCAAAAACCACCATCCAATGTGGCTTGATAGCAAAATGGTAATTACCCAAGTTCCAATCACCCCACAGCAAAAAAAAAAAAAAAAAAAGTTTAAAAACTAAAAGTGCCACATTTTATTTTAGTAAAGTTGGTTGGACACCTCCTCATGCACTAAGATGTTAATATTTCAATTTTCACCAAATATAAAACTTATGGAGGTCTTGTTATCGGAGGAATAGTTGTCTCTCATATGTGGAACTAGATATTTAGGCCGTACAAATAATATATGACTTTGGTAGATCCAGACAATCATTTTATCTGTTCGATATCAATTTAATAAATTACTAAAATTTAGGAAAAAAAAGTTAATAAACTATTGATCCTAGAATTAATATATATATATATATATAATTGATCTTGCAATGAAATGAAAAGGTCTAAGAATTTGCTTAAATTTTGTGTAGATGCAGGGGGAAGGGTGAAAATGCGGGTTCTTAGTTCTCTAGAAAAAATATACAAATAACTACACTGTACTTACATTTTTACAATAGCAAAATCCTATTTTTTGATGACATTAATCCATTTAAAGTTGATGGTGCTTCAAATAAGGATCATCAGAATTTCAAAGTTAATTATATGGAGCTTTGTAATTATTACAACCTTTAAAGGAAAGAAGGAGTTATATTGAAAGTGTATCTACTGTTTTCTGTTTTTTGGTGAAACTGAAGGCATGCTGTCATGATGATCAATAGCTGACGGATAGAAAAATACATGACTATTGACTGATCATGACTAGCCATTACATCCATTTTTCTTCTGTTTGTTTTAAAGTCACGGGAGATTTTGCTTTGCATTTTCAGGACACACCAATTCTCTCAATCACAAACAATTTTTGTACTTTGGGTTGTAAGGTTAGTAGCAATTAAAACACTATTCAGAATTGTTTTCATATAGGGTTGGCAATCGTCAACAGCACTCGATGACACAACACAATATTAATGATTTTGAGTTAGATCTTATTAGATTTAGATCACTAACGGGTCAACACATTAAACTCATTAAGTTTATGAGTCATGTTTGAGTTGAATCCCTCCCTATCTTTTAATTCATTGGATACGAATAAATATTAAATATATATTTTTAAAATATAAAGAGATAAATTCTTTTAAAAGGTAAAATCATCAGTATTTAATTTCTTGGAATTAAAGAAACCATATTTTAAACAAATAAACCTTAAAATATATAGAGATATATATATTTTTACATGGTTTTTGCTTAGATATTTAATAATTTATTTTGTTATCTATTTATTATTTTTTTTTCTTTTTTACAATAAATTAAAATGTCAATATTATATTTTTGTCTACTTAATTATAATACATATATGGTTTAATTAAATCGTGATATTTTTAATTATTTCACTTAACCTATAAATTAACAGGTTAAATGGGTCATAACAGGTAATCCATTAATTTAATAGATTATGTTGAGTCCCACCCATAACACAATAAGATTAACAAGTCATGTTTTGGTTGAGTAAAAAATTAATGGCCGTGTTTGAGTTTATACAAACACGATATGATAACTCATCTTGCCACCTCTAATTTTATATATTTTTAAGTGTTTTCAAAACATTTTAAATGCATTTTAAGAAACCATTTTATGTACTTTTTTTTTTTTTTGTTGGTTCGAGCTTTTGTTCAAAAAAATGTCCATTAAATGATTCTTTTTGGATAAAAAAGCATGGGTCGAGGCAAATATTTATATATATATATAGAATAATTTTCACTTCAATGTATATACAAATTAATTAATTAAGTTAGTATATTGTACGTAAATCATTGATTAACCATAAATGATTGATTAACCATAAATAATAGTTGACTAAGTCAAAGTAAATAAGAGTAAGTAAATGAGGAAGGAGAGTGTGTTATGAGGTGTATAGACTAAAAAAAATTAAAAATTGACATAAAGAAAAAGAGGGGCCAAGAAGAGACTTTGGTGGCAAACAGAAGAGTACCAACTAGATCCCATGTTTGCCTTTATGTCTTTGTGCCCGTCCATCGATTTGAATAGCATATTTCTCCTTTTCAATTACACCTTACTCTTGCTCTCACTTTATTACAACATTATTTAGTGGAAAACAACTTTTCTTCGATTTAGATAAGACTTTTCACTATTACTCCCCCTCCATTAATATTTTGTTTATCATTTCTTACAATTATCGATTTCTTTTACATCATCCTGTGCGTGTACGTTCCATACATATCTATACAAATGCATACACAAAAGCACTAAAATACCAACCCACATGATACCATGTTTTTTTTTAACCTACAATCATTTGTTTTTTTCAATCATTATGGGATGACCTTATTTTTATTTACTTCGTCAAAATCTCATAAGTCAGTTATTTGGACAAGAGATTTTGTCAAGTTAAATCACTCATTATTCTTTTATAATCTTCTGAAATTTTTTATTAGAGTGAGGTCACTCATATTTATTAAGATGCGATAAATCTAGGTTTCATTGATATCTCTAATCAAATCGAGTTTTTATTTTTAGTATATAATTAAAAGGATTTTTAAGCTGAAAAATGACCCTTATTTGTTATTTCTTGTTTGTTTTCTTTGCCTCATCTGTAACTTAGCAAAACTTACATCATTAAGTAGCAAACCTTTGTTTCGGATTATATTAACTTAAAATTGTGACTCATTTTTTTTTCTTTCAATTTTATTTTGCCGTCCATCCATTCATCTTTTTACAATCTAAGGGTGAAGAAAAATAAATAAATGCAATGTATATGATAATCTTTTGATTGCACACAAATGGATTGATGAATATTAAAGTTATAAATTTAAGTCAAAATTTTACGTTGAAAAAACCTAACACATTCTTTTATTCCATTTTTTTTTAGTCAGTCAT
The DNA here is from genome assembly GCA_019925255.1 of Litchi chinensis. Taxonomy (NCBI): domain Eukaryota; kingdom Viridiplantae; phylum Streptophyta; class Magnoliopsida; order Sapindales; family Sapindaceae; genus Litchi; species Litchi chinensis. The sequence goes on along the minus strand of CM034461.1, from coordinate 22,767,048 downwards.
TAATGAATATTGAATTTAATTCTTCGGAAAACAATTCAATGAAATAAAAAAAAAAAAAAGGCAAGATTTCCTACCGTGATCAAACTAATATGAAAACTACCAAACTTGGACCATTACCCTATATGCAAAGAGTATTTCAAATTGTGGCACTGCATGCAATGTGTGTGTGTGTATTTATTTATTGAAGCTGACAAATGTAGCAATTAGTATAAGTTGGGCTTCAGATCTCGTTTCTCAATCTAGCCCATTACTTGCCCAATCTGCTCATCCAAACACCCAGTCCAACTTGAACACACCAAAGTCTTGAGTTTGAAGCTCATATTCTTGTTCATTTTAATTCAGATTTTCACAATGGGGCAACACCATAGTCGATACTCCTCTTCAGTGCTTGTGCGCGCTTAATCAACAGCTGAGATTATATCTAGCATGCATAGTTTCTCAATCCACGATTAAGATGGAATCTAGCTGGCATGCATAATTAATGTAGATGGAAATTAGAATTGTAAATCTTAACCTAAATCATCCAAATCAAATGAATTCAATGGTTCACAAATTGTCCAAGAATTCATGTAAAAGGAAAAGCTTAGGGTTACATAGTTATGGTTCATTTAATTAACAATTAACATTTAATTGAATTGGAAATTGAAGAAAAGAAAGGCCCTCTTGATTGTAAGCTAGCTATGGTCCTGTAAAAGCATATATAATTTATTTTATATACGCATTCTAAATTTTGAACCCAAGACATGGATAATGATTACATGATTGTTCCTATTTAAACCTAGAGTCTTGTAATCACACGCAAGAAGCTTCTGTTTAAATATCTAAATTACAACTAATCCTTGGAATTAGGTATCTTAAATGCATGGCATGTGAAAGAATTCAAAGCAATATAAAATTCAATATAAAACAGTAAAATGAAATTGAAAGCATACTCGTTTCTGCACAGCAGAAATTACCCTTGATTTTTTGGATTGTTCAACTGGTCGGAGTTCAGCCACCAATTATGAGATCAAACCCTCAAATCACAGTGTAAGAACCTTGCCATGTATTCTCTCTGTTTTTGCTCTTTCTATGTGTTTGCATGTATATTGTAAAAACAATTTCTCATCATCCTTTACAAAATGAAATACATCAAGTATTTATAGGGGTGACAGTTATTTTCTGATAACTGTTAGTAACAACCAGTAATTGCCAACGGTTACTTGATCCAATCCAATTCAAATAGATTTAGATCGGGTCATGAGTTTGGGTCATCTTGGATGGACCCAACCCAATAATCTAATATCTTCCACTCACATAAGATGAGCCAAATAGAATTTATAGGAAAAACACTCGTGACCCATTTTATGATAAGGAGTACAAGCATTCATACAAGCAAATACATTGTGTGATCTATGAACAATAATATATACAATGTGGCTTGTCTTTCAAATCTCAATTGTACTACTATATAAGATATTGTAAATTTGCTCATTATTATATCCTAGATTTAATTAATTTTATTTTTTTGAGCATATTTAATCCATTAACATAATATGCTTGATCCTCCAATATTTCATATAATCATAATTGCAATTCCAAATTGCGATTAGTCGTAACTAATAACTATAGGAACAAAATAAAATTCATTAGATCTTTTTGTCTCACTTTCGTTCCTCGATAAACAAAAATGACTGATACCATAGTAATATCCCATAGGCCGCATTATCATAATCATAGAAGACACTCTAATGATAGAAATATCACTTCATTACTTTGAGACAAAGTGATCACCGAGGATATAGGTAGAAATTTTTACAAACTTCAATGAAACTTACATAATGAGAAATCAAGAATAAATTTACTCATTTTCTATGTCGGTCATAATAAGCACACGTAGTATGAAACGTATGTTACAGTGAATCTTGTCTTTCAATAAAGACGTGTATGTCTTTTATAATAAGATTATTCACTGTATAGATATTAGTTCAGATTCTTTCCTAACGCCTAACCTGAGTTTCTAAAAGCTTGCCATTCAAGCGTCTTTATCAAGAAACTCACATCTGACTTAATCAAGTTATCATGATGGTAGGGATACATCACGAGTGGTTCAATAATTGATTTAGGTAAAACCTCATCTTGATTACAATCAAGGCGATATTTCATATATTTTATGCCCTTAAGAGAATAACCTCATTTTTATTCTCTAAAACATATATGTGTCTCATTTTGGCTTGCTCTCCTAACAATCAAGGCATACGTGTAAGAATACCAGTCTCAAAACTTGACGACATACTTTCATATATAATCTATGTGAAATGAATATATGCTAGTTTTATATAATCAAAATGATATATCAAATCATAAAGCAGATATAGCTTAACGTAACAATTATAACATTACAATCTATGCAAACCCAAAGATTCAGCATGTGACATAAATGCATCTCTTGTCATAGCTTTATAAGACCTTAACCAGATCTTATCTAGGCTCTTGTCTAGAGGATCCAGCCAGGCACTTCAACGAACTTCCTGAACTCGACTCGTCAGATTGAAGAAACCCGAAAAGCGAACCCCTATACTTTCTTAACCGGTTTACTCGTTTAACTTAAGAATTTTGTTTTCTTTAACATAGTTGAAAGTGATAAAATTTTTCGCAATTTCATTTCAAAATGATTTTATAAAAGTTTCGGCAGCATAACGACTGCATTTTTAACAAATCCAAAATCTTACCTGCAATTAAGTAAACACTTCAACTATAATTTCATTTCCTCCTAACTTCTTTATCCACAAACATGCATTAGTATCACGCATTTCCAAATCAATAAGTATGAGATTATAATACAATATATAAGTATATATCTATATGAAAATCCATAAGTAATCACAAAATATTTACAACTACACCATCCAAAATGCAAGTTAATTTTCAACAATTGATGTCTTCAATCCATATACATAATTTACACAACATATTTTTGTGACTCGTCCCACCTATATATATATATATATATATATATATATGAGATGAAAATGTCGTCACCCCATCAGATGATCGCACCCAATGGAATATATAGCTACACAACCATTAAACAAGTTAGTGCAACAAAATAGTATAATATAATAAACACTAAGGAATTAAGTTGTAAACTTATTCACCCTCGAAAATTTTAAAATCTTAAGGTTTCTTCTAAAATCCTCATGTATACAATCAAAGTATTCGATCCATCACGGGCGATTTTAACTAACGCCAACGTGAAGGTACTGAGGTATCTCGACCACTACGATACAGAATTTACTGCATCGCCCGTAGGATGATAAATCTCATAACTGAGCAACTACAACGCGGAATTTTCTGCATCGCCATTGTAGTGCTAAAACTTTGGGCGACTATGAGCGAAATATACTGCATCGCCATGTAGTGCCAAATTTTAAAATAACTAACTATGCGCGAAATTTTCTGCATCGCAATGTAGCGCTATACTTTCTAGAAAAACTAAGCAACTACGGACGAAATTTTCTGCGTCGTCACGTAGTGCTAACTTCTCTATGATCTGAGCGGCTATGGACGAAATTTTCCGCATTGTCACATAGCGCTAAATCTCATATAATCTTAAGGTATACACATAAGTTTCTAAAACTAAATTCATAGATCCTCTGTCTGATACAATGGACACCGGTGCACCATGTAATCTCACAATCTTATTTACGTATAACTGAGCTAACTTTTCCAGAGAGTAGGTATTCTTAATAGCAAGAAAGTGAGCAGACTTCGTCAATCTATTCACTATGACCCAAATGACATCATGTCCGCTCTGTGTCCTGGGAAGTCCATCACGAAATCCATCGTGATCCTTTCCTACTTCCACTTTGGAATGGATAGGGGCTATAGTAAATCTACGGGTTTCTGATGTTTAATCTTAATCTACTGGTAGGTTAAGCACTTGGATACGAACTCTACTATCTCCCTTTTCATTCCTCTCCACCAATAGTGGTCCTTTAGAGTTCGATACATTTTAGTACTCCTTGGATACATGGCGTATGCTGAGGAGTGTCCTCTTCCATGATCTCTTTCTTTAAGTCTGCCACATCTGGCATACACAATCTCTAGCCCAATACTAGAGTTCTATCATCTCTTATTGCAAAGTTACTCTGCTGCCCCACTTCTACTTCATTTCTTAGTTTCTGTAAATGTGGATCTTAGGCTTGTAAATCTCTAACTCAATCCACCAGCACTGGACGAATCTGAAAGGTTGCTAACAGGGCATCTGAATCCATCATCTCCAATCTGACTCTCATGGATCTCAGCTCCACCAGCATAGTTAAATACTCAACTTTCAACGGGGCTAACGAACTAGAGGGCTTTCTACTCAGGGCATCTGCTACTACATTAGCCTTGCCTGGGTGATACTCAATTGTGCAGTTATAATCTTTGATGAGTTCAATCCACCTTCTCTGTCTCATATTCGGCTCTTTCTGCGAGAACAAATACTGCAGGCTTTTGTGATCTGTAAAGATCCTGCATGGTACTTCATAGAGGTAGTGTCGCCATATCCATAAAGCAAACACCACTGCAGCTAGCTCTAAGTCATGCGTTGGATAATTGGCTTCATGCTTCTTCAGCTGTCTCGAGGCATAAGCTATCACTTTGTCGTGCTGCATCAACACATAACCCAAACCTTGTTTGGAGGCATCGCAGTACACTATAAACCCATCACTTCCCGATGGTAGTGTAAGTATTGGGGTTGAGGTCAATCTCTTCTTCAGCTCATCAAAACTGTTCTGGCATGCCTTTGACCAAACAAACTTCTCTTCTTTCCTTGTCAATCTGGTCAGTGGAGTGGCGATCTTTGAGAATCCTTCCACGAACTTTCGGTAATATCCAGCTAAAGCCAAGAAACTTCTAACTTTGGTCACGTTCGTGGGTGGCTTCCAATCTACAATAGCTTCTATCTTCTGGGGATCTACTGAAATACCCTCTGCTGACACCACATGTCCCAAGAATGCCACTCAATCAAGCCAAAACTGGCACTTGTTGAATTTTGCATAGAGTTGATGCTCTCTCAGAGTCTGCAATACAATTCTCAAGTGTTTAGCATGCTCTTCTCTACTACCTGAATACACCAAAATATCATCGATGAAGACTATTACGAACTTGTCCAGGTAGGGTCTGAAAACTCTGTTCATTAGATCCATAAAGGCTGCTAGTGCATTCATCAATCCAAACGGCATCTCCAGGAACTCATAATGACCATAACGAGTCCTGAAAGCCATCTTAGGAACATCTTCCCTCCGTACTCTTAACTGATGATACCCTGACCTTAGGTCGATCTTCGAAAAGACCTTTGCTCCTTGCAACTGGTCGAATAAATCATCGATCCTTGGCAACGGATACTGATTCCGGATGGTTACTTTATTGAGCTGCCTATAATCAATACACAAACAGAGGCTTCCGTCTTTCTTCTTAACAAACAACACCGGAGCTCCCCACGGTGATGTACTTGTCTTAACGAAGTCCTTGCTCAACAATTCTTCCATCTGCACCTTCAACTCCTTTAGTTCTGCTGGCGTCATCCGATATGGCGCTATTGAAATGGGCTTTGTGCCAGGTGCTAGCTCAATTTTAAACTTAATCTCCCTACCCAGTGGCAACCCTGGTAAGTCCTTGGGAAATACATCGGGGAACTCATTAATCACAGGAACTTCTACCAATTGCAACTCACTGTTGCCAGCTTCTATTGCATAAACTAAGTACCCTTGGCATGCTTTACGGAGCATTTTATTGGCTTGAATCACACTCACCAAACTTGTAGAGAGTATTTTCCTCTCCCCACAAAAGATCACATCTGGTTCCCCAGGTTTGTTAAACTGAACTTCTTTCCTATAGCAGTCCACGGTAGCGCGATGCTTGAATAGCCAATCCATGCCCAAAATGATGTTAAAGTCATGGATATCGAGCACTATCAGATCAACCTCAAACTCATGACCTGCTATAATCACTTTACTTCCCATGTAAACTCTATCCGTAATAAGCGAGTCGCTTGTGGGAAATGACACTACGATACTACAATCTGACAGACTCATCTCTACTCTCACTCTACCTAGAAACTCCTTAGAAATAAAAGAATGGGTTGCACCTGAGTCAATGAAAACACGTGCATCTGAGTAAAATAAAGTAACAATACCTGTCACCACCTCTGGCGCTGCCTCAGCCTCCCGTTGAGTCACTGTATAAACTTTGGCTGCCTGGCTACGGGGTCTACCAGGCTGTCCTCTGGGTGGTACGCCTCTACTGGATCCGCCACTGGGCTACCCTGCACTAGCAGCTCTTCCGGTTTGGGGGCCTCCCCTCTCGGGTCCACGGCTCCCACTAGTCTGCCCCTGTACGACTGATCTGGCCTCGGATGGACTCGAAGCTACAATACTGGGACAATCTTTCATAAAGTGGCCCTCCTATCCACATCTGTAGCATCTCATACGACCCTTAAAACACTCTCCCGCATGAGCTCTTCCACATTTACTACAGTGGGCAGCGCTCTCCAACTCTGCCTACTCTTAGATCCACCCGGTGACTGGACTGAACCCTGACTCTGACTAGGCTGTGCTTCTTAACTCTGTCAACGGCTCTTAGACCATGCGGACCTCTGATCACTTTTGCCCACTTTACTTGGTCCCCCTTGCTGGCTACCGCCCCAACTACGTTTCTGACTGAATTGTTGCTTTGGTTTAGGGACGGTTCATGCGCTCTGCTCAACTCTGGTAGCTGCCTCCACCAGTTGTCCATACCGAGTATGTGCTGAGGATGTTACAATGGTCCTGACTACGGGGTTAAGGCCTGCCATAAACCTATTGATCTTCTGCTCCTCATTTTCTACAAATAAAGGGACTAGGCGATTCAACTCTGAAAATTTCTTTTCATATTCTGGCACTGAGGAGTTCCCCTGCTCCAATTTGAAAAATTCTTCTATCTTCGCATCTTTATAGCTCTTAGGAAAGAATTTCTCTATAAACTCCTTCTTGAAATCTGCCCAAGTGACTCCCTCCAAATGTGCTCTCTGATGCGCCTTCCACCAGTCTTTGGCACGATCCTTAAGTAGAAAAGTTGAGTAGGAGACCATTTGCTCCTCTGTGCATCCCATGATCTGAAAAATTTCCTCATTTGTCTCAAGCCATGATAGTGCACGCTCGGGCTCTCCTATCCCGTCATATGGCTTTGCGCCTAACTTATAGGCGCGCTCAATTGATACTCCGGTCTCCCGCAGCTGCTGAAATATCGTCGTTAACATCTGGGCCATCTGTTCTAGGTTGCCTGGTGCAGGCTCTGATCGTGCTGACTGTGATGGCTCGGGATGGGATGAGCTCGTCGGCACATTGACGGACTCGTCAACATACTCATCCTGTGGTAGGGGTGCCTCTGCAACTACCCGCCTCGTCCTCGGACGATCTCTACGCTGCATATCTCTAAAATTTTCAAATAATCATAAAACTCAAGTTAGAACATTCATAATGCATGAATCAATTTTATACTCATGCAATACTCAACTTCAATTTCTATATCTTATCTCATCTCGTGTATAAATTGCATAAGCTAGCTCATGTGTCATATACATGATAATCTTGTATATGTTGATGTGCACATTCATGAAATGCTCAACTCAAATCGTATAGTTTATGCTTTAACTTGTGCAATCAATGAAAACATAACTCATATATGTATCTAATAACTTCATGCCTTGTGTATAACTCATGCATCACTAACGCACACTTTATGCGAAAATAACTCAAACTTTTCTCTTAAAACTTTATCTCAACTTAACGAGAACCGGACTCTGATATCAACTTTACAGGACCCTAACCAGACCTTATCTAGGTTCTTGTCTGAAGGATCTCGTCGGGCACTTCAACGAACTTCCTGAACCAGACTCATCGGATTGAAGAAACCCGAGAAACGAACCCCTATACTTTCTTAGCCGGTTTAGTTGTTTAACTTAAGAATTTGGTTTTCTTTAACATTGTTGGGGTGATAAAATTTTTCGCAATTTCATTTCAAAACGATTTAATAAAAATTTCGGCAGCATAACGACTGTATTTTTAACAAATCCAAAATTTTACTTGCAATTAAGCAAACACTTCGACTATAATTTCATTTCCTCCCAACTTCTTTATCCACAAATATGCATTAGTATCACGCATTTCCAAATCAATAAGCATGGGATTATAATACAATGTATAAGTATATACCTACATGAAAATCCATAAGTAATCACAAAATATTTACAACTACACCATCCAAAATGCAAGTTAATTTTCAACAATTGATGTCTTCAATCCATATACATAATTTACACAACATATTTTTGTGACTCGTCCCACCTATATATATATGAGATGAAAATGTCGTCACCCCGTCCGACGATTGCACCCAATGAAATATATAGCTACACAACCATTAAACAAGTTAGTGCAACAAAATAGTATAATATAATAAACACTAAGGAATTAAGTTGTAAACTTATTCACCCTCAAAAATTTTAAAATCTTAAGGTTTCTTTCAAAATCTCCATGTATACCCTCAAAGTACTCTATCCATCACGGGCGATTTTAACTAACGCTAACGTGAAGGTACTGCAGTATCTCAACCACTACGATATGGAATTTACTGCATTGCACTTAGGGTGATAAATCTTATAACTGAGCAACTATAACGCGGAATTTTCTGCATCGCTATTGTAGTACTAAAACTTTGGGCGACTATGAGTGGAATATACTGCATCGCCACGTAGTGCCAAACTGTAAAATAACCAACTACGCACGAAATTTTTCTGCATCGCAACGTAGCGCTATATTTCTAGAAAAACCAAGCAACTACGGATGAAATTTTTTGCGTCGTCGCGTAGTGCTAACTTCTCTATGATCTGAGTGGCTACGAATGGAATTTTCTGCATCGTCACATAGCGCTAAATCTCATATAATCTTAAGGTATACACATGAGTTTTTAAAACTAAATTTATTAAGTGTAAAAGCACAAAACTACGTACTTTATAAACTTCGAAAGTTCTCTTAATTCCACTTCTAAAGAAAATAACTTATATTGATTTATATCACTTTATAGATTCTTTAAGAACCTATATACTCAAAACTTGAATTTTGATATTGGAAAATCATTTTCGTTCTCACTTAACACTTATATACAATATAGCGCAAAGACATAGAATTAAACATAAGTGATAATACACTTACCTCAAAGCCGCGCAAATCCGCGTCAACTATCTCGACGAGTCTCTAGGACCTCGCGCACTCGCTCGTCACCTACATGACAATTTCTTATTATCACTTGTGACAATCTCATAATTCAACTTTAAATTAACATTCTTTAATAACAACCCTTTTACACTATAACTTCCCAACTTGTTTATAACTCAACCGAAACTCTCTAATTCTGATTTCTTTACAAAAGTTTCAGTTTTGGACCCCTAGGGACATCCTCACGCAGTCCGTATAATTTTTGAGGCCCGAAACGAAAAATCAAAATTTTTCACCTCATTTGACACCCCATAACAGAACGTTATGCACAGCTCTGCTCGGGGCTCTGTTTTCTTTCATTCTTTTTCCTACAGTCCTCTTATCTCACATTTTGATCACTCAAAAAATTTCATCGAAAAATTCTATTGTTTGCTATGTCAAATCTAAGAAAAACTCCATGTTTTGGATATTTTTTTATGCGCGTTTTCACATCGGACAAGAGACGATGGTTTTTCTTTCGTATTTAACATTATTTTACCTAATTATGATCAACTAAATTCATTCCATGTAATAAAAATTGTATTTGCATAGTTATTTTACTTAACGACTCTCTAACGGCACTATTTTGAGCATAACTTGCGTAATTTTTATCGGAATCGTTTCGTTCCAAAACCTATGGTTTTTTATGACTCTTAGGCATGATTTGAGGTCTACAACAACCTCATATATGTCAGACTTATGCAGGTTGTCTATATCCCATTATTTGAGCTCGGGATTCCCAAATTGTTTAAAACTATGTCTTTGACAATCCTATCACTTCTATATGTTTTCCTAACCTTAATTATGCTTAAATTTGAGTTCAAATTCATCCAAACCAGAGTTTATCTACTGTTCTTCATGTCCTTAACAAACACACAAACACTACTTTTCATTTTAATACTCACAACTCATTCACAACTTTTGTCAAATAGTTAGAGTGTGTGAAAATCAATTTTGTTTCCACTTGTATCAAGTCTATGGCAGCCCTTTTTATACAACCCTAACCTTCCATTCACACACCACAACTTATCATCTAAGCTTACATAACACCCACTTAGGGTTCTATGCAATTTTTAAGTGTAAATCATCCAACACAACATACTACTCCCATAAGACTATCAAACTACCCATTCTTCTTCCAATTTTAGCAAGTAAAGGAAGAGAGGAGATAATATCTTACTTGATTCTTATTTAGAAGGGTGAGATTGACTTGAAAGAGACCCTAGAGAAGTGGTTTAAGACTTGAAAAAATGGCTTGGAAGATATCTTCTCCTTCCCTCTTACTTGCTGTCCAGTTTCTGCTCTTCACGTCTGTTTTTCTTCTCCTTCAGACAGCTTCTGTTTTGCTTCTTCTTTCACGCCTATTGCTTCTCTTTTTCATCCATTTCTTTCTCTAAGTGTGATATATATATAACTAACAATTCAAAAATGACTCCCATGTCCCATATTCCTTCAATCTCCATATTTTTGTTTCCTTTCACGGCAACATGCATTCTTCTTCTTTTTTTTTCTTTTTTTTTTTCAATTTTGCTCTATGTGTTGTGTATATGCCTCATTAACATTTCATAGAATGCCAAGCTTGTTCCCCTTGTTGACTATCATCCATATCTTTAACTAAATTTAATTAGTGATTACTATTTATTCTAAATAATAAATCTTAAAATACTCATTTGTGCACTTAATTCTATTATCCTTTATAATTTATCACTTAATTGTAGCGAACTATTTTTATCCTTATCCAACTTTATTCTTCTCAATCTGATTATTGTATAATCCTATACAATCATTAACTCCCTAATATTCCGATTTAGATTATCGTTGACTAGATTTACTATTTTAACTTTATAATCTATTTTCTAACGCTAGGAGGTTAAAAATCGAGACCAGGGGTTTACATTTTGTAAGTAGATCCACAACCATCTCACACATAGATACATACTTAATTGTTATATCGTTTTTTATCACTATATCATTGACAAAATTCTACTTAGTCTCTATATGCTTCGATTTACTGTGATATTTTTCACATTTGATATAAGCAATTATTGTCTAACTATCACAATATATAGTAACTAGCTTCTACACATTAATTTCCAATTTAGATTCTCTAAGAATCTCTTAAACCAAATCGCTTTCTAGACTGCAGCAAAACATGCTATAAATACAGTTTCCATGGTTGACAGTGTAATGCATGACAACTTCTTGCTACTTTAAGAGGTAGCACATTGCTTGAGCAAAAATGAATAACCAGATACATATTTTGCTCATCCAAATCACCTTCCCTATCAGTATTTATACATCCAACAAGATGCATATTATCAGATATAAGAAGTACTTAATAGTCATTTTCAAATATGCCAATATACTTTTCACAGTAATCTAATGTTTTTGACTAGGATTAGATTGATATTTACTTACTAGTCTAATTGCGTAGCAGATATCAGGTCTCATATACATCATAGTAAATATGAGACTACTAATAGTACTAGCGTAAGGAACTATCTGTATTATTTTATACTCTTATGGAATCTTAAAGTATGTTGCAAGACTAAAAGTTTAATCTTTCGAGATGAAAGTATCCATAAGCTTACAATCAGCTGTGCGGAATCGTTTGAGAATTTTTAATGTATGGCTCTTGCAATATAGCCAAAATTTTTGTTAAACGATTTCTACTAATTTTAACTCCTAAAATATATAGGCAATGTCTCCCATCTCTTTCATCTCGAAAGTTGAAGATAATTATTCCTTTATGATTATCCTAAACTCCTTGTCATTTCTAACCAACAGAATATCGCTCACGTGTTAAGATAGTATTATGAACTTATATTTTACCTACTTAACATACACACAATGGTCCTCTTTCGTCAACTTAAATCCATAGGACATGAACCTCATGGAAACAGAAGTACCACTGTCTGGAGGATTGTTTCAAGCTATAATTGACCTCGTGAGCTTACATACTTTCAGCTCTTGGCCTTTTGAAACAAAATTCTCTAGTTGCTCCACATAAATTTCTTCCTCCAGTTCTCTATTGAGAAATGTTGTCCTTACATCCATTTGATGTAATTTTAGATCTATATGTGCAACGATAGCTAATATAAGGTAAATGGAAGCAAACCTTACCATAGTGGAGAAGCCTTCTTCATAATCTATACCCTTCTATTGAGTATATCCTTTTGTTACTGTAAACCCCTAGTCTCGATCTATAGGCTTCTAATGTTAAAAAGATAGATTAGAGAGTTACTATAAATCGCTAGATTTAAGGAATTGAATCTCACGACATTAGAAGATTTAATAAATAGAAGATTGACGACGAAATTCGTCAACTGTAAAAGTTCAAGTAGCCAATAGCAAATTGACTTAAAAGTTAGCTAAAAGAAAGAGTCAAGTGATCAAGAGAAAAACTTGACATCTCATAAGATGTTTATGAGATATATAAACCAATCAATTAAAATTAAAAACTATCAAAGAAAATAAAATTAAATAAGAGGAAAGTTAGATTTCCACAAATAAGAAATATATATATATAATTGACAAGTAGACAAGTTCTAAAGTTAGAACTTCATTACATAAATAAATATAAGTAATAAAGTGTTACTAAGTGATTGAATAAGTTTAAGTGATAGCCTAACAAATTAAATAGAAGCAAAACCTTCAAAACCATAAAGGATGAAGGGTGTAATAGCAATTAAGTAAAACAAGAGAAGGATTTTTGTGAATTGAAAAAGATGAATGCAAGAAATGCAATTTTTGAAAGGTGGAGTCTATAAATACAAGACTTAGCTGATATTTTTCAGCAAACCAAAGCCATTCAGTCGAGCAATATCAGAAGAAGCTGCGAGAACCGAAGAGAAGACCGCTGCTGCAGCAATACAGAACAGATTCAGCGAGCAAGAACAAGTGCAGAACCGAAGAGACCAACAACAGAAGAGAAAGGCCAGAAGAAGAGAAGAAGGAGGCACGAAAAGGAGAAGAAGAACAGCAGCTGGTCGTGCACAAGAGGAAGCAACCAGTAGCAACAGCAAGAGCAGAAACGAACCAGAAAAGTGAAGACAGCTCTGCAGGGGTCTGGACGCCAGACCAGAAAAGTGGGAGAAGAAGCAATCATCCAGCCCATTCAAGCCTTGAATCCTCTTCTCTAAGCCCTCTCCCAAGTCTCTCTCAACTCTCTAAACTAAGATCAAGTGAGATATCCTCTTACTTTTCTTGTTATTTGCTGAAGTTTGAAGTAGTGCACTGCTGAAATTTTTAGTGCAGAAATTTTTGTGTTGTATTAGATAATTTGTTCTCAAAATATTGATAAAACCCTAAGGGATTGATATAGAACCGTAGAGGATTTGTTGTTGAGTGTAAATGATGGCTTAAGGCTATATTTATGGGTTGTTATAGGCTTGAGAACCATATAAACGAAAATCTATTTTCTCACACACCAACTAGTTGATGAAATGTGTGAATGAAATTTGAGCAATTAATTGACCAAGTTAGAGTTATGTATGTATTAAATACTTGAAGGGCAGTAGCTAGACCTTGAAATTAAGTGGTTTAGAACCCAAGTTGAGCACAAGAAAGGGGTTAGAAAAGTTAGAAAATTTTTAGAACTTCAAAAGAGTAGTTTCAACAAGATTAGTGATTCCCGAGCTCAAATTTGAGATAGAGGAGACCTGACCATATTTGGATTATTTGGGGGTGTTCTACACATCAAATAATGCCTAGGAACCACAGAAAACCATAGGTTTTGGAACAGATCGAATCCGATAAAAATTGTACAAGTTATGCACAATATAGTGCCGTTAGAGCTATGAGAAGTGAAACGGCTAGCTTAATGCAATTTTTATGGCATGAAATGAGTTTAGTTAGTCATTATTAGTTAAATAAAGCTTAGTTGTGGAAGAAAATCTAGCGTTGCTAATCCGAAACACAAAGTTTACTAAACGGGCATTAAAACGCACCCGAAAGTGTCCAAAACGGAAGTTTTCCTTAAATTTGACTTAGTAAACGATAATATTTTTCAACGAAATTTGACGTGTGACTAGAACGTGAGATAAGTGAATCGTAGGAAAAAGAACGAAGGAAAACGGAGCCCCGAGCAACATGTTATCGCCTGTTTTGTTATGGGCTGTCCGTTTGAATAAAAATGTGATTTTCCGTTTTAGGCCTATATCAAGTAAGTGGACCACGTGGGGGTATCCCTAGCGGTCCAAAACTAAAAATTTTGTACAAAAATCGGGATTAGAGAGTCTCGGTTGAATTAGAAACAAGTTAAGAGCTATGTAGAGGAAAATAGTAATAGTTGAGAATTTCTAAAGTATAATTGAGAATTGAGTTTTGTTGTAAGCAATGATGAGAACATATTGTGTAGGTGACGAGCGCGTGAGCGGCGTCTAGGAGCCTCGTCGAGACGCTTGACGCGGAGCGACGTGGCCTTGAGGTAAGTGGTTCGCCACTTAATAGCTTTTTAAATTATTATACCAATTCTTGATTATGTTAAATGAATGTAGTAGCTAAGTAATGAATGAAATTGAAGATGATATTTAATGACGTAGTTAAAGTTTAAGCGTATGGATTCTTATGGAATCTATATGTTACTAGAAAGTGATACAAGTTGCATGAAAAGAGAATAAAATGATAAAGTTTTTAGAAGATATAAAACTATTGAGTTTGTGCTTTTGCACTTAAAGAAATTGATTATGAAAACCCATGTGTATACCTTATAAGTTAATGAGATTTAGCGTTACGTGACGACGCAAAGAATTCCGTCCGTCATCGCTCAGTTTATAGAAAAGTATAGTGCTACATTGCGATGCAGACAATTCCGCACGTAGTCGATTAGTTGTTAGTTAGTGCTATGAAGCGACGCAGTGAATTCCGTTTGTAGTCGCCTAAAGTTTAGCACTACATTTGCGATGCAGAAAATCCCGCATTGTAGTTGTTCAGTGATGAGTTTTAGCGCCCTACGTACGATGCAGTAAATTTCGTAACGTAGCGGTTAAGATACATTAGTAAGCTTCACGTTGGCGTTAGTTATAATCGTCTGTGATGGTTAGAACGAGTCAAGGATACACATAGAATTTAAAAAAATTATAAAACTTGAATAAATGACAAATTCTTATGTTAGTGTATGTGATATTATATATCCTTGTTGCACTAACCCCTTGTTATTTTGTAGCTCATTTATTTTCATTACGTGCCACCGCCGGATGACCAAGACTTTTGCTTTATATATATATAGGTGGGCAATCGCGCAAGACGCTGGAATACATTTTTTTTTGTATATGTATTTAACCTATTCAATCTTGGATTTCAATGATGTTGAATTTGTAAAATGTAAATATATTCATGCATTCTGTATATATGATTCATATATGTATAATTTGCATTGAAGTTTATTGTTTATGCTTATGAAAATCGTGATGAATGTTGCATGATTGTGGATAAAGAAGTTGTGAGGTTTTCAGAAATAGTCGAAGTGTTATTTTTATTCACAGGTGAAATTCCGGTTTTATAAAAAATGCAGCCGTTATGCTGCCGAAAATTCTAAAAATATATTTGAAATAGAATCAAAGAAAATGTTTATTACTCCCAACCAATTACAGAGAAACATCAAAACACTAAGTTTTAACGAGTAAACCGGAGAAGTAAGTTAGGGTTCGCTTCCCGGATGTCTTCGATCCGATGAGTCGGTTTCGATGAGTCCGTTGAAGTGCCCGGCAGGATCCTTCAGACAAGAGCTTAGATAAGGTCTGGGAAGGGTCCTGTCAGTTACTAACTTCGCCTTATATCTCTCTATTAAGCTCTTTACCTTACACTTGATATGGAGAACCTATTTGTTTCCAATGGGTTTCCCACCGAGTGATAAGTCAACCAAATCATAAATATGGTTACCTTTTATTGACTCCATCTCTTCTTGTATAGCTTTAATACAAAATATCTCTAACAGGTGAGTTGAAAGCCTTATTCACAACCTTTAGCTCATCACTATCATGTGAAGCAAGCATAAAAGCTTTCCTTTCAATCTTAAATCGATGATGAGTAATAGTCTTATGGTTACTTCTATAAGTTGATAGTTTTAAAGGCACTAATTCTTTGGTCCCTATGCTTCCACTAGGAACAAATATACGAGCTATTCCAATAGCACTATCACTCCCACTAAGGATTAAGTGTTTATGTAACGCCCTCTCTCAAGTTGTACTATATTTATGTGCGAAATGATATTTTATATTAGAATATTTTTATTTCTAGAATAATGAAAGAATTTTTGAGTGTTCGTAAGTGAAATTCAATTTTTATAGAGTTTCTAGAAGGAGTGGAAGTAAAATTTAATATTATAAGTCGAGGGTAAATTGGTAAAAATAAAAGATCTTATAAAGAATGACAAATTTGTAATTATGAAGAAATGACAAGGACATTGGGGAAAAGTGAAGAATTCTCTAGAATCTAGTAAAAGCGTAATTTTAAAGAAGTTTAAAAGTGAAATCGAACTTAACCCATGCCTATAAATATAGGTGTGTGGTGAGCGTGTCGATAAGAGAAAAATCTGGAAAAGAGAGAGAGTGGGAGAAAGCTTTCATCGGTAGAAAGAAGGAGAACAGATTTGCAGTTGTTCCGAGCAGATTTATGCCATTTTGTAGGAAGATCAAGCTTATTGGAAGGTAAGGAACTAGATCTGATAAAATTTAAGTGATAAGAATGAGTTTTTGTGGTTTTGTGTTAATGAAAAGCTGTTGAGAATAGCTTTTGGGTTGTAAGTGATTAACGTGATTTTTGTTGTATAGATCTGGTGGTTGAAGTTGTAGGCGAGTGTGAAAGCAAGACAAAAGGCTTAGCAAAAGTTTGATAAGTAAAATAGTTGAAAAATTGGTGATGATTTGTAGTGGCTTGTCTATGAACAGAGATGATTTAGCTTCTGTCATTGAACCTGATGAGGTCGCAAATTGAGAAATCTGGTATAGATCTGGTGATATGTTGATTTAGTGTATGTATGAGAAATAAGGTCAAGGTATGCTAATGGTAGTGTCATGTAAAAGTCTGGAGAAATGATGTTAGAAATAGGCATGTGAGTCTCGGTAGGAGCTTGCGAGGTGCGAGTTGGAGAAGGCCCCTAGCGCATTTCAGCTGGTCGAGATGGTCGAACTGGAGAGTGAGCTAGGTTATACCTGTTGCTCTCCATCTCACCTGTCTAGATCGAGCTAGAGTACGAGCTCGCAAAAATGACATGAGGGAGGTCGCAGCCCTTTAGAGGTGCCAGGCCAAGTTGGTCTAAGGTGGTAGCTCACAAGGGCAAGCGAAGAAATATTAAGAAACGACCTAAGCTAGAGGAAGGTTTTAGCTTGTTAAGAGAGTGAGCTGAGCGAGCTCGCTAAAGACAAATGCCCTAAGTCCGAGCTAAGCTGAGTAAGGTAGGAACTCGCTGATGGTGCGAGCTGGGGTGTGAACTCACAACTCGAGTTGGACTGACAATATTATAGTCCTTAGCAGCTTATATGAAGTAGGAGTTAAAGATAATAGTTCGACTAGCTAAGTAAATATTTCAACTGTGATCAAGTGTAGGTGGCAGGGAGCTAAGAGGAGGTCACTGAGGAGATCGTGAAAGCAGTGGTACAAGTGAATATGACAGTAAGTTGTGAGTGTGAAAAGATTTTCTTTATGTCAAATATTTTCCAGATTTTTCTACAAGTATTATATAGATTCTCATAAATTATTTTTAACTGGTCAATAATTTTTTTTTTTTAGCATGAAAGATTAACTTATTTGAAATATAGAAAGAGTTAAAAAAAAAAAAAAAAAAGTAGAGATTTTCAAAGACTAGTGGAATGACTCAAGTTTATTAATAAACAGACCTTCTAGCATTAGACCCGTTGGTATACCCCACAGTGTAGGGCAAGTCTCGGGAGGGTTAGTCTTACTAACATCGAGGGGATAGAGTCTATCATGTCTGTCGAGTTGCCCTTTTTCACTTATGAGGTATTGTCTCGCTGGCGATGTGTGATGATAATTTCGTCACACAATTGTAGGATGTCTTTGTAGCTTTGTCACTATGTGCGATGATAGATATTCCGCTACGTGACCCCCACACTGAGTGGAGCTGGTCTACCCGTTCATGTGATTGTAGCTTTCCTTAGGTTCCCCATTAGTACAGATTTTAGAAAGAGAAACATATCATGAAAAGTTGATTTTAGAAAAAAACCATTTTTAGAAAGTATTTTAGAAAAGCTTTTGAAAACATTAAAGAAAAATATATAAAATCCAGGTTTTTAGAAAATAAATTATTTTACAGAAAAATGCTTTCGGGAGTAAATTTATAAAACTTAGATTTAGCAAAACCCTTACATACTCACTAGGCTTTATAGCTTACAAACTATTTTGGTTTTATGTTACGAAAACCTCCCACGTGCAGGAGCAAGAAATCATGGTATCAGTTCGCCATGATCAAACTAGGTGGGTAAGATGACTAACGACGCTACAGAGTCACTTTTGAAAACACTATGCTTTTAACTTCATTGTTATTTATGTTATTGTGTATATATTTTGACCCGAACATATTTTGTAGAATTTTTATGCAAACATGATGACATACTTATTTTACATAATGCTTTTAGTATATTTATGCAAATGTTTGATTTTATTTTGCTTAGAAATTATGAAATGAAATTTTTTAATACTAGATTTTTATGTTCAATAAGTATTTATAAATATGGGTTCGCTCCACGAAACCTTTTTTGGGTCTTATTAGTTGGACTTCAAAAGGGTCTCATGGGGTGCCCGATAGAACCGCCGAGTTCATTAGAGGAAATCCGGGTTGGGTTCTGTCAGTTTGGTATCAGAGCCAAGGTTTTAGAAGAATCTTGAGCAAAGGATTTTTTAAAGGTTTATTTTTAACAACAATTTTCAGAAATTACCGAAGGTTTTGATATTATGATTTTAACCTCTATTTTATATCTTTATGATTAAATTCATAGAATCATGCGTCGTCGAGGTCGCACATCTACTAGGAGAGCAGCTGCTCAAGTACCCGCACCAGGGGAGGGATACGTTGGCGAGTCCATCAACGTGCCCATAGATCAAGATTAAGCTGGACCTTCGCGACCTATGGATCACGCAGGTGGGAATTTGAATATGGAGCAATTAGCTCAAGTTTTGGTAGCGACATCTCATCAGTTACGAGAATCAAGGGTTTCTATCGAACACGTTTAGAAATTGGGCGTTAGGCCATACGATGGGATCAGCGATCTAGAGTGTGCATTATCGTGGCTAGAGACCAATGAGGAGATTTTCCAAGTCATGGGCTGCTTCTAGGATCAAACGGTAGCATTCTCTGCATTCCTCCTAAAAGACAGAGCAAAAGGCTAGTGGAAGGCCGTCTAGAGGCGAAACGTAGCAGGAGTATCTTGGGCGCTATTCAAGTAAGAATTCATGGATAAGTTCTACCCGAAAAGCTATCAGGATGCAAGGATTGAAAAATTCTTGAAGCTGGAACAGGGCAACTCATCTATAACAGACTGTGAGAGAAAATTTTCAAAGCTGGTTCGCATAGTATCCTTCATAGCAAATGATGAGGAGAAGAAAGCCAAGAGATTCGCAGCAGGTCTGAATCCTAAGATTCGAGCCTATATAG
Organism: Litchi chinensis; assembly: GCA_019925255.1. Classification (NCBI taxonomy): domain Eukaryota; kingdom Viridiplantae; phylum Streptophyta; class Magnoliopsida; order Sapindales; family Sapindaceae; genus Litchi; species Litchi chinensis. The sequence continues at coordinate 22,747,176 of CM034461.1, read as the reverse complement.
CTTCAGCAGCGATACGCAGTATGACGAATTAGTAGAGGCGACTGTTAGAGTAGAAAGAAGCATAGAGGCCATCCCTAGACCAAGACCGCCAACTCAGAAACGCAGATGGACAAGCAATTTCTCTAGAGGTCCTAGTAAGTTCATAAGAAGCATGGAGAGCTCAGTTGGATCAGGTAGTCGAAGACCAAGCCAAGGGACCCAATCTAGTCAGAGCTCAGTGAAGCAATCAGTAGGCTCTAGAAGCAGTAATGATAGTTGGAAGAACTAGCTGGTGTGCAAGAATTGTGGAAGGATACATTCAGGTGAGTGCTTCTGAGGTAGAATCAGGTGTTTCAGATGCGGGCAAGAGGGCCATTTCATGAAGGATTGCCCGAACATAGCTTCAACTTTCAAGTCAGAGACCAGGGTCGCAGCACCAGCGTAGACTAATGGAGGTCGGGGACTCGATCAGAGAGGATTCCAAGCCAAAGGAACCACCAGTCCCAACACACCTAGCAGAGCATCAAACAGCGGTGTACCTTTTAGAGGGCAGTCAGGTAGACCTCGTACTTAGGCTAAAGTCTTCGCGATGACTCAGCAAGAGGCTGACGCTACCCCGAAGGTTGTGACAGGTATTATTTTCGTTTTCAACTATGACGCATATGCATTAGTAAACCATAGGGCTACCCATTCATTCGTGTCTAAGCGGTTTGCTAAGATTAGTAGTTTTGAGTCGGAACCTCTAGATTATAGAATGGTAGTGTCCACTCCTACAGAAGATTCCCTTCAAGCAAAGAAAGTATTCTGGGGAAGTATAGTAGTCATTGAAGGTAGGAAGTTTGAGGCAAATTTGATTGTACTAGACATCCATGACTTTGATGTCATATTGGGAATGGATTGGTTGTCCATGCATCACGCTTGGGTAGACTGTTTTCGAAAAGAAGTCAGATTTCCCAGAGTTGGAGAGCCAGATTTTTTTTTTTTTTTGGTGGGATATGAAAATCGCTTTCTACCTGTGTCATATCAACAATGGAGGCTAGCAAGATACTTAGGAAGTCATGCCAGAGATACCTAGCATATGTTGTAGAGGAGAGGTAGGGTGAAGCGAGCTTAGAAGATATCCTAGTAGTTAAAGTGTAAACTCCTAGCTCCGACTTCTAAAGTCCCAACGTTAGAAATTCAATTGGAGAGATAATATATAACTCTCTACGTTTAATTGATTTAATTTCATAGCCTCCGAAACTTATTCATTTAGAATACGACGAAATTCGTCATATTAAAAAGTTTAGTAACGTCCCAATGAAAATCCAAGTTAGGAGATCCAAGATTTTAGTAAAGAATAATCGAATTAAAGTTCGATTAAAAAGAGAGAATCAAGATTAATAAAATAAGCTTAGTATTTTTAAAATAAATTCTAGCGAGACAAGATTTAAAATCAAATGAGAAACGAATTAAACACGGGAGACCAAGAGGGGTGTTGCCGTGAGAAAGCTTCAAGAAAAGGAAATGAGAGTGAAATTGAAGAGAGTTAGGGCAAGATGTAAATAACAATAGTTGCTTAGTATAAATACCAACACTTAGCTGATTTTTTCAGCAAAAACACAGCCCAATTCAGTCATTCAGCCGAGAGTCGAGAGAGTTCGAGAGAAAGAGAGATGCAGCAGCCGTGCATCACCAAGGCAGACCCGGTTTTGTGAAAGGAAGAAGCCAAGAAGAAGAAGAAGAAGGACTCTTGAGCAGCAGAAACAGTCCAGAACAGCAAAGAAGTCGAGCAAGAAGCAGATCCAGCGCGCCAGCAGCTCGCGCGAAGGATAGGTCGCTAGTTGGAGCAAAACAGCTCGCGTGAGGGGGATCTGAGGCCGTAAAACTGTAGTATCTGGGCAGCAAAGGAAGAGGACGAGCAAAAGAAGGAGAGGTGCAGGTCTGGTCGTGCAAAACGCACACGAAACAGCAAGCGAAACAGACCCAGACGCGAGCCAAGCAGAATCGCGACAGGGTGCAGCGAAATGGGCGACTAGCGGAAAGAAATGGGGGAAAAATAGGTCGTCCAGCCCTCCAGCCCTCCTAAGCCTCAACCCTCCTTTCTAAGACCCTTCTCAAACCCCCAAGCTAAGAACCAAGTAAGATTTCAACTTGGTTTCTTTAATTCTTTGCTGAAACAGAAACGAAAATGTTGACAGCATGTGATTGTTGTGGTTGTGATTGTATTGTGTTGATATTACTTTTAAATCTTATTAGAACCTCATGTGATTGTTATAGAATCATCAATGATGAGTTTTGAGTGTAATAGCTGCCATAAATTGATGTAAATGGGTTGTCATACCCTCCCTCAAAATAGAAACCGAAAATGGTTCCATATGCACACCAAGTGGTTGATAGAAGTTATGAGTAAAGTTTGAGCTAGTAATTGACCAAGTTAGATTTATGTATGTATTAGAGACTTGAAGGACAGTAGTTAGACCTTGAAATTAGATGGTTTTGAAACCAATTTCAAGCCTTAAAGAGGTTGAAAAAGTTAGAGGAGAGTTAGAGTTGCAAAAGGGGGAAATTTGACAATGTTGGTGAACCCGAGCTCAAATTTGAGCTAAAGGAGACCTGACCATATTTGGCTTATTTGGGGGTGTTCTACATCTCAAATGATGCCTAGGAACCATAGAAAATCATAGGTTTTGGAACGGATCGAATCCGATAAAAATTGTACAAGTTATGCACAATATAGTGCCGTTAGAGCTCTGAGAAGTGAAACGGTTAGTTTAATGCAATTTTTATGACATGAAATGAGTTTAGTTAGTTATTATTAGTTAAATGAGGCTTAGTTGTGGAAGAAAAACTAGTGTCGCTAATCCGAAACCAAGAGTTTACAAAACGTGCACTAAAATGCGCCCGAAAGTGTCCAAAATGGACGTTTTCCTTAGATTTGACTTAGCAAATGATAATATTTTTCAATGAAATTTGACGTGTTGTTAGAATATGAGATAAGTGAGCCATAGGAAAAAGAACGAAGGAAAACGGAACCCCGAGCAGTAGGTTATCGTCTGTTCTGTCAAGGGCTGTCCGTTTTAAATAAAATTGTGATTTTTCGTTTTAAGCCTCCAACAAGTAAACAGACCATGTGGGGATATCCCTAGGGGTCCAAAAATAAAATTTTTCCACAAAAATCGGGATTTGAGAGTCTCAGTTGAATTAGAACGAGTTAGGAGCTATATAGAGAGAATTGGGCATAGTTGGGAATTCCTAGCATATAGTTGAGAAATGGAGGTTTTTGTTAATAGTAATGATGAGATCATGTTGTGTAGGTGACAAGTGCGTGAGCGGCGTCCAGGAGCCTCGTCGAGACGCTTAACGCGGCCTTGAGGTAAGTGGTTCGCCACTTGACTTCTTTTTCAAATTCATGAAATCGTTTGATGTTTGAACATAAATATAGTAGTAAGTAATAAAAGAAAATGAGAATGTTTTCTTATATAAATATTAAAGTGTGAGTGTATAGGTTCCTATGGATCCTATATAAGAATAAAAATTGATACTCAGTTGCTGTTAAAAGAGAATGAAAGTAGAAAAGTATTTAGAGGTTTTGAAACTATAGAGTTTTGTGCTTTGGCACTAGAAAAATTAATAATAAAACCCATGTATGCATCTTAAAAGCTATGAGATTTAGCATTACGTGACGACGCAAAGAATTCCGTCCATAATCGTTCAGTTTATAGAAAAGTATAGCGCTACGTTGCGATGCAAACAATTCCGCACGTAGTTGGTTAGTTGATAGTTAGCGCTACGAAGCAATGCAGTAAATTCCGCTCGTAGTCGTCTAGAGATTTAGCACTACATTTGCGATGCAGATAATTTCACATTGTAGTTGTTCAGTGCATTGTTTAGCGCCCTACATACGATGCAGTAAATTCCGTAACGTAGTGGTTGAGATGCATTAGTAAACTTCACGTTGGCGTTAGTTAAAATTGCCCGTGATGGTTAGAACGAGTCAAGGGTATACATGGAGAGTTTTAAAGAAAATTTTAAGACTTGTAAATTGTATGTTAGTATGTGTGATATGATATCCTATAATGTTATCGCACTAACTTATTGTTCGTTTTGTAGCTTGTTTGTTTTCATTTCGTGCCACCGCCAGACGAGACCAACTTTTGCTTATATATATATCTATAGGTGGGCAATCGCGCAAGACGCTGGCATATATTTTGTATATGTATTTAATCGTGTATATTGTGAATTTGAATGATGTAGGGATTGTAAAAGTGATAAATATTCTTGCATTTATACATTTGGTGCACTTATTTATCTTATGAATTGTTTATGCTTATGAAACTGTGATGAATGATGCATGATTGAGAATAAAGAAGTTGGGAGGTTTACAGAAATAGTTGAAGTGTTGTTTTCTTGACAGGTAAAATTTTGGTTTATCAAAAACGCAGCCGTTACGTTGCCGAAATTTTTATAAAATGAATTTGAAATAGAATCAAAGAAAATGTTTAACACTCCCAACCAGTATAAATAAAAATTTAAATCGCTAAGTTTTAACGAGTAAACCGGAGAAGAAAGTTAGGGTTCGCTTCTCGGATGTCTTCGATCCAATGAGTTGGTTTCGAGGAGTCCGTTGAAGTGCCCGGCAGGATCCTCCAGACGAGAGCTTAGATAAGGTCTGGGAAGGGTCCTGTCATAAAGACTTTCCTAATGTGTTTCCAGAAGATCTTCCAAGACTGCCACCTGATTGAGAAATAGAATTCGAGATAGATTTACTATCGGGAACTGAGCTGATTTCGATCGCACCATATAGGGTGACCCCAGTCGAGCTGAGAGAGTTGAAAGTACAGATGGAAGAATTGCTGGATAAAAGATTCTTGTGACCCAGCCATTCGCCTTGGGGAGCTCGAGTGCTGTTCGTAAAAAAGAAGGATGAAAGCTTAAGGTTATACACAGACTACCGACAGTTGAACAATGTGACCATAAGGAATCAGTATCTGCTCCCACGAATCAACGACTTATTCGATTAGCTACAAGGATCCAGAGTGTATTCAAAGATTGATTTGAGATCAGACTATCATTAGTTGAGGATTCGCGTTGAAGACGTTCCTAAGACTACTTTCAGGATAAGATATGGGCATTATGAGTTCCTAGTCATGCCATTCGGGCTGACTAATGCCCCAGCAGCATTTATGGAACTAATGAACAGGATCTTCAGGTCGTATCTGGACAAGTTCGTGATTGTATTTATCGACGATATCTTAGTGTATTCAAGCAAGTATGAGGAGCACGCTGAGCATCTCTAAATAGTACTACAGACCCTACGAGAGTATCAACTATATGCAAAATTTAGTAAGTACCAATTCTGGCTAGACAGTGTTGCTTTCCTGGGTCATGTAGTATCAGTTGAAGGAATTAGCGTAGATCCCTAAAAGATAGAAGCAGTATCGAGCTGGAGGCCACCTACTAATTTTACTGAGGTCTGGAGTTGCCTTGGATTGGCAGGTTACTACAGGAAATTTGTAGAGGGGTTTTCTAGAATAGCAGCCCCACTGACCAGATTGACTAGAAATGAAGAAAAGTTTGAATGTTCAGATGCCTGCCAACAGAGTTTCGATGAGTTAAAAAGAAGATTGACAGCAACTCCAGTATTAACTTTGCCAATAAGGGAAGATGAGTTTACAATTTTCCATGATGCCTCAAGGCAGGGTTTAGGGTGTGTTTTGATGCAAATGTTGGGTTTTGTGCCCTAAGAGCTTGTAATTATGTAAACGGTTTTAATAAATAATAATAAAGTATTCATTTTATTCAATTTATATATTTTGCAAAAATTATATATGTCATGAGAAACATCCTTGATTACTGATGTATTATCAAACTAAGTATATAAGTGTTATATACAAGCGGATTTAGTTTGAGAGAAGTAATCTAAAGAGTCCGTAGAAAACAAACGAAGCTGGGTACTTTGTTTGTGGTAAATCTACAGTTGCGGTTCATTTTGTATTCGGTACAATAGTTTTATCTGAGACTATTCATGTAGTGACATGGAAATGGAGGCACCTTATATAATAAAGATTATATAGGACTGGACCACGATAAACATAAGTCTCTAATTAATATCCGTTAAACTTAGAGATTTATATTTATCGACTAGATGATCATATATGAATTGATCTTAATCCTGAGTGTATTATGGACTCCTGCTTGTTGAGTTATGTCCTTTGATTTACATGGGTGAGATCGATATAGATGCTCGATCAATAACTTCGTACTTTGGGGATATGATTTAGTAAGTAGCTGGGAACATTCTATACAATAGTGGAATCCACTCCTTCTTGCGAGAAGTAGAGAAATAGTTCTCTTAAGGGTTGATTCAGGTCTTGAACAATAAGAGCGCTCAACTTTCTGTTCATATGTAAACGGAAAGATAAATTCATAAGTTGTTATGAATATATTGTTCATTAGAGAATCAATGGTACTTAAGGATCAAGATATAATTAGAGGGGTATAACGGACATTATGACCTAGCTCTAATTATGAACTATTTGTGGAGGGTCAAATCATATGTAGTGATTATATCAATGGACACTGAAAATTTCAGATTGTATAAAAACATCTATAGTTTTGAGAGTGCAATCTTATGTTTTTAGTGGAGTAACTCTAAGATTAATAATAGTGAATTATTTAATTAAAGAGTTTAATTAATAATTCTGATATTATTGGAGCTCAAAACTGTAGGTCCATCGGGTCCCCTTGATAGCTCATTTCACTATAAGAAACGTGTATATAGAATATTGTAATTGGATCGTCCAATTATAGTTGTTACATAAGTAGCAAAATATGTGTTCACTTGGTATTTGAATAATATTGATTATTCAAATTATTAATTAGTTAATTATTAATTATGAATTAATAATTATTTAATTAATTTTATAAGAGATCTTGAATTCAATTCTTAGTTGTGACCGAGTATAAATTAATTATGAATTAATTATAGGCCACAAGTATGATTACAAAATATAACATGAATTAATTGTGAATTAATTATGTTATATGGGCAAAAGTTTAATTTTAATAAACTTGAGGTTTAATATTAATTTTGATTAATTAAAACCCTAATTGGTTGCCTATAAATAGAAAAGAAATAGTATTCTTTTCCTAACAGAAGATAGACTTAGGTTTTGTTTTACGTTCTTTAAAACAAAAACCTATTCTCACCTCTTAAATATATTGTTTGTTCTTTTGGGAAAAGAAATCAATAGATAGTGAGCACAATTCTATATAATTGTGCCCACTCACTTGTTTCTTGGTGTAGAGTCATATCAAGGAAGGCAAGGTGGTGAGCAATCCACAGAGATCAATACAAAAGGTACAAGATACGATCTTTATTTAGTTTTATTATTTTATTTCATTGTTTTATGGATCTAGAGTTCTAGAGTTTTCTAAAAATTTTTAAAACTCAAAGTTCCGCAAATCTTTATTTTATAAAAACAATTGTTGTTTTTTCCCTTCAGCAAAATAGTAAAGTTGTAGCATATGCTTCCAGACAGTTGAAGCCGCATGAGTAGAACTACCTTACTCACGATCTAGAGCTCGCAGTAGTAGTATTTGCACTACGAATATGAAGGCATTACCTCTATGGTGTCCCTTGCTAGATCTTTACAGATCATAAGAGTTTACAATATCTGTTCACTCAAAGAGAGATAAATATGAGGCAGCGACGGTGGTTAGAGTTGATTAAAGATTATGACTGTACGATAGAGTACCACCTCAGAAAGGCCAATGTAGTTGCAGATACTTTGAGCAGATGAGCTGCGAGTTCCCTAGCCCATTTAGAGAACGGTATATCTTCCATTTCTAGTAGAATTGAGATCGTGGAGAGAGTATGACCCGTGGCCTATATGTTGGAACTACCTCAGCAACTAAATAAGATTCATGAAGTATTTCATGTATCTATGCTCCGTAAGTACATCCCAAATCCCTCCTATATACTTAATGAGCACCCTGTAGAGCTAAGAACGAACCTGACTTATGAAGAGGAACCGGTACAAATATTAGACCGCATAAAGCAAGTCCTGCGAAGTAAGGTTATCCTTTTAGTAAAAGTATTGTGGAGAAATTTTATGAGGTGAGAGAAGCTACTTGGGAGCATGAAGATCATATGTATCAGAGATACCCCCATCTTTTTCAGTATAGTATGTAAATTTTAAGGACAAAATTTTTATAAGGGAGGAAGAATTGTAACGTCTTCTCTCAAATTGTACTGTATCTATGTGCGAAATGGTATTTTATATTGGAATATATTTTATTTATAGAATAATGAAAGAATTTTTAAGTGTTCGGAAATGAAATTCTATTTTTATAGAGTTTCTAGAAGGAGTGAGAGTAAAATTTAATATTAGAAGTTGAGGATAAATTGGTAAAAATAAAAGATTTTATAAAAATGATAAATTTGTAATTATGAGGAAAGGACAAGGATATTAAGGAAAATTGAAGAATTCTCTAGAATCTGGTAAAAGTGTAATTTTAAAGAAGTTTAAGGGTAAAATCGAGCTTAACCCATACCTATAAATATAGGTGTGTCGTGAGCATGTCGATAGCAGAAAAATATAGAAAAGAGAGAGAGAGAGAGAGAGAGAGAGAGAGAGAACTGTCACCAACAGAAGGTAGAAGAGCAGATCTGCAACTATTCCAAGCGAATTTCTGCCATTTTTGAGGAAGATCAAGTTTATTGGAAGGTGAGAAACCAAATCTGATAAAATTTAATTGATAAGAATGAGTTTTTGTGGTTTTATGTTGATGAAAAGCTGTCGAGAACAGCTTTTGGGTTATAAGTGATTAACGTGATTTTTTGTGTATAGATCTAGTGATTGAAGTTGTAGGTGAGTGTGAAAGCAAGACAAAAAACTTAGCAAAGGTTTGGTAAGTAAAATAGCTGAAAAATTGGTGATGATTTGTAGTGGCTTGTCTATAAACAGAGATGATTTAGTTTCTGTCACTGAACTTGATGAGGTCGCAACCTAATAAATCTAGTATAGATCTGGTGATATGTTGATTTAGTGTATGTATTAGAAATGAGGTCGAGGTGTGCTAATGGTAGTGTCATGTAAAACTCTGGAGAAAGGAGTGTTAGAAGTAGGTGTGTGAGTCCGGGTAAGAGCTCGCGAGGTGCGAGCTGGAGGAGGCCCCTAGCGTATTTCAGCTAGTTGAGATGGTCGAACTGGAGAGTGAGCTAGGTTATACTTGTTGCTCTCTATCTCACCTGTCTAGACCGAGCTAGAGTGCGAGCTCGCAAAAATGACATGAGGGAGGTCGCAGCCCCTCAGGGGTGTCTAGGCCAAGCTGGCTTAAGGCGGTAGCTCGCAAGGGCGAGCTGAGAAGTGTTAAGGAACGACTTGAGCTAGATGAAGGTTTCAGTTTGCTAAGAGAGTGAGTTGAGCGAGCTCGCTGAAGATGAATGCCCTTAGTCCGAGCTGAGCTGAGTAAGGTAGGAGGAGCTCGCTGATGGTGCGAGCTAGAGCGAACTGGGGTGCGAGCTCGCAACTCAAGTTGGATTGACAATATTGCAGTCCTTAGCAGCTCATATGAAGTATGAGTTAAAGATAATAGTTCGACTAGCTAAGTAAATATTTCAACTGTGATCAAATGCAGGTGGTAGGGAGCTAAGAGGAGGTCGCTGAGGAGATCATGAAAGCAGTGGTGCAAGTGAATAGGACAGCAAGCTGTGAGTGTGAAACGATTTTCTTTATGTCAAATATTTTCCAGATTTTTCTGCAAGTATTATATAGATTCTCATAAATTATTTTTAGCCCATTAATAGTTTATGTTTAGCATGAAAGATTAACTTATTTGAAATATAGAAAGAGTTTAAAAAAAAAAAAAAAAAAAGTAAAGATTTTCAAAGGCTAGTGGAATGGCTCAAGTTTATTGATAGACAGACCTTCTAGCATTAGACCCGGCCGATATACCCCACAGCGTAGGGCAAGTGTTGAGAGAGTTAGTCCTGCTAACATCGGAGGGATAGAGTCTGTCATGTCTGTCAAGTCGCCCTTTTTCACTTGTGGGGTATTGTTTCGCTGGTGATGTGTGATGATAGTTCCGCCACATAGTTGCGGGATGTCTTTGTAGCTTTGTCATTGTGCGCGATGATAGATATTCTGCCACATGACTCCCCACATTGAGCGAAGCTGGTCTACCCGTTCATGTGGTTGTAGCTTTCCTTGGATTTTCCATTAATATAGATTTTAGAAAGAGAAGCATATCATGAAAAGCAAATTTTGGAAAGAAACCATTTTTAAAAAGTATTTTAGAAAAGTTTTTGAAAATATTAAAGAAAAATTTATAAAATCCAAGTTCTCAGAAAATAAATTATTTTATAGAAAAATGTTTTTGGAAGGAAATTTATAAAACTTAGATTTAGCAAAACTCTTACATACTTACTAGGCTTTATAGCTTACAAACTGTTTTGGTTTTATGTTATGAAAACCTCTTAGGTGCAGGAGCAAGAAATCAAGGTACCGGTTCGTCGCGATTAAACTAGGTGGGTTAGACGTGTAAACCCTTAGTCTCAAACTTTAAACGTCCTAGTGTTAGAAGTTAGATTATGAAGTTAAAATGATAAATCTAGTAAACGTTAATCTAACCGGAAATTGAGAGTTAACGATCGTTATAGCATTACATAATAACTAATTTATTAAGAAAAAGCTAATGAAAGGTAAAATAGTTCATCCACAAATAAGAGATAAATTATAAAGGACAATATGATTAAGTCTGAAAATGAAAATTATAGGATTTATTATTTATTACTTAGAATTAATAGTCACTTATTTAATTGGATTAAAGGAAGATACAAGTAATGGTCAATAAGTCAAATGAGACATGGAAGTCATTTTAGAAATTGTTACTTATATAGATACAACACTTAGACAAATTTTTTTAAAGGAAAAGAAGAGTAGCCGTGAGACATTGGAAAGAAAAGAAGCAAAATCGTGAGAGAGGGAGAGAAAGAGAGGTGAAGTGGACGACAATCAAGGAGGAGAAGAAATTTTTGCAACCAATCTTTCTTCAAGCTTCATGTCATGACTCTAAAGGGTTTTTCTAGCTAAACCCATCAATTTTAAGCAAGAACCAAGGTGAGATACCATCTTTTCTCTCTACTTTTATGTTAGTTAGGGTGGTATAGGTATGGTGATAACTATGTGATTTTAGTGTGTTGTGTTAGGTGGTTTACACTTTAAACAAGTGTAGAGCCCTAACTAAGTGATATAAAAATTAAAATGGTATATTCTTGTGTGTGAATGGTAGCTTAGGGTTTATGGACAACAAACTTTAAAGTGAGATTTAAATCCATAAAGTGTTAAAAAGATTGTAGACTAATTGTTTGATCAAAGATTTGAGAGAAATTAACTTATAAAAGTGAAGAGCTTTACACTTTGATGTATATGTGTGTGTGTCATGGCCATGAAAGGCAGTAAGAAACCTTTGAGTTTTGATTGATTTGAACTCAAATTTAAGTATAATTAAGGTTAGGAAAGCATATAGAAGTAATAAGATTGTCAAAAGAGTAGTTTTAGGCACTTAGGAGAATCCCGAGCTCAAACAATGTGACAGAGGTGGCCTGCACAAGTCTGACTTATTTGGGATTGTTCTAGATCTCAAATCATGCATAGGAGTCATAGAAAACCACAGGTTTTTGTAGGGAACGATTCTGATAAAAATTGCGCTAATTATTGTCAAAATAGTGCGGTTGAGGGCTGTAAGAAAAAATATCTATATAAATGTAATTTTTATTGCATGGAATGAATTTATTTAATCATAATTAGGTAAAATAACTTTAGATACGAAAGAAAAATCATCGTCGCTTGTCCAATGCGAAAACGTGCATCAAAAAGTGCCCGAAAAAGGGCGTTTTTCTTAGATTTGACATAACAAACGATAGAATTTTTCAATGAAATTTTATGGGTGACTAGAATGTGAGATAAGAAGACAGTAGGAAAAAGAATGAAAGAAAACGGAACCCCGAGCAGAGCCATGCATTACATTCTGTTTTGAGGTGTCAAAAGAGGCGTAAAATTTTGATTTTTTGTTCCGGGCCTCTGAAAATTATACGGACTGCGTGGAGGTGTCCCTAGGGGTGTATAACTGAAACTTTTGTAAAGAAATCAGAATTAGAGAGTCTCGATTAAGTTAGAAACAAGTTGGGAAGTTATAGTACAAAATGGTAGTTACTAGAGAAAGTTGTGTTGGAAATGCTATTTTAAAGTTTGAGTAATGAAATTTTCACAAGTGATAATAAGAAATTAACGTGTAGGTGACGAGCGAGCGAGCGAGGTGCGAGAGACTCATCAAGACGCTTAAATCGAATTTGCGTGGAATTGAGGTAAGTGTTTTAACATTTGCATCTATTTCCATTTCTATGTTGAATTTTATATATAATGGTTAAATGAAAACGAAAACGATTTTACAAATTCAAAATTCAAGTTTTGAGCATATGGATACCTTATGGAATTTATAAAGTGGTTGAAGTTAATACAAGTTGTTTTTAAAAGAGTTAAATCAAGGGAGTTTTTTTTTTTTTAAGTTTCAAAAATAGTTAGTTTTGTGCTTTTGCACTTGATAAATTTTGTTTTAAAATCCCATGTATATGCCTTAAGACCATATGAGATTTAGCGTTATGTGACGATGCAGAAAATTCCGTTCGTAGTCATCAGATTATAGAGTAATCAGCACTACGACGTAGAAAATTCCGTCCGTAGTTGCTCAGTTTTCTTAGAATTTATAGCGCTACGTTGTGATGCAGACAATTCCCCACGTAGTTGGTTAGTTTCATATTTTGGCACTACGTTGCGATGCAGTATATTCCACTTGTAGTTGCCCAGAGTTATAGCACTACAATTGCGATGCAGAAAATTTCGCATTATAGTTGCTCAGATACGAGATTTATCACTTGACGTTGCGATGCAGTAAATTCCGTATCGTAATAGTTGAGATACCTCAGTAACTTCGTGTTGGCGTTAGTTAGAAATCGCCCGCGATGGTTGGAGCACTTAAGGGTATACATGGTGGTTTTTAGAATGAAACTTTAAAATTTTGAAGTTTCTAAGGTTAAATAAGTTTATATGTTATTACATTAGGTGCTTATTATATTACGTTGTTTTGTGGCGCTAACTTGTTTATCTATTGTGTAGTTTATATATTCCACTGGGTGCTGTCATTGGACGGTGCGATGATGAGCTTTACATTGCATATTTATAGGTGGGGCGAGTCACAAAATATGATTGTGTAAATCATGCACATGGGAAAATATTTGTATTATATTACAATCATGACATTTTTGTATTTTTGACTATATGATTGTAAATGCTATTGTAAATATTTATGCATTTTCATATATGATGTATATATATATATAGTCTAGTATGAGTTCATGCAAAATGTTGTGGAAATTGTGATGAAAATGCATGTTTGTGGATAAATGAAGTTGGGAGGAAATGAATACATAGTTGAAGTGTGTTTTATTATAAGTAAAAATTTTGGAAACATTAAAAATGCAACCGTTATGCTGCCGAAATTTTTATAAAACCATTTTAAAATAAAATTGCGAAATATTTTATCCACCCAAGTTATTTACCAAAGTAAAGAATAAAATCGAATCAAGTTAAGAAAATCGAGAAAGATTAAGGGGTTCGCTCCGTGGATCTCTCTATTCCAACAAGTCGGATTGAGAGAAGTCCATTGGAGTGCCCGACGGGACCCTCTAGATCAAAGATTAGAGAAAGTCTGGGTTGGGTCCTGTCAAGACGACTGACGACGCTGCAAAGTCACTTTTGAAAACACTATGCTTTTAACTTTATTGTTATTTATGTTATTGTGTATATATTTTGATCCGAACATATTTTGTAGAATTTTCATGCAAACATGATGACATGTTTATTTTAGACAATGTTTTTAGTATATTTATGCAAATGCTTGATTTTATTTTGTTTAGAAATTATGAAATGAAATTTTCTAATATTGGATTTTTATGTTCAATAAGTATTTATAAATACGAGTTCGCTCCACGACACCCTTTTTAGGTCTTATTAGTTGGACTTCAGAAGGGTCTCGTGACGTGCCCGGCAGGACCACCGAGTTCATTAGAGAAAATTCGGGTTGGGTCCTGTCAGTTCAGATAACTCTCTATTTTCCTCTAGTTGAGTATTCGGATATGGAATGTCATCCGAATCGTTCACCTCATAATGTTGAATTCCTTTTTCAACGTCACCTTTATTAAGAAATTCATTCTCTAAGAAGTTCACATCTCATGACTTAATTCAAGAATGCTTCTATCTGAGTTTTCCCTTATGAGTATATATCCTTTTGAGTTGTCAAAGTATTTAATAAAGATACAATGTTTTTCTCTAGCACTTAGCTTTTCATATTTTATTGAAAAGATCATGTACATATCTTGTGCACCCCAAGGTGGCATATAAGTAAGGTTAGGTTTCCTACCTATCCATAATTCATAAGGTATGGAAGATACTGATTTTGTAAGGACCATATTCAAAATATAAGTAGCTATTAAGAGTGCATCTACCTGGTAAGATATTGGGAGGTTCGCTTTATGCCATCATAGATCTTATCATCTTTAGTAATATTCTATTACTCCTTTCTGCTACACTATTTTGTTGTGGAGTCCTAGAAATGGTCAACTGTCTATCAATACCTTTCTCATGACATTATGTCTGAAATTGTTCTAAGAGGTATTCTTGTCCTCGATCAGTTCATAGGACTTTGACAGTTCTATCTAACCGATTCTCCACCATATTTAAATACAATCTAAAGCAATCTATGGAAGATTAGATAGACATGACCAAAATGAGTGTAATGATCTATGAATGTTATACAATATAAGGCACCATTTCCAGCTCTCATAATCATTGGTCCATAAATATCATAATGAATTAATTGCAATGGATTCTCAGTCCCAATTCCCTTTCCAAATGATTTTCTAATTGTTTTTCTGATGGGTCCCAACTCTTATTCTCAAGGCGACCCGCCTAACAACCCTATGATGGCCTTCTAATCGGAATACCCTCCGGCGGTAAGGTTCCTGTGAAGCTAAGCCTTTTATTACATATTCTGAAAATCTCTTTTTGAAACCCTGTTTAAAGTTTATTTTCCAATAGAAATGAGTGAGAACTTTTTCAATTTAAAATTTACATTTACAAAACAGAATTTCATAAACATTTTGGAAGTACAACAACTGTTTTTCTGAAAATTCCACTCTGTAAAATCACATTTAAAACCTATGCACTTCTATTTCAAAACATTTCAGAACTACTGGGTCTTAGACTCTCTTTCCACAAATCACAAACACTTTCAAACATGCATTAACTTTAAAGATAATTTCAAATTCTAAAACATCTCATGCATGAGTATATATATATATTTCAAAAGTGACATGTGTTTACATATAAAATGTTTTACAAGTTTCAAAATTTATAAATATCATACATGAATATTTATAAAAAATTCACAACAACACTCAATAACTGACAGGACCCCTCCCAGACCTTATTTAAGCTCTCGCCTGGAGGATCCTACCGGGCACTTCAACGGATTCCTCGAAACCGACTCGTCGGATCGAAGACATCCGAGAAGCGAACCCTATCTTTCTGTATCCGGTTTACTCGTTAAAACTTAGTGATTTGATTTTATCTGTTACTGGTTGGGAGGGATAAATCTTTTGTTTGATCCTATTTCAATTTCATTTTATAAAAATTTCGGCAGCATAATGGCTGCTTTTTTTGTAAACCGAAATTTTACTTGTCAAGAAAACAACACTTCAACTATTTCTGTAAACCTCCCAACTTCTTTATTCTCAATCATGCATCATTCATCACAGTTTCATAAGCATAAACAATTCGTAAGATACGTAAGTGCACCAAATGTATAAATGTAAAAATATTTATCACTTTTACAATCCCTACATCATTCAAATTCAAAATATACACGATTAAATACATATATAAAATATATCCCAGCTTCTTGCGCGATTGCCCACCTATAGATATATATATATGCAAAAGTCGGTCTCGTCCGGCAGTGGCGAGAAATGAAAACAAACAAGCTACAAAACGAACAGCAAGTTAGTGCGATAACATCATAAGATATCATATCACACATACTAACATATAATTTACAAGTCTTTAAAATTTTCTTTAAAACTCTCCATGTATACCCTTGACTCGTTCTAACCATCACGGGCGATTTTAACTAACGCCAACGTGAAGCTTACTAATGCATCTCAACCACTACGTTACGGAATTTACTGCATCGTACGTAGGGCGCTAAACTATTCACTGAACAACTACAATGCGGAATTCTCTGCATCGCAAATGTAGTGTTAAATCTCTAGACGACTACGGGCGGAATTTACTGCATCGCTTCGTAGCGCTAACTGTCAACTAACCAACTATGTGCGGAATTGTCTGCATCACAACGTAGCGCTATACTTTTCTATAAACTAAGCGAGTACGGACGGAATTCTCTGCGTCGTCACGTAACGCTAAATCTCATTAACTTATAGGGTATACACATGGGTTTTATTATCAATTTTTCTAGTGCCAAAGCACAAAACTTTATATTTTCCAAAACCTCTAAATACTTTTCTAATTTCATACTCTTTTAACAACAACTGGGTATCAATTTCTATTCTCATATAGGATCCATAGGAACCTATACATTCATACTTTGACATTTATATAAGAAAGCATTCTCATTTTCTTTGATTACTTACTAGCATGTTTACTTTCAACATCAAGCGATTTTATGAAATTGAAAAAGAAGTCAAGTGGCGAACCACTTACCTCAAGGCCACGTCAAGCGTCTCGATGAGGCTCCTGGACGCCGCTCACGCACTCGTCACCTACACAACAAGTTCTCATCATTACTATTAACAAAACCTCTATTTCTCAACTATATGCTAGGAATTCCCAACTATGCCCAATTCTCTTTATATAGCTCCTAACTCGTTTCTAATTCAACCGAGACTCTCAAATCCCAATTTTTGTGGAAAATTTTTAGTTTTGGACCCCTAGGGATATCCCCACACGGTTTGTTTACTTGTCGGAGGCTTAAAACGAAAAATCACAATTTTATTTAAAATGGACAGCCCTTGACAGAACAGGCGATAACCTGCTGCTCGGGGCTCCATTTTCCTTCATTCTTTTTCCTATGGCTCACTTATATCACATTCTAGTCACATGACAAATTTCATTGAGAAATATTATCGTTTGCTATGTCAAATCTAATGAAAACGTCCGTTTTGGACACTTTCTAGTGCAATTTAATGCACGTTTTGTAAACTCTTGGTTTTGGATTAGCGACGCTAGATTTTATTCCATAACTAAGCTTCATTTAACTTATAATGACTAACTAAACTCATTTCGTGCCATAAAAATTGCATTAAGCTAACCGTTTCACTTCTCAGAGCTCTAATGGCACTATATTATGCATAACTTACACAATTTTTATCGGATTCGATCCGTTCCAAAACCTATGGTTTTCTATGGTTCCTAGGCATCATTTGAGGTGTAGAACACCCCCAAATAAGCCAAATATGGTCAGGTCTCTTCTAGCTCAAATTTGAGCTCGGGAATCCCCTTTTTTGTCTATAACAATGTCTTTGCAATTCTAAACACTTCTCTAACTTTTCTAACCTCTTTGAGGCTTGAAATTGGTTTCAAAACCATCTAATTTCAAGGTCTAACTACTGCCCTTCAAGTCTCTAATACATACATAGGTCTAACTTGGTCATTAGAATGCTCAAAATTCACTCAAGACTTTTCTCAATCACTTGGTGTGCATAAAACACCATTTTCGGTTCTATTTTTGAGGATGGGTATGACAGCCCTTATACATCATTTTAAGGCATCAATTACACCCAAAACTCCTCATTGATGATTCTATAACAATCTCATAAAATTCTATCAAGATTTAAAAGCAATCTAACCACACAATCAACAAAAATTCTGCATCCAACTTTTCAGCAACATTGCTGAAATTTTCAGCAAGAAAAGATTGAGAACTTGATTTTCTTACTTGGTTCTTTGTTTGGAGAGTTGAGAGAGACTTGGGAGAAGGTTCAAAGAAGGATTTGGAGGCTTGAATGGGCTGGAAAGGGTTTGATTTCCTCAAGTTTCCTTTGCTGCTCGTCCAACCTCTGTTGTTCTGTCTCGGTTCTGCTCTTCTTCCACGACCAGCCTTGCTCTATTTTACTTCTTGTTCAGCTGCTGGTTGCTTTTGGTTTGCTGCTCCTTTACACGACTTCTTCCTCTCTTCTCCTGGTCGAGCACTTTAGTTCTCCTTCTCTTTGGTTCTGCTCTTATCCTTGCATGCTGAAATCTGTTGTTGGGGGCTGGCAGCTTCAGTTCTACTTCTTGATTTCGCGTTTGAACTGTTCTGGTTTGGGTTTGGTTTAGCTGCTGCCTTGCTTCTTCTTGTCACGCCTTCTTCTTCTCTTCTTCTAGCCTTTCGCTTCTGGTTTCGTCTCGGATTCACGACTGGCTGCTGGTTTTTCGACTGATGACTGCTTTCGGTTCCAGCAGCTTCCACTTACTTCTTTTGACTGAACGGTTTCTTGATTGCTGAAAATAATCTCAGCCAAGTATCATATATATATATTAGTAATACTTCCTTTAATTACACTCCTTACATCCATCTTTTCCAATTTATTAAACTCCCACTCTTATTTGTGTAATTCTCTCTTACACCCTTCTTTTTCTATTCTCTTGATAATATTTGCTTCTAATTGATTGGTTGAACAATCACTAATTCTCCTTTAATCATTTGATAACACTTTATTACTTATGGATATTTATGTACTAAAATTCTAATTTGTGAACGTGTCCACATTGTAGAATAATAAATATCTCTTCTTTGTAAAGATTATAAATTTACTTTTATCTACTTGATTCGCATTAATACACTTATCGAATAGTGCTAACAATTATAAATTCCCGAAATATTTCTGACTGGGATAATCCTTAACTAATTGTATTCTTTGAACTTCATCATCTAGTTTTAACACTAAGAAGTTCTAGTTGGAAACTAGGGGCTTACAATTTCTTCCCCCCTTGTTGAAATTTCGTCCTCGAAATTTTAAATTGTGTACCTTAGTTAAACAACTGAGGGTATTGGGCACGCATCTGTGCTTCGGGCTCACATGTAGCCTCTTCTGACCCGTGATTTCGCCATAGCACCTTTACTAGCGGAATCACCTTGTTACGTATCACTTGATACTTACTTTCTCGGTTGTATCTTGGACAATCTCTGGGTCAATTAATCTTCTCTTCCCCACTTCGTCCCAACAGACTAGGGTTCTGCACTTTTTGCCATACAACGCCTCATACGGTGTCATACCAATACTAGACTGATAGCTATTGTTGTAGGCAAACTCTATCAATGCTAGGAAATTATCCCAGCTCCCTTTAAACTCCATCACACAGGCTCTCAACATATCTTCGAGAGTTTGGATGGTTCTCTCTGATTGACCATCTGTCTGTGGGTGAAAAACAATGTTGAAGTGTAATCTGGTGCCCACAGCATCTTGTAGCTTCGGCGAGAAACGAGAAGTAAAGCGAGGATCTCTGTCTGATACAATGGACACTGGTGCACCATGCAGTCTCACAATCTCATCTACATACAGCTGGGCATATCTTCCTAGAGAATAGGTATTATTAATAGCAATGAAGTAGGCTGACTTCGTCAGTCTATCTACGATAACCCAAATGGCATCATGTCTACACTGTGTCCTAGGAAGTCTCGTCACGAAATCCATCGTGATCCTTTCCCATTTCCACTTGGGAATGGATAAAGGCTGTAGTAAACCTACGGGTTTCTGATGCTCAATCTTGATCTGTTGACAATTAGGCACTTGGATACGAACTCTGCTATCCATCTTCATACCCTTCCACCAGTAGTGGTCTCTCAGAGTCCGATACATCTTAGTACTCCCTGGGTGCATAGCATATGCAAAGGAGTGTGCATCTTCCATGATTTCTTTCTTCAACTCTGCTACATCTGGGACACACAGTCTCTGGCCTAACACTAGTGTTCCATCACCTCGCAAGGCAAAGCTATTCTGTTGTCCAGCCTCTATCTCGCTTCTCAATTTCATCAAGTACTGATCTTGAACTTGCAAGTCTCTAACTCTGTCTACTAACACTGGCCGAACATGGAAAACTGCTACTAGAGCGCCTGATTCTGCTGTCTCTAAACTGGCCCTCATAGATCTCAACTCTTTTAGCATCTGCAAGTACTCTGCTCTAGGCTGGGCTAGGGAACTAGAGGGTTTCCTGCTTAGCGCATCTGCTACTACATTTGCCTTGCCTGGGTGGTATTCAATGGTGCAGTCATAGTCTTTAATAAGCTCTATCCACCTTCTCTGTCTCATGTTCAAGTCTTTCTGCGTGAACAAGTACTGTAGGCTCTTGTGATCAGTGAAGATCCTGCAAGGTACTCCATAGAGATAGTGTCGCCATATTCTCAAAGCGAACACTACAGCTACTAACTCTAAGTCGTGTGTTGGATAATTCACTTCATGCTTCTTTAATTGCCTTGAAGTATAAGCTATCACTCTATCATGTTGCATTAACACACAACCTAAACCTTGCCTGGAGGCATCGCAATACACTGCAAACCCTTCACTTCCTAAGGAAAGTGTAAGCACTGGTGCTGTAATTAGCCTTTGCTTTAACTCATCAAAACTGCTCTGACAGGCTTCTGACCAGATGAACTTCTCTTCTTTGTTAACTTGGTTAGTGGAGTAGCTATCTTGGAGAATCCTTCTATGAACTTTCTGTAATACCCAGCTAAACCCAAGAAGCTTCTGACTTCTGTTACACTCGTGGGTGGCTTCCAATCTACAATAGCTTCTATCTTCTGGGGATCTACTGAAATACCCTCTGCTGATACTACATGTCTCAGAAATGCCACGCGATCTAGCCAAAACTGGCACTTGCTAAACTTTGCATAAAGCTTATGCTCTCTTAGAGTTTGCAATACAATCCTCAAGTGCTCTGCATGTTCCTTTCTACTACTTGAATACACCAAGATGTCATCGATGAATACTATGACAAACTTGTCTAAGTAGAGTCTGAAGACACGGTTCATCAGATCCATAAAGGCTGCTGGGGCGTTGGTTAAGCCGAATGACATCACCAAGAACTCATAATGCCCATATCTGGTTCTGAAGGCTGTTTTGGGAACATCCTCCTTATGCACTCTCAATTCCTTTAGCTCAGCCGGTGCCATCCGATACGGAGCTATAGAGATGGGTTCTGTGCCTGGTGCTAGCTCAATCTCGAATTCGATCTCTCTATCCGGAGGTAGTCCTGGAAGGTCCTCGGGAAATACATCAAAGAACTCATTCACCACAGGAACCTCTGTCAACTGTAGCTCACTACCGCTAGCTTCTATTGCATAGACCAAGTACCCCTGACATGCTTTATGGAGCATCTTATTCGCTCGGATCATGCTTACTAAACTTGTAGAGAGTATTTTCCACTCTCCACAAAAGATCACATCTGGTTCCCCAGGCTTGCTGAACTGAACCTCTTTTCTATAACAATCTACGGTCGCATGATGCTTGGATAACCAATCCATGCCCAAAATGATGTCAAAGTCATGAATATCGAGTACTATTAAATTAGCCTCGAACTCATGACTTGCTATAGTCACTTTACTTCTCATGTAAACTCTATCCGCAATTAGCGAATCACTTATGGGAAGTGACACTACCATGCTACACTTGGTCGGACTCAACTCTATCCCGACTCTATCTATGAACTCTCGAGAAATAAAAGAATGGGTGGCTCCTGGGTCCACTAATACATGAGCATCAACATCAAATAAAGAGATGTACCTGTGACCACATCTGGTGTAGCATCTGCCGCCTGCTGGGTCACTATATATACTATAACGGCCTAACTGCGGGGTCTACCTGTCGGTGCTCTGGGAGGTCTACCTGGCTGTCCTCTGGGGGGTATATCTCTACCTGTTCCGCTACCAAGCTGCTATGCACTAGTAGCTCCTCCAGTCTGGGGGCCTCCCCTATCGGGTCCACGACTCCCACTAGTCTGCCCCTGAACTGCTGATCTGGCCTCTGATGGGCTCGAAGCTACTGCACTGGGACAGTCTCTCATGAAGTGGCCCTCCTGTCCACACCTGAAGCACCCTGTCTTGCCCTGAAGGCACTCACCGTGGTGTAACCGGCCACATCTAGCGCACAATGGTCGGCTCCTCCAGCTCTGCTGGCTCCTGGACCCTGCTGATGATTGAAAAGAACTCTGACTGGTCTGGGGTCTCTGACTCTGCTGCCGACTCTGTGACCCTGCTGGGCACTGCCCACTCTTGGGCACCTTGCTGGACTCTCCCTGATGGCTACCGGTCCAGCTCCGCTTCTGACTGAATTTCGACTTGGACTCTACAGCGGTCTGTGCGCTCTACTCTACTCTGGTAGCTACCTCTACTAGCTGCCCATATCTCGTATGTGAGGCAGATGTGACAATGGTCCTAACTGCGGGGTTAAGACCTGCCATAAACCTGTTGATCTTCTCTTCCTCATTCTCTGCAAAGAACGGAACCAGATGGATCAACTTTGAAAACTTCTTTTCATACTTGGGTACTAAGGAGTCCCCCTGCTCCAATCTATAAAACTCTTGTATTTTAGCATCCTTATAGCTCTTGGGGAAAAATCTGTTTGTAAACTCTCTCTTGAACTCGGCCCAGGTAACTCCCTCTGAGTGGGCTCTTTGATGCGCCTTCCACCAGTCCTTGACGCGATCTTTAAGTAAGAAAGCGGAATAGGAGACCATTTGCTCCTCTGTGCACCCCATCATCTGAAAAATCTCCTCATTTGCCTCTAACTAAGACAATGCTCTCTCGGGATCATCGCTACCATCATATGGCTTCGTGCCTAATTTACGGGCGCGCTCAATCGATACCCCAAACTCCCGCGGCTGCTGAAGGGCCGCTGCTAACATTTGAGCCATCTGCTCCATCTGCCCTGGAATAGGTCCTGGGGCAGGCTCTGATCCTGCTGGCTGAGATGGCTCAGGATGGGGTGAACTCTCTGGCACATTGACGAACTCGTCAACATGCTCCTCCTGTGATGGGGGTGCCTCTGTGGCTACCCGTCTCGTCCTCGAACGATCTCTGCGCTGCATAGCTAAGGGTGTACTAGTACACTAATAGCCACAAAAACCAAAATTCAAGTTTCAGCGACTAGTTTAATAAAGTCTGGCATGATAATCTCACGTAATAATAATTCAAAATCTCATGCATACTCATAATATGTTCTAAACGAGCAACGAAACTCATGCTTTATGCGAAGTAACTCAACTTTTCTTTTTAGAACTTTCTCTCTAAAAACTGTTTCTTAACTGAACGAGAACCAGGCTCTGATACCAACTTGACGATCACGTAGCCGCTATCTTCAACCCCGAGCTTCAAGTGGTACCTCAGAACAGATTTTACGCGCATCCTCTCGGCTGGCGCAACCGACGCTGGTGGCTAGCCAGCCAGGCCATGTCAGGGTAAGAGCCAATGCTTCGCCCGCTATCTCACACTGTGAGAACCCCTGATCACGGGCCGAATTTATAGCCATCGTCTCGCCCTAAGCCAACCTGCTCTGATACCACCTTGACGGGACCCCTCCCAGACCTTATTTAAGCTCTCGCCTGGAGGATCCTACCGGGCACTTTAACGGATTCCTCGAAACCGAGTCGTCGGATCGAAGACATCCGAGAAGCGAACCCTATCTTTTTGTATCCGGTTTACTCGTTAAAACTTAGTGATTTGATTTTATCTGTTACTGGTTGAGAGGGATAAACCTTTTGTTTGATCCTATTTCAATTTCATTTTATAAAAATTTCGGCAGCATAACGGCTGCGTTTTTGATAAACCAAAATTTTACCTATCAAGAAAACAACACTTCAACTATTTCTGTAAACCTCCAAACTTCTTTATTTTCAATCATGCATCATTCATCATAGTTTCATAAGCATAAACAATTCGTAAGATACGTAAGTGCACCAAATGTATAAATGTAAAAATATTTATCACTTTTACAATCCCTACATCATTCAAATTCAAAATATACACGATTAAATACATATACAAAATATATCCCAGCTTCTTGCGCGATTGCCCACCTATAGATATATATATAAGCAAAAGTCGGTCTCGTCCGGCGGTGGCGCGAAATGAAAACAAACAAGCTACAAAACGAACAACAAGTTAGTGCGATAACATCATAAGATATCATATCACACATACTAACATATAATTTACAAGTCTTTAAAATTTTCTTTAAAACTCTCCATGTATACCCTTGACTCGTTCTAACGATCACGGGCGATTTTAACTAACGCCAACGTGAAGCTTACTAATGCATCTCAACCACTACGTTACGGAATTTACTGCATCGTACGTAGGGCGCTAAACTATTCACTGAACAACTACAATGCGGAATTCTCTGCATCGCAAATGTAGTGTTAAATCTCTAGACGACTACGAGCGGAATTTACTGCATCGCTTCGTAGTGCTAACTGTCAACTAACCAACTACGTGCGGAATTGTCTGCCTCGCAACGTAGCGCTATACTTTTCTATAAACTGAGCGATTACGGACGGAATTCTCTGCGTCGTCACGTAACGCTAAATCTCATTAATTTATAGGGTATACACATGGGTTTTATTATCAATTTTTCTAGTGCCAAAGCACAAAACTTTATATTTTCCAAAACCTCTAAATACTTTTCTAATTTCATACTCTTTTAACAACAACTGGGTATCAATTTCTATTCTCATATAGGATCCATAGGAACCTATACATTCATACTTTGACATTTATATAAGAAAGCATTCTCATTTTCTTTGATTACTTACTAGCATGTTTACTTTCAACATCAAGCGATTTCATGAAATTGAAAAAGAAGTCAAGTGGCGAACCACTTACCTCAAGGCCATGTCAAGCGTCTCGATGAGGCTCCTGGACGCCGCTCACGCGCTCGTCACCTACACAACAAGTTCTCATCATTACTATTAACAAAACCTCTATTTCTCAACTATATGCTAGGAATTCCCAACTATGCCCAATTCTCTTTATATAGCTCCTATCTCATTTCTAATTCAACCGAGACTCTCAAATCCCAATTTTTGTGGAAAATTTTTAGTTTTGGACCCCTAGGGATATCCCCACACGGTCTGTTTACTTGTCGGAGGCTTAAAACGAAAAATCACAATTTTATTTAAAATGGACAGCCCTTGACAGAACAGGCGATAACCTGCTGCTCGGGGCTCCATTTTCCTTCATTCTTTTTCCTATGGCTCACTTATATCACATTCTAGTCACACGACAAATTTCATTGAGAAATATTATCGTTTGCTATGTCAAATCTAATGAAAACGTCCGTTTTGGACACTTTCTAGTGCAATTTAATGCACGTTTTGTAAACTCTTGGTTTCGGATTAGCGACGCTAGATTTTATTCCATAACTAAGCTTCATTTAACTTATAATGACTAACTAAACTCATTTCGTGCCATAAAAATTGCATTAAGCTAACTGTTTCACTTCTCAGAGCTCTAATGACACTATATTATGCATAACTTGCACAATTTTTATCGGATTCGATCCGTTCCAAAATTTATGGTTTTCTATGGTTCCTAGGCATCATTTGAGGTGTAGAACACCCCCAAATAAGCCAAATATGGTCAGGTCTCCTCTAGCTCAAATTTGAGCTCGGGAATCCCCTTTTTTGTTTATAACAATGCCTTTGCAATTCTAAACACTTCTCTAACTTTTCTAACCTCTTTAAGGCTTGAAATTGGTTTCAAAACCATCTAATTTCAATGTCTAACTACTACCCTTCAAGTCTCTAATACATACATAGATCTAACTTGGTCATTAGAATGCTCAAAATTCACTCAAGACTTTTCTCAATCACTTGGTGTGCATAAAACACCATTTTCGGTTCTATTTTTGAGGGTGGGTATGACAGCCCTTATACATCATTTTAAGGCATCAATTACACCCAAAACTCCTCATTGATGATTCTATAACAATCTCATAAAATTCTATCAAGATTTAAAAGTAATCTAACCACACAATCAACAAAAATTTTGCATCCAACTTTTCAACAACATTGCTGAAATTTTCAGCAAGAAAAGATTGAGAACTTGATTTTCTTACTTGGTTCTTTGTTTGGAGAGTTGAGAGAGACTTGGGAGAAGGTTCAAAGAAGGATTTGGAGGCTTGAATGGGCTAGAAAGGGTTTGATTTCCTCAAGTTTCCTTTGCTGCTCGTCCAGCCTCTGTTGTTCTATCTCGGTTCTGTTCTTCTTCCACGACCAGCCCTGCTCTATTTTACTTCTTGTTCAGCTGCTGGTTGCTTTTGGTTTGCTGCTCCTTTACACGACTTCTTCCTCTCTTCTCCTGGTCGAGCACTTTAGTTCTCCTTCTCTTTGGTTCTGCTCTTATCCTTGCATGTTGAAATCTGTTGCTGGGGGCTGGCAGCTTCGGTTCTACTTCTTGATTTCGCGTTTGAACTGTTCTGGTTTGGGTTTGGTTTAGCTGCTGCCTTGCTTCTTCTTGTCACGCCTTCTTCTCTTCTTCTAGCCTTTCGCTTCTGGTTTCGTCTTGGATTCACGACTGGCTGCTGGTTTTTCGACTGATGACTGCTTTCGGTTCCAGCAGCTTCCACTTACTTCTTTTGACTGAACGGTTTCTTGATTGCTGAAAATAATCTCAGCCAAGTATCATATTTATATATTGGTAATACTTCCTTTAATTACACTCCTTACATCCATCTTTTCCAATTTATTAAACTCCCACTCTTATTTGTGTAATTCTCTCTTACACCCTTCTTTTTCTATTCTCTTGATAATATTTGCTTCTAATTGATTGGTTGAACAATCACTAATTCTCCTTTAATCATTTGATAACACTTTATTACTTATGGATATTTATGTACTAAAATTCTAATTTGTGAACGTGTCCACATTGTAGAATAATAAATATCTCTTCTTTGTAAAGATTATAAATTTACTTTTATCTACTTCATTCGCGTTAATACACTTATCGAATAGTGCTAACAATTATAAATTCCCGAAATATTTCTGACTGGGATAATCGTTGACTAATTGTATTCTTTGAACTTCATCATCTAGTTCTAACGCTAAGAAGTTATAGTTGGAAACTAGGGGTTTACAATAACGTCCTACAATTCTGGGGTAAGTGTCCTTGCTACAGAAGTATCTACACCTGTACCTATTGCTAGGAGGTTTTATTTATAAAACATCAAACTAGGTGAACTACATAAGCTCAGTGAGTGTCAAATATATTTCTATTCAAACTATTTTCAAAGATATCCTCCTTAAAATCTTAAAACATAATTTCATAAATATAATCATGTTGTAAATATTAGATATATTTACTGAGAACCATATAAATTTAAAAGCATGATCATTTATATCAATATAATCCATGTATCGAAAATCTGTAATTTAATATCGAATTGAAAAGCAACTTTCTAATTTCGAAAAACGATTCTGAAAGTGCTGTTCAAATATCAAACGATGCATGAAATATTATTTTGCATGATTTTCATTTTTCTGTCAATAATCATAAACAGTGGTGGTATTTCAGTTTTCGAAAGGCTTTTGGAGTAAAACAAATCAACCACTGATAAATCAATCCACATGGTATACTACTATATGGTGGAGCGGAATTTATCCTCGCTCGGTGCGGAATTCATCATTGCACAGGCCATCTAATAGGTATCTATAAGTGGAATTTATCCTTGCTCAAGACATCTATATAGTAATTGCATAGCGAAATTTATCCTCACTCAAGACATCAATCCGGTAATTGCATAGCGGAATTTATTCTCGCTCAAGACATCTATCCGATAATTGCATAGCATAATTTATTCTCGCTCAAAACATCTATCCGGTAATTGCATAGCAGAATTTATCCTCGCTTAAAACATCTATCCGATAATTGCATAGCGAAATTTAACCTCACTACGGAACGGTATTTATCCTCGCTCAGGTGGAAGCTAGCTAATAATATACTTGTACGTGCATTGGACGACACACATGACTAGACCAACGGACACAATCCCTCCCACTATTAGTGACAGATACTCCCGACAAACATTGCCAATGCACGCTTAGAGTACTCAACCTTAACCGGTAATATCGGGATACCTTTATGACACACCATAGGCTCACAAATCATTTTCATTCATTTTTCTTTTTTCACAATTCATGCAAAACTTTAGAAATTCATGCAAATAGGTTCTTGTATAAAAATTCATCGATCATAAAAATTTAATTTTTAATCCATAGCAGCATGAATTTAAATTTAACATATGAAATCAATGAGAATAGAAATGTAAACATTTCAAATTATTTTCGTTAGGACACTCACCTTATTCCCTAGCTCGTTATCAAATTCAATATCAACGGAAAAGTATTTTTGCCTCCACATAACCTACACATTTCCGTATTCTATTTTCAGGCTATGTCACAACTAATGTAATTCGCACGTTTAACTTAACACCGCTTATCAATCCACACAAAAATTCAACCATTCTAATATTTTGAAACACTTCATTTCAAGTTGTTTCAACATCAATTATTCGTGTTTATCTTCCATTCGAAATTCTAATTATTTAAACACAAAAAACACATCGAATCAAGTCTAAATTCATACGAACGGATCAAACGACGTTTTCGAATCCAAACTTTCCTATATGGCCGAACCTAATAACATGTTCTATCATTATTCTTTTTTCGTTTCTCATCAATTCACATTCAAACATATCAAGAAACAATGTAAATTCTAGTTATTTTCATCAAATATCATTTTTGAGCAATTACGAAATATTTAATCGCGAATTAGTCATTTAATGTTCAACGAATTCTTTTCGATTTCCATGCTAATCCTATCATCCAAATATTCCCTAAAATCACATAAACCAATCAAAAACAATTTTTCATCACCAAAACACCATCTTAGCTAAATTCATGCACACATCAAAAATCAATATTCCCAAGTATTTCATACATGCAAAACACACCAAAACTCATTGAAAACACATCCAAAATTCATTAAACCCACACATCATCCTTTGTCCGAATACCTACCCACATGCATGTCTATTATCACAACCAATTTCACATCAAATTCACACACATTTCAAGCTCCACACTGATGAGGTTTTAAATCCTAAAACTCAAACATTATTTCACAAAAATCTTTTCAAATACTAAACAAAATTCATGGAAACTAAAGCTTACCTTCCGGAAGGAATGGAAATGGGTTCTAGGTTGGTCTACCCTCCATGCATGTGGTAGATTTCTTCAAGAATAGCTTCATCTTCCCTTGCAAAACTCTTGGCCTCCACTTCCTTGTCAAAACCGAAATCTTCTTCCTAGCCGAACTACCTTGCTTGCGTCCTTGTTTGTTTTTCTTAAACTTGACTGAGAGAATATGCAAATGAATGCTTCTTGTTCTTCTTCAATGTCGAGAAACTAAAGAGTATTGTGAGAGAAAGAGGGTTCATCAAATTCTTCTTTGATTTTTCCTTCAAGACCGAGAGATAGAGAGAAAGTGAGAATTGTGAAAGATTGTGATAGTGAAAGATGAATTTTGTGCCATGAGAGAGTGTTTGTATGTGAGAGAGGAAGAGTTGACCGAGTATGTAAATGAATGTTTCTTGTTTGTTTGCTCTTCATTTGATTATATATATATGTTTAATCATGGTCTTACACTTGGCACAATCTCCTCCATAAAGACCATACACTTGTCTCACTTTATTCATCCATTTGAGACACTTGTCATATTGTTCTCCTTTTCATGCATTTGTTCCATGCTTTGCTATTTCCACATCTGAATCCATTTTCGGTCTAACTGAAAATTATACAAGAACTAAATTAACACTTCTAAAAATTTATTAAAATTCGATTAACACCTATTGATGTGGAAACCCTAAGATCAAGTCTTGAAACCCCAAGATCATCTGCATCATGGTCCAATTACATGCTTGACACCTGAAAGAATGTTTAAAAAAACGAATCTCACACACTCTCTCACTTGTTTTACTCTAATTCTCATGTATTTATCACTCGTCACTCTTGTTTTACTCAACACGCATGATATAACTCAACACTCCCTGTTCACACTCAAAGTTTTGTCTCTAAGTTCTTTATAGAACTAATCAACCCACCAAGGTTACCTTTGAAGTAATCATCTTGACTAATCTCAACATGAAAAGAACACACGTTTATGAAAGGAAATAATGGAATAAGAAAAACATTCAAGAAACAATGAAGACACAAAAGAAATTAATGGTGGTCAAAGTGTAATAAATGGCAGCGAGATGATTTCAAAGAAACAAATTTATGAAGGAACTAAAGATTGCCTCCTTGTTTTATGCTGACTAGAATGGAAAGAAAATGAATTTATATCTTTATTTAAGCAAGAACAAAATACGAAGAAAATTAAATTGACTCCTTTTGTTTAGGCAAGAATATAAAAGGAAAGAAATAAAATTGACTCCTTTAATTCAAATAAGAACATAAAAGGAAGGATATAAAATTTATTCTTCTAATTTAGGCTAAAACACAAAAGGAAAGAAATAAAATTGATTCCTTTAAAGGCTTTTCTTATATATAAGATACCCAACTAGAAAGAAAATAAAGTTTCTATTTCCTCCAATTAAGATTCACTTTTTTTCTTTTCTTTTTTTTTTGTGTTTTTTGTTTTTTTTTTGCTTTATGTTTTTTTTCTTCTATTTTTTTTCTTTTTTTTTTATGTTCTTTTTTAATACTAAAAATCACTCACAATGATGAATATTGGTAACTTGTGAATCGAGATGAACCAAAAACACACAAATAGTGAAATAAATAGTAAGAACAAATCCGAATTTTTTTCTTTTTTGAAAAAAATAAATAAACAAATAAATTGGATAACCAAACTTTAATTAATTTTAAAAGCTCTGATACCAAATGATGCAAAAACCCTAAGATCAAGTCTTGAAACCCCCAAAACCAGATTTGGACCAAGAACCTCAATTCCCAAAACAATATTCAAATGTGTGAAATCTTGACGTGTTGTTGTATTGCAAACAAAAACCAAGACATTCAAGAGTAGAATTGAACACCACAAAGATTATATTAACCCTCGATAAGTTGGATGAAAGTTCAATGAATAACTTAGGAGAAAATGGTTTATTATTTTGTAAATCCCGTAACTGTTTATAAAGGAGGTATAAACACCTATTTATAGTATTTGTAGTTCACAAAGAAACCCTAAAGATGCCTTAATGGGCTTAATTATAAGGTCTACTCATCAAATTTAAATAACAAGCCCAAAACAATGTAAACATAACACCTCATTAATGAAATGACATGCATTTTACATAATGGGCTAAAATAAAATAAATTTTAGACTTTAAAACCAAGCCCATATGTGCTAGTTAGGTTGACATATTGGATCGGCCCCTTGACTTCACTTGACAGTCCACCGTAGGTTACTATCGAAGGTCCACCATAAGTCTTGTCACATGCCCTTAGCTCAAAGTCAATAAAATATTACATAAAGCCTTGAAATGCCGTTTTTAACCTCTTTGACCTTGCTCTTGTGATTGGTCCATCGGGTATGCTCAATTCATCCTTGAGATGGGCATCCTTGTCACGTGTACCATCAACTCCAATGTCATGTTTGCTGCTCACATCATTCCCTCCCTCTTCAAAAAGATTCGTCCTCGAATCTACATCCATGTCAAAAGGAGATAGGTCAGCAACATTGAATGTAGCAAAAACACTGTACTCACCAGGTAAATCAATCTTGTAGGCATTATCATTGATCTTCTCTAAAACTTGCAAATGACTATTACCTTGAGGATCAAGCTTAGACTTCCTTTGCGTAGGAAATCTATCCTTCTTCAAGTGCACTCAAACCCAATCTCCAGGTTCGAAAGTCACAAGTTTACTTCCCTTATTGGCTTGTTGGGCATAGGTCTTGCTCTTTTTCTCTATGTGCTGCTGCGCTTTCTCACAAATGGTTTTAACCAATTCAACCTTCTTCTAACCATCTAAGCTTGTAACTTCATTCAAAGGTAAAGGCATCAAATCTAACACAGTTAAATGATTAAAACCATACACAATTTCAAATGATGAACAACCAGTAAATGAATGCACACTCTTATTGTATGCAAACTCAATAAATGACAAATAATCTTCCCAAGTTTTCAGATTTTTACCAACAATGACACGTAATAAGTTTCCTAAAGTTCTATTCACTACCTCTGTTTGTCCATCAGTTTGTGGATGACAAGTTGTAGAATAAAGCAACTTAGTTCCTAACTTACCCCACAAAACTTTCCAAAAATGGCTTAAGAACTTAACATCCCTATCAGAAACAATTGTCTTAGGAACACCATGCAAACGCACAACCTCCTTAAAGAATAAGTCAACAATATTTGTTGCATCATCAGTCTTGTGACATGCAATAACATGCACCATCTTACTAAATCTATCCATAATAACAAATATACTATCTCTACCCCTATTTGTCCTAGGTAAACCCAAAACAAAATTCATTGAAATATCAACCCAAAGGTTCATAGGAACAAGTAAAGGAATATACAATCCATGCGGTAAGACCATAGATTTAGTTTGTTTACATGAAATGCATTTATAACATATTCTTTTTACATCTCAATGCATATTAGGCCAAAAGAAATGTTCATGCAATATGTCTAATGTCTTAGCCACACCAAAATGACCTATTAAACCTCCACTATGTGCCTCACACACAAGCAATTCCCTCAAATAACATGTAGGCACGCACAATTTATCTTCTCTAAACAAGAATCTGTCATGCCTATAAAACTTTTGAAAAGTTTTATGCTCACATACATTATACACATTAGGAAAATCAGAATCGATAGCATACATATCTTTAACTTGCTCAAATCCTAAAAGTTTAGAACTCAAAGTTGTGATTAAGACATACCTCTTAGAAAGTGCATCAGCTACCACATTCTCTTTACTTTGCTTGTACTGAATGACATAAGGAAAGGTTTCAATGAATTCCACCCATTTTGCATAACGTCGATTCAGCTTACTTTGCCCCTTCAAGTGCTTTAAGGACTCATGATCGGTATCGATCACGAATTCCTATGGCCATAAATAATGTTGTCATGTTTCCAATGCCTTTACCAAAGCATAAAACTCTTTGTCGTATGTGGAATAAGTCAAGGCAGGCCCATTGAGTTTTTCACTAAAGTAAGCAATGGGTAGTTTGTCTTGCATGAGAACAGCACCTATACCAATACCAGAAGCATCACATTCGATTTCAAATATTTTGGAAAAATCTGGTAAAAGAAGTAAAGTAGCAGAACTTAGCTTTTCTTTCAATGTGTTAAATGTGATTTCTTGTGCTTCACCCCACTTAAATCCTACACTTTTCTTGATGATCTCGGTTAAAGGCATGGTAATGATACTGAAATCTTTCACAAACATTCGATAAAAACCAGCAATGCCATGAAAGCTCCTCACTTCTGTTTTTGTTGTTGGCGTGGACCAATCTTTGATGGCCTTCACCTTTTCTTCATCAACTTCCACGCCTTTGGCACTAACCACAAAACGAAGAAACACAACTCTATCTATGCAAAAAGTGCACTTCTTTAAGTTAGCATATAATTTTTCACGTCTCAAAACTTCAAACACAAATATTAAATTACTAATATGATCATGTAAGCTCTTGTTGTACACTAAAATGTCATCAAAATATAAACAACCACAAATTTGCCTATAAATGCACGTAATACATGGTTCAGAAGACACATAAACATATTAGGCGTATTAGTTAAACCAAAAGGTATAACCAACCACTCATATAAACCGTATTTTATTTTAAAAGAAGTTTTCCACTCATCTCCTTCTTTCATCCTAATTTGGTGATAATCACTTTTAAGATCAATTTTAGAAAAGACAGTGGATCCATGTAGTTCATCAAGCATATCATCTAATCGAGGAATGAGATGTCAATACTTTATCGTTATTTTGTTGATAGGTCGACAATCCACACATATCAGCCATATTTCGTCCTTTTTTGGCATCAACAAAACAGGAATGGAGCACGGACTCATGCTTTCACGAACATGTCCCTTCGCCAAAAGCTCTTCAACTTGCCTTTGAAGTTTCTTTGTCTCTTCAGGATTACTTTTATAGGCTAGTCGGTTTGGAATAGCAGCTTCGGGCAACAAATCAATTTGATGTTCTATCCCCCTAATTTGTGGTAACCCCTTCGGTATCTCTTCAGGAAATACATCCTCAAATTCCTGTAAAAAAGCAACAGCAACACTAGGCAAAGAAGTGTTAGGGTTAAAATTATTTAAATAAGCCTCTTTGTACAGGAGTACAAATATTGGCTTGTTTGCAAAAAAGGCACTCTTAACATCTCTTTCTTTCACATACAAGCTCACTTTGCTCTCTCTCACTCTCTTTCCCCTCATTTTGGATTATACTCTCTTTCTCTCCAATCGAACACTCTTAATTTTCACTTAAACTCACTTTGCTCTCACTCTCTTTTCTCTTCTTTTGAGATGTGCTCTCTTTCTTTTCAATTGGACTCTCTTTATTTTTCTCATCAAGAGCTCTCTTAATCCTTAATTGATCCTCATACACTTGCATTGGAGTTAAATGAGCAAGTGTAATCTTTCTCCCATCTTTCTTAAACATGTATCTGTTTTTGTACCCATCATGAAAGACACATCTATCAAATTGCCAACGCCTACCAAGCAACAAATGACCAACACGCATAGGCACCACATCAAACCACAACTTATCCTTATACCTTCTAATGGAAAACAAAACTAGTACCTGCCTATTCACCTTAACTTCTCCACACTCATTTAACCATTGCAATTTGTATGACCTAGGATATTTCAAAATAGACAAATTCAATTTCTCCACTAAAGTGGTACTAGTTGCATTCGCACAACTACCACCATCAATGATCATACTACATGTTTTATCATGGATAAAACATCTAGTGTGAAAGATATTTTCTCTTTGAACCTCATCACCATCATTCTTTTTCACTTGAGTATTCAATGCACGCCTTATAACCAAAACATGACCCTCCATGACATACTCTACATTACTAGCATCATCTAAAGGTGGCATAGAATCACTCTCATCATCCTCAGTCTCTATATCCCTATTGTCACGCAAAATTATTACCCTTTTGTTGGGGCATTGAGAAGCAATATGTCTCGTCCCTAAACACTTAAAACGTTTAATATCTCTATTTCTTTGAGGATGGGAAGTGTTTTTACCTTTCTCTTTGTTGTCCCCATGGCTTTTATGCTTGTTTTCATCTTCCTTAGGCTTTGAAACAGTCTTATCATCTTTCTTTCCCAAATTAGACCTCTAATTGGAACTTGAACTTGAACTTGCATTAAACCTAACTCTTGTTGCCCCTCTACGTTTCAATTGCTTCTCCATTTTCATTACCATGTGCACCATATCTTCTAACTCCATATAAGGTTGCAATTCAACTATATTGGCAATATCTCGATTCAACCCACTTAAAAATCTAGCCATAGTAGCCTTTCTATCCTTTTCAATGTTTGCTCGAATCATAGCCATCTTCATCTCTGTATGGTAATCCTCCACATTTTTAGAGCCTTATGTAAGATCTTGCAAATGTTGATAAAGCTTTCGATAATAATGACTAGGAACAAATCACCTCCTAATGACAGCCTTAATCTTATCCCAAGTATCAATAAGCCTTTCACGGTTTCTCCTCCTGGTCAACAACAATTGATCCCACCATATAAGTGCATAATCAGTGAATTCAACCACAACAAGCTCCACCTTCTTTTCTTCAGAATAATTGTGGCATTCAAAGACCATTTCCATCTTACGCTCCCATTCAAGGTACACATCAGGATCATTTTTGCCTTGAAATGATGGTATCTTCATCTTGATATTACTGATGTTGTCATCTTGTCAATTCTGACCTCTATGATCTCTTCATGCTCTTCTTTCTTGCCTTGCACCTCAAGGCATATATCTACCGTCATACGCAACCTGCTTTTCTTCATCTTCAACATCCTCAGATATCTCATCATCAAATTCATGTACAGGTAGGAAAACAACTCGCTTCACATGTCTTCTACCATTTTGAGCTTGCATAGGTGGCACCCTATGCAAGTTAGCTCTGATACCAACTGATGCGAATCCCGTATATAACGATTGACACCTACAGTCAAATTGAAACACAACCCTAAGAAAGATTAAATCAGGTTTATAAAAAAAAAAAAAATTTGACCCGTTGATTATATGTCAATTATTATGGGTATTCTTCGGATTCAATAAGTGGGCTGGTAAAAGCCTAGTAGAAGCCCAACAAGTCAACCTAATGAAGTGGCCCAACAGATAAGGTCCGGTCCATCAACATCCAGCCCATGCAAGCTCTAGCTAGCGAGCTCGCGCCACAGTCGTTGTTTACAGGACGTTGTTAGTCCTACTCAGTTCGCACTATGCACAGCTCATTACTTAGAACGAGGTCTAGCTTGAAATCATCTAATGCAGTATATAACTCGCACAATTACCAATCAAATAAGGAAATCTTCCAGAAAGGCAGAACCCAAATTGATCATGATTCTTCTACCATAATTGGAAATAAATTCAAATTCAAACGTTGATAAGTGTGATCCCTGATTTAGCGAAATAGATTCCTGATTTGGTGCAAACCGATTAGGAAGTGTAGTTAATGCAAGATTCTTTTTCTATTTTATTTCAATTCAAATTGTAATCATCTCTCCCTATAAATAGAGACAAAAAACTCATTGTAACATACAAACATACAAGCAATAATAGACTGTTTCTCTACAGAGATTATTGAGAGGAACAGTCATAGACATAAGCACACTTGCTGAACCATGTAAAAATTCCTTCTTATGCGTTGTTCTTCTTCTCTGCTTTATTCTTTTCTCTTGTTTTCTGTTTTGTTTTATATTGATTGTAGGTATTGGGCTTTGAACCGTCGTCAACTAGAAATCAACGTTAACATTTTGGCGCTAGAGGAAAGACCTAGACTGCAATATGTTTTGTTGCAATTCTTCAGTCTTCAAAAGGCATGGCGAGAACAAAAACAACCAGATATGTGGGCTTAGAGGCTGACCAAGAAGAAAGTCAAACAAGTCAGCACCAACATAATACGCAGTTGTGGAAGACACATATTTACTTGTAATAGGCACGTCTTCTGGTTAGGCAGTTGGTGCTGCAACAGGCATGCCTCCCCTACCCCTTCGCCAACCAGCTCCAGTCGCCCCAACTAAGGGGCTGCAAATGTCGCATCAAAGGCAGGAGGCATTGGAGAATACGATCCGACAACTTACAGATGTTGTAAGGGCATTGACATAAACCCAAGCACAGAACGCACCCAGGATTGAGGCTATTGCTCCAAGGTAAACATATCCGCAACATGAAGGAGTGTAGGTGCCAGAAAGGCCAGTGAGGGAGGTGCCGTGACCTACCGTATTAGCTCGCTCTTCCAATTCGTGTTCTAGAGCTGGAGGTCACCAAGCTCGCGAGGAAAGAGAGGTTGTGGGTTCTGCAAGCTTGGTAATAAGGGTGAGTCAAGATGGAAGCCATCGTGTGGAAGCTAGCCATGATAGAGTTCGAGTTACATCTCGACATGAGGAGGACGAGGTAGATAATTAGCAATATGCAAGGTCGCATCGAGCGGGTGACTCATTCAGAGAGAGTTAGAGATATGAGCTAGAATACCGCTCCCCAGGTCGTGATCACAGAAAGAGACACATGCCACATGATCCACA
This sequence comes from Litchi chinensis, assembly GCA_019925255.1. Taxonomy (NCBI): domain Eukaryota; kingdom Viridiplantae; phylum Streptophyta; class Magnoliopsida; order Sapindales; family Sapindaceae; genus Litchi; species Litchi chinensis. The sequence continues at coordinate 22,709,315 of CM034461.1, read as the reverse complement.
AATAGAAGAACTCCTTCAGAAGATCTAGCAGCTCGAAGCACAACCTTGCGCCTCAGACCAACATGAGCATTACGGAGAAATGACTCCATTTACTAGGGAGATCGATATGTAGCCTCTTCTTCCTAAATTCAAGGTCCCAAGTATCCCGCAGTACAATGGGGACAATGGCCCTTATGACCACCTTGACGCATTCAATATCCAGATGGATCTTCAGATGGACAATCCAATGGTAAAGTGTCACGTCTTCCCAGCCACCTTAGGGGATTTTTCGTGGACTTAGTTTAAGAATCTCCCAGCGCAGCATAGAAAGTTGGGAAGAATACCAATAGAAGTTTGTCAGCCAGTATAGGGTTTTAAGGAGGCAACTCGCACCATCCTGTCATCTGGCCACTATCTTCTAGTGTCAGAATGAATCATTGAAAGATTACATCACTAGGTTCAGACGAGAGGTCGCTAATGTCGAAAGCCCATTAGACAAAAGTGTTTTAACTGCGAACTCAGCCAGGCTTCGCAAGGATGGGAAATTGTATGAAAGTATTTACAAGTCCCTAGTAAAAGACCTGAGAGAGTTCTACGAGCCAGCTGCAAAGGAAGTTAGGTGGGAAGAGACCTTCGACCCCAAGAAATCCAATCAAAAGAATGAAGTGGGCAGTTCCAACTAGTCGGAAAAGAGAAGTAATGGCAAGAATGAAGGTAAAAGTCGAGGCAATAGCTCAAGCAACCAGATTGCCAAAAAGGCTAGGAGAGAGCCTAGGAATGAGCAACTTCAGCGTTAAGGTTGCTATGACAACTACAACATCCTAACGATTCACAAGACAGGATTTTTGTAGCAGAAAGAAATAGGGAGGATTTCGGAAAGCCACATCCTTTGAAAGCCCCTATCGAGCATAGAGATAGAAACAAGTTTTGTGTTTATCATAACGAGGTCGGACACAATACTTTGGATTGTTAAGTGTTGAAGGACGCTATTGAAAGGTTGATTAAGAGAGGTTGCTTAAGAGATTACGTGGTGAGACTAGCAGATTCGTGACCTCTGAGACAACGATCTCAGCAGCAATAACAGCCAGCACAATAACAGCCCTAGAGACACTCGAGCCAGAGCACGAACCTACGGTAAGAACGATTTTTACTATTCATGATGGCCCCCATATCGTAGAAACATCAAACAGATTTCATGAACAGTACGTTCGGGAAGCAAACCATGCCTTACAAGTCACTGGGATGGAAGGACCTATGAAGAAGGTGAAGACAACCTCAGATGATATTGTGTTCACCAAGGAAGATGCTAGAGGCGTGCACTGGCCTCATAATGATGCACTTGTCATCCGAGCCAAGATTAGTAATATAGAGGTGCGACGAATCATGATCGACATTGGGAGTTCGGTCAATGTCATGTATAAGGGTTATTTTGACCAAATGGGGCTGGGAGCAGAACAATTGAAGCCTTCCCCAGAGCCTCTTTATGGCTTCACTAGAGATGCCATAACACTAGTGGGCCAGATTAAGCTGCCACTCATACTCGGGGAATTTGGTTGTTAAGTTATTGTGTTGGCAAACCTTTTATCATCGATTGACTATCAGCCTATAATGTAGTCCTGAGAAGACCTACAATGAACGACCTAGACGTAGTCACCTCAACTAGGACCCTCACAATCAAGTTTCTAACCCCCAATGGCATAGGGTGTGTCCGAGGAGAGCAGCACTTGACCAAACGTTGCTATGAAGATGCTATGAAGATGGGTGTCAGAGGAAAGAACAGCAGCAATAACAGCCAGCACAACAGAGGCCCCAGCGAGCTCCCGAGCCAGAGTACGAACCTGTAGTAAGAATGATTTTTACTATTCATAGTGGCCCCCATATCGTTGAAACATCAAACAGGTTGCATGAACGGTACGTTAGGGAAGCAAACCATACCTTGCAAGTTACTAGGATGGAGGTGATGGGACCCGAATCAGACCTTCTTTAAGCTCTTGTTTGGAGGATCCCGCCGGGCACTTCAGCGGACTTTCTGAACTCGACTTGTCGGATTGAAAAAATCTGAGAAGCGAACCCTTGAATTTCTTAGCCCGTTTACTTGCTTTAACTTAAAGATTTCTTGTTTATAAAATAGTTGGGTTAGTGTAAATTTTTCGCAATTCCATTTGAAACGATTTTACAAAAATTTCAGCAGCATAACGGCTGCATTTTTAAGGTTTTTAAAATTTAACTTGTAAAGAAAAACACTTTGAACTATATCAAATCACCTCCCAACTTCTTAGAAACCTCAAGCATATATTTCCTCAACATATAATTCCACAATCATATATTTTCATAACATTTAGAATGTTGATCATATGCATCAATATATATATATATATATATATGTTATATGGAGTTTAAGAGTTTATTCATAATACACAACATATATGATACAAACTCAATATTTGTCAAAATATATCAATATATTATACATTTTCCATGTGTCAAATTCCACAAAGTAGATATGTGCATTTGTGTGATGAAATATTTGAAGTTCACACTTAGAATTTCAGTGACGGTTTTCTTAATATGCAAAATCACCTGCAAAAGTACTTCATGGTATATACACGCTACACAAAATTTAAAATGTTACTTTTACATGAATAAGCATTCTAATCATATAATTACATAACGATTCATAAATTTCTTAGACATCAAAAATTTTGGTTTTGAAAACCTTTCTTTCTAAATTCACCATGTGTACCCCTAAATACTCTAACTATCACGTGGCGGTTTTCAATTAACACTAACCGTGATGCTACTGAAATATCTCGACCACTACGTGCGGAATTCACTACATCGCGACGTAGGGTGAACCGGTCACAACTCTAAGCAACTATAATGCAAAATTTCCAACATTGCAATTATAGTGCTAACAATCGGAAACTTTTTGCAACTGCATGCAGAATTTTCTACATCACCGCATATTGCAAGTAGCTTTAAATCTGGGCGTCTACGAACGGAATTTTCTACATCGCAACATAGTGCCCATAACTCTAAATCTAGACAGTTACGTGCGGAATTCTCTACGTCGCAACGTAGTGCTAGATACTCTGAACTTTAGAGGATTACACATGGCTTTTAAAATGCTTTTTCATTCTAAATGCATTAAGCACAAAATCGCTTAGCTTAAAGTGTTTTTAATTCATGTCAAACTTTATAAGAACAACTTTTACTTTTAAATTCTCATTTCTTGATCCTGTAAGGATCTTTTACTTGAATTGAACTTATATTTTAAAAATCATTTTATAAAACTTGAAATCAACAAGTTATAATTTAAATTAAAGTTTAAATATTGTAAGTGATGTAACACTTACCTCGATCCAAATATGCTCAATTGCCTCAACGAGCCTCTTATGCCTCGCTCACTTGCTCGTCACCTACATATCAACGTCTTATTATAACATACTCAACTTAAAAGTAGAGTTTCCAACACAAGTTACTCTATTGAAAACCCTTTATACTATAATCTTTCCAACTTAGTTTTTACTCAACTTAGACTCTCTAAATTCGATTTCTTTACATGGGCCTTATTTATTATCACCTAGGGACACTCTGGAATGCTTAAAATGGTCGTCGGAAGCCCGAAATGAAAAATCACTATTTTTGGACCCCCTAAACCCGAGGCTATGTTAGGGCCAATCCTAACGATTTTCTTCGCTTTGTTTTTGCTCTAATCATCTCCTTAACTCACACTTAGGTCGACCGTAAAACGGTTTCAAAAAATTCTAAGTATAGGGGTTGAAACCTATGAAAAACGCCTATTTTTCAACACTTTTTGATGCACATTTTTGCATCGAATAAGCGACAATGTCATTTCTTTCGTATCTAAAGTTCTTTTACCTAAATATGATCAAGTACATTCATTTCATGCATATTCGCATTTACATTCACATTTCACATTACGACTACATACGTGCATTATTTTAGTCACAACTTCTCCAATTTTTATCAGAATTATTCCCTTCCAATTTCTATGGTTTGCTATGACTCCTAGGCATTTTTTAAGGTCTAGAATAACCCGAAATAAGCTCGAAGAGTTCAGGTCATCATAGCCCTTTCATACATTTTGGGATTCCTCACTTGACTTTATACTTTTCCTTTAACAATTCTATCACTTCTATATGTTTTTCTAACTATTATTATGTATAAATCTAAACTTATTTAGATCAAAACACAAGGGTATTACTCATTCCATATATGCCATGACACCTACACATTCTCATCCAACACTTTATTTCATTTTATTTTCAAGATTTTCACTAAGTTACTCTCTTAGATATTTCAACAAACATATTTGCTACTATAACTTTACTCATTTCTTGCATGCTTTCTCATCTAGGGTTTCTTCCATATACATGTCTAATTCCTATTTCTTGCATGGTTTCACTCAAATCAACTTTCTTCTTAGTTATCTATTGTTAAAAACTTGATGAGAATCAAAATCCCATCAACAACTCAACAAAACAACAACCCAACCATCATGTTTTTCCATATATCCAACTATCATCAAAGTTAAGAAAGAGGATAATATCTTACTTTAATTCTTGCTTAGGGTTGTTGGTTTAGCTTGAAAACACCCTAGAGTTACGAGTTGAAGCTTGAAAAATGGATTGGAAACCCTCTTCTTCTCTCCTCTTGTTTGGCCGTCCACTCACTCTCACCCTCTCTCAATTTTCACGGCAATTTGCTTCTTTGTTTGCTCAAATTTTTCTAAGTTTCCCATATATATATAAGTAACTTTTCATAGAATGACTATCACGTCCGTCTTTGAGTTACTTTGACTATCATTAAAATTTTAGTTTCAATCAAGTGAAAATTGACTAATAATTATGGATAATTAAATTTATAATTCTTATTTTGGACATGACCATCTTGCCACTCATTTAATTATCTCTTATTTGTAAAAAGACTACTTTGCCCTTCTCCAATTTTTTTCTTAATTAAACGAAAGTAGTATGTTTCTACAATTATCATTAACTTTTCGATGTCCCTGATTAGATTAATGTTGGTGAAATTTATCATTTTCACTTCATAATCTAGTTTCTAACACTAGGAAGTTCAAAATCGAGACTAAAGGCTTACAGGAGGGACCTGCGAAGAAGGCGAAGACGACCTCAGATGATATTGTGTTCACCAAGGAAGATGCTAGAGACATGCACTAGCCTCATAATGATGCACTTGTCATTCGAGCCAAGATTAGTAATATGGAGGTGCGACAAATCATGATCGACATTGGGAGCTCAGTCAATGTCATGTATAGGGGTTGCTTTGACCAGATGGGGTTGAGAGCAGAACAATTAAAGCCTTCCCCAAAGCCTCTTTATGGCTTCACTAGAGATGTCATCACACCAGTGGGCCATATTAAGCTACCACTCACACTCGGGGAATTAGGTCGTCAAGCTATTGTGTTGGCAGACTTTTTTATCATCGATTGCCTATCAGTCTATAATGTGGTCCTGAGAAGACCTAGAATGAATGACTTGGACATAGTCACCTCAACCAGGACCCTCACAATCAAGTTTTCAACCCCCAATGACATAGGGTATGTTCGAGGAGAGCAGCATTTGACCAGACGCTGCTATGAAGATGTTGTGAAGATGGGCATTAGAGGAAAGAAGGTGAACGTGGTTTCGGGGGGCGAACCACGAGCTATGAGTGAAAATGGGGTAAGTCATGATCTCGACCCTCACGAGGTGGATACGGACCGAGCCACTATGCCAATCGAGAAGCTGGAGGTTGTTTAAGTTAGTGAAGTAGATCCTGAGAGGTGCCTAAAGTTGAGAAAAGGCTTAACTCCATAAATAAGAGACTAGCTCGTTGACTTTCTTAAGGCGAACTTAGATGTTTTTGTCTGGAATCATGAAGATATGGTGGGGATAGACCCCAAAGTCATGTCGCACAGATTGAACATCGACCCCTACTGACAGGACCCTTCCCAGACCTTATCTAGACTCTTGTCTGGAGGATCCTGCCGGGCACTTCAACGGACTCATCGAACCCGACTCGTCGGATCGAAGACATCCGAGAAGCGAATCCTAACTTTGCTACACCGGTTTACTCGTTTTGAACTTATTACTTTAGTTTTTCTTTAATTGGTTGGGAATGATAAAATTTTTCGCGATTCTATTTCAAATACTTTTTATAAAATTTTCGGCAGCATAACGACTGTATTTTTTATGAACCAAAATTTACCTATATGAAAATTACACTTCAACTATGATCTCAATATCCTCCAAACTTCTTTATCCACAAACAATTATTATCATCACAATTTCCACAAGTGTAAGCAATTCATAATGTAATGCATAACTACATATCAATCTAAAAATATAACAAGTTATCCAACTATTTACAATTTACAATCTCGAACGTCAATGTGTTTCGAAGTATAATCTATTCAATACATATATACAATTGTTTAGCACATTGCGCCCACCTATATATATATGCAAAATAAAATATCGTAGTTTCATCCGACGGGGCACGCAATAGAAGTAATGAGCTAGAAAATAAACAAACAGGTTAGTGCAACAAAGATATAAAATATCACATACACTAACATAGCAATTTATCATTTATTCAAGTTTTATGATTTCTTTCGAAATCCCCATGTATATCCTTAACACACTCTAACCATTACGGGCGATTATACTGACGCCAATGTGAAGCTTACTGAGGTATCTCCACCACTACGTTACGGAATTTACTGCATCATACGTAGGGCGCTAAATCTTATCATTGAGCAACTATAATGCGGGATTTTCTACATCGCAAGTGTAGTGCTATAACTCTAGGCGACTACGAGCGGAATTTACTGCGTCGCTACGTAACGCTACTATCAACTAACCAACTACGTTACGGAATTATCTGCATCGCAATGTAGAGCTATTCTATTCTATAATCTGAGCGATTACGGACGGAATTCTCTATGTCGTCACGTAACGCTAAAGCTCATAAACTTTTAAGGCATATACATGGGTTTTTCCACTAAACTTATTTAGTGCCAAAAACACAAACTCACTAGTTTTGGAACTTTGAAAACTTTATCATTTCAACTCTTTTTAAATGCAACTTAGCATTAATTTCAATTACTATATAGATTCCATAGGAATCTATACACTCAAACTTTAACCTCAATATTGGAAATCATTCTCATTCTCATTTCTTACTTAGATACCATGCTTATTACAACAATCAAGTATTGACATAGAATTTAAGCAATCATAAGTGGCGAACCACTTACCTCGAAGCCGCGTCAAGTGCCTCGACGAATCTCAGGGGCATAAGTGTCTTGCTCTTCACCTACACAACATTTTTTCATCATTACTAGTGACAATATAAATTCTCAACTAAGGCCCTTTTTTCTCTATATAACTTCTTAACTTGTTTCTAATTTAACCAAGGTTCTCTAACTTCGATTTTTTCGTAAAAGTTTCAGTTTTGGACCCCTAGGGATACCTCCACGTGGTCTGTATACTTGTTAGAGGTCCGAAACGAAAAGTCACATTTTTAAATGAAAATGACAACCCATAACAGAACACACTGCTGCGCACTGCTCGGGCCTCCGTTTTCCTTTGTTCTTTTTCCTACGGTTCACTTATCTCACATTCTAGTCACACGTCAAATTTCGTTGAAAAATATTATCATTTGCTAGGTCAAATCTAAGGAAAACGTCCGTTTTCGGGTACTTTCGGACACTTTTAGTGCGCGTTTTGTGTACTTTTTCGTTTCGGCTTAGCGACGCTAATTTTTTTTTCATAGCTAAGCTTCATTTAACTAATTATGACCAACTAAACTCAAACCATGCAATAAAAATTACCTTTACATAGCTATTTCATTTCTCAGAGCTCTAACGGCACTATTTTACGCATAACTTGCACAATTTTTATCGGATTCGATCCGTTCCGAAACCTATGGTTTTCTATGACTCTTAGGCATCATTTGAGGTGTAGAACAGCCCCATATAGTCAGACTTGGTCAATTTTTCTCTAGCTCAAAGTTTGAGCTCGGGATTGCAAAAATTATCAAACTAGTTCTATTGAGCTTCTATCCTTCCTACATGCTTTCTAATCCTCTTTCATGCTAAATCTTGAGTTCAAAATCATTTAAACTCAAGGCTATCTGCTGCTCTTCAAGTCTTTAACACTCACATAAACATTACTTGTTCATTTGAACACTAAAAATTCACTCAAGACTTTCATCAACCAGTTGGAGGGTGAGAAAAATAAACTTTCTGTTTCTACTTTGTTTATAGGTATAACAACCCATATTTACACTTCTAAGGCATCATTACACCCAACAACTCATCATCTAAGGTTCTATAACAATCACTTAGGTTTTGAAATCAATTTTAAGGGTCAAACATTCAACACAACACATAAAAATCTGCACATCTCCTCCAACTCAACAATTTCAAATTTTTGGCAAAAAGAATGAGAAGATGAGAGGATTCTTACTTGGTGCTTGGTTTAGAGAGTTGAGAGGGACTTGGGAGAGGGTTTAGAGAAGGGGATTTAAAGGTTGGAAGACTGCTTGGGGGCTTTCTTCTCTCTTCCCTTTTGCTGTCGCGTTTCTGCTCGTTTCCTGGGCTGGACAGTAGCTTCTGTTCTTGCTGCCTTCATGTCCAACTTTCTGCTCCTTCTTCCACGACCAGCAACTGTCTTCTTTCTTCTTTCACGCGTGATCTGCTCTATTTGGCGTTGCACGACTACTGTTTTTGGCTCTTGCGACTCTTCTTCTTGTTTCTCGACAGATTGCTTCTTGTTTGCTGAAAAGATTTCAGCTAAGTGTCACTTATATACTAATGATACTTCTCCTAATTGCATCCTTACCCCATCTCTTTTTAATTTCATTCCAATCTCCTGTCTTTTCCTTGTTTTTCATGGTTGCCCATCCATGTTTGTTACCAATTTTGCTTTCATCATTTGTTTAATGTATTATATATATATACATATCTCATTAATATTTTATGAAAGCCAAGCTTGCCCCTTTAATTTATTTTACTTATCCTCCATCTCTTTAACTAAATTAAATTTAGTGATTAACTATCCATTCTAAATAACACATTCTAAATTGCACTTACTAGTATTGTTTTCTTTAGCTTGTCTATTATCTGCGGATGTGTTATTTTACTCTTTAATCTATCTTTTAACACTAGAAGGTTATAGATCGAGACTAGGGGTTTACACCTACCACAAGCTAGTTTGCCAAAAGAGGAGACCGATGACAGAGGAACGCTACTTTACACTGAAGAAAGAGGTAGACAAGCTACTGACAAATAAGTTTATCCGTGAAACTTACTACCCAACTTGGGTCGCCAATCTTGTGCTAGTAAAGAAGAATAATGAAAAGTAGAGAACCTGTATTGACTTCACATATTTAAACAAGGCATGCCTAAAGGATAGCTTCCCCTTATCTGGAATAGACCAGCTTGTGGATGCAATAGCTGGCCATCAGCTCCTGAGCTTTATGGATGCGTACTCGGGCTATAACCAGATTCCAATGAATCCCGAGAATGAAGAGCACACCTCGTTTGTAACCGACCAGAGCCTATATTGTTACAAGGTAATGTCTTTTAGGCTAAAGAACGTAAGAACAACCTATCACGCCTGGTGAATATGATGCTCGAAAAATAGATTGGGAAGACCATGGAGGTCTACGTAGATAATATGCTAGTAAAATCCAAACAGGTGGGAGATCATGTATGCGATCTGAAAGACAAATAAAGATTCTGAGAAACTACCAAATGAAGTTGAACCCGCACAAGTGCGCATTCGGGGTAGCCTTTGGGAAATTCCTTGGTTTCATGGTGGATAGTAGAGGCATCGAGGCCAATCCAGAGAAGATTAGAGCGTTGATTGATATAAGGTCTCCTACTCAGGTTAAAAATATGTAAAGCCTTAATGGCCAGGTCGCAGCACTTAACAGGTTTATTTCGAAGGCGACAGATAAGTGCATCCTGTTCTTTGATGTTGTGAAGAAGGTGAAAAACTTCGAGTGGACTGAACAATGTGAAATGGTTTTCTAACAATTGAAGGAATGTAGCTCCACTTCTTTCTAAGCCCAAAGAATGAGAGAAACTTATTCTATACTTGGGAGTATCTCAGCAGACTTTGAATGCTGCTTTAGTGAGAGAAGAAGAGAGGATGCAACTTCCTGTATATTATGTAAGTAAGAGACTACTTGATGCCGAAATCAAGTACTCGTAAATGGAGAAGCTCGCTTATTGTCTAGTAGTTGCATCGAGAAAGCGGTGCCCTTATTTTCAAGCCCACAGAATTGAAGTACTCACCTAATATCCGTTGAAACAGGTCCTCTAGAAATCAGATACCTCAGGTCACTTTGTCAAGTGGGTAATAGAGCTCGTGTAGTTTGATATTTAGTTTAAGCTAAGGACGTCCATTAAACCCAAGTTCTAGTAGATTTTATTGTAGAATTCACAGAGCCCGCAGATGAAGAGGCTGAATCCTCTAAAGGTTCGACTTAGGAGTTATATATTGATGGGTTGTTTAGTGAGTAGAAGGCCAGAGCTGGAATTTTGTTAATTAGTCCTGAGGCGATAAAATCCTTTGCACTTTAAGGTTTGGTTTCTAGGCCACCAAGAATGAAGCTGAGTATGAGGCACTGCTCGTAGGTCTGCGCTTGGCTAGGGAGATGCGAGCTGAACGATTAAAGGTTTTCAACGACTCTCAGCTCGTGGTCTGCCATATACGGGGGAGTATCAAACCAAGGGACCGAAAGTGGTCATGTACCTCTAGAAAGTCCATAAGATGCTAAGTACTTTTCAGAAGTACGAGGTTAGATAGATCTCACGAGCTCAGAACTCACATGCAGATGCACTAGCTCGTTTGGCAACCACCCGAAATGTAGATTTTCTAAGGGCAATCCCAGTGAAGTTTCTACCGGTTTCAAGAATAGAAGAGAGAGATTTAATGATGGCCATAGCTGTACAGCCAAACTCCTGAATGAGACCAATTTTGAGTTATTTGCAGGACGGAAAGCTGTCAAATGACAGACTAGAAGCACAACATTTGTGAGCTAGGACAACCCGATATTGCATCTATGATTATGTATTATACAAGAAGGGGTTTTCAGCTCCGCTCTTAAAGTGCATTGATGGCCAGGATTGCGAAACCGTGATGAAGGAAATACACAAGGGTCATTATGGAAATCATGTCAGGGAGCTGTCTCTAGCTCAAAAGGCACTTCGACAGGGATTCTACTAGCCCATTATGAAGCCAGACGCCATCAACCTGGTCAAGAAGTGTGACAAGTGCCAAAGGTTCACTCAGGTTCCACGAGCTTCATCGGCCTATCTCCAATAAATGGTGAGCCCGTGACCCTTTGCAATCTGGGGAATGGACCTGATTGGGCCTTTACCAACAGCTCGTGGAAGATATAAACATGGTGTGGTCACTATAAATTACTTTACTAAGTGGGCAGAAGCTAAAAAGTTGGCGGAGATCTCCACAACGAAGATAAAAAAGTTCATGTGGAATAATATTATTTGTAGGTTCAAGGTTCCTTAGTAGATCGTGACAAATAATGGGGCCCAGTTTAGCAGCGATCATGACAAGACCCAAATCCAGTTTCCCTCTAGACTAGTACTTGGTGGGTTTTGCCTGGCACTCCAATGAACCCCTCTTAAGCTCGACTGGTCGGCTAATGGGATTCGTGGAGCGAACCCTGAAGTGGCCCGTTTACTTTACTTCAAACTCAAATAATTTCATTATTTAAAACTAGTTGGGTTAAGTACGACTTGTATTCAATTTGTTAATTTAGAAAGTTAACTAAAATTATGAAAATGACTGTTTTTGTTTATGAAATCGGAAACCCATTTTTTTAACGAAAATCTGGCAGCATAACGGCTGCAATTTTAAGGTAACCAAATTTCTTGCAAGTAAAATTACACTCCCAATTCATTTCTATTATCAACCAACTTCTTCCACAAACATACATTTCAAAAATTAATCCATCACTTCCACAAAATTATAGATAGCAATCCACTTTCATGTCATCAAAATATGTACAAGAAATTTATATTACAAAATGTGATAATAAGAGGTTTATACATAAGTATCTCAAAATGCAAGGTGTCATCCATACAACACATATACTTTATAACACATCATTCAAAAGTAGTCCCACCTATAATGGGGCAGAAAATATTTGCTTAAGTCGTCCACGCAATTACCTGAAAATAGTTGTACGATATTATCCCAAAAACAAAGTAATCTTGACGCTATCAAATAATGAGACAATCTTGACTAAAAATTTTTAAACTTAATTAGTCATGCACAAATTGTCATGAAAATCTTTTCTTTCTCAAAATATCATGCGTTCCCTTAACTTCTAAGTCACGTGGCAATTTTTAACTGACACCAACCCTGACATTACTAAGACTCCTTAACAACTACGAGCGGGATTTTCTGCATCACAACGTAGTGAGAGGTTTTCTTTAACTCTAGCGATTACGTGCGGAATTTTCTACATCGCAATCCGTAGCGCAACTTACTATCTAATCTCGGCAACTATATTGCGGAATTTTCTGCATCGCAATTAGTCACTCAAGAAACTCTCAATTCTAAGGGTCCACGCATGGCCTAAAATATCTTTTCTTCTGAGTGCTTCTAAGCACTAAAACAACTTTTCTTTATAAACTTTTAACTAGAGCTCTTAAGCTCCATTTTGCATAAAAATATCACTTTTCTTTCAATACTTCTTTGGCACATATTAATATATTAAACCATTCACAATTATTTTAATAACAACAAAATTGAAATAAAACGTAATTACTCATAGTATGAGTTAGTGACACTCACCTTGGATCCGTGCGTGCTAACGAGCTCTAGTGGGCCTCTCTCGCTCCACTTGCTTGTGTCTCACCTACACATTACAAATTGACTCAATTTTCACTAACTTGAATTACTTAAAACTAAAACCAAGGCTTTCAAACAATTAACTCTTTTAATAATTCTTTTACGCTATAACTTTTCCAACTCGATTTTAACTCAATCGAGACTCTATAGTTCCTATTTCTTCGCACAAGTTTCAGTTGTACATCTCTAGAGACACCCCCACGTGGTCCGTATAATTTTTAGAGGCCCGAAACGAAAAATCACAAATTTAAGCCTCTTTTGACACCCTATAACAGAATGTAGTGCAGCAACCTGCTCGGGGCTCCATTTTCCTTCGTTTTTTTTTTCTTACAGTCCTCTTATCTCATATTCTGGTCACACGTAAAATTTCGTCGAAAATTTCTATCGTTTGCTATGTCAAATCTAAGAAAACCGCCTTATTTTTTGTATTTTTTTATGCGCGTTTTCGCATCGGACGAGCGACGATGGTTTTTCTTTCGTATCTAAGGTTCTTTTATATTATGATCAATTAAATTCATTCCATGCAATAAAAATTACATTTACATAGTTATTTCACTTAACAACTCTCTAACAGTACTATTTTGGGCATAACTTACGCAATTTTTATCGGAATCAATCCGTTTCAAAACCTATGATTTTCTATGACTCCTAGGCATGATTTAAGGTCTGAAACAACCCCATATATGTCAAACTTGCACAGGTTGTGTTGACGTCCGGAAACGGTCAACCAGAGATTCTGGGGCCCAGACGGCGAACTTGGTAATTAGGATCGGTTGTACTGGTTGAAAGACAATGAATGATGCTATTAATGAAATGCTAGGTTGGTGGTGATTAACTCAGGTGAAGGAATGTCGGTCTTGGTTGTTGGTCGGATTCAATAAGGTGGTTAGTGAGCAATTAAAGAGGGAGAGAGAGAGAGAAAGAGAAGATACACAAGGATTTTTACGTGGTTCAGTGACTGCACCTACGTCCACGGCCACTCTGGAATAATTCCGGCAGAGTAACAGTTCTCTAATCTGTTAAGCTTGTTGTACAGTGAAAATGTCTCCCCTTTTTATAGAGGAAGGGAGCTCACAATAAAATAATACAAAGGAAAAGTCTACACGTTATAGGCAACAGCTATTTTCAACTAATCCTGACATTGCCATGCTGCATTAATTGTAAAGGTAATGATGATTTCCTCCCTGCACAAGTCTGCATTAATTATACCTGCAGAGGTCTTCACTTCATTAAATACTACTGGGTAATTATATAGGCAGTTTCCGGCGGGAAATCATGGGAGTTGGTAACTCTGACAGCTAGCTGCACGCGGTTTCTTATGAGTGGACTCTCTGGTCAGCCAGATGTATGCTGGAGAGGAGGTGAGGCGATCTGGGGGTCAGCGCGAGCTCGCGATTGGTGCGACCTCGCGAGCTCCTCGGGCTGAAAGCATTGGCAGGTGACATGCTGAAGAACTGTTGCTAGCTCGCGACCTGGATGACCTCGCGGGCTGGGCTTGCAATTGCTGGCTTTGTCTTTGGGCTTCCTGGGCCCTTGCTTTTTGTTTAAATTAGACGAATATACACTGGCCCATCTGGGCCCAAAACAAAAAATGGGCATAACATCAAGCCCCCCAGCTCTCTGTGCGTTTTGCGGACTGGGAGCTGAATCAAATATACTATTGGCGCCCATTTTCAAATCTCCTGATTTCGTTTCAATCTTCGTACTGTAACTGCTGACACGCGGCGTCCATTCAGGCGTTGGAGCCGAAAAAACGTGTCTCGGGACCGTACGCATTAAATGCACACGTCTTGTAACTGACAGATGTGATGGCGTGTGACCGAGATCGATGCCCAGCCGTTGGATCTTTGACGGTTATACCTTTAAGCTGGATCGGACGGCTAGGGGCGGACGAGCTGGCCTATATAATCCACAGGTCTCCTCATCTTCTTCTTTTTGCTTCCCTAGTACGACTACAGCTCCATTTCTTCCCAAATTTTCTTCGTTTCTGCTTCTTCTGGTTTACTGTTCGTCGTTGGACAACCCCTTCGGACTCCGCCACTACGAGAATTAGCCACCGTGCTCAGCATATCGTACTTGGTTCGAGCAAGGTAATCCTCTTCCTACTTTGTCCTTTTGTGTTGTGGCACAGTCTGTCTCTGGTTAGGATTGTTATTTTCTATCTTCGTAACACGCCTGTCGGTCCCTGTGAGCTTGTTTGGCCCTTAGGGAGTTGCTGTGTCGGTTGCCTGGGTACCTGTGTACGCTAGGGGCGACCTGTAAACATAGGATTAGCAATATGTAAACTTAGGGTGATATAGTACCTGGCTGATTCGTGTCTCTGGGCCTTTTCTGGTCCTTTAGAGACCAAGTGCGCGACCTGACGAGTAGGACAGCAGTCTTAGGAGTTCTTTTTCTGTGTCTTGTTAGGATCAGTATGCTGTAGGCGTTCTGATGTCATTCCTTCTGTGCTGTAGATGTCAGGTCGTTCGCGCACAGGTCAGGGCAGGACTGCTGCTTCCAGGAGGCAGGCAGGTCGCCAGGATAGCGAGGCTGAGGCTACGACCTCGCGAGCTGGTCCGTCAAGCGAGGAGATCGCAGGAGGGGACGAGGTCACTGAGGAAACAGACCCCCCTCCCTTTAAACCCATGTTCTCGCTGCTCACCTTTGAAAAGTTGGAGGCTTGGGCCCAGGAAGTAACCATCCCCTTGGGGTGCAGGGCTAACGTTCCCGCGGGCACTGATCAAGCCGCTTATCCCCCTACGGGCTTTATTGCGATCAGCAGAGAGCATATGGAGCTCGGCTTCAGGTTCCCTATCCCTGGTTACCTCAGGGATCTGCTAAACAACCTCAAGCTCGCACCGTTCCAGCTGACCCCAAACTCATACGCCCATTTGACCACCCTGGCTGCGGCGTTCCGTAAGTACGGACTAGGATTTCCCACACCCCGCATCATCCGCAGCCTTTTCAGCTTCAAAGCGATCTCTGAAAAGGAAGGGTTGTACTACGTCACTCCTCGCCAGTCTTCTGACTATAGGGAGTTCCTGCCTCAGAGATGTACTAAGTCAAACGTAGGGGAGTACAAGTCCAACTGGGCCTTGTTCACGTGCCCCTCGATTGCTGGACTGAATAGCAGGAGTTTCGTGGAGGAACCTAGTAGGGACATGAGTACTCAAAACAACATCAGTAGCACTATTCATATGCACAAACATGCATAATGTTTATTTATTTATTTATTTATTTACGAGCTGACTTTTACTGTGCAGGCGTCATAGCTCCTAAGTATAAACCCAGGCAGGACGAGCTCGCTATTATGAACTCTTTCAAAGCTGCCAAAAAGCCAGAGGAGGACCATTTCCCTTCCGGCAGCGAGCTGGTAGATCGGGGTCTAGCACCATCTGCTTCAAACCCTCTGTTGAACATAGCCCGGGACCTGGGAATAAGGGGGAGAACGAACGAGGTCGCTTCCGCCCTTCCTGATCCTACCCAATCAGAGTCAGAACCACAACCTCTGCAACAAAGATCACCGAGCACGAGCTTCACCACCAGCACTTCTTCTGATAATATGGGAAGAAGGCTCACCATGTCCGTCCCTCCCCTCAGGTCAGTTCCACCTGCTGAGCCGGCCGAGGTCGTCAACGTGGACGACACCTCCTCAGAAC
This sequence comes from Litchi chinensis, assembly GCA_019925255.1. Taxonomy (NCBI): domain Eukaryota; kingdom Viridiplantae; phylum Streptophyta; class Magnoliopsida; order Sapindales; family Sapindaceae; genus Litchi; species Litchi chinensis. Next base: position 22,692,775 of record CM034461.1, on the reverse strand, counting down.
GCTCTCAAAGAGCGCCCTCACAAGCTGCTGCAGTTGCCCCCTCTCCGACCAGGGCAGCTGCAGCTCCTCAAAAACGGGCTGCCCCACCCGCAGGACGGAGTTCTCCTCCAGCCAAGAGGGCCACAGTCTCTGCCGGGGGGGATTTACCTTCGGGGCCAGAGTCCGAGGCCTTGACCAGGAAGAGGAAGGGGAAGGCCATAGCTCCACCACCACCTCCAAAGCAGAAGGGCTTCGTTGCCGTCACTTCGGTCGGTGGGGTCGTCATCGGACGGGAGCCAGGTACTGGAATGCCAGCACGACCGGCGAGGTCTGCAACAGTTGGACAGGCAGATTCTGGCCCTCCTCCTGATGCAGTCAAGGAGATGGAATTTTTCAACAGCTTCGTGGAGCTCGTGCCTGAAGTGATGGGAAAACGCAGCCCGCAGCTACAGAAAGAAGAGCTTACAGGCCGTACTTTAGCGACCTATATAGCTCGCCAAGCTGCGCTGGTAAGGTTCATATCCTGTCATACTTCGATTCTGATTTTCCTCTTCCTTTTTAAAAGGATCTTGTACCATTTCTTTTGTTGTTTCAGCTTGGTATGGCGTCTGCAAAGTTAGTAAGGGAGGCAGACATTCACATTAATGAGAAAGAGGCCTTCAGGATTTCTCAGGTACAGTTTGATGAGGAGAAGAAGTTCCTGCAGGAAGAAATCAATCTCCTTCAGAAGAACTACAGTGAGCTTTCTGCCAAGCTCAAAGACGCTGACGCGGCCTTGTCGCAGGAGACTGCTCGCAGGGAAACTGAAGTCAGCAAGGCCCAAACAGAAATAAATCAGCTGAAGGGAGAGCTTGCTGGTGTAAAGGTAAAGCTGCAGGTCGCTGAAGACAAGATAAGTCAGCACAGCTGGGATTTGGGAGCGGCCAGAGGGAAGCTCATTAGGTCCGAGGAGATGCGGGCTAAAGCAGAGGCGAGTCTGGCTCAGACGAGGGAGAAGCTGACTCAGACCGTGGAGAGTATTGAGGCCAGGGTAGCTCGGGAGCGGGATAAGATCGAAGAAGAGGTCGAAAGGGAGTTTTTGTACAGCATGTGGGAGCACTATCCGAACTTGGACTATTCTTTCTTTGGGTCAGAAGGGGTCCAAATGATTCGAGAGTTCGTGGAGCTGACTGCAAGTGCTCGGAGCACGCGACATGCTGATACTTCCTCTGCTCCTCCAGATGATCCACCTGCTGACCCAGCCCCCTTACCGGAGCAGGTCCCTGAGGTACCTCTGGCCTTAGAGGATCCCCCCTCGTCTGAGCTTCCAGCACAAGCCCCTTCTGATTTGCCAGCTCTTGAGTCCGCCCCTGAGGCAGAGCCCCCAGTAACTACAGTTGATCCTGCTCCATCAGACGAACCTGCTGATATCTAGAGCATTTTTTAGTTTGCTCCTTTAAATTCTTGTAATTTTCTTTCATTTGTTGGAACTCATAGACGAGCTCGGAGCTCGGGTTTATAAGATTGAATTCTCTGCACAATTTCATTATTTTGCGCAAGTATGGATATGCATATGATAGGCAGTTAGCAGACAATAATCACACCATTACAAGTGTTAAAATGTTGTTAAGTAGATCACAATCGTGAAAATTATATTCAGTTTCGAACTGGCTAACTGCAATCAGCAATCATACTAATGTACCAGCTCGTAAGGCCTTGGACACAGCGAACAACTTGGTTAAACAAGGCGTCTTATAAGCCTTAGAAGATTGGCAAGAACTTACTGTTAGTGAGGAGCTCGGAATTTACTTGTCCTCTTGGTTTTAATAATATCGAGCGTGCTTGTCGGCAGCATTTTCCCAAACTTTGAGATTTTAACTCGTGGGTTCATTCGTAGCTTAGGAATGACCTAATTTGGTGAGTCTGCGGGCATCTTTATATATGAGAGGCGTAGCCTTACCCCCTCCCGCGAGGTCGCGGGGCAATGAATACGCGAGTCCGCGGGCATCTTTATATATGAGAGGCGTAGCCTTACCCCCTCCCGCGAGGTCGCGGGGTAATGAATACGCGAGTTGGAAAATGAAATGCTTGATGTAAACCTCTTCTTGTGAGGGTAATATAAAGAAATCGAGCATCAATTGATAAAGCGTCCTCGATTGAGGCTTTTTTACGGACACTCGTTGTCGGAATATGCTTATAGCCTTGGCCAGTGAGCATTGTAGTTGTGTAGGATCCCTTGGATTATTTGCGCAGATATCTTCAAGGAATAATATAGGTACACAAATAAGCATTTCATAAAAATAGACTGCGGCTCGATTTCTTGAGAAAGAGATTTCATTAGTTTGCTCTTTTTAACATGTACATTTGCTGGCTTATCCAGCCTGCTTTCTGCATCACATATGACATATACAACAGAAAACAGGTGAAAGCATGTTTACAGACAATCGTCAAAAAGGAATCATGTACAAGGTTAGAGCGAGCTGACAGTTCTTAGGTGTAATATGGCCGCAAGTGTTCTGCATTCCAGGCTCGAGGTAACTCAGTCCCATCCATGCTGGCTAAATGATAGGCTCCATTCCTCAGATCCTGCTTGATGAAGTATGGTCCCTCCCAGTTGGGCCCGAGTACCCCCTCGCTTGCCTTGCGAGCTCCAGGAAGGACTAACCTGAGTACGAGGTCTCCGGCTTTGTAGCTTCGAGCTCGCACCTTCTTGTTGTAATACCTGGCAACTCTTTGCTGGTATACTGCTACCCTTAGGCGAGCTGTCTCCCTTGCTTCCTCGGCTAAGTCCAGACTGGTCGCGAGTAGCTGGTCATTGTCCCCAGGTCGGAACGAGGCCCTTCGCTGGCTGGTCACTTCAAATTCTGCCGGTATCATGGCCTCCGTTCCATAGACCATAGAAAATGGGGTCTCACCTGTGGAGTTGCGGACTGTCGTCCTATAAGCCCAGAGGACTTTCTGTAGTTCATCAGCCCAAGCCCCCTTTCTTGCTTCTAACCTGGTCTTCAGATTCTGTTTGATGATCTTGTTCACGGCCTCGACCTGACCATTGGCTTGAGGATGGTCCACGGCCGAGAAGCTCTTCACGATTCCGAGCTCATTGCAGAAACCTATGAACTGATCGCTGGTGAATTGAGTCCCATTGTCCGTAACGAGCTGCTGAGGGACCCCGAACCTGCAGATGATATTGTCCCACACAAACTTTTCTATCTTCGTTGTGGAGATCTTTGCTAGTTCCTTAGCCTCGGCCCATTTGGTAAAGTAGTCCACAGCGACCACGCGTGCTTGCAGTTTCCTCGAGCTGTGGGCAAAGGCCCGATGAGATCCATCCCCCAGATTGCGAACGGCCATGGACTCACCATCTGCTGGAGGTAGGCTGGTGGAGCTCGCGGGACCTTAGCAAACCTCTGGCACTTTTCGCACCTCTTTACCAGATCTAAGGCATCTTGCTTCATGGTTGGCCAGTAGAACCCCTGTCTGAGAGCCTTCTGGGCCAAGGACAATGCTCCCGCGTGGTTCCCACAATGACCTGCATGGATATCGTTTAGCACTACCTCACAGTCTTCATCATCTATACATCGCAGCAGCGGGGCTGAGAATCCCTTCTTGTATAGCCTATCGTCATAAATGCAGTACCGGGCTGCTCTAGCTCGGATGCGGCGAGCTTCCAGCTTGTTCTCTGGCAGCTTCCCCTCCTGCAAGTAATTGATTAACGAGCTCATCCAGGAGTTAGGCCGAACCTGTATGATCATCGTTGCACCTTCGCCTTCGATGCTTGGAACTGGTAGGAATTCCATAGGAAAAGACTCAAGGAGTCTGCATCTTGGGAGGTCGCTAAGCGGGCAAGGGCGTCCGCATTGAAGTTCTGCGCCCTGGGAATTTGGTTCACTTCAAACCTCTGGAAAGCCCCCAGTAGCTCCTTGACCTTTTGGAAATACTTTGACATCCTTTTCCCCTTGGTCTGATATTCTCCCCTGACGTGGCAAACGATAAGTTGAGAATCGCTGAAAATCTTTACCTGTTCAGCTCGCACTTCCTTGGCCAGGCGAAGTCTGGCGAGCAATGCTTCGTACTCGGCCTCGTTATTGGTAGCTTGGAATTCAAACCTTATGGCACTCAGGATTTTATGGCCTTCTGGGCTGATCAGCATTATTCCAGCCCCCGAGCTTTGCTCGTTAGAGGATCCGTCCACATAAAGCTCCCAAACTCGGTCACCTGCTAGCTCCTCGTACTCTGGTACTGGCCCCGTGAATTCCACAATGAAGTCTGCGAGTGCCTGGGCCTTGAATGCTGTTCTAGGTCTGAATTCTATGTCGAACTGAGCGAGCTCGATGGCCCACTTGAGGAGTCTGCCAGAAGTATCTGCTTTCTGAAGGACTTGCCTGAGAGGGTACTGCGTGAGGACCTCAATCTGATGAGCTTGGAAGTAGGGACGTAGCTTCCTAGAGGTAGTTACCAGACAGTACGCGAGCTTCTCCATTTGTGAATACCTGGTCTCCGCATCAACCAGCCTTTTACTGATATAATATACGGGTAGCTGCATCTTATCCTCTTCTCTTACCAGGGCCGCGCTTAGGGCGTGCTCAAAGACTCCCAGATACAAGAATAACTTCTCCCCATCCTTCGGCTTGGACAGGAGAGGAGCTTGGCCCATATACTCCTTCAGCTTCTGGAATGCCTCCTCGCAATGCTCATTCCATTCAAAGTTCTTGGCTTTCTTTATGGCTTCGAAGAATGGCACACACCTGTCAGTAGCTTTTGAGATGAAACGGCTCAAAGCTGCGACCTGGCCTGTGAGGCTCTGCACATCTTTGATTTTGGAGGGGGACCTCATTTCCACGAGTGCCCTGATCTTCTCTGGATTGGCCTCTATCCCTCTGCTGTTCACCATAAAACCAAGGAACTTACCAGATGCTACCCCAAATGCACACTTCAGCGGGTTTAACTTCATCCGGTAGCTTCTGAGGACTCTGAACGTCTCATCCAGATCGCGGACATGATCTACCGCTTTCTGGGACTTCACCAGCATATCATCTACGTACACCTCCATAGTTTTCCCAATCAGGTCCTGAAACATGGCGTTGACTAGACGCTGGTAGGTTGCTCCTGCATTCTTCAGTCCGAATGGCATCACCCTGTAACAGTATAAGCCTCTATCGGTGACAAAAGAGGTGTGTTCCTCGTCCTGCGGGCTCATGGGAATTTGGTTGTATCCTGAGTAGGCGTCCATGAAACTTAGGAGTTGATGTCCCGACGTTGCATCTACCAGCTGGTCAATTCTGGGTAATGGGAAACTGTCCTTCGGGCAGGCCTTGTTCAGGTCGGTGAAGTCAATACAAGTCCTCCACCTTCCGATCTTCTTCTTCACGAGAACTGGATTGGCGACCCAAACAGGATAACTAGCTTCCCTAACGAACCCGTTAGCTAGCAACTTCTCAACCTCCTCCTTCAGAGCTGCATAGCGTTCTGGTGTCATTGGCCTCCTCTTCTGTCGGACTGGCCTGTGCTGGGGATCTATATTCAGTCGGTGACACATAATACCTGGGTCTATCCCCACCATATCCTCATGGTTCCAGGCAAAGACATCGAGGTTTCTCTTCAGGAATTCTACGAGCTCGGACTTCACTTCTGGTAGCAGATCTTTTCCTATCTTCACATATCTTTCCGAGTCCGCCTCACTGACTCGCACATCCTCTAACTCCTCAACGGGTCCTGTGGCCCTGTCTGCATCCACCTCGCGAGGGTCGAGGTCGTTACATACCCCACTTTCAGAGGCAGCTCGCGGTTGGCCACCCGAGACCACATTCACTTTCTTTCCCCGAACTCCCATCTTTACTGCATCTTCATAACATCTCCTGGCTAATTGCTGCTCGCCCTTGACACAGCCTACTCCATTGGGAGTCGGGAACTTGACTGTCAGCGTTCTGGTTGAGGTGACCATGTCTAGCTCGTTCATCGAAGGTCGCCCCAATACCACGTTGTATGCTGAAGGGCTACTGATAATAAGGAAGTCTGCAAGAACCGTAGCTTGTCGTCCTGCTCCCCGAGGGTGAGAGGTAACTTGATCTGGCCGATTGGTACCACTGCATCTCCCGTGAATCCATAGAGAGGCTCCGGCGAGGGTATCAACTGCCCAGCTCCTAAACCCAACTGGTCATAGCAGTCCTTATACATGACGTTGACTGAGCTGCCAGTGTCTATCATCATTCTTCTCACCTCGACATTGCTGATCTGGGCCCGAATCACAATTGCATCGTTGTGGGGCCAGTGTACTCCTCTCTCATCTTCCTCTGTGAACACAATGCTGTCCGAGGACGCCTTGGCCTTTTTGGTGGGACCCCCAACTCCTCCATAATCTGCCAGCAGGGTATGGTTGGCTTCTCGGATGTGTCTCTGGTGCGACCTGTTAGATGTACCTGCCACATGAGGTCCACCGTAAATGGTAAAGATCGTTCTTACAGCAGGCTCGCGTTCTGGTTCTTGAGCTCGCTGAGGCTGCTGCTGCTCGGGCTGCTGGTCTTGCCCCTGAGGTCGTTGGTTCTGAGGTCGCCTTCCAGCGGGCTGTATTACATATTCTCCTAGGCGGCCTCGTCTTATGAGTTCTTCGATGGTATCCTTCAACCGCCAACATTCTGATGTATTGTGCCCGTTCTCGTTGTGGTAGGCACAGTATTTCTTCGGGTCCCGGCGTCGGTTAGGGGGTCCAGTCGGAGGTGGCTTCCCAAAGTTCTCCCAAAGTTCTCCCTGTTTCTTTCTGCGGCGAAGATTCTGTCCTGCCTGTCCGATAACAGACTATAACTGTCATACCTGTTCTGGCGTCGGGGCCTCTCCATCCTTGGCCCTGGCCTAGCTCGCTTTGCCACAACGTTGGCCGACTGGTTCCTCGGCTCCGCTGGCTTGTCACCACCAGGATTCTTCCTTTTCTCACGATGGGAACCACTTGCTTCACCCCGCTGACCACTGGGTTTCTTAGCCCCAAAGGCTTCTTCCCATCTGACTTCTTTAGCTGCCCTTTCGTAGAACTCCCCCAGATCCTTCATAGGGGACTTGTATATGCTTTCATACAGCTTCCCATCTTTCCTGAGCCCTGCGGAGATAGCTGTTAAAATACTCTCGTCAGAGGGTGTTTCCACATTACTCACCTCCTCTCTGAATCGAGTAATATAGTCCTTGAGGGATTCATTTTGTCTCTGGAAAATGGTTGCGAGGTGGCAGGCTGGCGCGAGCTGTTTCCTTAATGCCTTATACTGGTCCAGAAACCTCTTCTGACATTCTCTCCAGCTCCCAATGCTGCGGGCTGGAAGGCGATTGAACCAAGCTCGCGGGGCGTCCCCTAGAGTAGCTGGGAATACTCGACATTTGACCAGCGGGTCATCTGTCTGAAGATCCATCTGCATATTGAAAGCATCCAAATGGTCATAGGGGTCCGTTCTGCCGTCATATTGAGGGATACTGGGGAGCTTGAACTTTGCTGGTAAAGGCACTGTCTCGATCTCCCGAGTAAATGGTGCTCGGCGGTTGTCCCGCTCTTCCCCAGTCTGGCCTCCAGGTCGGGCTTCCAACTGCTGGACCCTTTGCAACAACTCTTCGACTATTGGGTCCTGGGTCAATGACCGCCGACTGGGGTTCCATCTACTGGTACTCTCCTGCTCCCCAAAGTAACGGTTCTGCGACCTACCTTCTTCACTGAGTGCTTCTGCGTGTCTGGCAGCCCTCCTCGGCTCGGGCTCATAACCTGCACGATACCCGCGGACTCGCTCTGGCCCTCGACTACCTTCCTCGCGTCTGGCGCCCTCGATACTTGCCCTCGCCCTTATCTCGTTCTGGCGAGGTGGGATCCCCTGCTCTTGGTTCCGCTCTCTGATTCTCCTTGGGTGCAAGTTCGAAGAGCGGGCTGATCCTTCGGTAAGCGACCTCTCCCTTATGGCTACCCCTTCTGGAGTTGGTATCTCTTCTGAAGGTCGGCGGCGAGCTCTGCCTGGAGGTGCTGCATTTGCCTGCCTCGGCGCCACGTGGGCTTGGACTTCCACCAACGCCCTCACTGTTGTTGTCAACTCCCTCACTGCATCCTCCAGAGCTCGCTGGCGCTGCTGCCATTCCTGAGCGACCTCGTTTCCTGAAGGTGAAGCGCTCTGTTCTTCTTGGACTTCACGTCGCTCCCCTGCTACTCCAACACTCCTCGTTGCCTTGATCCTAGCCATAATAGACAAGTACAGATGAAAATGACGTAGTAACTAACTAGAGATTACCAGGTCGCTGTTGGGCCCTCCTTCTAGCACCAAAAGATGTTGACGTCCGAAAACAGTTAACCAGAGATTCTGGGGCCCAGACGACGAACTTGGTAATTAGGATCGGTTGTACTGGTTGAAAGGCAATGAATGATGCTATTAATGAAATGCTAGGTTGGTGGTGATTAACTCAGGTGAAGGAACGTAGGTCTTGGTTGTTGGTCGGATTCAATAAGGTGGTTAGTGAGCAATTAAAGAGGGAGAGAGAGAGAGAAAGAGAAGATACACAAGGATTTTTACGTGGTTCGGTGACTGCACCTACGTCCATGGCCACTCTGGAATAATTCCGGCAGAGTGACAGTTTTCTAATCTGTTAAGCTTGTTGTACAGTGAAAATGTCTCCCCTTTTTATAGAGGAAGGGAGCTCACAATAAAATAATACAAAGGAAAAGTCTACACGTTATAGGCAACAGCTATTTTCAACTAATCTTGACATTGCCATGCTGCATTAATTGTAAAGGTAATGATGATTTCCTCCCTGCACAAGTCTGCATTAATTATACCTGCAGAGGTCTTCACTTCATTAAATGCTACTGGGTAATTATATAGGCAGTTTCCGGTGGGAAATCATGGGAGTTGGTAACTCTGACAGCTAGCTGCACGCGGTTTCTTATGAGTGGACTCTTTGGTCAGCCAGATGTATGCTGGAGAGGAGGTGAGGCGATTTGGGGGTCAGCGCGAGCTCGCGAGCTCGCGATTGGTGCGACCTCGCGAGCTCCTCGGGCTGAAAGCATTGGCAGGTGACATGCTGAAGAACTGTTGCTAGCTCGCGACCTGGATGACCTCGCGGGCTGGGCTTGCAATTGCTGGCTTTGTCTTTGGGCTTCCTGGGCCCTTGCTTTTTGTTTAAATTAGACGAATATACACTGGCCCATCTGGGCCCAAAACAAAAAAATGGGCATAACAGGTTGTTTCTATCCCAAGGTTTGAGCTCGGGATTCCTAAATTGTCCAAAACTAACTCTTTGACAACTCTATCATTTCTAGATGCTTTTCTAACCTTATTCATGCTTCAATTTGAGTTGAAAACCATCTAAACTCAAAGGTTATCTACTGTCCATTATAGGCTTGACACACCCACATACACTATTTTTTCATTTAAATACTCACAACTTTTGTCAAGTAGTTAGAGTGTGTGAAAATCAATTTTTTGTTTTCACTTGTATCAAGTTTATGGCAGCCCTTTTATACAACCCTAAGCTACCATTCACACACAACAACTTGTCATTTAATCCTCCTCATCATCTATTTAAGATTCTACACTAATTTTAGGGGTAAAATGCCCTACACAACTCATCACAACAAGACCACTATCACATATCCATTCCACTTCCAATTTCATCAAATAAAAAGAGAGAGAAGGTAATATCTTACTTGGACTTTTGTTTAGAGAGGTTAGTTTAGCTTGGAGAAACCCTAAGGTTGTGGTTTGGATGATATCTTCTTCACCTTTTCTTTTTCTTGCCGTTCACCTCACTTGTTCTGTCACTTTTCGGTTCTACTCTTTCCTGGATGGCAGCTTCTGTTCTGCTTCCTTTCTCACGCTTGCTGCTGTTTTCTTCTTTGTTTCACGATTACTCTTGTTTTTGTTCTCTCAAATTGCCTCTAAGTGTGGTATATATAGATTTAACATTTCAATAAATGACTCTCATGTCCCCTTTTTCCTTTAGTTCACGCCAAATCTGTTTTGCTTCTTGTTATTCACAGCTGCACTCCCTTCTCTTTATCCAATTTTGCTTCTAAGTGTTATTTATATCTCTCATTAACATTTCCAACAATGCCAAGCTTGTCCCTTGGCTTGTTTTGACTATTATCCATATCTCTAACTAAATCTAATTAGTGATTAGCTATCTATTCTAAATAACAAATCCTAAAATTCTCAATTGTGCACTCACTCATATTGTTTTCTTTAAATTGTCTCTTATTTGTGAATGAATTATTTTACTCTTCTTTGACCTTTTTCCTTACTAAATTAATTATTGTGAAATTCTCAAACGAGTGTTCGCTATTCGATAACTCAGTTTAAATTAACATTTACTAGATTTATTATTTAAACTTCCTAATTTAATTTTTAACACTAGGAGGTTAAAATCGAGACTAGGGATTTACAGACCAGTTTCTCAAGTTCTGCAATGACTTTAAGATCATCAAAAGCTTCTTAGCAGTAGACCATCCACAAGCCAATGGCCAGGTTAAAGCTGTGAATAAAATAATAAAGCAGACCTTGAAGATAAAGCTGGAAGTAAAGAAAGGAGCATGGGTGGACGAGCTACAAAAGATGTTATGGGCTTATAGGACCACAACTCACAGCACCACAGGCGAAACGCTCTTTTCAACGGTGTACGGATCCGAAGCCATGATCCCAGCAGAGCTAGAAGTGACCTCACAATGTAGAGCAACCTTTAATCCAGAAGATAATGACCAACTACTGACCACAAACCTTGATCTGCTCGAAAAGGCAAGAGAAGCCGCACGGTTGAAGGTAGCAATCTATCAATAAAGGATTGCGAGGTACTATAACAGAAAAGCTCGAGTTCGACATTCAATGTGGGTAATCTAGTACTACGTCTTATTTTGTCTGGCGCTCGCAAAGCCAGCGATGAATCCTTAGGCCCAAACTAGGAAGGTCCCTATGTTATAAAAGAGAATTTGGGAAATGAAGTCTACCGTCTAGCAAATGTGAATAGAGCTGAAGTTCCTAGAGCTTGGAATGTCGAATATCTTCGCTCATATTTTTGGTAACTTTGAATACATGTGCTCAATTTGTAATTCAATTATTTCAAAGTCAATAAAAGCTTCAATTTCCTCATATTGTTTGTGTTATTGAGTGATTGCTCTAATAAGTTATTTATGTGTTCTCTAAATTTTATGAGTTATCAAGCTAGCAAGTTCCATCCTGATTAGCTTGTTGTCACACCCATAGTTTGCAAAAAATATTGCTATGGTAGGCGAGGTTATGACTTCTTGCATAGCTAAAAAAAAAACTATAGTAGGTTAGGTTACGACCCCCTGCATAGCTCAAAAAAAAATATAGCTATGGCCGGCGAGGTGATGACCCCCTACAAAGCTCGAAAAACATGGCTATGGCGGGCGAGGTTACGATCCCCTACATAGCTCGCAGAAATATGGCCATAACGGACGAGGTTACGACCTCTTGCATAGCTTGCAAAAATATGGCTAATGGAGGCAAGGTTACAACCCCCTGTATAGCTCGCAAAAATATGGCTATGGCGGGCGAGGTTACGACCCCTGCATAGCTCATAAAAATATGACTGTAGCAGGCGAGGTTACGACCCCCTGTATAGTTGGCAAAAATATGGCTATGGCGGGCGATATTACGACCCCCTGCATAGCTCACAAAAATCTAGTTATGGCAGGCAATGTTACTATCCCCTGCATAGCTTGCAAAATTATTGTTATGGTAGGCGAGGTTACGACCCCCTGTATAGTTGGTAAAAATATGGCTATAACGGGCGATATTACGACCCCCTGCATAGCTCGCAAAAATATGGTTATGGCAGGCAAGGTTACTACCCCCTGCATAGCTTGCAAAATTATTACTATGGCAGGCGAGATTATGACCCTCTGCATAGGTCGCAAAATTACTACAATGGTAGGTGAGGTTATAACCCTCTGCATAGTTGGTAAAAATATGGCTATGGCGGGCAATATTACAACCCCTTGCATAGCTCACAAAATATGATTGTGACAAGCAAGGTTACTACCCCCTGTATAGCTTGCAAAATTATTGCTATGGCAGGCGAGGTTACGACCCCCTACATAGTTCACAAAATTATCAGCATGGTAGTTGAGGTTGCGACTCACTATCCAACTTGAGATTATTATATTCTACTGGTTTATCTTCGAGTAAATTTATTAAATGACAATTTTTAACTTTCAACTTGTTAGAATCAATAGCCTCACGATCTTGGGCCAGGTTTTATTACCATCTGTTCAAATGACCTACTTTTAGCTCGTTGGGAAGTCCTGCAACTTAGAAAATGAAGATGTAAAATATGTGTATATAATAGCAAGTATAGTAATTCAAGCGCATTCAACATGTAAGTCGTAATAAAGAAATTTCATTAAAGTTAAAAAGTTCATTACAGATAACCCCCAAAGGAAATAAAAGTACAAAGCTTAAAATTCAAAAGACAGCAAACGAGACGAGCTGCTAGTTGCCTTGATCATGAAGGAGCTGACCCTGAAAGAGACTCATCGCTAGAAAGCTCGATGACTTGAGTGGGCTCAGCCTGAGAGGTTGCACCACGCAATTGAAGGGAAAAAACAACAATTGTTTTTATAAAATAAAGATTTGCGGAACTTTGAGTTTTAAAAATTTTTAGAAAACTCAAGAACCATAGATCCATAAACAATGAAATAAAATAATAAAACTAAATAAAGATCGAATCTTGTACCTTTTGTATTGATCTCTGTGGATTGCTCACCACCTTGCCTTCCTTGATATGACTCTACACCAAGAAACAAGTGAGTGGGCACAATTATATAGAATTGTGCTCACTATCTATTGATTTCTTTTCCCAAAAGAACAAACAATATATGTAAGAGGTGAGAATAGGTTTTTGTTTTAAAGAACGTAAAACAAAACCTAAGTTTATCTTCTGTTAGGAAAAGAATACTATTTCTTTTTTATTTATAGGCAACCAATTATGGTTTTAATTAATCAAAATTAATATTAAACCTCAAGTTTATTAAAATTAAACTTTTGCCCATATAACATAATTAATTCACAATTAATTCATGTTATATTTTGTAATCATACTTGTGGCCTATAATTAATTCATAATTAATTTATACTCGGTCACAACTAAGAATTGAATTCAAGACCTCTTATAAAATTAATTAAATAATTATTAATTCATAATTAATAATTAACTAATTAATAATTTGAATAATCAATATTATTCAAATACCAAGTGAACACATATTTTGCTACTTATGTAACAACTATAATTGGACGATCCAATTACAATATTCTATATACACGTTTCTTATAGTGAAATGAGCTATCAAGGGGACCCGATGGACCTACAGTTTTGAGCTCCAATAATATCGGAATTATTAATTAAACTCTTTAATTAAATAATTCACTATTATTAATCTTAGAGTTACTCCACTAAAAACCTAAGATTGCACTCTCAAAACTATAGATATTTTTATACAATCTGAAATTTTCAGTGTCCATTGATATAATCACTACATATGATTTGACCCTCCACAAATAGTTCATAATTAGAGCTAGGTCATAATGTCCGTTATACCCCTCTAATTATATCTTGATCCTTAAGTACCATTGATTCTCTAATGAACAATATATTCATAACAACTTATGAATTTATCTTTCCGTTTACATATGAACAGAAAGTTGAGCGCTCTTATTGTTCAAGACCTGAATCAACTCTTAAGAGAACTATTTCTCTACTTCTCGCAAGAAGGAGTGGATTCCATTATTGTATAGAATGTTCCTAGCTACTTACTAAATCATATCCCCAAAGTACGAAGTTATTGATCGAGCATCTATATCGATCTCACCCATGTAAATCAAAGGACATAACTCAACAAGCAGGAGTCCATAATACACTCAGGATTAAGATCAATTCATATATGATCATCTAGTCGATAAATATAAATCTCTAAGTTTAACGGATATTAATTAGAGACTTATGTTTATCGTGGTCCAGTCCTATATAATCTTTATTATATAAGGTGCCTCCATTTCCATGTCACTACATGAATAGTCTCGGATAAAACTATTGTACCGAATACAAAATGAACCGCAACTGTAGATTTACCACAAACAAAGTACCCAGCTTCGTTTGTTTTCTACGGACTCTTTAGATTACTTCTCTCAAACTAAATCCGCTTGTATATAACACTTATATACTTAGTTTGAAAATACATCAGTAATCAAGGATGTTTCTCATGACATATATAATTTTTGCAAAATATATAAATTGAATAAAATGAATACTTTATTATTGTTTATTAAAACTATTTACATAATTACAAGCTCTTAGGGCACAAAACCCAACAGCAATTTCATAGCTAGGGGAAAGGCATCTGACATGACTAGAGATGAGGAAATTTCAGCTTTGAATTTTTCCACCTTCTGGAGTTCCCCTTCGCCAAAAATTGAAAAATCTAGCTGGGGATGGGCTTTCCATAGGGTGAAGAGGAAATCAACACCTATCTTTATTCCAGCTTCATCTCTAGTTTTAGCAATCTGGGCTTCCGCCTCTTTCTTGACCTTGGCAATTTTTTCTCTCAAGGCAGCAACTTCTAAATAGGCAGCCTCTGCATGGTGTTGAGCAACTGTAAGCCTCCATTTTCTAGTTTCAGAACTCTAGTGTTATAACCTATGTTATGGGATGTAGATGATACATGCTATAAATAATATTATTATAAACAATAATAAAAGTTGATCGAATTCGATACTAGGGTCAATCCGAACAAAGGGCAAACCGGTCATTTCGTAAATGAGAGATAAATAATTAAGTGGAAAAATTGTAAAATTTAATTGTAAGATGTTAAATGTATAAGTTTATGAATAAATTATCAAAAGAATAAAAGACCAAGTTAACTAATGAAATGAATTAAGTTAAAAAGGTTAGTAATGGTCAACTAGTCAAAGGGACATGGAAGTCATTTTGAGAGATGTTATTTATATATAAGCAACACTTAGAGAATAAAATTTATGAAACAAAAACAAGGAGCTGCTGTGAATTAGAAGCAGAAGAGTGGCGTGAAAGAAGAAACCGTGAGAGAGTGAGAGGGCAAGTGAGGTTGGACGGTAAGAAGAGAAAGGGAGAAGGAGATATCTTCAATCAATCTTCCAAGGCTCAAAGCACAACCTTAGGCTTTCTTCAAGCCAAACTAACCCCTCCAAACAAGAATCAAAGTAAGATATTATCTCATCTCTCTCTCTACTTGATGAAATTGGAAGTAGAATGGGTATGTGATAGTTTTGTTGTTGTAATAAGTTGTGTGGGGTATTTTACCCCCAGATGACAGGACCCAAACCAGACCTCATCTAGGCTCTCGTCTAGAGGATCCTGTCGGGCACTTCAACAGACTTCCTAAACCCGACTCGTCGGATTGAAGAAACCTGAGAAGCGAACCCATAACTTTCTTAGCCGGTTTACTCGTTTAACTTAAGAACTTGGTATTTTTAAAAACAGTTGGGAGTGATAAAATTTTTCGCTATTTCATTTTAAAATGATTTTATAAAAATTTCGACAGCGTAACGGTTGCATTTTTAACAAAACCAAAATTTTACCTGCAAATAAACAAACACTTCGACTATAATTTCATTTCCTCCAAACTTCTTTATCCACAATCATACAATATCACCACAATTTTATCAATCAACAAGCATGGAATTATAATACAATGTATAAGTATATATATCTACATGAAAATCCATTACTAATCACTAAAATATTTCCAATTATACAATCCAATGCAAGTATATTTCAAAATGTAATATATTCAATCCATATATACAAATGTACACAAGCATCTTGTATGGTTCTCCCACCTATATATGTATATGTAAAATAAAATGTAGTCGTCCTATCCAACGGTAGCACGCAATGGAAGATAATGAGCTACACAACAAATAAACAAGTTAGTGCAATAAGATCACATAATAACACAAGCAACAATATAATAGACTAAAATCTTATTTATTTTCAAAACTCTCAAAATCTTCATATCTTCTTTCAAAATCCCCATGTATACCTTCAAAGTAGTCTATCCATCACGGGCGATTTTAACTAACGCCAATGTAAAGCTAATGCGGTGTCTCAACCACTACGATACGGAATTTATTGCATCACACGTAGGGTGACAAATCTCATAACTGAGCAACTACAATGCGGAATTTTTCGCATCGCAATTGTAGTGCTAAAACTCTAGGCGAATATGAGCGGAATATACTGCATCGCCATGTAGTGCCAAACTGTAAAATAACCAACTACGTGCGGAATTGTCTGCGTCACAACGTAGCGCTATACTTTCTCGTATAACTGAGCAACTACAAACGAAATTTTCTGCGTTGTCGCGTAGTGCTAACTTCTCTATAATCTGAGCGACTACGGACGAAATTTTATGGATCGTCACGCAGCGCTAAATCTCATACAATCTTAAGGTATATACATGGGTTTTTAAGCTAAATTTATTAAGCGCAAAAGCACAAAACTAACTAGTTTTGGGACTTATAAAAAAACTCTCTTGATTCAACACTTTTTAGAACTACTTAGTATTGATTTAAATCACTCTATGGATAAGAACCCATATTCTCAAAGCTTAAACTTTAATATTGAAAAGTCATTTTCGTTCTACTTAACACTTATATCCAATAATTAAGACAAAGAACTAGAATTAACATAAGTGATAGTACACTTACTTCGAAGTCGCGCAAATCCGCGTCAAGCGTCTCGATGAGTCTCTTAGACTTCGCTCGCGTGCTCATCACCTATATGATACTTTCTTATTGTTACTAGTGAAAATCTCATAACTCAACTTTAACTTTACAATAACATTCTCTAATAACAACTTTTTACACTATAATTTTTCAACTTGTTTCTAACTCAATCGAGACTCTCTAATTTCTATTTCTTCATAAAAGTTTTAGTTTTGGACCCCTAGGGATACCCCCACGCGGTCCGTATAATTTTTAGAGGCCCGAAACGAAAAATCGAAATTTTTCGCCTCTTTGACATACCAAAACAGAATATAATGCAGCTGCCTACTCGGGACTTTGTTTTCTTTCATTCTTTTTCCTACGGTTCACTTATCTTACATTCTAGTCACACGTCAAATTTTGTCGAAAAATTCTATCGTTTGCTATGTCAAATCTAAAAAAAACGTCATTTTTCAGGCACTTTTTGTGTATTTTTTCGCGTCGGACTAGCGATGTTGGTTTTTCTTTCGTATCTAAGCTTCTTTAACCTATTTATGATCAATTAAATTTGTTCCATGCAATAAAAATTATATTTACATAGTTATTTCACTTATCGACTCTCTAACAGCACTATTTTGCGCATAACTTGCGTAATTTTTATCAGAATCGATCCGCTTCAAAACCTATGGTTTTCTATGCCTCCTAAGCATTATTTGAGATATAGAACATCCCCATATATGTCAGCTTTGCACTATTTGGCTCTAGCTCATGGTTTGAGCTCGGGATTCCAAAATTGTCTAAAACTAGTTCTTTGACGATTCTATCAATTCTCTATGCTTTTCTAATCTTATTCATGTTTAAATTTGAGTTCAAAATCATCAAATTTTAGAGGTTATCTACTATCCATTATAGGCTTGATACACACACACACACACACACACACTAATTTGTCATTTAAACACTCACAACTCACTCACCACTTTTGTCAAATAGATGGAGTTCATGAAAACTGATTTTATTTCCACTTGTATCAAGTGTATGACAGCCCTTATTTACAACCATAAACTATCATTAATGCACAACAACTTAACATTTAAATCTCTACATCATCTAGTTAGGGTTCTACACTCATTTGAAGTGTAGAACACCCATCACAACTCACAACAACCAAAACTATCCTCTAATCATCTAGATTTCAATTTCAGCAAGTATAAGGGAGAAAAGAGATGAGATCTCACTTGGTTCTTGTTTAGAGGAGTGAGATAGACTTGGAAGAGGTCTTAGAGAGGGGGTTTGAGACTTGGAAGGGCTGGATGGGCTTTCTTCTTCCACTTTTATTTGTTGTCGTCCATAATTTTTTCTCTGCTGTTTTGTTTTCTTCTCTCACGCCAGTTCTGTTCTGCTCTTGTTTTGCTGCTGGTTGCTTCTTCTTTTCACGCCTTTTACTTCTCTTCTTCTTGCCGTCCACTTCTACTCTTGGTCTATCACTTTTTGGTTCTGCTTCTCCTCTTGTTTTTGTTTCTGGTTCAAGACAGTTTCTAGTTGATTTTATTTTCACGGATGAACTTTCTGCTCTCTTGACTCACGGCTGATCACTCTTCTTCTCTCAAAAATCAACTAAGTGTCATATATATATATATATATATATATATATATATATACTTAACCTTTCAATAATTGCATTCCTTGACTTCATCTCTTCCAAATTCACACAACTTCCTCTCTTGTTTGTTTAATTCACTACTGCACCCTTCCTCTTTTATTTCTTTGATAATTTTGCTTCTAATTGATTGGTTTATATATCTCATTAACATTTTATGGAATATCAAGCTTGCTCCTTTGATTTGTTTTGACTATCATCCACCCTTTTAACTAAATTTAAATTAGTGATTGGTCATTTATTCTAAATAACAAATCCTAAAATTTTCAAATGTGTACCCACTCATATTGTTTTCTTTAATTTGTCTATGATTTGTGGATGAATTATTTTACTCTTTATTGATCTTTTTCTTTACTAAATTAATTATAGTGATATTCTTGAACGAGCGTTCACTCTTCGATAACTCGGTTTAATTTAGTATTTACTAAATTTCTTATTTAAACTTCTTAATTACATTTCTAACACTAGGAGGTTAAAGAAATCGAGACTAGGGGTTTACACTAGAACTAGTGTAGAATCTTAAATGAGTGATGTGGAAGCTTAAATGACATGTTGTTGTGTATGAATGGTAGGTTAGAGTTTATAGTTATCAAACTTTAAAGTAAGATTTAAAGTCATAAAGTGTTAAACAAAGTGTAGACTAGATGTTTGATGGAAAGATTATGAAATATTGCCTTGTAAAAATTGAAAAGCTCTACTCTTTAATGGGTGTGTGAGTGTGTCAAGGCCATAAAGGGCAGTGAGAAACCTTTGAGTTTTGATTTATTTGAACTCAAATTTAAGCATAATTAAGGTTAGGGAAGCATATAGAGGTGTTAGGATTGTCAAAAGAGTAGTTTTGGGCCATTTGGAGAATCCCGAGTTAAACAATGGGACAGAGGTGACCTACACAAGTCTGACTTATTTGGGGTTGTTCTAGACCTCAAATCATGCATAGGAGTCATAGAAAATCATAGGCTTTGGAAGGGAACGATTCCGATAAAAATTGCGCAAGTTATACCCAAAATAGTACCATTAGAGAGTCGTTAAGTGAAATAACTATGTAAATACAATTTTTATTAGATGGAATGAATGTATTCGATCATAATTAGGTAAAAAAACCTTAGATACGAAAGAAATAACATCGTCGCTTGTCCAATACAAAAAAGTGTATCAAAAAGTGATCGAAAAATGGTGTTTTTCTTATATTTGACATAGCAAGCGATTGAATTTTTCGATGAAATTTTATAAGTGATCAGAATGTGAGATAAGAAGACCGTAGGAAAAAGAACGAAAGAAAACGAAGCCCCGAGCAAAGCTGTGCATGATATTTTGTTTTGGGGTGTCAAAAGAGGCTTAAATTTTTTATTTTTCGTTGTGGGCCCTCAAAAATTATATGGACCATATGGGGATGATCCTAGGGGTCTAAAAGTGAAACTTTTATAAAGAAATTGGAATTTTAAAGATTAGATTAAAGATAAATCCGTAGGACTAGTTTAAGTGTAAAAAGCAATGTGACTATGTACATTGTCAACTAGTCAAGTGTTAAACTTGCTTCTTATGAATATAAATGTTATATAGGTGATGAGCAGGTGAGCGAGGTACGAGGGGCCCGTTAAGGCGCTGGAGCATATTTGGATCGAGGTAAGTGTACTTCGTTTACGTTATTTTAATCTCAATTCACATTGCAACTTATTAGTATTCAACAAATTCTTAAAATGGTTTTCCAAAAATAAGTTGGATTTTAAGTAAGCATCTTGGTCTCGAATCAAGAAATGAGGCTCAAAGACAAAAGTTGTTTTAAAAAACGTTTGATGTAAAGTTTGAGTTAAGAACCATGTGTATACCCTAGTGACAAGACCAAAACCAGACTTTATCTAGGCTCTCGTTTGAAGGATCCTGTCGGGCACTTCAATGGACTTCCGGAACCAGACTCGTCAGATTGAAGAAACCCGAGAAGTGAACCCCTAACATTCTTAGCCGGTTTACTCGTTTAAACTTAAGAACTTGGTTTTCTTTAAAACAGTTGGGAGGGATAAAATTTTTCGCGCTTTCATTTCAAAATGATTTTATAAAATTTCGGCAGCATGACGGCTGCATTTTTAACAAATCCAAAATTTACCTACGAGTAAACAAACACTTCGACTATAATCTCAATTCCTCCCAACTTCTTTATCCACAAACATGCATTATTCATCACAATTTCCACAAAAACCAAGCATGAACTCATGTTAAAGTATATATATATACCTCATATATCAAATGCATAAATATTTACAATCATGCAATTCAAAATACATATACTTTTTCACAATTATATATTCATCTCATACACAAAATTTTACATTATCACATTTCATGAGTCGCTCCCTATATATATACAAAACAAAATTTCGTCGTCTCGTCCGCGGTAGCACTCAATGGAATGTAAATAGGCTACACAACAAATAAACAAGTTAGTGCAACAAGGCAATGTAATATAACATGTACTAATGTAGCAATTTACAAACTTATTCAAATTTTACAATTTCTTTCAAAAACCCTCATGTATACCCTCTAAACATTCTAACCATCACAGACGATTATAAATAATGCCAACGTGAAACTACTGAGGTATCTCAACCACTACGTTACGGAATTTACTACATCGCACATAGGGTGATAACTCTGATAACTGAGCAACTACAACTCGAAATTTTCTTCATCGCAATTGTAGTGCTAAAACTCTAGGCGACTACGAGCGAAACATATACTGCATCGCCACGTAGTGCCAAACTATAAAATAACCAGCTACGTGTGGAATTGTCTGCGTCGCAATATAGCGCTATACTTTCTAGTCGAACTAAGCAACTACGAATGAAATTTTCTGCGTCGTCTCGTAGTGCTAATTTCTCTATACTCTAAGCAACTACAAACGGAATTCTCTGCATCATCGCGTAGCGCTAAATCTCATAAACTCTTAAGGCATATACATGAGTTTGTAAAAACTAGATTTATTAAGTGCAAAAGCACAAAACTAACTAATTTTAGAACTTTTAAAAACTCTATTGCTTTAACTCTTTTTAGGAATAACTTAGTATTAGTTTAAATCACTTTATAGATTCCATAAGAAATCCACATACTCAAAATTTGAACCTTGAAAGTTAAAAATCATTCTTTATTTCCATTTAACACAATAGTAACAATTTGAAATAAACTTTAAAACAACCGTAAATGGCGAAACACTTACCTTAAGGTCGTGCAATCCGCGTCAAGCGCCTCCACGAGACTCACGTGCCTCAGTAGCTCACTCTTCACCTACACGCCACTTTCTTATTTAAAATACTCTTCATAAACTACACACACAATACTTTTAAACTTTAAAAATCGATACAATGCACTTTCTTGACTCTAACTTTCTCTACTGACTTCTAACTTAACCGAGGCTTCCTAATTTCGATTTCTTCACAAAAGTTTCAGTTTTAGACCTCTAGCCCACATGGTTCGTATAATTTTTAGAGGCCCGAAACGAAAAATCGAAATTTTTAAACTTCATTTATAGCCCATAACAAAATGCAGCACAGCACCCTGCTTGGGGCTCCGTTTTACTTTGTTCTTTTTCCTACGGTTTACTTATCTCACATTCTGGTCACACGTCAAATTTCGTAGAAAAATTCTATCGTTTGCTATATTAAATCTAAGAAAAACGCCCTTTTTCGGACACTTTTTGTACACTTTTTCGCTTAGGATGAGCGACGTTGGTTTTTCTTTTGTATCTAAGCTTCTTTTACCTAATTATGATCAACTAAATTCATTCCATGCAATAAAAATTGCATTTGCATAACTATTTCACCTATCGACTCTTAACGGCACTATTTTGCCGTAACTTATGCAATTTTTTTCGGAATCGATCCGTTCCAAAACCTATAATTTTCTATGACTCCTAGGCATCATTTGAGGTGTAGAACATCCTCATATAGGTCATTTTTGCACAGGTTGTCTCTAGCTCAAGATTTGAGCTCGGGATTATAAAATTGTCTAAACTAGCTCTTTTGAACTTCTACCACTTCTACATGTTTTTTTTATGCTTTTTCCACCTCAAATATGCCTAAATTTGAGTTCAAAACTATCTAATTTTAGAGGTTTTCTACTGGTCTTTATAGCCATGACACACACACAAGCATTACTTTGTTATTTAAACACTCACAACTCACACAAAATTTTTGTCAACTAGTTGAAGTGCATGAAAACAGATTTTATCTCCACTTGTATCAAGTGTATGTCAACCCTTATTTACAACCCTAATCTACCATTCTTATACAATAACATGTCATTTAAACTCCACATCATCTAGTTAGCGTTCTACACTTGTTTGAAGCGTAGAACACCCAACACAACAAACAAAAATCTGCACAACTCTCAACAGCTCACTACTTCATATTTTCAGCAAGTAAGAAGAAAAGGGAAGATGATATCTCACATAGACTCTTGTTCAAAGGGTTTAGATGGGCTTGGGGAGACATCAATGTTGTGGTATGAAGCTTGGAAGATGGCTTGGATGGTCCTCCTTCTCTCTTTTCTGCTGGCCGTTCCTTTTCTCTTCTGCTGTCTCACGGTTCTGTTTTGTTTGCTACTGTTTTGCTTCTTCTTTTCACGTCTGATCTGATTGCTTCTTGTTATGCACGACTTCTTCTCTAAAAAATTAGCTAAGTGTCATATATATATGCTTAACCTTTCAATAATTGAATTCCTTAACCTCATCTCTTCCAAATTCACACAACTTCCTCTCTTGTTTGCTTAATTCATTGCTGCACCCTTCCTCTTTTATTTCTTTGATAATTTTGCTTCTAATTGATTGGTTTATATATCTCATTAACATTTTATGGAATATCAAGCTTGCCCCTTTGATTTGATTATCATCCATATTCTTAACTAAATTTAATTAGTGATTAACTATCAATTCTAAATAACAAATTTTTAAATTCTCATTTGCGCACTTGCTCATATTGTTTTCTTTAACTTGTCTCTTATTTGCGAATGAGTTATTTTACTCTTCATTAATCTTTTTCCTTACTAATTTGATTGTTGTGTAATTCTAGAATGAGCGTTTGCTCTTCGATAATTCGATTTAGATTAACACTAACTAGATTTATTATTTAAACTTCACAATCTAGTTTCACTCGTTAGGAACTTAAGAATCGGAACTAGGGGTTTACAATTTCTTCTCCCCTTATAAAAATTTCGTCATCGAAATTTTAAACTGCGTACTTGACTCCAACAATTGAGGATGTTGAGCATGCATTTGCTCTTCAGGCTCCCATGTAGCCTCTTCTGACCCGTGATTTCGCCATAACAGCTTCACTAGTGGAATCACCTTATTACGTAACACTTGATCCCTACGGTCTAGAATCTCCACTGGCTGCTCCTTGTAGGTCAAGTTCTCATTCAATTGGACTGGTTGCTCCTTAAGAATGTGTGAAGGGTCAGTGATATACTTACGTAGCATAGAGACGTGGAACACATCATGTAAACCCCTAGTCTTGAATTATAATCTCCTAGTGTTAAAAGAGAGATTAGATAGTTAAAATCGATCTCTACAGTAATAAATTGAAAATCATGGCCTCAGAGAGTTATAAAATTAAGAGTACGACGAAAACCGTCGACTATAAAAAGTTAAGTAGCATGTTAATAAAAATCCAAGTTAAGAAATTAAAGATTTTAGTCCATGATAATCTAATTGAAGATTAATTAAAAAGAGAGAGTCAAGTGGTCAATAAGACAAGCTTGACGTTTTAAAATAAATTTTTAGCGAGACGAAAATTAAATCAAATGGAAGCGAAATAGACAAGGGAGAACAACGAGGGGTGACCGTGAAAGAGTATCAAGAAAAAGACATGTGGAATGAAATTAAAAAGATCATGGGGCATGATGTAAATAAGAGAAGTGTGACTAGTATAAATATAACACTTAAGCTGAAAAGTTCAGCAAACAAAGAGACCATTAAGCAAAGAAGCAGTCATCAGCCCGTCAAGAAGAAACGAGAAGATTCGCGAGAGAGAAAGAGAGCAGCACCTGTCCAGTTGTGAGCCAAAAGGAAGACAAAGAAGAGAAGAAGAAAGGATCAAGAAAGCAGAAGTGATCAACAGTAGAAGAAAGCAAGGTAGCTGTTAGTCGAGCAAGACAAAACAGCAACCTGGAGAACAGACGCGAGGCAGTAGCTGCAGATTGCGAGGAAGAAGAAAGACCGAACTGCAGGCTAGTCGTGAGGGAAGAAGTGACTGGTGTGCACTACAGTTTGCTGTCCAAGTAAGAGAAGAAGAGAAGAAGAACCACTAGCAACCAGGACCAGAAGTAAAACAGAACAGGGCTGGTCGTGAAAGAAAGGCAGAACCGAGACAGAGCAATAGAGCTGGACGGCCAGGAAAGAAAAGGGAAGAAAGACCACCCAAACTGCCTTCCAAGCTCTCAACCCTCCTTCTAAGACCCCTCTCAAACTCTTCTTACTTCTTAGAACCCTAAACCAAGTGAGAAATCAGATTTCTCATTCTTTTATTTGCTGAAATTGGAAAGGAATGCAGTGTGACAGTTTGTTGTTGTTGTTGTTGTTGTTGTTGAGTTGTGATCCATGATTTTCTCTTCAAACTTTAATGGAACCTTAGATAAATGAAATAGAGACTTGAATAAGGATTTGTTGGGTGTAATTGATGCCATAAAAGTGTATATATGGGCTGTTATATATTAGAGCAAAGTTGAAATCGAAAATGGTGTTTTATGCACACCAAGTAGTTGATAAAAGTTTTGAGTGAAGTTTGAGCAATTAAATGACTAAGCTATCTTTATGTATGTGTTAAGGGCTTGAAGAGTAGTAGATAGCCTTGAGTTTAGATGATTTTGAACTCAAGATTTGGCATGAAAAAATATAGGAAAGCATGTAGGAATAAGAGAAGCTCAAGAGAGCTAATTTGACAATATTAGTGATTCTCGAGCTCAAATTTTGAGCTAGAGGAGATCTGATCATATTTGACTTATTTGGGGGTATTCTACACCTCAAATGATGCCTAGGAATCATAGAAAACTATAGGTTTTGGAACGGATCGAATCCGATAAAAATTGTGCAAGTTATGCACAAAATAGTGCCGTTAGAGCTCTGAGAAGTGAAACGACTATCCTAATGCAATTTTTATTGCATGAAATGAGTTTGGTTGATCATTATTAGTTAAATGAGGCTTAACTATGGAAGAAAACTAACGTCGCTAATCTGAAACGGAAAGTATACAAAACACGCACTAAAAGTGCTAGAAAATGCCCGAAAAATGGGCATTTTTCTTAGATTTGACCTAGCAAACAATAATATTTTTCAACGAAATTTGACGAGTGACTAGAATGTGAGATAAGTGAACCGTAGGAAAAAGAACAAAGAAAAACGGAGCCCCAAGCAGCTCCTTACGGAACGTTCTGTTAAGGGCTGTCAATGTTGCTCAAAAATGTGATTTTTCGTTTTAGGCCTCTAACAAGTAAACGGACCGCGTGAGGGTATCCCTAGGGGTCCAAAACTGAAACTTTTGCATAAAAATCAAAATGAGAGAGTCTCAGTTGAGTAGAAACAAGTTAGGAGCATATAGAGAAAAATGACTATAATTGAGAAATTCTAACTTATAGTTGAGAATTGAGTTTTGTTATTAGTAATGATGAGAAAGTATTGTGTAGGTGGAGAGCGAGACATCGAGGCTCCTGAGATTCATCGAGGCTCCTGAGATTCATCGAGGCGCTTGATGTGGCTTCAAGGTAAGTGGTTCGCCACTTGAGATCTTTTCCAATTTCGTGTCAATTCTTGATTCTTGATAATATATATATATATTATCTAAGAAATAAGGAGAATGAATATAATTTTCAATATTTAGGTTTAAGTTGAGTGTATAGGTTCTTATGGGATCTATCTAGCAATTGAGATGAATGCTAAGTTGTTACAAAAAGAAATGGAATTGAGAAAGTTTTCAAAGTTTTAAAACTAGAAAGTTTTGTGCTTTGACACTAGAAAAGTAGTAAAAAAACTCATGTGTATGCCTTAAAAGTTATGAGAGTTAGCATTACGGGACGACGCAGAGAATTCCGTCCGTAATCGCTCAGAGTATAGAAAAGTATAGCATTACGTTGTGATGCAGATAATTTCGCACGTAGTTGGTTAGTTGATAGTTAGCACTACGAAGCGATGCAGTAAATTCCGCTCGTAGTCGCCTAGAGTTTTAGCACTACACTTGCGATGCAGAAAATCCCGCATTGTAGTTGCTCAGTGATAAGATTTAGCGCCCTACGTGCGATGTAGTAAATTCCGTAACGTAGTGGTCGAGACACTTTAGTAGCTTCATGTTGGCGTTAGTTATAATCGCCCGTGATGGTTAGAATGAGTCAAGGATATACATGGGAGGTTTTAAAGAAATTGTAAAACTTGAATAAATAGTAAATTTCTATGTTAGTGTATGTGATATTATATATCCTTGTTGCACTAACTTGTTATTTATTTTGTAGCCTATTTATTTTCATTGCGTGATACCGCCGGACGAGACGTCGATCGTTGTTTTGTATATATATATAGGTGGGCGCATTGTACGAGACGTTGATGTACATTTGTGTATATATATTTAATGTATTACATTTTGAAACATATTAATATTTGAGATTGTAAAATTGTAAATATTCATGCATTTTATATATATGATGCATATATACATATTGTAAATGTGAATTCATGTTTACTTGTGATGAAATTGTGATGAGAATGGTTGTTGTGAATACAGAAGTTGGGAGGATATTGAGAATATAGTAGAAGTGTTTGTTTACTTACAGGTCAATTTTGGTTTTATAAAAAATGCAGCTGTCATGCTGCCGAAAATTTTATGAATATATTTGAAATAGAATCACAGAAAAAGTTTATCACTCGCAACCAGTTAATTAAAAACCAAAGTAATAAGTTCATAACAAGTAAACCGGTGTAACAAAGTTAGGGTTTGCTTCTTGGATGTCTTCGATCCGACGAGTCGGGTTTGATGAGTCCATTGAAGTACCCGGCAGGATCCTCCAGATAAGAGCCTAGATAAGGGCTGGGAAGGGTCTTGTCAAGTTGGTATCAAAACCCGGTTCTCGTTCAGTTGAGAAAAAGTTTTAAAAGAAAAGTTTGAGCTATTTCGCACAAATTGTGCGCTAGTTATGCTTAAGGCACGAAGTTATTATGTGCATGCATTATTTTTAGAGATTTTAAGAGTTATGCTTTCATCGATTGCATAAACTAAAGTATAAGTTATAGTACTTGAATTCAGCATGTTATGAATATGCTTCGAAGCAAGTTGCTAAGTACAAAGTTATGCATAAGATTGTGAGTTAAACATTGCATGAAATTATCATGCCAGATTATATTGAGCTAGTTGCTGAAATTTAAATTTCTTGATTTGTGGCTATTAGTATACTAGTACTTTAGCTATGCAGCGAGAGATCGTCCGAGGATGAGACAGGCAGCCGCAGAGGCACCTCCATCACAGATGAGCATGTTGACGAGTCTGTCAACATGCCAGCTAGTTCCTCACACCCAGGGCCGTCACAGTCGGTCAAATCGGAGCCTGCCCCAGAACCTAGTCCAGGGCAGATGGAGCAGATGACCCAAATGCTAACCGCGGTCCTTAAGCACTCACAGAGACAGGGGCAAGTGTAGAGCGCGCCTGTAGGTTAGGCGCGAAGCCATATGACGGGACTGGGGATCTCGAGAGAGCATGGTCATGGCTAAAGGCGAATGAAGAAATATTTCAGATCCTAGGATGCACCGAGGATCAGATGGTCATCTTCTCAACCTTCTTATTGAAGGATCGAGCTAACGATTGGTGGAAGGCGCATCAGAGAGCGCATCCGGGTCGAACATCTTGGGAAGAATTCAAGAAAGAGTTTACGGATAAGTTCTTCCCGAAAGTTTGCAGAGATGCTAAGATTGAGGAGTTTTACAGGTTAGACTAGGGGACTCTACAGTGACAGAGTATGAAAAGAGATTCTCCGAGCTAGTTCGTTTAGTTCCTCACATTGCTGAAAATGAAGAACAGAAGATTAGCTGATTTATGGCAGGCCTAAATCCTACGGTCAGGACCATTGTAACATCCGCCGTACATACTCAGTATGGACCACTGGTAGAGGCAGCCACCAGAGTTGAGCAGAGTGCCCAGATCGCCTTGAAGTCAAAGTCGCAATTCAGTCAAAAGCGAAGATGGATCGGTAGCCATCAGGGAGAGTCCAGTAAAGTACCCAAGAGTGGTCAGTGCCCAGTAGGGTCCAAGAGCCAACAGAGCTAGAGGAGCCGACCAGTTTATGCTAGATGTGGCCGGTTACACCATGGTGAGTGCCTACAGGGCAAGACCGGATGCTTTAGGTGTGGACAGGAGGGCCATTATATGCAAGATTGTCCCAGTGCAGTGGCTTCTAGTCCATCCAAGGCCATATCTACAGTTCAGGGACAGACTAGTGGGGGTCGTGGACCAGAGAGGGGAGGCCCCCGGATCAGAGGAGCTATAGCCCCAGAACCACCTAGCAGTGGTACGAGCAGAGGTAGACCGCCCAGAGCACCGACGGGTAGACCTCGCAGTCAGGCTGCCAGAGTATATACAGTGACCCAGCAGGCGGTAGATGCTACACCAGATGTGGTCACAGGTACCATTTCTTTATTTGATATTGATGCTCATGTATTGGTGGACCCAAGAGCCACCCATTCTTTTATCTCACGAGAGTTCATAGATAGAGTCGGAATAGAGTTGAGACAGACCGAGTGTAGCATGGTAGTGTCACTTCCCACGGGTGATTCGCTTATTGCGGATAGAGTCTACATGGGAAGTAAGGTGACTATAACAAGTCATGAGTTCGAGGCTGACCTAATAGTACTCGATATTCATGACTTTGACATCATTTTGGGCATGGATTGGCTAGCTAAGCATCGCGCTACCGTAGATTGCTACAGGAAAGAGGTCCAGTTCAGTCAACCTAGGGAAACAGAGGTGATCTTTTGTGGAGAGAGGAAAATACTCTCTACAAGCTTAGTAAGCGTGATACAAGCAAACAAGATGCTCCGTAAAGCATGCCAGGGGTACTTAGTTTATACAATAGAAGCTGGCGACAGTGAATTATAGATGACAGAAGTTCCTGTGATGAATGAGTTCTTTGATGTATTTCCCGAGGACCTTCCAGGACTACCTTCGGATAGAGAGATTGAATTCGAGATTGAGCTAGCACCTGGCACAGAGCCCATCTCTATAGCTCCGTATCGAATGACACCAGCAGAGTTAAAGGAGTTGAAGGTGCAAATGGAAGAATTGTTGAGTAAAGTCTTCGTTAAGACGAGTACATCACCATGGGGAGCTCCGATGTTGTTTGTTAAGAAGAAAGACGGAAGTATCCGTTTATGCATCGATTATAGATAGCTCAACAAAGTAACCATCCGGAATCAGTATCCGCTGCCAAGAATCGATGATCTATTTGATCAGTTACAGGGAGCTAAAGTCTTCTCGAAAATAGATCTACAATCAGGGTATCATCAACTGAAGGTACGTAGGGAAGATGTTCCCAAGACGGCCTTCAGAACCAGATATAGGCATTATGAGTTTTTGATGATAATATTCGGCTTAACCAACGCCTCAGCAACTTTTATGGACTTGATGAATCGTGTCTTCAGGCCCTATTTAGACAAGTTCGTGATAGTTTTTATCGATGATATCCTAGTGTATTCAGGTAGTAGAGAGGAGCATGCAGAACACTTGAGGGTTGTATTGCAAACTCTGAAAGAGCATCAGCAGTATGCAAAGTTCAGTAAGTGCCAGTTTTGGCTTGATCAAGTGGCATTCTTAGGTCATGTGGTGTCCTTAGAGGTATTTCAGTTGATCCCCAGAAAATAGAGGCCATTGTAGATTGGAAGCCACCCACGAACGTAACAGAAGTAAGAAGTTTCTTGGGTTTAGCTGGGTATTACAGGAAGTTCGTAGAAGGATTCTCCAAGATAGCTACTCTACTGACCAAGTTAATAAGAAAAGAAGAGAAGTTCATCTAGTCAAAAGCCTGTCAGAGCAGTTTCGATGAGTTAAAGCAAAGGTTGACTATTATACCAGTGCTTACACTTCCCTTAGGAAGTGAGGGATTTACAGTGTATTGCGATGCCCAAGGCAAGGCAAACGTAGTAGCGGACACATTAAACAGGAAGTCCTCTAGTTCCCTAGCCCAGCTTAAAGCAGAGTACTTACCGATGCTAGTAGAATTGAGATCTATAGAGGTTAGTTTAGAGACAACAGAGTCAGGTGCTCTAGAAGCAGCTTTCCATGATTCATCCAGTGTTAGTGGACAGAGTCAGAAAATTGCAAACTCAAGACCCTTATTTGGTGAAACTAAGGAGCAAGATAGAGGCTGGACAACTGAGCAGCTTCACCTTGCGAGGTGATGGAACACTAATATTGGGCTAGAGATTATGTGTCCCAAAGGTAGCAGAATTGAAGAAAGAAATCAGGGAAGAGGCACACTCCTCAGTATATGTTAGGCATCTAGGGAGTACTAAGATGTATCGAACTCTGAGAGACCACTACTGGTGGAAAGGTATGAAGAGAGAGATAGCAGAGTTCGTATCCAAGTGCTTAACTTATCAACAAATCAAGATCGAGCATCAGAAACCCGCAGGTTTACGGCAGCCTCTATCTATCCCTGAGTGGAAATGGGAAATGATCATGATGGATTTCGTGACGGGACTTCCCAGGACACAGAATGGGCATGATGCCATTTGGGTTATCGTGGATAGATTGATGAAGTCGACCCACTTTATTGCTACTAATAATACCTATTCTCTAGAAAGATATGCACAGTTGTATGTAGACGAGATTGTGAGGCTACATGGCGCACCAGTGTCCATTGTATCAGACAGATGGCCAAATAGAGAGAACCATCCACACTCTCGAAAATATGTTGAGAGCCTGTGTGATAGAATTCAAGAGGAGCTGGGATAATTACCTAGCATTGATTGAGCTTGCCTACAACAATAGCTACCAGTTGAGTATCGGTATGGCACCGTATGAGGCGTTGTATGGTAGAAAGTGCGGAACCCCGGTCTATTGGGACGAAGTGGGGGAGAGAAGATTAATTGACCTAGAGATTGTCCAAGACGCAACCGAGAAAGTAAATATGATAAGAGAGCAGTTGAAGATAGCAAGCGACAGACAGAAAAGTTATGCGGACAATCGAAGAAGAGATTTAAAGTTTGAAATGGGTGATCAAGTGTTCCTACGAGTCTCACCCTGGAAGGATATTTTGAGATTCAAAAAACGTGGAAAATTAAGCCCACGATATATAGGCCCCTATGAGATAGTGGACAAGGTGGGTGAAGTGGCTTATCGATTAAGGCTACCATAAGAGTTAGCCAACATCCATGACGTGTTCCACGTCTCTATGCTACGAAAGTACAAAGTTGACCCTTCTCACATTCTTCAAGAGCAACCAGTTCAGTTGAAGGAAAATTTGACCTACGAAGAGCATCCAATAGAGATCCTAGATCGTAGAGATCAAGTGTTGCGTAACAAGGTGATTCCGCTAGTGAAGGTGCTATGGTGAAATCACGAGTCAGAAGAGGCTACATGGGAGCCTGAAGCGCAGATGCGTGGCCAATACCCTCAGTTATTTGAATAAGGTACGCAATTTAAATTTCGAGGACGAAATTTTTATAAGGGGGGAAGAAATTTTAAACCCCTAATCTTGAATTATAATCTCCTAGTGTTAAAAGAGAGATTAGATAGTTAAAATCGATCTCTACAGTAATAAATTGAAAATCATGGCCTCAGAGAATTATAAAATTAAGAGTACGACGAAAACCGTCGACTATAAAAAGTTAAGTAGCGTGTTAATAAAAATCCAAGTTAAGAAATCAAAATTTTAGTCCATGATAATCTAATTGAAGATTAATTAAAAAGAGAGAGTCAAGTGGTCAATAAGACAAGCTTGACGTTTTAAAATAAATTTTTAGCGAGACAAAAATTAAATCAAATGGAAGCGAAATAAACAAGGGAGAACAACGAGGGGTGACCGTGAAAGAGTACCAAGAAAAAGACATATGGAATGAAATTAAAAAGATCATGGGCCATGATGTAAATAAAAGAAGTGTGACTAGTATAAATATAACACTTAAGCTGAAAATTTCAGCAAACAAAGACACCATTCAGCAAAGAAGCAGTCATCAGCTCTTCGAGAAGAAACGAGAATATTTGCGAGAGAGAAGAGAGAGCAGCACCTGTCCAGCCGTGAGCCAAAAGGAAGACCAAGAGGAGAAGAAGAAAGGACCAAGAAGGGAGAAGTGATCAGCAACAGAAGAAAGCAAGATAGCTACTGGTTGAGCAAGACAAAATAGCAACCTGCAGAACAGACGCGAGGCAGTAGCTGCAGATCGCGAGGAAGAAGAAAGACCGAACTGCAGGCTGGTCGTGAGGGAAGAAGCGGCTAGCGTGCACTGCAGTTTGCTGTCCAAGTAAGAGAAGAAGAGAAGAAGAACCACCAGCAACCAGAACCAGAAGTAAAACAGAACAGGGCTGGTCGTGAAAGAAAGGCAGAACCGAGACAGAGCAACAGAGCTGGACGGCCAGGAAAGAAAAGGGAAGAAAGACCACCCAAGCTACCTTCCAAGCTCTCAACCCTCCTTCTAAGACCCCTCTCAAGCTCTTCTTACTTCTTAGAACCCTAAACCAAGTAAGAAATCAGATTTCTCATTCTTTTATTTGCTGAAATTCGAAGGGAATGCAGTGTGACAGTTTGTTGTTGTTGTTGTTGTTGTTGAGTTGTGATCCATGATTTTCTCTTCAAACTTTAATAGAACCTTAGATAAATGAAATAGAGACTTGAATGAGGATTTGTTGGGTGTAATTGATGCCATAAAAGTGTATATATGGGCTGTTATATATTAGAGCAAAGTTGAAACCGAAAATAGTGTTTTATGCACACCAAGTAGTTGATAAAAGTTTTGAGTGAAGTGTGAGCAATTAAATGACTAAGCTATCCTTATGTATGTGTTAAGGGCTTGAAGAGTAGTAGATAGCCTTGAGTTTAGATGATTTTGAACTCAAGATTTGGCATGAAAAAGTATAGGAAAACATGTAGGAATAAGAGAAGCTCAAGAGAGCTAATTTGACAATATTAGTGATTCCCGAGCTCAAATTTTGAGCTAGAGGAGACCTGACCATATTTGACTTATTTGGGGGTATTCTACACCTCAAATGATGCCTAGGAATCATAGAAAACCATAGGTTTTGGAACGGATCGAATCCGATAAAAATTGTGCAAGTTATGCACAAAATAGTGCCGTTAGAGCTCTGAGAAGTGAAACAACTATCCTAATGCAATTTTTATTGCATGAAATGAGTTTGGTTGATCATTATTAGTTAAATGAGGCTTAGCTATGAAAGAAAAACTAGTGTCACTAATCCGAAACGGAAAGTATACAAAACACGCACTAAAAGTGCTAGAAAATGCCCGAAAAATGGGTGTTTTCCTTAGATTTGACCTAGCAAACGATAATATTTTCCAACGAAATTTGACGAGTGACTAGAATGTGAGATAAGAGAATCGTAGGAAAAAGAACGAATGAAAACGGAGCCCCAAGCAGTGCGTCGCAATACGTTCTGTTAAGGGCTATCAATGTTGCTCAAAAATGTGATTTTTCGTTTTAGGCCTCCAACAAGTAAACGGACCGCGTGAGGGTATCCCTAGGGGTCAAAAACTGAAACTTTTGCATAAAAAATCGAAATGAGAGAGTCTCAGTTGAGTAGAAACAAGTTAGGAGCATATAGAGAAAAATGACTATAGTTGAGAAATTCTAACTTATAGTTGAGAATTGAGTTTTGTTATTAGTAATGATGAGAAAGTGTTGTGTAGGTGGAGAGCGAGACACCGAGGCTCCTGAGATTCATCGAGGCGCTTGACGCGGCTTCGAGGTAAGTGGTTCGCCACTTGAGATCTTTTCCAATTTCGTGTCAATTCTTGATAATGTATATGTTATCTAAGAAATAAGGAGAATGAATATAATTTTCAATATTGAGGTTTAAGTTGAGTGTATAGGTTCCTATGGGATTTATCTAACAATTGAGATGAATGCTAAGTTGTTACAAAAAGAAATGAAATTGAGAAAGTTTTCAATACTTTAAAACTAGAAAGTTTTGTGCTTTGGCACTAGAAAAGTAGTAGAAAAACCCATGTATATGCCTTAAAAGTTATGAGAGCTAGCATTACTAGACGACGCAGAGAATTCCATTCGTAATCGCTCAAAGTATAGAAAAGTATAGCGCTACGTTGCGATGCAGATAATTCCGCACGTAGTTGGTTGGTTGATAGTTAGCGCTACAAAGCGATGCAGTATATTTCGCTCGTAGTCGCCTAGAGTTTAGCACTACACTTGCGATGCAGAAAATCCCGCATTGTAGTTGCTCAGTGATAAGATTTAGCGCCCTACGTGCGATGCAGTAAATTCTGTAACGTAATGGTTGAGACACTTTAGTAGCTTCACGTTGGCGTTAGTTATAATCGCCCGTGATGGTTAGAATGAGTCAAGGATATACATGGGAGGTTTTAAAGAAATTGTAAAATTTGAATAAACAGTAAATTTCCATGTTAGTGTATGTGATATTATATATCATTGTTGCACTAACTTGTTATTTATTTTGTAGCTTATTTATTTTCATTGCGTGACACCGCCGGATGAGACGTCGATCGCTGTTTTGTATATATATATATATAGATGGGCGCATTGTGTGAGACGTTGATGTACATTTGTGTATATATATTTAATGTATTACATTTTGAAACATACTAATATTTGAGATTGTAAAATTGTAAATATTCATACATTTTATATATATGATGCATATATACATATTGTAAATGTGAATTCATGTTTACTTGTGATGAAATTGTGATGAGAATGGTTGTTGTGAATACAGAAGTTGGGAGGATATTGAGAATATAGTAGAAGTGTTTGTTTACTTACAGGTCAATTTTGGTTTTATAAAAATGCAGCCGTTATGCTGCCGAAAATTTTATGAATATATTTGAAATAGAATCACAGGAAAAGTTTATCACTCCCAACCAGTTAAAGAAAAACCAAAGTAATAAGTTCATAACGAGTAAACCAGTGTAACAGAGTTAGGGTTCGCTTCTCGGATGTCTTCGATCCGACGAGTCGGGTTTGATGAGTCCATTGAAGTGCCCGGCAGGATCCTCCAGACAAGAGCCTAGATAAGGGCTGGGAAGGGTCCTGTCACATCATGGATGTTGGCTAGCTCTGGTGGCAGCTTCAATCGATAAGCCACTCCACCCACCTTGTCCATTATCTCATGGGGGCCTATGTATCATGGGCTTAACTTTTCACGTTTCCCGAAGCTCAAAATACCTTTCTAGGGTAAGACTCGTAGAAATACTCTATCACCCACTTTGAATTTTAAACTTCATCGTCGATTGTCTGCATAGCTTTTCTGCCCGTCGCTTGCTATCTTCAACCGCTCTCTTATCACATTTACTTTCTCAGTTGTATCTTGGACAATCTCTGGGCCAATCAATCTTCTCTCACCCACTTTGTCCCAACAGACTGGGGTTCTGCACTTTTTGCCATACAACGTTTCATACGATGCTATACCAATACTGGACTGATAGCTATTGTTGTAGGCAAACTCGATCAATGCTAGGTAATTATCCCAGCTTCTTTTAAACTCCATCACACATGCTCTCAACATATCTTCTAGAGTTTGGATGGTTCTCTTTGATTGGTCATCTATTTGTGGGTGAAAGGTAGTACTGAAGTTCAATTTGGTGCCCATAGCGTCTTGTAGTTTCGGCCAAAACCTCGAAGTAAACCGAGGATCTCTATCCGATACAATGGACACTGGTGCGCCATACAGCCTCACAATCTCATCTACATACAACTGTGCAAATCTTTCCAGGGAATATATGTTTCTAATGGCTAGGAAATGAGTAGACTTTGTCAATCTGTCAACTATCACCCAAATGGCGTTATGTCCGCTCTGTGTCCTGGGAAGTCTCATCACGAAATCCATCGTGATCCTTTTCCACTTCCATTCTAGAATGGATAAAGGCTGTAGTAAACCTGCGGGTTTCTGATGCTCAATCTTAATCTGTTGGCAGGTTAAACACTTAACTACGAACTTTGCTATCTCCCGCTTCATGCCTCTCCACCAATAGTGGTCTCTCAGAGTCCGATACATTTTAGTACTCCCTGGATGCATGGCATAAGCTGAGGAGTGAGCTTCTTCCATGATTTCTTTCTTTAACTCTGCTACTTCTAGCACACATAATCTCTGCTCCAAGACTAGTGTTCCGTCACCTCGTAAGGTGAAACTGCTTTGCTGCCCAGCCTCTATCTTGCTTCTCAGTTTCATCAAATATGGATCCTGAGCTTGCAACTCTCTGACCTGGTCTACTAACACCGGTCAGACATGGAAAGCTGCTAGTAAGGCATCTGAATCTGCGGTCTCCAAACTGACCCCCATGGATCTCAACTCTATTAATAGCGGCAAATGCTCGGCTTTTAACCGAGCTAAAGAACTAGAGGGCTTTCTACTTAGTGCATCCGCCACCACATTTGCTTTGCCGGGTGATACTCTATGGTGCAATCATAGTCTTTGATGAGCTCAATCCACCTTCTCTGTCTCATGTTCAGCTCTTTCTATGAGAACAAATACTGCAAGCTTTTGTGATCTGTAAAGATCCTGCAAGGTACTCCATAGAGGTAATGCCTTCAAATCCTTAAGGCAAACACCACTGCCGCTAACTCCAAGTCGTGTGTTGGATAATTTACTTCATGTTTCTTTAACTGCCTGGAAGCATAAGCTATCACCCTGTCGTGCTGCATCAACACACAACCTAAACCTTGTCTGGAGGCATCACAATACACTGTAAACCAATCACTTCTTGAGGGAAGTGTAAACACTAGTGCAGAGGTCAATCTCTTCTTCAACTTATCAAAACTGTTCTGGCAAGCTTCTGACCAAACAAACTTCTCCTTTTTTCTGGTTAACCTGGTCAAGGGAGTAGCAATCTTTGAAAACCCTTCCACGAACTTCTTGTAATATCCAGCTAAGCCCAAGAAACTTTGGACTTCTGTTACATTTGTGGGTGGCTTCTATTCTATAATAGCTTCTATCTTCTGGGGATCAACTGAAATACCCTTTGCGGATACCACATGTCCCAAGAATGCCACTCGATCAAGCCAAAACTGGCACTTGCTGAACTTCGCATAGAGCTGATGCTCCCTCAGAGTCTGCAATATAATCCTCAAGTGCTCGGTATGCTCGTCTCTACTACCTGAGTACATCAGAATGTCATCAATGAAGACTATTACGAACTTGTCCAGGTAGGGTTTGAAAACACGGTTCATTAAATCCATAAAAGCTACTGGGGCATTGGTTAAGCCACATGGCATCACCAAGAACTCATAATGCCCATATCTAGTCCTGAAGGCCGTCTTAAGAACATCTTCCCTACGCACCTTCAGCTGATGATACTCCGATCGTAGATCTATCTTCGAAAAGACCTTTGCTCCCTGCAGCTGGTAGAACAGGTCATCGATTCTTGGTAACGGATACTGATTTCGGATGGTCACTTTGTTAAGCTACCTATAATCAATGCATAACCTGAGACTTCTGTCTCTCTTCTTTACAAATAACACCGGAGCTCCCCACTGTGATGTACTCGTCTTAATGAAGCCCTTACTCAACAATTCTTCCATCTGCACCTTTAACTCCTTTAGCTCTGCTGGCGCCATCCGATACGGTGCTATAGAGATAGGCTCTGTACCAGGTGCTAACTCAATTTCGAACTCGATCTCCCTATCTGGTGGCAACCCTAGTAGGTCCTTGAGAAATACATCGGGGAACTCATTAACCACGGGAACTTCTGCCAACTGTAACTCACTACTGCCAACTTCTATTGCATAAACCAAGTACCCATGGCATGCTTTACGGAGCATTTTATTGGCTTGAATCACACTCACTAAACTTGTAGAGAGTATTTTCCTCTCTCCACAAAAGATCACATCTGGTTCCCCAAGCTTGCTGAACTGAACTTCTTTCCTATAGCAATCTACGGTGGCCCGATGCTTGGATAGCCAATCCATGCCCAAAATGATATCAAAATCATGAATATCGAGCACCATCAAGTCAGCCTCGAACTTATGACCTGCTATAGTCACTTTACTTCTCATGTATACTCTATCCCCACTAAACGAATCACCCATAGGAAGTGACACTACCATGCTACACTCAGTCGGTCTCCACTCTATCCCGACTCTATCTATAAACTCTCGTGCAATAAAAGAATGGGTGGCTCCTGGGTCCACCAGCACATGAGCATTAGTATCGAATAAAGAAATGGTACCTATGACCACATCTGGTGTCGCATCTGCCGCCTGCTGGGTCACTGTATATACTTTGGTGGCTTGACTACGAGGTCTACCAGGCTATCCTCTGGGTGGTATGCCTCTACCTGATCCGCCACTAGGCTGCCCTGCACTAGTAGCTCCTCCGGTCTGAGGGCCTCCCCTCTCGGGTCCACGACTCCCACTAGTTTGCCCCTGAACGGCTGATCTGGCCTCGGATGGACTCGATGCGGCTACACTGGGACAATCTCTCATGAAGTGGCCCTCCTGTCCACACCTAAAGCATCCGGTCCTGCCCTGAAAGCACTCACCGGGGTGTGACCGGCCACATCTACTGCAAACTGGTGGGCTCCTCCAACTCTATTGACTCCTAGACCCTACTGACGACTGAACAGAACTCTGGCTAGTTTGGGGTCTCTGGCTCTGCTGCCGACTCTGTGACCATGCTGGCCTCTGACCACTTTTGCCCACTTTACTTGGTCCCCTTTGCTGGCTACCACCCCAACTCTGCTTTTAGCTGAATTGCTGCTTTGGGTTGGGGACAGTTCGTGAACTCTACTCCATTCTGGTGGCTACCTCCACTAGCTGACCACACAGAGTATGTGCTGAGGACGTCACAATGCACCTGACTACGGGATTCAGGCCTGCTAAAAATCTACTGATCTTCTGCTCTTCATTCTTGGCAATGTAAGGAATTAGACAAACTAGCTCGGAGAATCTCTTTTCATACTCTATCACTGTAGAAGCCCCCTGGTCTAATCTGTAAAACTCCTCGATTTTAGCATCTTTGTAACTTTTTGGGAAGAACTTGTCTGTAAACTCTCTCTTTCAAATCTTCCCAAGATACTCCGGTTGGGTGCGCTCTTTGATGCGCCTTCCACCAGTCTTTGGCTCGATCCTTCAGCAGGAAGGCTGAGAAAGTAACCATCTGATCCTCCGTGCATCCCATCACCCGAAATATCTCCTCGTTTGTCTCTAGCTAGGATAATGCGCGCTCGGGATCTTCTGTCCCGTCATATGGCTTCGCGTCTAACTTACGGGCGCGCTCAATGGATACTCCGGTCTCTCGCGACTGCTGAAGTGCCGCCGCTAGCATCTGGGCCATCTGCTCTAGGTTGTCTGGTATAGGCTCTGATCGTGCTAACTGTGATGGCTCAGGATGGGATGAGCTCGCCGGCATATTGACAGACTTGTCAACATGCTCATCCTGCGGTAGGGGTACCTTTGCGGTTGCCCGCCTCATCCTCGGACGATCTCTATGCTGCATCTCTCTATAGTTTTCAAATAATCATAAAACTCAAGTTAGAACATTTATAAAGCATGAATCATTTCTGTACTCATGCAATGTTCACTTCAATTTCTCTATATCTTATCTCATCTCAAGCATAAACAACATAAGCTAGCTCATGAAAATCTTTAAAAATATGCATGCACATTCCTAACATGCTCAATTCAAATAGTATAACTTATGCAATCGATGAAAGCATAACTCATAAAATCTTTAAAAATAGATGAATGCACATGAGGACTTTGTGCCTCATGCATAACTAATGCACGATTTGTGCGAAATAGCTCAAACTTTTCTCTTAAAACTTTTTCTCAACTTAATGAGAACTGGGCTCTGATACCAACTTGATAGGACCCAAACCAGACCTTATCTAGGCTCTCGTCTGGAGGATCCTGCTAGGCACTTCAACGAACTTCCTGAACCCGACTCATTGGATTGAAGAAACCCGAGAAGCGAACCTCTAACTTTCTTAGCCAGTTTACTCGTTTAAACTTAAGAACTTGGTTTTCTTTAAAACAGTTGGGAGGGATAAAATTTTTCGTGATCTCATTTCAAAATGATTTTATAAAATTTCGGCAGCATGACGGCTGCATTTTTAACAAATCCAAAATTTATCTACGAGTAAACAAACACTTCGACTATAATCTCAATTCCTCCCAACTTCTTTATCCACAAACATGCATTATTCACCACAATTTCCACAAAAACCAAGTATGAACTCATGTTAAAGTATATATATATACCTCATATATCAAATGCATAAATATTTACAATCATGCAATTCAAAATACGAATACTTTTTCACAATTATATATTCATCTCATACACAAAATTTTACATCATCATATTTCATGAGTCGCCCACATATATATATACAAAACAAAATGTCATCGTCTCATCTGGGGTAGCACTCAATGGAATGTAAATAGGCTATACAACAAATAAACAAGTTAGTGCAACAAGGCAATATAATATAACATGTACTAATGTAGCAATTTACAAACTTATTCAAATTTTATAATTTCTTTCAAAAAAACCCCATGTATACCCTCTGAACATTCTAACCATCACGGACGATTATAAATAATGTCAACGTGAAGCTACTGAGGTATCTCAACCACTATGTTACGGAATTTACTGCATCGCACATAGGGTGATAACTCTCATAACTGAGCAACTACAACGCGGAATTTTCTACATCGCAATTGTAGTGTCAAAACTCTAGGCGACTACGAGCAGAATATATACTGTATCGCCACGTAGTGCCAAACTATAAAATAACCAACTACGCGCGAAATTGTCTACGTCGCAACGTAGCGCTATACTTTTTAGTCGAACTAAGCAACTACGAACGAAATTTTCTGCGTCGTCTCGTAGTGCTAATTTCTTTATACTCTGAGCGACTACGAACAGAATTTTTTGTATCGTCGCGTAGCGCTAAATCTCATAAACTCTTAAAGCATATACATGGGTTTGTAAAAACTAGATTTATTAAGTGCAAAAGCACAAAACTAACTAATTTTAGAACTTTTAAAAACTCTATTGCTTTAACTCTTTTTAGGAATAACTTAGTATTGGTTTAAATCACTTTATGAATTCCATAAGAAATCCACATACTCAAACTTTGAATCTTTAAAGTTAAAAACCATTCTTTATTTTCATTTAACACAATAGTAACAATTTGAAATAAACTTTAAAATAACCGTAAATGACGAAACACTTACCTCAAGGTCGTGCAATCCGCGTCAAGCACCTCCACGAGACTCACGTGCCTCGATAGCTCACTCTTCACCTATACGACACTTTCTTATTTAAAATACTCTTCATAAACTACACACACAATACTTTTCAACTTTAAAAATCGATACAATGCACTTTCTTGACTCTAACTTTCTCTACTCACTTCTAACTTAATCGAGGATTCCTAATTCCGATTTCTTCATAAAAGTTTCATTTTTAGACCCCTAGCCCACACAGTCCGTATAATTTTTAGAGGTCCGAAACGAAAAATCGAAATTTTTAAACTTCATTGACAGCCCATAACAGAATGCAG
Organism: Litchi chinensis; assembly: GCA_019925255.1. Classification (NCBI taxonomy): domain Eukaryota; kingdom Viridiplantae; phylum Streptophyta; class Magnoliopsida; order Sapindales; family Sapindaceae; genus Litchi; species Litchi chinensis. Next base: position 22,650,718 of record CM034461.1, on the reverse strand, counting down.
CACAGCACCCTGTTCGGGCCTCCGTTTTACTTCATTCTTTTTCCTACGGTTCACTTATCTCACATTCTTGTCACACGTCAAATTTCGTAGAAAAATTCTATCGTTTGCTATGTCAAATCTTAGAAAACGCCTTTTTTCGGACACTTTTTGTGCACTTTTTCGCTTAGGATGAGCGACGTTGGTTTTTCTTTCGTATCTAAGTTTCTTTTACCTAATTATGATCAACTAAATTCATTCCATGCACTAAAAATTGCATTTGTATAATTATTTTACCTATCGACTCTCTAACGACACTATTTTAACCATAACTTGTGTAATTTTTTTCGGAATCGATCCGTTCCAAAACCTATGGTTTTCTATGACTCCTAGGAATTATTTGAGGTGTAGAACATCCTCATATAGGTCAGTTTGCACCGGTTGTGTCTAGCTCAAGATTTGAGCTTGGGATTACAAAATTATCTAAACTAGCTCTTTTGAACTTCTACCACTTCTACATGCTTTTTTTATGCTTTTCCAACCTAAAATATGCCTAAATTTGAGTTCAAAACTATCTAATTGAAGAGGTTTTCTACTGGTCTTTATAGCCATGACACACACACAAACACTACTTTATCATTTAAACACTCACAACTCACACAAAATTTTTATCAACTAGTTTGAGTGTATGAAAATTGATTTTATCTCCACTTTTATCAAGTGTATGGTAGCCCTTATTTACAACCCTAATCTACCATTCTCATACAATAACATGTCATTTAAACTCCACATCATCTAGTTAGGGTTCTACACTTGTTTGAAGCGTAGAACACCCAACACAACAAAAAAAATCTGCACAACTCTCAACAGCTCACTACTTCAAATTTTCAACAAGTAAGAAGAAAAGGCAAGATGATATCTCACATAGACTCTTGTTCAAAGGGTTTTGATGGGCTTGGGAAGACCTCAAGGTTGTGGTATGAAGCTTGGAAGATGGCTTGGATGGTCCTCATTCTCTTTTTTCTGTTGGCCGTTCCTTTTCTCTTCTGCTGTCTCACAGTTCTATTTTGTTTGCTGCTGTTTTGCTTCTTCTTTTCACGTCTGATCTGATTGCTTCTTGTTATGCACGACTTCTTCTCTCAAAAATCAGCTAAGTGTCATATATATATGCTTAACCTTTCAATAATTGCATTACTTAACCTCATCTCTTCCAAATTCACACAACTCCCTCTCTTGTTTGCTTAATTCATTGTTGTACCTTTCCTCTTTTATTTCTTTGATAATTTTGTTTTTAATTGATTGGTTTATATATCTCATTAACATTTTATGGAATATCAAGCTTACCCCTTTGATTTGATTATCATCCATATTCTTAACTAAATTTAATTAGTGATTAACTATCCATTCTAAATAACAAATTCTTAAATTCTCAATTGCGCACTTACTCATATTGTTTTCTTTAACTTGTCTCTTATTTGCGGATGGGTTATTTTACTCTTCATTAATCTTTTTCCTTACTAATTTGATTGTTGTGTAATTCTAGAATGAGCGTTCGCTGTTCAATAATTTGATTTGGATTAACACTAACTGGATTTATTATTTAAACTTCACAATCTAGTTTCATTCGCTAGGAAATTAAGAATCGGAACTAGGAGTTTATAATTTCTTCCCCCCTTTTAAAAATTTCGTCCTCGAAATTTTAAACTGCTTACCTGACTCCAACAATTGAGGATGTTGGGCATGCATCTACTCTTCAGGCTCCCAGGTAGCCTCTTCTGACTCGTGATTTCGCTATAACACCTTCACTAGCGAAATCACCTTATTACGTAACACTTGATCCCTACGATCTAGAATCTCCACTGGCTGCTCCTCGTAGGTCAAGTTCTCCTTCAATTGGACTGGTTGCTCCTTAAGAATGTGCGAAGGGTCAGCGATATACTTGCGTAGCATAGAGACGTGGAACACATCATGGATGTTGGCTAGCTCTAGTGGCAGCTTCAATCGATAAGTCATTCACCCACCTTGTCCACTATCTCATAGGGGCCTATGTATCGTGGGCTCAACTTTCCACATTTCCCGAATCTCAAAATACCTTTTCAGGGTAAGACTTGTAGGAATACTCTATCACCCACTTCGAATTTTAAATCTCGTCTTCGATTGTCCGCATAGCTTTTCTGCTTGTCGCTTGCTATCTTTAACCGCTCTCTTATTACATTTACTTTCTCAGTTGTATCTTAGACAATCTCTAGGCCAATCAATCTTCTCTCACCCACTTCGTCCCAACAGACTGGGGTTCTGCACTTTCTACCATACAATGCTTCATACGGTGCCATACCAATGCTGGACTGATAGCTATTGTTGTAGGCGAACTCGATCAATGCTAGGTAATTATCCCAGCTTCCTTTAAACTCCATTACACATGCTCTCAATATATCTTCGAGAGTTTGGATGGTTCTCTTTGATTGGCCATCTGTTTGCGGGTGAAAGGCAGTACTGAAGTTCAATTTGGTGCCCATAGCGTCTTGTAGTTTCGGCCAAAACCTCGAAGTAAACCAAGGATCTCTATCTGATACAATGGACACCGGTGCGCCATGCAGCCTCACAATCTCATCTACATACAACTGTGCAAATCTTTCCAGGGAATAATTGTTTCTAATGGCTAGGAAATGAGCAGACTTTGTCAATCTGTCGACTATCACCCAAATGGCATCATGTCCCTCTGTGTCCTGGGTAGTCCCATCATAAAATCTATTGTGATCCTTTCCCACTTCTATTCTAGAATGGATAAAGGCTATAGTAAACCTGCGAGTTTTTTATGCTCAATCTTAATCTGTTGGTAGGTTAAACACTTAGCTATAAACTCTGCTATCTCCCTCTTTATGCCTCTCCACCAGTAGTGGTCTCTTAGAGTCTGATACATCTTAGTACTCCCTAGATGCATGGCATAAGCTGAGGAGTGAGCTTCTTCTATGATTTCTTTCTTTAACTCTACTACTTGTGGCACACATAATCTCTGTTCCAAGACTAGTGTTCCGTCACCTCACAAGGTGAAACTGCTTTGCTGCCCAGTCTCTATCTTGCTTCTCAGTTTCATCAAATATAGATCCTGAGCTTGCAACTCTCTAACCCGATCTACTAATACCGGTTGAACATGGAAAGCTGCTAGTAAGGCACCTGAATTTGCGGTCTCCAAACTGACCCCCATGGATCTCAACTCTATTAACAATGGCAAATACTCGGCTTTTAACCGGGCTAAGGAACTAAAGGGCTTTTTGCTTAGTGCATCCACCACCACGTTTGCTTTGCCTGGGTGATACTCTATGGTGCAATCATAGTCTTTGCACTACAATATGTGATTTAGTGTATTCCGTACCTAGTTGCAAGTGATAGTGAGTAGTACACTACAATATGCGATGTAGAAAATTCCGCATGTAGTTGCACAGAGTATAGTTCATCAGCACTACAATTACGATGTAGAAAATTTCGTGTTGTAGTAGCCCAGAGTTGAGATCATTTCACCCTACATCGCGATGTAGTAAATTCCGCACGTAGTGGTTGAGATACTATAGTAACTTCACATTGGCGGCACTAGAAAAATCTTCATGTGATGGTTAGAGTAAAGTAGGGTATACCCGTGGTCTTTTTATGAGAAATGTTTTTAAAAATTGAAAAAGAAATTTCAACATCTATATAAGTAAAGCATTAAAGGGAAATATTATTATGTGTTATTATTATGTGACAATTAATCTCTCATTTTTATTGTGTAGCTTGCTCACCCCGTCAGGTGTTATTATTGGTGACTCTGTTGCCGAGAGATTGACATTTTGCTTATAAATGGGGGACGATCAGATTTATCCTATGAATGTCAAATATATTTTTGATGTTGTTGTATATAATTTAATAAAGTTATCATATATTGACATATAAACATTTAGTGAATTATAAACTTATATTTTGATGTATATATATATAGTTGGAACATTCCCACTTAAGACAAATTTATCACATTATGCACACAATATATATATATGATTTGGGACATATGACTTGCATGTGGAAAATATATGAATGATGCAAATGAAATGATTGAACGTATGTTTGAGATTAAAGAAGTTGGGTAGTGATGAAATCATAGTCGAAGTGTATTTTCTTTACAGGTAAAATTTTGGATTTGTCAAAATTACAGCCGTTATGCTGTCAAAATTTTATAAAAAAAAAAAAATGTTTTGGAAAAAAAAAATTTACACCCATCGCAACTATTTTAAAGAAAATCAAATTCTTAAGTTTAAATGAGTAAACCGACTAAGAAAGTATAGGGGTGACAGGCCCCTCTCCTTACTAGGCCTGCTGGCCGTCTTACGGTAGCCCTCCAGTGGATATCTGATCCAACTGGAAAGTTCCCGTAAAGCTACGCCGTTTACTTTTCAAAACTTTCTGTTAAAGCGGGAACGTGGAAAAAATTTTCTTTTTATTTTGAACATTTATAAAACAGATTGATAAAAATTTGGACAGCATAACTGCTGTTTTTCGAGCATACCGCCCTGCAAATTTAAGATAAAATTTATAAAAACACTTATATAAAATCAATTTCTCAACTTCCAGAGCCTTCGGCTTATTTCTCACAACGCAACCACAAACAAGTAAATAAAATATGAAAACTGAATTTCAGAAACTTTGATAAAATACTTTTAACTAATGCATCCACTATTTCTTTTAACTATTTACAACTATATATATATAAACATATACATGATCAAAATAAGTGTCGTCCTACGCGTCCACCTGCACGTCTGACTGAACCTCATCTACTGGACGATTAGCTCCTGCGTCTGTGGGAGAATTTTTAAGAAAAACATTTAAAGAAACTATGAGTATAACTCAGTGAGTGGTATAATTTATATAAACTAAAACTCATTTCTGGATAGAATATTCTCTCAAAAACAATTGTTAAAAACTGAAACGCTTTCTAAAATACTTTCTGAAATTCTTTTCTAGAACACTTTCTGAAATCTTTTCTTAAAATATTTTCTAATGCTAAAATTCTTTTCTAGAAAACTTTGTGAAATCTTTTCTTAAAATCTTTTCTAATGCTCGCCTTCATGGTAACCCCGGGAATATCTCCTCCTAACGTGGTAGCACATGAAATCTAGCTAACCACTAGGAGCGGGGAATCTACCATGTGTAGTTGCGAAAGCGGGCCCACGTCGCGGACCGACTACACTACCCTATATGTGTATACGGATCACTCATGCCTCGCTCACACAAGAGTCGACTAGACTCAAATCTCACTGACTGACTTCCTCTCATCTACCGTATCACGTATAGAGCATTCGGCCGGGTACTAAACTGGGGCTAGGGTAAACCAAAGGCTATTGAAATCTTTTTTTCTTAATACACTGAAATATTCTAAATCTCAAGGCAATAAGCCTAAAATCTTTAATTCTAGCACATTCTCATATACATGAATAATAAACTAAAATCTTTATGCTAGAATTATAATATAAATTCAATTAATAAACGAATAACTATTTATAATAAATTCTTTTAACTTTAAATAAACTTTAAAGAACTATAAACTTTAAAAACTTGTATTTCCACTCACAACACGTCCTCGGATAGAATCCGATTTTTCTCCGTATACCTCTGGAGCTCTCCGCTTTTACCCTAAAACATCAAATATTCATTTAGGGTCACTTAACTCATTCAAATAACATTCAAAATCAATAAAAATCTCATTTATGTCTATTAATATCTTTTAACGTCCAAACTTTCGGATTTCAATTTCTATTAAATCGAGGTTTTCGAAATCCGTTTTCTTTACATAAATCCTACTTATTCTTTCCTATAAATACCTCAGTATACTTAATTTCATTATCGGATGCATCGAACGAAATTCGTTCGATTTCGCTTACTAATAAAAATTATTTTTCATTTCGAACATCCGACAACTTCAATAATAAATTCTCTAGTGTTCTAACATCCAACCATGATTAAATAAATCGTTTCGAACATTAAACGAACGCATTGGGAAGGATTTTGGAAAATACCCTTCAACTTGTCCGTTTAGCTCCGAAATCGATCCTAAACTTTTCGTTTTCGAAATCTAACTTCATAATATTATTCTCTAACCTCTAAAATATCTATTTAAAGCCTTAGATTCGAAAACGAATTCGGATCTCATAAAAACCCATTTTTGTCAAGACTTTCTCTCTCTCTTTTACTCATTTTTACTCCACCAAATCACTCACAAATTATACCAAAATCATCCTTACAAGTCCCTCTTATCATCCTTAAACTAAAATTTGAAAAAGAAACTAGAGAGAGAATGAGTTTTAATATAAAATATCAAACTTTAAACTGAAATAACTCACCAAATACGCAATCTTTTCGCTTCAAATTTGGGGTTTAGCTAGAGGGGGTGATGAGGAACAACTTTCGTGAAGGTACCTCGATGAAAATCGGATCGAATCTTCTTCTTCTCCCCTCTCTCTCTCTCTCTCTCTCTCTCTTTTTTTTTCTTTCTCTTTTCTCTCGGCTTTTCTCTTTTCTTTTCTGGTTTCTCGACACCAAAAATGTCTCCTAATGAGACAAAATCATTTTATATATATTATTGCTCAATTACAATTAAGTCCCTCAAGAAAACTTCATTTAATTACCTCAAACTTTCAATAATTTCACTAATGCCCAAAAATACAAAATTATTAATTCTATTGGTCCACTTGTAAATTTCTCATCAATTTATCTCTTCAACCAATCAATAGATGACATGTGGCACATCCATAGCCACTACTTTTCAAGTCACTTATCTCTTTTCTTATTGGTTGAATTAAAATATCATTTACTTTATTCCGTGAGCTCACCTCGTTTGATTAACATATAATTCATTCCTAATCCTTTCGAAAAATATTCCACAAATATTCTACACATATCTTATGGCCAATTTAACTTTATAAGCTTCAATTTCGGCCTAATACCTCTCATATATACTTGATAAAAAAAAATGTTTTTAATCGAAATCTTGTTGAATAAACTGATAACTTTTTATATGTATCTATAGCTTAAATACTCGATTTTTATGCCTATTCTCTTTATCTCATTCTTATTCACTTGGGTTACACTCCTTGAAACTTCAGCATACTATGCTCATGCGTGATCCATGCATGCTTGACTTAAAATGTTCATTTTGCCCTTTTTATAATCTAATTTCATTTTGACCGGAAAATATTCTGAAAATATTCTATGATCATCTAATCTTCAAATTGATCATGAAATACTTTAATTGGGTGTCTTATCTATCAATCTCATGCTTCGAAAAAAAATTCAATTGAGTTTAAACTCATTAAAACCCATTAATCTCTCAAAAGGGCAATATCGTAATTTTCTTCGGATCACTTAAAATTGACTCAAATGGTCTTGTTTTTGATCCGTTTCTATTTCTCTATACTCTTATGCTATTTTTAGACCTTTTCGACTGTTAAGGTCAATATCTGAAAATTTTACTATTCATCTGAAAATTTTACTATTCATCCGAAAATTTTCCTCCGAAAAACACTATTCATCGAAAACTTTCGTTTCCCATCGAATCTCAATTTATGACCCTAGACAATATAACCGAGTCCAAATTCGGTCTCAAACACTAATTTCGGATCTTTTCTGAAAAAATCACTATTCATCTGGATCCGAACATTATTCATCAAAAATTCTCATTTCTTCCTAAAATGACACTCATGGCCATTATAAATATAATTGAATTCTAATTGGGCCCCTTGCACTATTTCTGGACTCTTTATTCTCTATCCAATAGTTAGAAATGAATTCTCCGAGGAAACTAGGATCGGGATTTATCAAGGGGTTTGCTTCTCGGGTTTCCTGAATCCAACGAATCAAGTTCAGGAAGTCCGTTGAAGTGCCCGACGGGATCCTCTAGACAAGAGCCTAGAGAAGGTTTGGTTAGGGTCTTGTCAGCAGCTCTAGCTCGTTGTAACGCAGCCGCTACTTGCTATTCGGTCGCCTCAACTCGTTTTCTTGCAGTCTTTGCTTGCTATTCGGCCGCCTCAGCTAGTTTCTTTGTAGTTTCAGCTCGCTGTTCAGGCCCCTTTAGCTCATCCTTTACCTTACTCAATTCATCTTCATTATTATGGAGCAAGGAATTAAGATGCGACCTCGAAACTTCATAGAAACTTTCCACGCGAGTCAGGGCCTCCTCAGCTTCCTTTCTAGCTATATTAGCATCCATCAGCTGTGCTTTATAAGCTTCATGGTGCCTTCTGGCGTCCAGAGCATCATTGGTCAAGGACTTAATCTCTTCCTTTACTTTCTCCAGCTCGTTCTCTAACCTCATTATTCGGTCTTCAGAGGTTCTGGTTTCTTGCCTTTGCTTTATTGATACTAATGCAGCCTGAAATGCAGCGAGTTAGTATCTGACAAGACAAGGATGTAAACCCCTAGTTTCGACTTATAAATTCCTAATGTTAGAAGCTAGATTAGGGAGATGATATAAATCCCTACATTTAATTAATTGAACTTCATGGCCTCAGAGATTTATTAATTTAAGAGTACGATGAAATTCGTTGACCATAAAGACTTAAGTAGCATTTCAATAAAAATTCAAGTTAAGAAATTGAAAAACTTGGTCAATGATAATCGAATTAAAATTTAATTAAAGAAAGAGTCAATGGGTCAATAAGACAAGCTTGACGATTTAAAACAATTTTTAGCGAGACGAAAATTAAATCAAATAGAAGCGAAATAGACAAAGGGGAACAATGAGGGGTATTACCGTAAGAGAGCATCAAGAAAAGGGGTGTGACATGAAATTGAAAAGAGATGGGGCATGGATACAATTTAAGGAAATGTTATTAGTATAAATACATGACTTAGCTGAAAAAGTTTTCACAAAACAAAGAGAGATTAGTCGAGAAACTTATGGAAGCCATGAGAAGCAAATAGAAGCTGACAGCCCAGCCGTGAACCGAAGCAGATTTCAGCGTGAAGAACAGATTCCAGCACGCCCAAAACCAGAATAGAACAGCAAGGGGACGAGAAGAAGAGGACGTGAGAAGGAGAAACGACCAGCAGCTGAACAAGAAGCAAAACCGAATAGGGCTGGTCGTGAAAGAAGAGCAGAAACGAAAACAGACCAGGCGTGATAGCAGAAACGGGAAGGAAGTGCAGAAGCTGGCCGACTAAAAGAGATGAGAGAAGAAAGACCACCCAGCTGCCTTCCAACCTCTAAACCTTCCTTCTAAGACTCCTCTCAAGCTCCTTTTACTTCTTAGAACCATAACCCAAGTAAGAAATCAGCTCACTCATTCTTTTCTTTGTTGAAAACTGCAGTAGAGTTGCTGAAAATTGTGAGAAGAATTTTGAGGCTTGTGTTGAATGATTTCTCTTGAAACTTTGATAGAACCTCATGTGATTGAAATAGACAATTAAATGTTGAGTTGTTGGGTGTATATGATGCCTTAGAAGTGTAAACATGGGCTATTAGACACTTAATCAAAATTAAAACAAAAAATTTCTTTACATGCACCCCAACTATATGATATAAAGTTTGAGTGAATTTTGAGTATTTAAATGACAAAGTTATGTTTATGTGTGTGTTAAAGACTTGAAGAGCAGTAGATAAGTCTTGAGATTAGATAATTTTGAACCCAAGTTTGAGCATAAAAAGAGCTAGAAAAGCTTAGAAAATGTTTAGAGTTTCAAAGGGGCAGTTTGAGAAAAAAATGTGCATCTCGAGCTCAAAATTTGAGTTAGAGAAAACCTGATTAAGTCTGACTTATATGGGGGTGTTCTACATCTCAAATGATGCCTAGGAGTCATAGAAAACCATAGGTTTTAGAACGGATCGAATTCGATAAAAATTGCGCAAGTTATGCGTAAAATAGTGTCGTTAGAGCTCTGAGAAGTGAAATAACTATGTAAATGCAATTTTTATTGCATGGTTTGAGTTTAGTTGGTCATAATTAGTTAAATGAAGCTTAGCTATGAAAGAAAAACTAGCGTCGCTAAACCGAAACGAAAAAGTGCACAAAACGCGCACTAAAAGTGCCCGAAAACGGGCGTTTTCCTTAGATTTGACCTAGCAAACGATAATATTTTTCAACGAAATTTGATGTGTGACCATAATGGGAGATAAGTGAACCGTAGGAAAAAGAATAAAGGAAAACGGAGCCCCGAACAGTGCGCAGCAGTGCGTTCTGTTATGGGCTGTCATTTTCGCTTAAAAATATAATTTTTCGTTCCGAGCCTCTAACAAATATATGGACCGTGTGGGGGTATCCTTAGAGGTCTAAAACTGAAACCTTTGCATAGAAATCGGAGTTAGAGAGTCTCGGTTGAGTTAGAAACAAGTTAGGAGGTTTTATAGAGAAAAAGAGGTCATAGTTGAGATTTTTGACTTAAGATTGAGAATTGAGATTTGTCACTAATAATGATGAGAAAATGTTGTGTAGGTGATGAGCGCCTGAGCGACGTCCAAGAGCCTCTTCGAGACGCTTGACGCGGAGTGGCGCGGCTCCGAGGTAAATGGTTCGCCACTTATGATTGCTTAAATTCTATGTCAATACTTGATTGTTGTAATAAATATAGTCTCTAAGTAATAAATGAGAATGAGAATGATTTCTAATATTGAGGTTAAAGTTTGAGTGTATAGATTCCTATGGAATCTATATAGTAATTGAAATTAATGCTAAGTTGCATTTAAAAAGAGTTGAAATGAGAAAGTTTTCAAAGTTCCAAAACTAGTGAGTTTGTGCTTTTGCATTAAATAAGTTTAGTAGAAAAACTCATGTATATGCCTTAAAAGTTTATGAGATTTAGCGTTACGTGATGACGCAGAAAATTCCGTCTGTAGTCACTCAGATTATTGAAAAGTATAGCGCTACGTTGCGATGCAAACAATTCCGCACGTAGTTGGTTAATTGATAGTTAGCGCTACGTAGCGATGCAGTAAATTCCACTCGTAGTCGCCTAGAGTTTTATCACTACACTTGCGATGCAGAAAATCTCACATTGTAGTTGCTCAGTGATAAGACTTAGTGCCCTATGTGCGATGCAGTAAATTCCGTAACATAGTGGTTGAGATACCTCAGTAAGCTTCACGTTGGCGTTAGTTATAATCGCCCCTGATGGTTAGAATGTTTCAAGGATAGACATGGGAGTTTTGAAAGAAATCATAAAAACTTGAACAAATGGTAAATTGTCATGTTAGTGTATGTGATATTATATTTTCGTTGCACTAACTTGTTTGTTTATTTTGTAGCCTATTTACTTTCATTTTGTGCTACCGTCGGACGAGACGACGACCCTTTCACTTTATATATATATTTAGGTGGGCGAGTTGCACAAGACACTTGGATACATTTGTGTATATGTATTTGATATATTACATTTTGAATTACAATGATGTTTGAGATTGTAAATTTGTAAATATTCATGCATTTTATATATATGATGCATATATGCATATTGTGGACTTGAGTTCATGTTCACTTGTGATGAAAATATGATGAATAATGCTTGTTTGAGAAGAAAGAAGTTGGGAGGAAATTGAGATATAGTCGAAGTGTTGGTTTAATCGCAGGTAAATTTAGGTTTTATAAAAAATGCAGCTGTTATGTTGCTGAAAATTTTATAAAAGTATTTGAAATAGAATCGCGAAAATTTTTATCAATCCCAACCAATTAAAGAAAAATCATATCATTAAGATTGAAACGAGTAAACCGGTGTAACAAAGTTAAGGTTCGCTTCTCGGATTTCTTCGATCTGACGAGTCGGGTTCGATGAGTCCGTTGAAGTGTCCGGTAGGATCCTCCAGACAAGAGTCTAGATAAGGTCTGGGAAGGGTCCTGTTAAAGGAGGTGAGAGAAAAAAAAAGAAGAGAAGATAATTACCAGCATAGAATGGCAACCTAAATAGTCTGCTAGGTCTAAACTATTAAGGGCGTTATTCTCTAAAGCCCTAGTGTGGGTCAACATAATGTCAGACCAGTTGTCGATGAAGGATCTCAAGTATTTTCCCCTGGTCCGCTCTTGGGTCGAGGCCTAGCTGGTGGAGCAAAGCCCTCCATGACTTGTGCGACCTCAGGCTCTTTGCTTTTATCTATGCGACGTCGCTTGTTCGAGATAAGATCGCGCACTGTCTTTCTCTTTCTACCCTCGTTGGCACCAGTTTGGGTCTTATGAGGTGGGGTCACAGATTGAACTTCCCCCACCTCAGGTTCCAAGCTGAGGGCTGGGACCCGTGGAGGACTTACTACTAATGCAAAAGGCAGCACCTCGTTGAAAGCAACGACTTAAGGAGTTTTGGTCTTAGTAGGTCGCTTAGAAGGAGTAGCTGGAGAGGCTACAGGATCAACAGGTCGTTTTCGATGAGCTTTTAAAAGGGAGAGCTTTCCCATATCTGGAGCTCGTTCAAAGGCAGAAGCTGAAGCTGGTTGTGGAGCTGAATCTATGTGCGGAGACCGAGCTGGAGCTGGAGCTACTTGGGTGGGAGCTGAAATTGAAGCTGTTTGAGCAAAAGTTGAAAATGGATCTGCTTGAGCAAAAGTTGATGGAGCCGCTTGAGCTGGAGTTAGGGCTGGAATTTCTTAAGGGTCTGGAGCAAGAGCCTGATCTGCTGGTGAGGCGGGAACAGACTCTTCCTCACTATCAGTTTCAAACATAGAAGGAAGATCGAATTCTCTTGTGCTCCCTATGTCTTTCTTACAGTCCAACAGCTCGCTGTCACGAGGAGGAGCTAGCCCAAAAGTCACGAGAAGGTCGTTATCAAGCACGTTGCCAAGAATTGTCTCGTTTGAGTCTACAAGCGCCCTGATGACCCTTTCCTCTTTGTTGTTAAGGGTAGGTTTATCCCTTTTTATGTTTCTAAAACTGAGAATTTTACTCGCAAAAAAAAAAAAAAAAAAAAAGAAGACTTCAACTCGCCGGTATTCCCGTTTCTATCTACCTGGACTTAAAACAAAAGAAAAGTTGTCAAGATGTCTGAGGGAAGGGTAGGAAATGAAAAATCAGCTCGTCTTACAGGCCCCTACATTCGACTTGCTCTTTGCATCACCCTGGGGCAGGAGATTCTTATAATATGATTGACAAGTTGCGAGGTAACAGATTCCTTCTCATATTCCAACTTTTACGCCACCAGCACCTTCGATGCTGAAGAGGTAGCTAAGGACTTTTGGACTTAGGGGAAAGAAGGTTGTTTTTTAAGGAAAACTAAGGCTAATGACGCCAACTGCGAATACGAATTCATAGTCAGCTGGAATGGTGAAAGCTTGAACCTGTTCAGGAATTCTATGAGGTAGGTAGGAATTGGAAACCTGAGCCCGTGTTTCATATGTTAGGTACTAATGGCGATGTATCCTTTGGGAGGATAGCACGCATGGTCATCAGCAACAGTAGACATCACGCGGCGACCTTTGGGAATGTAGTATTCTAGAACAATTCCTCCCATCTCAGTATAGTCTATCTTGGAAAAATGGTGTATGAACACCTCGCGAGCTTGCCTCTCCTCGTGAGCTCATTGCTCCTCAGTGAGTTGACGGGCTATTGTTGGATTGGCTTGAGCTATAAATGTAAACCCCTAGCTTCGACTTATAAAGTCCCAACGTTAGAAGCTAAGTGAGGGAGATAATATAACTCTCTACATTTAATAGGTTGATAGTCATGGCCTCAGAAAGTATTAAATTAAGAGTACGACGAAATTCGTCGACCATAAAAAGTTTAGTAATGTGTCAATGAAAATCTAAGTTAGGAAATCCAAGATTTTAGTAAAGGATAATCGAATTAAAATTCGATTAAAAAGAGAGAGTCAAGGTAAATGAAACAAGCTTAGCGTTTGTAAAATAAATTCTAACGAAACGAGAATTAAATCAAATAAGAAACGAAAGAGACACGGGAGACCAAGAGGGGTGTTGCTGTGAGATAGCATCAAGAAAAGGAGATTTAAATGAAATTAATAAGGGTTGGGGCAAGATGCAAATAACAAGAGTTGATTAGTATAAATAACAAGACTTAAGCTGATTTTTCAGCAAACACAACAGCCCCTTTTAGTCATTAGTCGAGAGGATTCAAGAGAGAGAGAAGCAGCAGTCCTGTATCACCAAGGCAGAACAGATTTCATGAAAGGAAGAAGCCAAAAAGAAAAAGAAGGAGTCTTGAGCATTAGAAATAGTCCAGAACAGCAAAGAAGTCGAGTAAGAAGGCAGCAGCAGCTGCTGGTCGCGAGCAGAACCAGTCACGCGAGAACTGTCGCGAATGGGGGGCTGTTGGCTGCGAACTGCAGCAGCTGGACAGCCAAGGACGAGGAAGGAGGTGCTCTAGCCGTTGCTGGACGTGGGAGGTGCGAACAGAGGCAGAACCAGACGAGCAGAATGCGAGCTGGTCACAAGTAGAACAGCGAAGCACAACCGCGAGCAGAACCGCGACAAGGCTGGTCGGTCAGGAAAGAAGGGAGAAGAACCACCACCTAAGTTGCTTTCCAAGCCCTCAAACATCCTTCTTAGACTCCTCTAAACTCTCTAAACTAAGAACAAAGTAAGATTTCAGCTTGATTTTCTTTGGTGTTCTGCAGAAACGAAAATGGTGACAGTGAAGGGAAAAAACAATAATTGTTTTTATAAAATAAAGATTTGCGGAACATTTAGTTTTAAAAATTTTTAGAAAACTCAAGAACCCTAGATCCATAAAAAAATGAAATAAAATAACAAAACTAAATAAAGATCGAATCTTGTACCTTTTGTATTGATCTCTGTGGATTGCTCACCACCTTGCCTTCCTTGATATGACTCTACACCAAGAAACAAGTGAGTGGGCACAATTATATAGAATTGTGCTCACTTTCTATTGATTTCTTTTCTCAAAAGAACAAACAATATATGTAAGAGGTGAGAATAGGTTTTTGTTTTAAAGAACGTAAAACAAAACCTAAGTATAACTTCTGTTAGGAAAAGAATACTATTTCTTTTCTATTTATAGGCAACCAATTAGGGTTTTAATTAATCAAAATTAATATTAAACCCCAAGTTTATTAAAATTAAACTTTTGCCCATATAACATAATCAATTCACAATTAATTCATGTTATATTTTGTAATCATACTTGTGGCCTATAATTAATTCATAATTAATTTATACTCGGTCACAACTAAGAATTGAATTCAAGACCTCTTATAAAATTAATTAAATAATTATTAATTCATAATTCATAATTAACTAATTAATAATTT
Organism: Litchi chinensis; assembly: GCA_019925255.1. Classification (NCBI taxonomy): domain Eukaryota; kingdom Viridiplantae; phylum Streptophyta; class Magnoliopsida; order Sapindales; family Sapindaceae; genus Litchi; species Litchi chinensis. The sequence goes on along the minus strand of CM034461.1, from coordinate 22,635,517 downwards.
GAATAATCAATATTACTCAAATACGAAGTGAACACATATTTTGCTACTTATGTAACAACTATAATTGGACGATCCAATTACAATATTCTATATACACGTTTCTTATAGTGAAATGAGCTATCAAGGGGACCTGATGGACCTACAGTTTTGAGCTCCAATAATATCGAAATTATTAATTAAACTCTTTAATTAAATAATTCACTATTATTAATCTTAGAGTTACTCCACTAAAAACCTAAGATTGCACTCTCAAAACTATAGATGTTTTTATACAATTTGAAATTTTCAGTGTCCATTGATATAATCACTACATATGATTTGACCCTCCACAAATAGTTCATAATTAGAGCTAGGTCATAATGTCCGTTATACCCCTCTAATTATATCTTGATCCTTAAGTACCATTGATTCTCTAATGAACAATATATTCATAACAACTTATGAATTTATCTTTCCGTTTACATATGAACAGAAAGTTGAGTGCTCTTATTGTTCAAGACCTGAATCAACCCTTAAGAGAACTATTTCTCTACTTCTCGCAAGAAGGAGTGGATTCCACTATTGTATAGAATGTTCCCAGCTACTTACTAAATCATATCCCCAAAGTACGAAGTTATTGATCGAGCATCTATATCGATCTCACCCATGTAAATCAAAGGACATAACTCAACAAACAGGAGTCCATAATACACTCAGGATTAAGATCAATTCATATATGATCATCTAGTCGATAAATATAAATCTCTAAGTTTAACGGATATTAATTAGAGACTCATGTTTATCGTGGTCCAGTCTTATATAATCTTTATTATATAAGGTGCCTCCATTTCCATGTCACTACATGAATAGTCTCGGATAAAACTATTGTACCGAATACAAAATGGACCGCAACTGTAGATTTACCACAAACAAAGTACCCAGCTTCGTTTCCTTTCTACGGACTCTTTAGATTACTTCTCTCAAACTAAATCCGCTTGTATATAACACTTATATACTTAGTTTGAAAATACATCAGTAATCAATGATGTTTCTCATGACATATATAATTTTTGCAAAATATATAAATTGAATAAAATGAATACTTTATTATTATTTATTAAAACCGTTTACATAATTACAAGCTCTTAGGGCACAAAACCCAACAATCTCCCATTTGCCCTAGAGCAGATGGGACATATCTCGTAATCCTAGACCCTCTAGATGACCTTCAAACACTTTAGCCGTTAAGGTCTTGGTAAACGGATCAGCAAGGTTGTCTTGTGATGCAATCTTCATCACGTTTGTATCTCCTCTTTGTACAATCTCCCTAATAAGATGATATTTCCTCTCTATATGCTTCCCTCGCTTGTGACTTCTTGGTTCTTTGGAATTAGCCACTGCACCACTATTATCACAATAAAGGGTGAGTGGTTTATCCATATCTGGAACAACTTCCAGATCAGTCAAGAATTTACGTAGCCATACCGCTTCTTTAGCTGCTTCACAAGCTGCTACATATTCAGCTTCCATAGTGGAGTCAACAATGCAAGATTGCTTAACACTCCTCCATACAATGGCTCCACTACCGAGAGTAAATACTGATCCGGACGTGGATTTTCTAGAATCCTTATCCGATTGAAAATCAGAATCTGTATATCCTAATGGGATCAAATCCTCTCCAAAATACACTAGCATATAGTTTCTCGTTCTCCGAAGATACTTAAGAATATGTTTTACAGCCATCCAGTGATCAAATCCTGGATTAGATTGATAACGACTAACTATTCCCACCAAATAGCATATATCCGGTCTCGTGCATAACATAGCATACATGAGACTGCCTACTGCAGAGGCATAGGGAATCCGTCTCATATCCTCAATTTCTTGAGGTGTCTTAGGACACTGTTCCTTAGACAAATGAACTCCATGACGAAAAGGTAAAAGCCCTTTCTTAGAGTTCTGCATCGAAAATCGCATAAGAATCTTATCGATATACGATGCTTGAGACAGCGCTAACAGTTTGTTCTTACGATCTCGTATTATTTGGATCCCAAGGACATAACTGGCCTCTCCCAAATCTTTCATTTGGAATTGGCTAGCGAGCCAGCTCTTTACATCTGACAATACTCCTATATCATTCCCAATGAGTAAAATATCATCAACGTAAAGTACAAGGAAAACCACTTTCTTATCGATAATCCTTTTGTATACACAAGGCTCATCAATATTTTGCTCAAAACCATAAGATTTGATCGAAGTATCAAACCTTATATTCCAAGATCAAGATGCTTGCTTAAGTCCATAAATGGACCTTTGCAACTTGCAAACCTTTTGCTCTTGACCTTAGGTCACGAATCCATCTGGTTGCACCATATAGATACTTTCATCAAGACTACCATTTAAAAATGCAGTCTTGACGTCCATTTGCCAAATCTCATAGTTGAGACATGCGACAATGGATAGAAGAATCCGAATGGACTTAAGCATAGCTACTGGCGAGAAAGTTTCCTCATAGTCAACTCCCTCTTTCTGGGTATAACCCTTTGCCACTAGTCTAGCTTTAAAGGTCTCTACCTTTCCATCCACTCCTCTCTTCCTCTTGTAGATCCACTTACAACCTATAGGTTTTATCTCATCTGGTTGATCCACAAGTTCCCAAACTGAGTTAGAGTATATAGACTCCATCTCGAGATTCTTTGCTTTAAGTTATTCCTCCTTATCAGAATCCTCCATTGCATTTTGATATGTCAATGGATCATCTATTCTCTCATCGGAGATAGCGATTTGTGCCTCTCCAATCTCTCTGTAGCGGATTGGTGGTCTAATAATCCTCTCACTACGACGAGATAGTAGATGATTCTGATGAGAATCTATCTGACGTTCAGAAGTGGTCTGAATTATGTCTTTGTCAACAACTGTTGACGGGGTACTATTTGACCCAGGAAGTAACTCCTCAAGTACAACTTTACTTCGAGGTTTGTAATCTCTCATATAGTTCTCTTCAAGAAAAGTAACGTTTGTCGATACAAACACTTTGTTTTCTTCAGGACTATAAAAGAGACCGCCCCTAGTTTCTTTGGGATAACCTACAAATAGGCAAACTTTTGAACGTGGTTCCAGCTTCCCAGTCTTGTTCTTCAGCACATGTGCTGGACACCCCCATATGCGAAAATGTCGTAAACTAGTTTTACGGTCTTTCCACAACTCTAAAGGTGTCTTTGGAACTGACTTAGATGGTACGACATTCAAAATATACATTGCAGTTTGCAATGCATATCCCCAAAATGAACTAGGTAATGATGAGAAACTAAACATAGATCTCACCATGTCCAAAAGGGTCCGATTTCTCCTTTCTGCAACACCATTCTACTGAGGTGTTCCAGGAGCAGTCAATTGGGATAGAATCCCATGCTCAAGCAAGTAATCCTCAAACTCTGTATCGAGATACTCGCCTCCACGATCTGATCGTAGAGATTTCAATGTTTTACCTAATTGATTTTCAACTTCAGCTCGAAATTCTTTGAACTTTTCAAAAGTTTCTGATTTTCGTTGCATTAGGTAAACATACCCATATCTTGAATAATCATCAATAAAAGTGACGAAATATTCATAACCGCCTCTAGCTTTAACATTCATAGGACCACAGACGTCCGAATGTATAAGCTCTAACGGTTCCTTAGCTCTAAGCCCTTTTTCCAGTAAAAGGTTTTTTGGTCATTTTACCTTCTAGACATGATTCACAAACAGGTAAAGTACCGATCTTTAACTCATTTAAATGTCCGCTCTTTACAAGTCTGTTTAATCTGTCAAGGTTAATATGATCAAGTCTTAGATGCCAAAGATATGTGTCATCGTTTTGAGAAATCTTTTGTCGTTTTGTTTTTGGTTTTTCAACCTTAAACATTTCAGTATTAAGCAGTGGTTTATGCATTAACAGTCTTAACACATATAAATCATTTTCTTGCATCCCTGAACAAATATCCAATCCATTTCTAGAAATAATAACATATTTATTATAAAAAGAAACAGAATAATTAAATTCCAAAAGTTTAGATACAGAAATCAAATTTCTCTTAAAACCTGGAATAAAATAAACATTGTTCAATGCAATAAAACAATTATTATTAAAACTAAGTCTAACTTCTCCCACTGCCTTTGCTGAAACGACTTCCCCAGTCCCGACTTGCATGTTGAACTCACCCTTATCAAGTTGCCTATATGAATCAATCAATTGTAAAGAAGAACAAACATGATTAGTGACTCCTGAATCAATTATCCAAGGGGATGAATCATCCTCCACTAAACAAGATTCAATGACTAGTAAATCACATATACATTTCATCTTCTTCTCTTCGAGCTCCTTGAGGTACTTAGGATAGTTCCTCTTCCAATGCCCATCAACACCACAATGGAAATATTTTCCTTTGAGCTTGGTGGCCTTGGAGCCCTTTTCATCAGCTTTGACCCATTTCTCATAGGCCTCGCGCACAGCGCGTGCAGCATTTTCTGCTGGTTGGGGAGGACAAGGCTGAGTCGTGACAAATTTAAGGTCTTCACAGACCAGGACTGCGTTCATGTTACTTTTCCATTTGACATAATTTTCTCCATTAAGCTTATCATTAGCTAAAATAGAAATCAACGGAGATACCATTGCTGAAAATAAATAAAATACAAGACATTTAATATCATTTTGCAAAAATCAATATCATGTGACTTTGGCATAAAATTAAACGTGATGCATGATACACGAATAATGAATTAGAAAATACCCTAAAAATAATTACTATGCCACGATAATCTAACATTCCACAAATAAGTGCCGCCGTAGGGTAGGTCAAATATTTGTATGTTAGACTGAGACATTCTCAATTAAATAATATAACAAAATAACTCTTATTCCTATATTATTTAACTACCGTTTTTCGGTCAGGAAAATAGTTAACAATTAATTATTTCCTTTATAAGTGTAACCCATCATTTCGGATTCCATTGACTTAACTCGAGAATTGCCACCGTAGGGTAGGTCAATCCCAAGATACATCTAGGAATCCTATCAATTAGGAAGTCAACCTTGATCAACTTAAATGGACACCACCCGTAGGGGGACGATAACAAAGCCGTCTCGAGGCGCCTTTAAGTTTCACGGTGTTGAACTAATGATGGAGACCGCAGGATATATTGTCATATATCCCTCTCCCACTCACTATTTTAGGATTAGGGTTTTCTATTAAAAATTCTAGTAATCATCTTAGATTATTAACAACTAAAAGGATAATCTAAATTACTAAGAATTTATGAGTTACTAAAGTTCATAACTTATTAACACTTAATGAATTACCGAATTTTTAACACTTAAAAATCTAATTCAATTTATAAATCTATCTAAATAATCAAAATTATAAAGACTAGATTTTAGCATGAAGTTACCAGATTTTAACTAATTAAAATCTAATTCACATTATGAATGCCAATTATTGAAAACATATTTCTAATTTGAAACCTATGATTTTCCACTAAAATCAATTCAAATTATTTAAGAGGCATTCTATGTATTATTCTACTATTTATACTAATAAACAATTTAATAGTAAAATAAAATAATACATATGATGCATATCATGTTATAATGCAGTGAGTAGGCACTCTCTATTCTATATGACATATTTTATGCATGGTCATGTTATCAACAAATTATTCAATCATCGCATGATAAATAATTTAAATAAACAACATGTGTATGACCGGGTTCTTTGATTTTAACAACCTAAATTTAATTTCAAGATTACATAAATTAACCAAGGCATTCCTTGGCCTTCACTTGTAGTTTTCATAGTCTTCGAGGTATTCATGGGCTTTAAAAGTCTTCATGGGCTCTCTTGGGCTCAAAATTAAATCCAATTTAATAATTAAGAACATCCATCAAATGGATTGGGCTAAAAGCCCATTTCTTTATTTTCAAACCCAATAAATATATAAAACACAAACTTAAGGGCTGCTAAATATATATATATATATATATATTCTGCCGAGTGTCGCACATATACCAGGGCAATTTCTAAAGATGCACTGTGTGCAACGTCTAAACATGCTCTGTGTGCAACAATTGCACATACAGTGTAACGAATACATGCATATGCTGTGCAAACAGCAACCATGCATTGCAATAGGTGCACAAAAAACAAAACAAAATTAAGTCATCTGTGCGCTCCTATTTGCATTACACTTGTATATATATATATTTTATACAATAAACAATTGCATTCTTCTTTGACTTTTATGCATGACACATAAACAAATACAACAATTGTAATTTTTTTATGTTTTGTCTTTTGTGCACGACGTACAAAACAATTTCAATTTTGTCAGTGCAACAATTTGACTTTTCAATACATTACACAAATAACTCGTGCTTGAGCAATCGATGTTTGTCCACAGTTTTCAGTACATCACATGTACTGCCAAAACTATTGTCACACTGTTTGTGCATCACATACTCATGACTTACTCTTAGCAGCGCACATTCGGCCTTTTACAAACTAGTCATACTGGTCTGTATAAACGCAACCACCAGCCCATATCTAGTCGCACAATCGAATTGGACAGTAAACTGGTTCACAACCAGTGCACCCAATCATGCACCTGGTCTGTCGTGCACCACATGCACTACAGGTACATGTTCGTTGCATTCGTTCGCCGTCTCTTGCGTATCTAATATGCACACTGGTTCAAAACCAGCGCACCGATCTGAATAATTAACTAGATAAAAAACATACGTTTCAATCACAATATTTCCGCCCAAATCAGCAGCCAATTCACGGAAAATATAAAAAACCCTAAAACTATGAATTACAACAATAATTGCCACAAACGGCTTACAATTTTAATCAAATTAAAATAATCAAAGAACCATACAATTAACGATCATACCATGTAATCTCCATTCATCAAACATAAATACAAAATATATCATATCATAATCAAATCAAATAAATAATAGTGTCTACTCAATGACATACAAATCAATACAAAACATATTATTTTAAAATCACTGTTTTATTGGAACCTAGGCTCTGATATCAATCGAAGGGAAAAAACAATAATTGTTTTTATAAAATAAAGATTTGCGGAACATTGAGTTTTAAAATTTTTTAGAAAACTTAAGAACCCTAGATCCATAAAAAAATGAAATAAAATAATAAAACTAAATAAAGATCGAATCTTGTACCTTTTGTATTGATCTCTGTGGATTGCTCACCACCTTGTCTTCCTTGATATGACTCTACACCAAGAAACAAGTGAGTGGACACAATTATATAGAATTGTGCTCACTTTCTATTGATTTCTTTTCTCAAAAGAACAAACAATATATGTAAGAGGTGAGTATAGGTTTTTGTTTTAAAGAACGTAAAACAAAACCTAAGTATAACTTCTGTTAGGAAAAGAATACTATTTCTTTTCTATTTATAGGCAACCAATTAGGGTTTTAATTAATCAAAATTAATATTAAACCCCAAGTTTATTAAAATTAAACTTTTGCCCATATAACATAATTAATTCACAATTAATTCATGTTATATTTTGTAATCATACTTGTGGCCTATAATTAATTCATAATTAATTTATACTCGGTCACAACTAAGAATTGAATTCAAGACCTCTAATAAAATTAATTAATTAATTATTAATTCATAATTAATAATTAACTAATTAATAATTTGAATAATCAATATTATTCAAATACCAAGTGAACACATATTTTGCTACTTATGTAACAACTATAATTGGACGATCCAATTACAATATTCTATATATACGTTTCTTATAGTGAAATGAGCTATCAAGGGGACCCGATGGACCTACAGTTTTGAGCTCCAATAATATCGGAATTATTAATTAAACTCTTTAATTAAATAATTCACTATTATTAATCTTAGAGTTACTCCACTAAAAACCTAAGATTGCACTCTCAAAACTATAGATGTTTTTATACAATCTGAAATTTTCAGTGTTCATTGATATAATCACTACATATGATTTGACCCTCCACAAATAGTTCATAATTAGAGCTAGGTCATAATGTCCGTTATACCCCTCTAATTATATCTTGATCCTTAAGTACCATTGATTCTCTAATGAACAATATATTCATAACAACTTATGAATTTATCTTTCCGTTTACATATGAACAGAAAGTTGAGTGCTCTTATTGTTCAAGACCTGAATCAACCCTTAAGAGAACTATTTCTCTACTTCTCGCAAGAAGGAGTGGATTCCACTATTGTATAGAATGTTCACAGCTACTTACTAAATCATATCCCCAAAGTACGAAGTTATTGATCGAGCATCTATATCGATCTCACCCATGTAAATCAAAGGACATAACTCAACAAACAATAGTCCATAATACACTCAGGATTAAGATCAATTCATATATGATCATCTAGTCGATAAATATAAATCTCTAAGTTTAACGGATATTAATTAGAGACTCATGTTTATCGTGGTCCAGTCCTATATAATCTTTATTATATAAGGTGCCTCCATTTCCATGTCACTACATGAATAGTCTCGGATAAAACTATTATACCGAATACAAAATGGACCGCAACTGTAGATTTACCACAAACAAAGTACCCAGCTTCGTTTGCTTTCTACGGACTCTTTAGATTACTTCTCTCAAACTAAATCCGCTTGTATATAACACTTATATTGTAAACTCCTAGCTCCGACTTCTAAAGTCCCAACGTTAGAAATTCAGTTAGAGAGATAATATATAACTCTCTACGTTTAATTGATTTAATTTCATAGCCTCCGAAATTTATTCATTTAAAATAAGAAGAAATTCGTCGTATTAGAAAGTTTAGTAACGTCCCAATGAAAATCCAAGTTAGGAGATCCAAGATTTTAGTAAAGAATAATCGAATTAAAATTCGATTAAAAAGAGAGAATCAAGATTAATAAAATAAGCTTAGCATTTTAAAAAAAAAATAAATTCTAGCTAGACGAGATTTAAAATCAAACGAGAAACGAATTAAACACGGGAGACCAAGAGGGGTGTTGCCATGAGAGAGCTTTAAGAAAAGGAGATGAGAAAGAAATTAAAAAGAGTTGGGGCAAGATGTAAATAACAATAGTTGATGAGTATATAAGCCAACACTTAGCTGATTTTTCAGCAGAAATTACAGCCATTCAGTCATCAACAGTCGCCAACCGAGAAGAGTTGAGAAGAACCGTGAGAGAGAGAGAGACCAGCAAGTGTTTCAGCCCTGAACCATGAGAGAAGAACCAAGAGAAGAGAAGTAAAGGGCTGCTGGTCGAGCAAGAAGGCAGCAGCTGAACCAAAACAGTCCAGACGTGGAAGCAGAAGCAAGGTCGCGAGCTGGACGAGAGCAGATCTGTCCGTGCGAGGAATTGACGCGAGTTCGGGCAGGACAGCTCATGTGAGGGCGATCCAAGGCAGTAAAATTGCAGTACCTGGGCAACAAAGGAAGAGGACGAGCAAAAGAAGGAGAGGTGCAGGTCTGGTCGAGCAGAAACGCACCAGAACGCGAGCTGAATCGCGAGCGCATCCGCGAGCAGAATCGCGACGAGCTGGTCGGCCAGGGAAGAAAGAACCTCCCAACCAGCCTTCCATCCCCTCAATCCACCTCTTAGGGTCCCTAGTAAGTCATCCAAACTCTCCAAGCAAGCTCTAAGTGAGATTACAATTCATTTTGCTTTAACTTGTTGCTGAAACAAAACAGAAATTGTGACAGCTCTTGTTGTTGTTGTTATTATTGATTTAGTTGATAGATTGCTTTTAAATCTTGCTAGAACATCATGTGAGTGTTATGGACTCATGAGAGATGATTGTTGTGTGTAATTGATGCCTTAAAATGATGTATAAGGGCTGTTATACCCACCCTCAAAAATAGAACCGAAAATGGTAGATATTGCACACCAAGTGATTGAAAAAAGTCTTGAGTGAATTTTGAGCACTCTAATGACCAAGTGAGATTTAAGTATGTATTAGAAACTTGTAGGGCAGTAGTTAGACCTTAAAATTTGATGGTTTTGAAACCAATTTAAAGTCTCAAAGAGGTTAGAAAAATTTAGAGAAGTGTTTAGAGATTTCAAAGGCATTGTTGTAACAAAAAAAGTGGATTCCCGAGCTCAAATTTGAGCTAGAGGAGACCTGACCATATTTGGCTTATTTGAGGGTGTTCTACACCTCAAATGATGCCTAGGAACCATAGAAAACCATAGGTTTTGGAACGGATCGAATCCGATAAAAATTATGCAAGTTATGCACAATATTGTGCCGTTAGAACTCTGAGAAGTGAAACAGTTAGCCAAATGCAATTTTTATGACACGAAATGAGTTTAGTTAGTCATTATAAGTTAAATGAAGCTTAGTTATGGAATAAAATCTAGCGTCACTAACCCGAAACCAAGAGTTTGCAAAACGGGCACTTAATTGCGCCCGAAAGTGTCCAAAACGGACGTTTTCCTTAGATTTGACATAGCAAACGATAATATTTCTCAATGAAATTTGTCATGTGACTAGAATGTGATGTAAGTGAGCCGTAGGAAAAAGAACGAAGGAAAACGGAGCCCCGAGCAGCAGGTTACCATCTGTTCTGTCAAGGGCTGTCCATTTTAATTAAAATTGTGATTTTTCGTTTTAAGCCTCCGACAAGTAAACGGACTGTGTGGGGACATCCCTAGGGGTCCAAAACTAAAAATTTTCCACAAAAATCAGGATTTGAGAGTCTCGGTTGAATTAGAATCGAGTTAAGAGCTATATAGAGAAAATTGGGCATAGTTGGGAATTCTAGCGTATAGTTGAGAAATGGAGGTTTTTGTTAATAGTAATAAAGAGAACTTGTTGTGTAGGTGACGAGCGCGTGAGCGGCGTCCAGGAGCCTCGTCGAGACGCTTGACGCGGCCTTGAGGTAAGTGGTTCGCCACTTAATAGTTTTTTAAATGGTCATGCAAATTCTTGATGATGTTAAATGACTATAGTAACTATGTAATAAAGGAAATCGGAAATAATATATAATGATATAGTTAAAAGTTAAGCGTATGGATTCCTATGTAATCCATATGTTTCTAGAAAATGATTATGAGTTGTATGTAGAGAAAATGAACTAAGAAAGCTTTCAAGATTTTCAAACTAAAGTCATTTGTGCTTTTTGCACTTAAAGTAATTGATTATGAAAACTCATGTGTATACCTTATAAGTTTATGAAATTTAGCGTTACGTGACGACGCAGAGAATTCCGTCCGTAATCGCTCAGTTTATAGAAAAGTATAGCGCTACGTTGCGATGCAGGCAATTCCGCACGTAGTTGGTTAGTTGACAGTTAGCGCTACGACGCGATGCAGTAAATTCTGCTCGTAGTTGTCTAGAGATTCAGCACTACATTTGCGATGCAGAGAATTCCGCATTGTAGTTGTTCAGTGAATAGTTTGGCGCCTTACGTACGATGTAATAAATGCCGTAACGTAGTGGTTGAGACACATTAGTAAGCTTCACGTTGGCGTTAGCTAAAATCGCTCGTGATGGTTAGAACGAGTCAAGGATACACATGGAAGAATTTAAAGAAATTGTAAAACTTGAGTTAATAACGAATTATTATGTTAGTGTATGTGATATTGTATATCCTTGTTGCACTAACCTCTTGTTTATTTTGTAGCTTATTGAGTTTTGTTGCGTGCCGCCGTCGGACGAGATCGCGGTCTTTTGATGGTATATATATTCATAGGTGGGCGATCGTGCAAAACGCTTAGAAACATTTTGTATATGTATATTTTGATCGTGAATGATGTTGAAATTGTAAAATATAAATATATTCATGCATACTACATATATATATGATTCATGTATGTATACTTGGCATTAAAGTTGTTGTTTATGCTTATGGAAATGTGATGGATATTGCTTGGTTGTGGATATAGAAGTTGGGAGGTTTTCAGAAATAGTCAAAGTGTATTTTCATGACAGGTGAAATTTTTGGTTTATAAAAAATGCAGCCGTTATGCTGCCGAATTTTTTATAAAATAAATTTGAAATAGAATAAAAGAAAAGTTTATCCCTCCCAACCAGTTACAAATAAAATTAAATCACTAAGTTTTAACGAATAAACCGGATACAGAAAGATAGGGTTCGCTTCCCGGATGTCTTCGATCCGACGAGTCGGTTTCGATGAATCCGTTGAAGTGCCCGACAGGATCCTTCAAACGAGAGCTTAGATAAGGTCTGGGAAGGGTCCTGTCATATATACTTAGTTTGAAAATACATCAGTAATCAAGGATGTTTCTCATGACATATATAATTTTGCAAAATATATAAATTGAATAAAATAAATACTTTATTATTATTTATTAAAACCGTTTACTTAATTACAAGCTCTTAGGGCACAAAACCCAACAGACAGCTTGTGTAATTGTGGTTGTATTTTGTTGAATCTTGCTTTTAAACCTTAATAAAACTTTATATGATTGTTATAGAATCATCAATGAGGAGTTTTGAGTGTAATAGCTGCCATAGAATGATGTAAATGGGCTTTCATACCCTCCCTTAAAGTAGAAACCGAAAATGGTTACACACGCACTCTAAGTTTATGATAAAAGTTGTGAGTGAAATTTGAGCAATTAATTGACCAAGTTAGAGTTATGTATGTATTAGAGACTTGAAGGGCAGTAGCTAGACCTTAAAATTAAGTGGTTTAGAACCCAAGTTGAGTACAAGAAAGGGGTTAGAAGAGTTAGAAAATTTTTAAAACTTCAAAAGAGTAGTTTCAACAAGATTAGTGATTCCCGAGCTCAAATTTGAGCTAGAGGAGACCTGACCATATTTGGCTTATTTGGGGGTGTTCTACACCTCAAATGATGCCTAGGAACCATAGAAAACCATAGGTTTTGGAACGGATCGAGTCCGATAAAAATTGTACAAGTTATGCACAATATAGTGCTGTTAGAGCTTTGAGAAGTGAAACGGCTAGCTTAATGCAATTTTTATGGCATGAAATGAGTTTAGTTAGTCATTATTAGTTAAATGAAGCTTAGTTGTGGAAGAGAATCTAGCGTCGCTAATCCGAAACACAAAGTTTACTAAACGGACATTAAAACGCGCCCGAAAGTGTCCAAAACGGACGTTTTCCTTAAATTTGACTTAGCAAACGATAATATTTTTCAACGAAATTTGACATGTGACTAGAACGTGAGATAAGTGAACCATAGGAAAAACAACAAAGGAAAACGGAGCTCCGAGCAGCATGTTATCGCCTGTTCTGTTATGAGCTGTCCGTTTGAATAAAAATGTGATTTTCCGTTTTAGGCCTATATCAAGTAAACGGATCACGTGGGGGTATCCCTTAGGGTCCAAAACTAAAAATTTTGTACAAAAATCGGGATTAGAGAGTCTCGATTGAATTAGAAACAAGTTAGGAGCTATGTAAAGGAAAATAGTCATAGTTGAGAATTTCTAAAGTATAGTTAAGAATTGAGTTTTGTTGTGAGCAATGATGAGAACATGTTGTGTAGGTGACGAGCGCGTGAGCGGCGTCCAGGAGCCTCATCGAGACGCTTGACGCGGAGCGACGCGGCCTTGAGATAAGTGGTTCGCCACTTAATAGCTTTTTAAATTGTTATGCCAATTCTTGATTATGTTAAATGAATGTAGTAGCTAAGTAATGAATGAAATTGAAGATGATATTTAATGATGTAGTTAAAGTTTAAGCGTATGGATTCTTATAGAATCCATATGTTATTAGAAAGTGATACGAGTTGCATGAAAAGAGAATAAAATGAGAAAGTTTTTAGAAGATATAAAACTATTGAGTTTGTGCTTTTGCACTTAAAGAAATTGATTATGAAAACCCATGTGTATACCTTATAAGTTAATGAGATTTAGCGTTACGTGACGACGCAGAGAATTCCGTCCGTAATCGCTCAGTTTATAGAAAAATATAGCGCTATGTTGCGATGCAGACAATTCCGCACGTAGTCGATTAGTTGTTAGTTAGTGCTACGAAGCGACGCAGTGAATTCCGCTCGTAGTCACCTAAAGTTTAGCACTACATTTGCGATGCAAAAAATCCGGCATTGTAGTTGTTCAGTGATGAGTTTTAGCGCCCTACGTACGATGCAGTAAATTCCGTAACGTAGCGGTTGAGATACATTAGTAAGCTTCACATTGGCGTTAGTTATAATCGCCCGTGATAGTTAGAACGAGTCAAGGATACACATGGAAGAATTTAAAGAAATTGTAAAACTTGAATAAATGACGAATTCTTATGTTAGTGTATGTGATATTATATATCCTTGTTGCACTAACCCTTTGTTTATTTTGTAGCTCATTTGTTGTATTGCGTGCCGTCAGACGAGACTGCGATCTTTTGTTTGCATATACATTGATAGGTGGGCGATTGCGCAAGACATTTGTATATACTTTTTGTATATGTATTTAATCAATTATGATTTGAATTACAATGATAAGGAGATTGTAAAATTGTAAATTATTCATGCATTTATTACCAATGGTGCATGTCTACTTATTTTGTATTTGAGTTTATTGTTGATGCCTATGGAATTTGTGATGAATGGTACATGTTTGTAGATATAGAAGTTGAGAGGTTTTAAGAAATAGTCGAAGTGTTATTTTATTTACAGGTGAAATTTTGGTTTATAAAAAACGCAACCGTTATACTGCCGAAATTTTTTAAAAAATGAATTTGAAATAGAATAAAAAAAGGTGTTTAACACTCCCAACCAGTTTAAAGAAAAATCAAATCACTAAATTTTAACGAGAAAACCGGAGTAGTAAGTTAGGGTTTGCTTCTCGGATGTCTTCGACTCGACGAGTCGGTTTCGATGAGTCCGTTGAAGTGCCCGGCAGGATCCTCCAGACAAGAGTTTAGATAAGATCTGGGAATGGTCCTGTCAAGTTGGTATCAGAGCCTGGTTCTCGTTCAGTTAAGAAAAAGTTTTTAGAAAGAAAGTTTTAAAAGAAAAGTTGAGTTATTTCGCATGAATTATGCGTCAATAATGCATAAACTAAAGCATGAGTTTTATTGCTCGATTTGAGCATGTTATGAGTATGCATAAGATTTTGAATTTATATTGCATGGAATTATCATGCCAGATTTTATTGCATTAGTTTGCTGAATATCAAATTTTGATTTTTGTGGCTATTAGTGTACTAGTACACCCTTAGCTATGCAGCGTAGAGATCGTCCGAGGACGAGACGGGTAGCCACAGAGGTACCCCCATCACAGGAGGAGCATGTTAACGAGTCCGTCAATGTGCCAGAGAGCTCATCCCATCTTGAGCCATCTCAGCTAGTAGGATCAGAGCCTGCCCCAGGACCTATTCCAAGGCAGATGGAGCAAATGGCTCAAATGCTAGCAGCGGCCCTTCAGCAGCCGCGGGAGTCTGGGATATCGATTGAGCGCGCCCGTAAGTTAGGCGCGAAGCCGTATGATGGTAGCGGAGATCCCGAGAGAGCGTTGTCTTGGCTAGAGGCAAACGAGGAGGTCTTTCAGATGATGGGGTGTACAGAGGAGCAGATGGTCTCCTATTCTGCCTTTCTACTTAAAGATCGTGCCAAAGACTGGTGGAAGGTGCATCAGAGAGCCCACTCAGAGGGAGTCACCTGGGCCGAGTTTAAGAGGGAATTCACAGATAGATTTTTTCCCAAAAGCTATAAAGATGCTAAAGTACAAGAATTTTATAGATTGGAGCAGGGGGACTCCTCAGTGCCAGAATATGAGAAGAAGTTTTCAGAGTTGATCGGCCTAGTTCCGTTCTTTACAGAGAATGAGGAAGAGAAGATCAACAGGTTTATGGCAGGTCTTAACCCCGCAGTTAGGACCATCGTCACATCTGCAGCACACACTAGATATGGGCAGCTGGTGGAGGCAGCCACCAGAGTAGAGCAGAGCGCACAGACCGCTTTGGAGTCAAAGTCGAAATTCAGTCAGAAGCGGAGCTGGACCGATAGCCATCAGGGAGAGTCCAGCAAGGTGCCCAAGAGTGTGCAGCGCTCAGCAGGGTCACAGAGTCGACAGCAGAGTCAGAGACCCCAGACCAGTCAGAGTTCTTTTCGGTCATCAACAGGGTCCAGGAGCCAGCAGAGCTGGAGGAGCCGACTAGTTTGTGCTAGATGTGGCTGGTTACACCACGGTGAGTGCCTTCAGAGCAAGACCGGGTGCTTCAGGTGTGGACAGGAGGGCCACTTTATGAGAGACTGTCCCAGTGCAGTAGCGTCGAGTCCATCAGAGGCTAGATCAGCAGTTCAGGGGCAGACTAGTGGGAGCCGTGGACCCGATAGGGGAGGCCCCCAGACTGGAGGAGCTACTAGTGCATGGCAGCCTAGTGGCGGAGCAGGTAGAGACATACCCCCCAGAGGACAGACTGGTAGACCTCCTAGAGCACCGACAAGTAGACCTCGCAGTCAGGCCGCCAGAGTATATACAGTGACCCAGCAGGTGACAGATGCGACACCAGATGTGGTCACAGGTACCATCTCTTTATTTGATATTGATGCTCATGTATTGGTGGACCCAGGAGCCACCCATTCTTTTATTTCTCGAGAGTTCATAGATAGAGTTGGGATAGAGTTGAGTTCGACTAAGTGTAGCATGGTAGTGTCACTTCCTACAGGTGATTCGCTTATTGCGGATAGAGTCTATATGGGAAGTAAAGTGACTATAGCAAGTCATGAGTTCGAGGCTAATCTAATAGTACTCGATATTCATGACTTTGATATCATTTTGGGCATGGATTGGTTATCCAAGCATCGCGCGACTGTAGATTGCTATAGAAAAGAGGTTCAGTTCAGCAAGCCTGGGGAACCAGATGTGGTCTTTTGTGGAAAGCGAAAAATACTCTCTACAAGCTTAGTAAGCGTGCTCCGAGCAAACAAGATGCTCCGTAAGGCATGCCAGGGATACTTGGTGTATGCCATAGAAGCTGACAGTACTAAGTTACAAATGACCGAAGTTCCTGTGGTGAACGAGTTCCTCGATGTATTTCCCGAGGACCTTCCAGGACTACCTCCGGATAGAGAGATTGAGTTCGAGATTGAGCTAGCACCTGGCACAGAGCCCATCTCTATAGCTCCGTATCGGATGGCACCAGCAGAGTTAAAGTAATTGAAAGTGCAAATGGAAGAGTTGTTGAGCAAAGGCTTCGTTAAGACTAGTACATCACCGTGGGGAGCTCCGATGTTGTTTGTTAAAGAAGAAATATGGAAGCCTCCGTTTGTGTATTGATTATAGACAACTAAACAAAGTAACCATCCGGAATCAGTATCCACTGCCAAGAATCGACGACTTGTTCGACCAGCTATAGGGAGCTAAGGTCTTCTCGAAGATAGATCTACGGTCAGGGTATCATCAGCTGAAGGTGTATAGGGAAGATGTTCCCAAGACGGCCTTCAGGACTCGATATAGGCATTATGAGTTTTTGGTGATGCCATTCGGCTTAACCAATGCCCCAGCAGCTTTTATGGATCTGATGAACCGTGTCTTCAGAACCTACTTAGACAAGTTTGTGATAGTCTTCATCAATGACATCCTAGTATATTCAGGTAGTAGAGAGAAGCACGCAGAACACTTGAGGATTGTGTTGCAGACTCTGAGAGAGCATCAGCTTTATGCAAAATTTAGCAAGTGCCAGTTTTGGCTAGATCGCGTGGCATTTTTGGGGCATGTAGTATCAGCAGATGGTATTTCAGTAGATCCCCAGAAGATAGAAGCTATTGTGGATTGGAAGCCACCCACGAACGTAACAGAAGTCAGAAGTTTCTTGGGTTTAGCTGGGTATTACAGAAAGTTTGTAGAAGGGTTCTCAAAAATAGCTACTCTATTGACCAAGTTAACAAGAAAAGAAGAGAAGTTCATCTGGTCAAAAGCCTGTCAGAGCAGTTTTGAGGAGTTAAAGCAAAGGCTGACTACAGCACCAGTGCTTACACTTCCCTCGGGAAGTGAAGGGTTTACAGTGTATTGCGATGCCTCCAGGCAAGGTTTAGGTTGTGTGTTGATGCAGCATGATAGGGTGATAGCTTACGCTTCAAGGCAATTAAAGAAGCATGAAGTAAACTATCCAACACACGACTTAGAGTTAGCAGTTGTAGTGTTCGCTTTGAGAATATAGCGACACTATCTCTATGGAGTACCTTTCAGGATCTTTACTAATCACAAGAGCCTACAGTACCTGTTCACGCAGAAAGACTTGAACATGAGACAGAGAAGGTGGATAGAGCTTATTAAAGACTATGACTGTACCATTGAATATCACCCAGGCAAAGCAAATGTTGTAGCAGACGCACTAAGCAGGAAACCCTCTAGTTCCCTAGCATAGCTTAAAGCAGAGTACTTGCCGATGCTAGTAGAGTTGAGATCTTTGGGGATTAGTTTGAAGACAACAGAGTCAGGTGCTTTAGTAGCAGCTTTCTATGTTCGGCCAGTGTTAGTAGACAGAGTTAGAGACTTGCAAGCTCGTGATCAGTATTTGATGAAATTGAGAAGCAAGATAGAGGCTGGACAACAAAGTAGCTTCACTTTGCGAAGTGATGGAAAACTAGTATTGGGCCAGAGACTGTGTGTCCTAGATGTAGCAGATTTGAAGAAAGAAATCATGGAAGAGGCACACTCCTCTGCATATGCTATGCATCCAGGAAGTACGAAGATGTATCGGACTCTAAGAGACCACTACTGGTGGAGAGGTATGAAAAGAGAGATAGCAGAGTTCGTATCCAAGTGCCTAACTTGTCAACAGATCAAGATTGAGCATCAGAAACTAGCAGGTTTACTACAACCTCTTTCCATTCCTGAGTGGAAGTGGGAAAAGATCACGATGGATTTCGTGATAGGACTTCCCAGGACATAGCGTGGACATGATGCCATTTGGATTATCGTAGATAGACTGACAAAGTCAGCCCACTTCATTGCTGTTAATCAAACCTATTCTCTAGAAAGATATGCACAGTTGTACGTAGACGAGATTGTGAGGCTACATGGCGCACCAGTGTCTATTGTATCAGATAGAGATTCTCGCTTCACTTCTCGATTCTGGCCGAAGCTACAAGATGCTATGGGCACCAGATTACATTTCAGTACTGCTTTTCACCCACAAACAGATGGCCAATCAGAGAGAACCATCCAGACTCTCGAAGATATGTTGAGAGCTTGTGTGATGGAATTCAAAGGGAGCTGGGATAATTACCTAGCATTGATAGAGTTTGCCTACAACAATAGCTACCAGTCGAGTATTGGTATGGCACCTTATGAGGCATTGTATGGCAGGAAGTGCAGAACCCCAGTCTGTTGGGACGAAGTGGGGGAGAGAAGATTAATTGGCCCAGAGATTGTCCAAGATACAACCGAGAAAGTAAATATGATCAGAGAGCGGTTGAAGATAGCAAGCGATAGACAGAAAAGCTATGCGGACAATCGAAGAAGAGATCTAAAGTTTGAAGTGGGTGATCAAGTGTTTCTACGAGTCTCGCCCTGGAAGGGTATTCTGAGATTCAAAAAACGTGGAAAGTTAAGCCCACAATACATAGACCCCTATAAGATTGTAGACAAGGTAGGTGAAGTGGCTTATCGATTAAAGTTACCGTCAGAGCTAGCCAACATCCATGACGTGTTCCACGTCTCTATGTTACGCAAGTACATAGCTGACCCTTCTCACATTCTTCGAGAGCAACCAGTCCAGTTGAAGGAAAACTTGACCTACGAGGAGCATCCAGTAGAGATCCTAGATCGTAGAGATCAAGTATTGCGTAACAAGGTGATTTCGCTAGTGAAGGTGCTATGGCAAAATCACGAGTCAGAAGAGGCTACATGGAAGCCCGAAGCACAGATGCATGCCCAATATCCTCAGTTGTTTGAATAAGGTACGCAATTTAAATTTCGAGGACGAAATTTTTATAAGAGGGGAAGAAATTGTAAACCCCTAGCTTCGACTTATAAAGTCCCAATGTTAGAAGCTAAGTTAGAGAGATAATATAATTCTCTACATTTAATAGGTTGATAGTCATGGCCTCAGAAAGTATTAAATTAAGAGTACGACGAAATTCGTCGACCATAAAAAGTTTAGTAATGTGTCAATGAAAATCTAAGTTAGAAAATCCAAGATTTTAGTAAAGGATAATCGAATTAAAATTCAATTAAAAAGAGAGAGTCAAGGTAAATGAAACAAGCTTAGCGTTTGTAAAATAAATTCTAACGAAACGAGAATTAAATCAAATAAGAAACGAAAGAGACACGGGAGACCAAGAGGGGTGTTGCCGTGAGATAGCATCAAGAAAAAGAGATTTAAATGAAATTAATAAGGGTTGGGGCAAGATGCAAATAACAAGAGTTGATTTGTATAAATAACAAGACTTAAGCTGATTTTTCAGCAAACACAACAGCCCCTTTCAGTCATTAGTCGAGAGGATTCGAGAGAGAGAGAAGCAGCAGCCGTGCATCCCCAAGGTAGAACAGATTTCATGAAAGGAAGAAGCCAAGAAGAAGAAGAAGGAGTCTTGAGCAGCAGAAACAGTCCAGAACAGCAAAGAAGTCGAGCAAGAAGGCAGCAGCAGTTGTTGGTCGCGAGCAGAACCAGTCACGCGAGAACTGTCGCGAATGAGGGGCTGTTGGCTGCGAACTGCAGCAGCTGGACAGCCAAGGACGAGGAAGGAGGTGCTCTAGCCATTGCTGGACGTGGGAGGTGCGAACAGAGGCAGAACCAGACAAGCAGAACGCGAGCTGGTCGCGAGTAGAACCACGAAGCACAACCTCGAGCAGAACCGCGACAAGGCTGGTCGGCCAGGAAAGAAGGGAGAAGAACCACCACCCAAGTTGCCTTCCAAGCTCTCAAACATCCTTCTTAGACTCCTCTCAACTCCCTAAGCTAAGAACAAAGTAAGATTTCAGCTTGATTTTCTTTGATGTTCTGCAGAAACGAAAATGGTGACAGCTTGTGTAATTGTGGTTGTATTTTGTTGAATCTTGCTTTTAAACCTTAATAAAACTTTATATGATTGTTATAGAATCATCAATGAGGAGTTTTGAGTGTAATAGCTGCCATAGAATGATGTAAATGGGCTGTCATACCCTCCCTCAAAGTAGAAACCGAAAATGGTTACACATGCACTCTAAGTTGATGATAAAAGTTGTGAGTGAAATTTGAGCAATTAATTGACCAAGTTAGAGTTATGTATGTATTAGAGACTTAAAGGGCAGTAGCTAGACCTTAAAATTAAGTGGTTTAGAACCCAAGTTGAGTACAAGAAAGGGGTTAGAAGAGTTAGAAAATTTTTAGAACTTCAAAAGAGTAGTTTCAACAAGATTAGTGATTCCCGAGCTCAAATTTGAGCTAGAGGAGACCTGACCATATTTGGCTTATTTGGGGGTGTTCTACACCTCAAATGATGCCTAGGAACCATAGAAAACCATAGGTTTTGGAACGGATCGAATCCAATAAAAATTGTACAAGTTATGCACAATATAGTGCCGTTAGAGCTCTGAAAAGTGAAACAGCTAGCTTAATACAATTTTTATGGCATGAAATGAGTTTAGTTAGTCATTATTAGTTAAATGAAGCTTAGTTGTGGAAGAAAATCTAGCGTCGCTAATCCGAAACACAAAGTTTACTAAACGGGCATTAAAACGCGCCCGAAAGTGTCCAAAACGGACGTTTTCCTTAAATTTGACTTAGCAAACGATAATATTTTTCAACGAAATTTGATATGTGACTAGAACGTGAGATAAAGTGAACCGTAGGAAAAAGAACGAAGGAAAACGGAGCCCTGAGCAGCATGTTATTGTCTGTTCTGTTATGGGTTGTCCGTTTGAATAAAAATGTGATTTTCCGTTTTAGGCCTATATCAAGTAAACGGACCACGTGGGGGTATCCCTAGGGGTCCAAAACTAAAAATTTTGTACAAAAATCGGGATTAGAGAGTCTCGGTTGAATTAGAAACAAGTTAGGAGCTATGTAAAGGAAAATAGTCATAGTTGAGAATTTCTAAAGTATAGTTAAGAATTGAGTTTTGTTGTGAGCAATGATGAGAACATGTTGTGTAGGTGACGAGCGCGTGAGCGGCGTCCAGGAACCTCGTCGAGACGCTTGACGCGGCCTTGAGGTAAGTGGTTCGCCACTTAATAGCTTTTTAAATTGTTATGCCAATTCTTGATTATGTTAAATGAATGTAGTAGCTAAGTAATGAATGAAATTGAAGATGATATTTAATGATGTAGTTAAAGTTTAAGCGTATGGATTCTTATGGAATCCATATGTTATTAGAAAGTGATACGAGTTGCATGAAAAGAGAATAAAATGAGAAAGTTTTTAGAAGATATAAAACTATTGAGTTTGTGCTTTTACACTTAAAGAAATTGATTTTGAAAACCTATGTGTATACCTTATAAGTTAATGAGATTTAACGTTACGTGACGACGCAGAGAATTCCGTCCATAATCGCTCAGTTTATAGAAAAATATAGCGCTACGTTGCGATGCAGACAATTCCGCACGTAGTCGATTAGTTGTTAGTTTGCGCTACGAAGCGACGCAGTGAATTCCGCTCGTAGTAGCCTAAAGTTTAGCACTACATTTGCGATGCAGAAAATCCGGCATTGTAGTTGTTCAGTGATGAGTTTTAGCGCCCTACGTACGATGCAGTAAATTCCGTAACGTTGCGGTTGAGATACATTAGTAAGCTTCACGTTGGCGTTAGTTATAATCCCCCGTGATGGTTAGAACGAGTCAAGGATACACATGGAAGAATTTAAAGAAATTGTAAAACTTGAATAAATGACGAATTCTTATGTTAGTGTATGTGATATTATATATCCTTGTTGCACTAACCCCTTGTTTATTTTGTAGCTCATTTATCGTATTACGTGCCGTCAGACGAGACTGCGATCTTTTGTTTGCATATACATTGATAGGTAGGCGATTGCGCAAGACATTTGTATATACTTTTTGTATATGTATTTAATCGATTACGATTTGAATTACAATGATAAAGAGATTGTAAAATTGTAAATTATTCATGCATTTATTACCAATGGTGCATATCTACATATTTTGTATTTGAGTTTATTGTTGATGCCTATGGAATTTGTGATGAATGGTGCATGTTTGTGGATATAGAAGTTGGGAGGTTTTAAGAAATAGTCGAAGTGTTATTTTATTCACAGGTGAAATTTTGGTTTATCAAAAACGTAGCCGTTATGATGTCGAAATTTTTAAAAAAATGAATTTGAAATAGAATCAAAGAAAGTGTTTAACACTCCCAACCAGTTTAAAGAAAAATCAAATCATTAAGTTTTAACGAGAAAACCGGAGTAGTAAGTAGGGTTCGCTTCTCGGATGTCTTCGACTCGACGAATCGGTTTCAATGAGTCCGTTGAAGTGCCCAGCAGGATCCTTTAGACAAGAGCTTAGATAAGATTTGGGAAGGGTCCTGTCAATAAATGGCTCTGGGACCTCCCTACTTTGAAAAGTTTCCTCAACACCCGAAGTGAGCTCTTCTGAGCTGGATGATTCATTATCCCCTACTCTATGTGTTCTGCAGTCGTGACCTGATGCCATCTACACATAAAAAGGACATAGTTAGGTCGTTGCAAGCAGACCAAGCCTAAATGTCTAAGTTTCCTACTAAGGAAGTTCCCTACTTTACAGATCGCAAACGTCACACAGATCGCTAATATAATGGGAGGCTCGACCTATAAGAGAACGACCTACAAGCTATAGACCTACAGGTACCTAATTCTATAGTTCGCATGCATGACAAGTCACAAACAGTAAACAGATCATAAGTAAACAAGCAACAAAATCAAACCAATAGAAAATGAAGAGTCGTGATCAACAAGAAACATAAGATTGTAAAGACTCAATATTGAGAATATGAAGCGTTCAATCTCATTACAGGCATAGAAAGTATAATGTAAGCTTAACGCAACACAAACGCAATGAAAATAGACCAAAAACTGAAAGCTTGAAGTCCGAAATAGAACTTACTGTGAATCCTTTTCGAGAAATGGAAAATCTGGCGACTGAAGATGAAGAGTCTGAGAAGAACCAATGCGAAAGTGCAACAAAAGAGACTCGGTGGTTGGAGAAGAAAATGATAGGGTGAAAAGAAAGTGAAAGGGCTCCACCAATTTATATGGGCGGCTAAGCTCGCGCCCCAGCCGTTTAATCTGGAAGGTGTATAACCACCTTGAATCTAACGATGCAACACGAATTACAGCTTTTGTAATCATGGGCTTTCAATTGAAAGATATGCCCATTAAATGCGTGTGGCACGAGACGTGCCAGAGCTAGTTGAACTATCGTTTAAATCGTTGCCAC
The DNA here is from genome assembly GCA_019925255.1 of Litchi chinensis. Taxonomy (NCBI): domain Eukaryota; kingdom Viridiplantae; phylum Streptophyta; class Magnoliopsida; order Sapindales; family Sapindaceae; genus Litchi; species Litchi chinensis. The sequence continues at coordinate 22,611,202 of CM034461.1, read as the reverse complement.
ATGTTAAAACCGATGGGATGGAATTCGAAAAGGTGCGGGACAAGTTAGCTTTTACCAGCGAGCTCGAGCTCCCAATTTGTAGGACGAACTGAGAGCTGAGGGACTGATGTTATGGGTATTTTTCGGATTCAATAAGTGGGTTGGTAAAAGCTTGACAGAAACCCAACAAGTCAACCTAATAAAGTGGCCCAGCAGACAAAGCCCGGTCCATCAACATCCAACCTATGCGAGTTCTACAGCTAGCGAGCTCACGTCACAGCCGTTGTTTATAGGACGTTGTTAGTACTACTTAATTCGCACTATGCATAGCTCATTACTCAGAACGAGGTCTAGCTCGAGATCGTCTAATACAGTCTATAGCTCGCACAATGATCAGTTAAATAAGAAAATCTTCCAGAAAGGCAGTAACCCAAATTGATTATTATTCTTCTACTAGAATTGGAAATAAATTCAAATTCAAACGTTGATAAGTGTGATCCGTGATTTAGCGAAACAGATTCTTAATTTGGTGCAACCCGATTAGGAAGTGTAGTTAATGCAAGATTCTTTTTCTATTTTATTTCAACTCAAATTGTAACTGTCTCTCCCTATAAATAGAGGCAAAAAACTCATTGTAACATATAGACATACAAGCAATAATATATTATTTCTCTGTAGAGATTATTGAGAGGAATAGCCGTGGACGTAAGTACACTTGCTGAACCATATAAAAATTCCTTCTTGTGCATTGTTCTTCTTCTCTGTCTTCTACTTTTCTCTTATTTTTTGTTTTATTTTACATTGATTGCAGGTATTGAGCTTTGAACCGTCGTCGACCAGAAATCAACGTCGACATCAATCAAGAACCAAAGTTATAAAGAGCTTTAACCCAATGATTAGATCTCAATCAAGAACCAAAATTATCAAGAACGATATTGACGTCACTCTCAAAACATAGATGAGAAGGTGGGAGATAAGTCATGGTTTGATCACCATAAATATAGCTTGATAAAATCACATGTTCATGAAAGAACAGAGAAAGATCACTCTCTCAAATTAGGTACATCTTCATTCATCTCCTTTTTTTGCTTAAGGTTACAAACTTTTTATGGGCAAAGAAATAAAACATAACATGGAACCCTAGCTCCCTAACAATTGGGCTCACTAAATATACTCATGGGCTTAAATTAATTTAAATGTCTCACCCAAATAACATTTGTTAAAATAAAATAAACTAATTTAATTTAAAACCTATTACAATTAAAATAAATTCAGCCTAATTACTTCTAGTTTGCCTCTAATTGCCTTCAATTAACTCCCAAAACCTTCAACATTAAGCCCAATAGCTTTCAAGATTAATTATTTTCAACTTGAATAATGTTTTGAAGCCTTGATGTGACAAGACCCGAACTAGATTATCTCTAAACTCTTATCTGGAGGATCTCGTCGGGCACTCCAACAAATCTTTTATAACCCTATTCACGGTTAAGAGAGACCCACAGAGCGAACCCCTAATATACTTTGCCCGTTTACTTTGTTTTAACTAAATCAATTTCTATTTCTTTGAAAATAGTTGGGTTGGTGTAAATTTTTCGTTTTCAATTGAAGAAAATTTTACTAAAAATTCGACAGTATAATGACTGTATTTTTAAGGTTTCCAAAATGTTCCTGTAAAAAATTTCACTTCTAACTATTCTCAATCACCACGCAACTTCTTTTGGTCCCCAAACATACATTTTCACAATCAAACTTACAATCATTATATATGATAATCATAGTGGAATATATATATGTATCATATGTAAAGTTTACAATTACATACAACATAGTTTACAAAAGTTACAAGTTTCAAAATATATATTACCCAAGTTGAAATGTGACACATGCACTTCATCAATTTCCAATTTACAAAATATAACATGATTTATCTATATAATGTATCCTTTTGATTTCGCCCACCTAATTTAATGAGAATTTCCTTCGAGCTTGATCACCTGCAACACTTTCTTGAAAGATTTTGTACATCACAATAAAGAAAACTTGTTAGCTCAACCAAATATAGCAATTAGAGAACTACATAATTAATAATCTTAAACTGATTTAAAATATTGATAGTTTTTAACAAACATTTTTCTTTCTAAAAATACCATGTGTAACCCCACACGTTCTAACCATTCTCAACGTAGTATGTCACGTGGCGATTTTTTAACTGACACCAACCGTGACGCTACTGAGATGTCTCGGCCACTACGTGCGGAATTTACTGCATTCCAAACGTAGTGTGAAACAATCTCAAGTCTGAGCAACTACATGCGAAATTTTCTGCATCGCATATCGTAGTGCTAATAAACTATAACTTTTTGCAACTACAAGCGGAATTTTCTGTGTCGCTTATCGTAGTGCAATTTAAGCTATAACTCTTGACGACTACGAATGGAATTTTTTGTATCGCAACGTAGCGCAAATAACTATAAATCTAGACAGCTACGTGTGAAATTTTCTGCATCACATGTGTAGTGCTAGATAGTGTAAAAACTAAGGGAATATACATGGTCTTTGAAACTCTTTTTACTAAGTTTATAAAACACAAACTTATTTATCTTTCAATATTTTTAACTAAAACTTAACATTCAAACTTCTAGGAAACAACTCGATTTTCGATTCTCATTTCTAAATCCAATAGAAGGTTCTTTTTTAAAAAACCGAACTTGTATTTGGAAAATCATTTTATAAATCTTTTAACAATAATACTTACATTTTAAAGTAAGATTGAAATAGTCTAAGTGATGTAAAACTTACCTTGGCTCACGACCCACTAAAAGCTTCAACGACCTCCTTGTGCTCCCTTTGTTTGCTCGTCACCTGCACATCACATTCTTATTTAGAGTGTGCTACAGTGAGCTACACACAGCTATTCACGTTGCTTTGAATACAATTTACTCTTTAACACACTCTATAGACTACAACTTTTTCGTCTATGTTTTAACTCAACCAAAGCTTTAAAATTATGATTTCTTTGCAAAAGTTATATTTATATACCCTTAGGAACATCCCCATGCAGTCCATATAATTTTTTGAGGCTCGAAATGAAAAGTCAAAATTTTCGGACCCCCTTTGACCGAATACTGTTCACAACCCATTTCGTGGGCTTTTTCGCTTCCATTTTCGCTTGGATCATCTTTCTATCTCTCACTTAGGTCACTCGTAAAACGGTTTTGAAAATTTTCAACTATAGAGGGGTGAAATCTATGAAATACCCTTATTTTTCGACACTTTTTGGTGTCAAAATCTGCTCTTTGAACATTCTACAATCGATTTGCTTTCTACTATGATTCTTAGACTTATATATATTTGATTATGATCATTTGTCACACTAAAATGTAAAGATGAAGTGTCATTGCATAGTGACTACAATTGCCCTTCACCTAACCTAACTATATTTTTGTAAATATCTCTTTTCATTTTGAATTTCTATCAATTCCATATGATTTTCTGACCTAAAAAATGCATGAAATCAAGTTTAATTTGATCACAACTCAATGAATTCATACACACCCTTTCTTGGTCGTGACATCCACACACACTCACATCATTCAACTTTTCAATTTCTCAAGCTATTTTCTCTCAAACATTTCATCAAACACATTAACTACCATTAATTCACTCACTTAATGCTTAAATAAAGACCTAGGGTTTCATCCACCTACACTCTATCTTCCATTTATTGCATGGATTTCATCAAATCAACTTCCCTTTTTAGTTATTCATAGCTATATTTTTTATTTATATCAAAATCCTCTCAACAACATATCAAATAAACAACCCAATCCATCACTACATCATATATCCCAAACCAACATCAAACTTAAAGAAAATGATGATATCTCACCTTACTCTTGATTAGGTTTTGATGTTCTTGCTTAGATCTACTAAGGATTGGTTTGGAAGCTTTAAAATTACCTTGGGAAGCTTGGATCTCACTTCTCTTCTTCTCCTCTTCCTTGTCGTCCCACTCTCCTCTCTTTACTGGCTTCCTCGAATCCCATCATTCCTTCTTTCCTCAAGACGATTTGTCCTCAAATCGTGACTCATTTGCATCATGGTCTAATTGCATGCTTAACACCTGAAAGAATGTTTAAAAAAAATGAATCTCACATACTCTCTCACGTGTTTTACTCTAATTCTCACGTGTTTATCACTCGTCACTCTTGCTTTTACTCAACATGCATAATGTAAATCAACATTCTCTATCCATACTCAAAGTTTTGTCTTTAAGTTCTTTATAGAACTAATCAACCCACCAAGGTTACTCTTGAAGTAATTATCTTGACTAATCTCAACACGAAAAGAACACATGTTTATGAAATGAAAGAATGGAACAAGAAAAACATTCAAGAAACAATGAAGGCACAAAAGAATTAATGGTGGTCAAAGTGTAATAAATGGCAACGAGATGATTTCAAAGACACAAATTTATGAGGGAACTAAAGATTGCCTCCTTATTTTATGCTAACTAGAATGGAAAGGAAATGAATTTATATCTTTATTTAAGCAAGAACAAAATAGGAAGAAAATTAAATTGATTCCTTTTGTTTAGCCAAGAATATAAAAGGAAAGAAATAAAATTGACTCCTTTAATTCAAATAAGAACATAAAAGGAAGGATATAAAATTTATTCTTCTAATTTAAGCTAGAACACAAAAGGAAAGAAATGAAATTGATTCTTTTAAAGGCTTTCCTTATATATAAGATATCTAACTAGAAAGAAAATAAAGTTTCTATTTCCTCCAATTAAGATTTTCTTTTTCTTTTTTTTTTCTTTTTGCTCTTTGTTTTTTTTTTTCTTTTTTTTCTTTTTTTTTTTATGTTCATTTTTAATACTAAAAATCACTCATAATGTAGAATATTGGTAACTTGCGAATCAAGATGAAACAAAAACACACAAATAGTGATATGAATAGTAAGAACAAATCTGAATTTTTTTCTTTTTTGAAAAAAATAAATAAACAAATAAATTGGATAACCAAACCTGAATTAATTCTCAAAACTCTTATACCAAATGATACGGAAACCCCAAGATCAAGTCTTGAAACCCCCAAAACCAGATTTAGGCCAAGAACCCCAATTCCCAAAACAAGATTCAAATGTGTGAAATTTTGATATGTTATTGTATTGCAAACAAAAACTAAGACATTCAAGAGTAGAATTAAACACCACAAAGGTTAGATTAACTCTTGATAAGTTGGATAAAAGTTCAATGAAGAACTTAGGAGAAAATAGTTTATTATTTTGTAAATCCCGTAACTGTTCATAAATGAGGCATAAAAACCTATTTATAGTGTTTGTGGTTCACAAAGAAACCTTAAAGATGCCCTAATGGGCCTAATTATAAAGTCTACTCATCAAATTTAAATAACAAGCCCAAAACAATGTAAACATAACACCTCATTAATGAAATCATACGCATTGCACATGACATGCGTTTTACATAATATGTTAAAATAAAATAAATTTTGGACTTTAAAATCAGGCCCATATGTGTCAGTTAGGTTGACATATTAGATCGGTCCCTTGACTTCACTTGACGGTCCATCGTAGGCCACCATCGAAGGTCCACCATAAGCCTTATCACGTGCCTTCAGCTCCAAGTCAATAAAATGTTGCACAAAGCCTTGAAATGTCGTTTTTAACCTCTTTGACCTTGCTCTTGTGATTGGTCCATCGGGTATGTCGAGACCATTCTTGAACCATTACTCTAGGCCCAAGAAAAACCCCGAAGTATCCCAACGGAATCCTAATGAACCCTAACTTAGTTCGAAGAATCCCATTGAGACACCAACTTTCTTTTCTTAAACTTAAAATTCTATACTTTCTATAAAATGATAAATGGAGGGTGGTGGTATTAAAAATTTTTCACGTTAAAATCTAAAGAAATTTTGGCAAAGTGTCGACTGTACTTCTAACTTTGTCACCCTGCAAATTTGAAATTAAACACTTCTATTTCATAAATTCTCAACCATCAGGGCCTCAGGCCCACCAATTTCCAAAACACAAGCCAAATCGCAATCATTTTTCAATTTCAATTCAATAAATCATATAACAATATAGATGTAAATATATACATTGGTTCAAAGCACTGTAACTACATATCACAACTTACAATTCTTATAAGTTGAAATCATAATATATAATCATCTCAAACTATTTTAAATAAACACATAATGGAATGAAAATCTCCTTTAAGTAAAACTTTAATATATAAACATATATACACCATAAAATATAACCTTATTTTTTCATAATTATAAACGTATTTATATAGTTCCAAAACTATATACAATGCAATGTTTTTCTCAAAATGAATATGCATATGGTATGGAACATAAACCCACATGAGAAGATGTAGTAGAGCCGGTCTCCATCAATCAGCTTGTTCGTCGCTCTGTGCCTCATCCGTCAGACAACTAATTCCTACATCTAAGGGAGGTTTTTGGAAAAATATATAAAAAAAAGTGAGAAATCTAAGTGAGAATAATAATTTAACGAAACTAAATAAAACAGGTTTAAGCTTTTCTAAAATACACTTTCGAAACTCGTTTACAAACTGTTTCCAAACTCTTTCTAAAACTATTTCATTTCTCACTTGAATGGTAACCCAGGGAAACTACTCCTGTCGTGATAGCAGAAAATCTCTAGCTAGCCACTATGAATTAAAGAATCTACCCTGTGTAGTCATCGATGTACGAACTCTGGGCACACGTTAGCCCTACATAATCGGTCTGAACTACACTACCCTCTACATGCAGAAGGTGACACAACCGATTCTCTCTCTCAAGAGTCATCTGGACCCCACTCTCAGTTAGTGACTCTCTCTCTCTCACATCCACCATACATGCATATAACTTTCAACTGGGGCTAGGGTAAACCATCAGCGTACTAAAATACTTTTACTCAATCTTTTGAAATAAATTTATTTTCAAGGCAGAACGTCTAAAATCTTGGATTTTCATACATTCTAAGTATAAATATGAAATCAATTAGAAACCCACATAGTATAATTTCAATATAATCGCAATATACAATTCAATTACATAATGAAATAAATACCAATAACCATACAAGAAATTGTAAACAAACTAAACTTGAAAAGGGTAGATTTCTACTCACAACTAGCCATACACGTATAGGGCACTCAGCCGAGTACTCGCTGCTCATCGCTGGCTAGGTAAACCAAAGGAATTTCTAAAATCACTTTACTTTATTCAAAAATCTTTGATTTCTTAAGGCAAAAGCCTAAATAATTTTCTTAAATTTTTTCTAGCGTGCATCAAAACAAATCAATACATAAAATATTAATCGCGTAAATATTAAATTCAACATACATGCTAGATATTTCTCATAATAAGAGTAATTAATACAAACTAAAAAAATTTATTCTTTCTAAGGAAAAAGCCTAAAATTTCTTAATCTCTAACATATCTTAAATATGCTTATATATTACTAAACCATGTCAAATGGTTCTAAATACTAGCTTTTCTTATTTCAACTCAAGCTTTAAAATTTCACATGCAATAAGCTTTAATTCTTTTCATGCTAGAACTCATAATTAAAACAAGGTACTAACATTTATGAATTCAAATAAATAATTATAAACTCAATAATGTACAACATAAAATGTACTTTAAATTTTAATAAAAACTTCACTCACTGTTTACTTTCCGCTGCTTTTCCTTTACTCCACAGCTTTTCTGTTGTTCCACCACCATTTTATTATGGAAAATTACAAAAATACCCTTGGTCAATAACTTTTATCAAAATGCACATAATTGGCCTAACTTTTAAGCCATGGAATCTTACTAATAATATCCAACTTTTTATACAAAATTCCTATTTTCCTAATTTCAATTCCAATAATCTTTAATTAATTAAAAACAATATTTAAGGCCATAAAAACATAAAAACTCATACTAATTCTCATTGCTCTTCAATTCATACCCTTACTAGTGTACATCAAATTCTTCCTTTTTCATTTTTCTTGGCTCCAATTCATTCCAATGGCCTTAATTAACAACATACCAATGAATCAAATAAACATCAATTAAACAAAAACTAATTAAACTCCTAATTAATCACTCACTAGTTTCATGTATCAACCTCATCTATCATACTTTCCATCAAATTCCAACCATAATTCATCATAATTTCATGCTTGTAGCTCAAAGAAAGAATTAATTGGAGAAAAGAATGCATTAAAACACTAATTGCACAATTTTCTTCACTTACTAACCTCGATGTGATCTACAAAGTCCAAGCTTGTTTTCACTTGTTTCCCTACTTGATCTTCTTGCCTTTAACTAAGAAAATCCTCACTTGAAGTTCACCAACCCACCTTGACCGTATGTCTCCTTTTGCTTCTACCTCTCCACTCTTTTTCTTTGCTCAATCGTAGCTCTCAAAATGAAAGGAAGAAATGTTGTTGCTTACTTGTTCTTTGGCATGGAAAGCTCCTCTTTTATACTCAATTTTTTATTCTTAATTTGGCCTCTCAACTTCTCCTAATTGCACAAGGCAACAAACCTTTTAATTAATGCAATTTGACTAAGTCAACTTTAATCACATTATTAATACTATAAGAGTCACACTTGATTGGTCCATTAAGCATCACATGGATTGTGCTTTCTTATGTGTTTCTTAATGAAATTAATCCCATGTGATAATTCTACCAATTTCTATAAATAATTCATAATTGAATGGTCCAAAATACCCTTAATTGATAAAATCTCATTCATATCAATAAAAATTCAAAAAATATTCTAGGGTTACTCAATTCTCAAATTGACTTGATAATACTCTAATTGAGTACCCTAGGATTCATATAACTACTTGGAAAAATATTTTCGAAAGGTTTGAAATCGATTAAAAATACGATTCCCGATTACGCGATATAACGAAAAATATCTATTATATATCGTAAGAGAAATCAGGGCTTACTCCATCTCTTTTAAACATCACTCCCATGTAAATCACTCATACCATTTTCATAAATTCATGCATGTAAATCCTACATGGAAGTTACTCTTTTACCCCTTGGTGTATAAATTCGAATTCTCATTTTAATAAAACTTTCAATACCTAATCCTTTCGAAAAATATTCCATAAATATCCTACACACATCTTACGGCCAATTTGACTTTATAAGCTTCAATTTCGGCCTAATACCTCTCATATATACTTGAAAAAAAAAATGTTCCTAACCGAAATCCGATCGAATAAACCAATAACTTTTTTTTTTTTTTATACGTATCTATAGCTTAAATACTCGATTTTTATGTTAGAGATGTGCCATAGAACCAATCAACCTTAGGTTGTATTTATGCATATTTCTTTTTAATAAAATGGCAACATTATTATTCAGTTTATATTCAACTGCGTAATAAAGTCCCTAGTACATATAACACAGTGTAAAGGAAATCATGAAAGAGTTCATGATATGAGATTCCTATTACATGCAAATGTGTTTATACTTAAATATCCCTAGTCATAGTATTAATGAGAGGGGACATCATTAGTACAGATAGACTAGCACGTGTTATACTCCTTGATTGGATCGAGCAGTAGTTCTCATAAGTTGATGGCATATGAGATGTCTAGAGTAAACATGTGGATGCTTGTTTAGAATGAGTACATTGGATGACCTGATTGTAAGATGATCACATGGATAGTTTTATGTTAATGATCTCATCTTAACATATCAGTAGGTGCAAGTATCCTTTGACATGAGATCTCCAAAGTACACTGAGTATCAACTGTCGTCCTTTAATGTCATTCCTTGTTGACTCGGAGAGTTGACTCGTAGGGTGGTACTTGAGTTCGACATGAGCTACTCGAGCGTAGTTGAGTGATCAATAAAGGATTCATCACTTCTCATAGTAGAAGAAGATATCTTATAGCTTCTTAAGGAAATCGTTATTCTAGGAATCTCTGGCCAGAGTGATCGTACCAGTGGAAGAGTCTCCCAAGATACGTAATTAGGAATAACAGATTTCGGGAACAAGAACTAATAAATTCGGGCTAGACATGACTTAGTCATTCTAGTGAGAGTTGACACATAGTCCATACTCATAACCGAATGAGATATGTTATGACGAAAGGATGAACTGCACGGTAACTATTTATGGAAAGGTATCGTTCTAACCACGGACAATTCTGGGCACTTGGGTGGTCATGATGCATTGCTAGGTGCCAATCTTGATCTACTCGGAATTAGTTGATTGGTGAATCAAGGATTAAATCAAAAGGTTTAATTTAATCTAATCCTAATTCGATTAGGATTATAATTCATTCCGGGTTGCCAACGTGTTCGGATACCTAATGGGTCACACACTTAAGTAACTCGATGTATAGTGTAAAATGACTATTCAATAGGATTTAATATGTTAACATGAGATGTTAATATTAATGGTGATAAAATAAAATAAAGGTACATTTATTTTATTAGGATCAATTTAATTTAATTGGATCAAATTAAAATTGGACCTAAAACTAATGGGTTAGGAGAATTCCTAATGGGCTTAGATTGGGGTTTCATTTTATTTGCCCAATAGAAAGATTAGATTGTCTATAAATACCCATATGATGGGGTAACAATGGTTAATCTCTCTTGAAAAAAAAAAACTGGGGCAAAATAAGAAACTTTCATCAATCACCTTGACTAGCACATAGGGTGTTCGTTCGGCTATCGCCATCTCCAATTGGGTTTTTGAATATCGTGTTGCTGTGTGGATACCTTAGAGGCGATTCTACACTTGGATCGCTAGTGGATTAGATCATACGAGAAGGGAAGGAGCCGCCAACGAAGGTATGGTTTCAATTAAACACCCTATGTATGTTTAATTGTTTTGGTTTTAAACTAATCTAGAGTGATCCAATTTGGGTTTTTGATTTTTGTTTGCTGTAAATTTTTGTTTTTCCGCTGTGCTATGATGTATGAGAACCCAACAGTGGTATCAAAGCCACTCTAGATTGATTTAAAATCAAGTTCTAAAAACTGAAATTTAAAAAAATGATTTCTGGACCAGTTTTGATAATGATATTCGGCCACTGGAATTTTGTTAATATTTTAGGCTCGTTTAACTTCTGTATGTTGTTAACATATTATTGAACCAGCATATGAAATTTGGGATCAATCCGACATCGTTTAGTCAGTCAAAAAAATCATACGGTATGAACCAAAAACCGAAAACTAGGCAGAAAATTCTGCACATTGATTTTTTGTTAAGGGCTGTTTTTAATATGTATTTTGTTTGATTTTGATCTTTCAAAAACATGTTTATGATTTGTAAAAGTGTTTTAATGAATCATTACAACCCAGTATAATTAGGTTTGAAGTGCTCAAATCAAAACGAAATTGAAAACTGTGAATTGTTCATAATTTTCAATTATGGTCAGTTATCTATATTAAATGAATTTTAATAGGATTTAATCTCCTATTATGATAGGATTTAAGTCTAATAAAAGAGTTTTATTGGAATTAAATTTTCCTATATTAAATTAATTTCAATAGTTTTTAATCTCCCATTATGATAGGATTTAAGTCTAATAAAAAAGTTTTATTGGAATTAAATTTTCCTATATTAAATTAATTTCAATAGTTTTTAATCTCCCATTATGATAGGATTTAAGTCTAATAAAAGAGTTTTATTGGAATTAAATTTTCCTATATTGATTTTATCTTGATTAATGAGATTAATTTAAGAATAAATCATATGGATCCCATATTAAACAAAAGCCCAAGCCCATGTCATTTATTTCAATTGTTGAAGTATAATTAAAATAAATGGTCGAAATCGTTTTTTTTTTTTAGAAATAGTTTTTAATTATATCTTGTTAGAAATTGTTTCTAAGGGTGTATGGATAGCAAGATTGTTAGATTATGGACTTGACCCAATATGATTGAGCATTTGCATGGATTTTGATTTTGATCAAAATAGGGCCTGCGTGTCCTGTCTTCTCTTAATATTCTCTTTGTACTTCTCTTCTCATCTCACTCCTCTCGAATGTAATTCAAGGTTTCTTATTAAATAAATATAATAGTTATGTTTAGAAATAGATAAAATTAGGAATACGAAAAAGATGAAGACAGAATTGAAGAATGGAAATGTCCCTTTCATTCTTTGTAATTCATACATGACCTAGGTTTGACCTTTCGATTACCCTGTGGCTTCAGGGAAATCGATATAGATAAAGTCCATAATCAACCATGTAATTTTATTACCATAATTATCTTGATGATGAATAAGGATAAATTATGCATGTTAGATGAGACTAAAAGGACAAAAACCCTTAATTAATATTAAGACTAACACCTTCCATTAATATAGGAAGAACTAGAGTTATCCTCGATGTTGGGTTGTTGGGTAAACCCAAGCCTGCTCTAGGTTAATATGTTCAACCAATGGAATATGATTCCTGATTAATGGGTCGGTCTTAACTGAATACATGGGCTTGTTGGGTAAACCCAAGGCTTATGTATATCAGAGGTGAGATTGGGTCAATGTATATACGATATACACATATCAAGGATGTTGATAGCCCAATGTTTTAGTAGTTGCATTGAGATGCAATTGGTATGAGATACCTACCATTTGAAGTCAAGGGGGCTTGTTGGGTAAACCCAAGGTCTTCCTTAATGAATAATGGATACTAACCCATTAGGAAAGCATCCAATGTGTTTTCCTGGATTAATAGTGAGGGCTATTAATTCGTAATAAAATAGTGGGAGTGTAATACGCTTAATCAAAGACCACATTAAATGTATATGCATACTAGATCTCTAACATTTCATTCTTTATATCTAGGTTGAAAAGAATCATGAGCTCAAAATTGAATTTACGTTCCATACTTGAAGCCAACAAACTTACCGGGCCAAACTACTTGGACTGGATAAGGAATGTTAAAATAGTGCTCAAGTTTGAGAAAATTGCTTATGTACTTGAAAATTACATCCCTCCTCCTCCAAGAGATGATGCTCCATTGGATGAGCTTGAAGCTTATCTAAAGCATAAGGATGACGCTGACATGGCGGCTTGCATCATGCTCGCTACTATGACACCGGAACTCCAAAAACAACATGAGCATATGGATGCTCGTACTATAATTGTTCCTCTTAAGGAGCTATTTGATGAGCAGAAAAGGACTGAAAGATTTGAAACATCTAGAAGTCTTTTCCGTAGTCGAATGGTCGAAGGGGCTTCAACCGTGGATCATGGCTTGAAGATGTTGGGCTACATTGAGAAGCTTGGATCACTTGGGTTTGTTATGGATCATGAGCTAAGTATTGACTTAGTTCTACAGTCCTTACCTGATAGTTATTCACAGTTTGTGATGAACTATTATGTCAATAAGATTGATTCTTCACTACCTGGGCTGATTAACCTTCTTAAGACTCTTGAACCTTGCATTAAGAGGGATCAAAAGTCTGTAATGTTGGTGGGTAATTCTAATTCTTCTAAAAAGAAAAAAGCTCAAAAGAAACTGAAGAAGAAGAAGAATAATCCTACCAAAGCCCAAGGAGGTGTCAAGAAGAAGAAGAACAAAAGCAAAGAGACACCTACAAAAGGACCGTGCTTCCATTGTGGTAAAGCTGGTCATTGGAAGAGGAATTGCAAGGAATATCTGGATTCTCTAAAGAAGGAGAAGAAGCATAGTGATGCTTCTGAGAAGCATAGTGATGCTTCTGCCTCAGGTATTTTTATGATTGAGGTTAATACTGCTTGTGATATTAACATATGGGTATTAGATACTGGATGTGGGTCTCACATATGTGCTAATATGCAGGGACTAAAGAACAGTAGGAACTGAAGAAATGAGATATGGACTTACGAGTGGGAAATGGAGCAAAAGTTGTTGCATTAGCTGTAGGGACATACACCTTGACTTTACCTTCAGGATTAATATTAAATTTAGATAATTGCTTTTATGTGCCTGTTATTTCAAAGAACATAATTTCAGTTTCCAATTTAGTGAAACATGGATTTCATTTGACTATTAAGGATAATAGTTGTTCTATATGGTTGAATGACATTTGTTATTGTTCTGGTACTATTAGCAATGAGATTTATATTTTGGATTTATCTAATTCAATTCTCAATCTAAATACCAAAAGATTAAAAATGGATAACTTGAAACCCTCTTATTTATGGCATTGTCGACTTGGTCATATAAACGAGAAGCACATGAGCAAGTTACACAAGTATGGTAGTTTAGGATCATTCGATTATGAATCTTATGATACATGCGAATCTTGTTTGCTTGGTAAGATGACTAAAATGCCCTTCTCAGGAAAGGGTGATCGTGCCACTGAGTTGTTAAAGCTTGTACATTCTGATGTATGTGGCCCAATGACGATACAAGCAAGAGGAGGTTTTTTATACTTCGTAACCTTTATCGATGATTATTCTAGATATGGGTATTTGTATTTGATGAAATACAAATATGAAGTTTTTGAAAAGTTCAAGGAATTTAAAAACGAGGTAGAAAAATAACTTGGCAAGAGTATCAAGACACTAAGATCGGATCAAGGTGGTGAGTACTTAAGTCAAGAGTTTCAGGATTATCTAAAAGAGAATGGAATATTGTCTCAATGGACTCCACTATATACGCCACAACATAATGGTGTGTTTGAAAGGAGAAATCGAACTTTGTTGGACATGGTTCGATCTATGATGAGTTTTGCAAATCTTCCTAAATCCTTTTTGGGTTTTGCACTGGAAATTGCTATTTATATACTGAATAGAACTCCATCAAAATCGGTTGATTTTACTCCATATGAGATAAGGAATAATAAAAAACCCTCACTTTCTCATATGAAAGTTTGGGGTTGTCCTGCCTATGTTAAAAGGATAATGTCAAAAGAGCTTGAAGCGAAGTTTGTCAAATGTTTGTTTATAGGATATCCTAAGGAAACAAATGGATACTACTTCTATCACCCTTCAAAACAAAAGGTGTTTTTTTCGAAGCATGCTGTCTTATTAGAGAAGGAGTTTCTTCTAAAAGAGGATAGTGGGAGTAAACTTGAACTTACAGAAGTTCAAGGAGAACAAACAGTACAAATGGACATAGAACAACCGATACACCCTGAAACCACTACAAATGAAAATAAGATAGTGAGTGAACCTATTATTACACAAGAACCTTGTAGATCAGATAGAATAAGGACAGCTCCTAAGAGATATGGATTTCTCATTAGCAAGCATGACCATATTCTAATCATTGAGAATGATGAGCCTACTAACTATGAGGAAGTTCTGAAGAGTTCAGAATCCAATGAATAGCTGAAAGCCATGAAGTCAGAAATGGATTCCATGTATGAAAACCAAGTATGGACTTTGGTTGACCCACCTGAAGGGATAAAACCCATAGGGTGCAAATGGGTTTTCAAAACGAAGACTGACATGGAAGGTAATGTGGTTACCTATAAAGCTCGCTTAGTAGCAAAAGGATATCGTCAAAAGCAAGAAATTGATTATGATGAGACATTTTCTCCAGTAGCTATGCTTAAATCTATAAGAATACTCCTTGCTATTGCTACTCATTATGATTATTAGATATGGCAAATGGATGTAAAAACAGCTTTCCTTAACAGAAATCTGACCGAGGAAGTGTATATGACACAACCCGAGGGATTTACATTCAAAGATAGCAACAAAGTATGTAAGCTGCAAAGGTCGATTTATGGACTTAAGCAAGCATTTAGGAGTTGGAACATTTGTTTTGATGAGACAGTCAAAGAGTTTGGATTTTCACGAAACATGGATAAACCTTGTGTCTACAAAAAGGTTAATGTGAGTGCAGTCGTTTTCTTAGTATTATATGTGGATGACATATTGCTTATAGAAAACGATGTCTCAGTTCTTCAATCAATCAAGATATGGCTTTCTAAGAAATTCTCCATGAAAGACCTCGGTGAAGCAACTTATATACTAGGGATAAGGATTTATAGAGATAGATCCAAAAGGTTGCTAGGTCTAACACAGTCTACATACATAGATAAGATGCCAAAAAGGTTTAGCATGGATCAATCCAAAAGAGAATATTTACCCATGTCGCATGGGATAAATCTCTCCAAGTCTATGTGTCCTAAAACACAAGACGAGAGGGAACACATGAAAAGGATCTCATATGCATCAGCTATAGGATCTATCATGTATGCTATGTTATGTACTAGACCCGATGTTTCATACGCTTTGAGTGTTATGAGCAGATATCAATCTGATCCTGGTGAGAGACATTGGGTGGCTGTAAAGAACATCCTTAAGTACTTAAGAAGAACTAAGGATGTTTTCTTGGTTTATGGAGAGGGTGATCTACAGGTAAATGGGTATACTGATGTCAGTTTTCAATCCGATAAGGATGACCTAAAATCACAGTCTGGATACGTGTTCACTTTGTGTGGAGGCGCAGTTAGTTGGAAGAGTTCCAAACAAGATACGACTGTGGATTCAACAACCGAAGCGGAATATATTACGGCTTCAGAGGCTGCAAAGGAAGTAGTGTGGATCAAGAAATTCATCATAGAATTAGGAGTGGTTCCAAGTATTGTTAACCCGGTACCTCTATATTGTGACAACAATGGAGCCATTACGCAAGCAAAGTAACCACAGTCTCATCAAAGATCCAAACATGTCCTTCGAAAGTACCATTTGATACGAGAAATAGTTGGTAGACAAGATATAAAGATTGAAAGAATTCCCACAATCAAAATATTGCAAATCCAATGACTAAGCCACTTCCCCAGAAGAAATATGATGCTCATGTAAACACCTTTGGTATTAGATACATTGGTGATTGGATCTAGTGCAAGTGGGAGTATGTTAGTGATGTGCCTTAGAACCAATCAACCTTAGGTTGTATTTATGCATATTTCTTTTTAATAAAATGGCAACATTATTATTCAGTTTATATTCAACTGCGTAATAAAGTCCCTAGTACATATAACACAGTGTAAAGGAAATCATGAAAGAGTTCATGATATGAGATTCCTATTACATGCAAATGTGTTTATACTTAAATATCCCTAGTCATAGTATTAATGAGAGGGGACATCATTAGTACAGATAGACTAGCACGTGTTATACTCCTTGATTGGATCGAGCAGTAGTTCTCATAAGCTGATGGCATATGAGATGTCTAGAGTAAACATGTGGATGCTTATTTAGAATGAGTACATAGATGATCACATGGATAGTTTTATGTCAGTGATCTCATCTTAACATATCAGTAGGTGCAAGTATCCTTTGACATAAGATCTCCAAAGTACACTGAGTATCAACTGTTGTCCTTTAATGCCATTCCTTGTTGACTCGGAGAGTTGACTCGTAGGGTGGTACTTGAGTTCGACATGAGCTACTCGAGCGTAGTTGAGTGATCAATAAAGGATTCGTCACTTCTCATAGTAGAAGAAGATATCTTACAGCCTCTTGAGGAAATCGTTATTCCAGGAATCTTTGGCCAGAGTGATCGTACCAGTGGAAGAGTCTCCCAAGATACGTAATTGGGAATAACGGATTTTGGGAACAAGAACTAATAAATTCGGACTAGACATGACTTAGTCATTCTAGTGAGAGTTGACACATAGTCCATACTCATAACCGAATGAGATATGTTATGACGAAAGGATGAACTGCACGGTAACTGTTTATGGAAAGGTATCGTTCTAACCACGGACAATTCTGGGCACTTGGGTGGTCATGATGCATTGCTAGGTGCCAATCTTGATCTACTCGGAATCAATTAGTTGATTGGTGAATCAAGGATTAAATCAAAAGGTTTAATTTAATCTAATCCTAATTTGATTAGGATTATAATTTATTCCGAGTTGCCAACGTGTTCGGATACCTAATGGGTCACACACTTAAGCAACTCGATGTATAGTGTAAAATGACTATTCAATAGGATTTAATATGTTAACATGAGATGTTAATATTAATGGTGATAAAATAAAATAAAGGCCCATTTATTTTATTAGGATCAATTTAATTTAATTGGATTAAATTAAAATTGGACCTAAAACTAATAGGTTAGGAGAATTCCTAATGGGCTTAGATTGGGGTTTCATTTTATTTGCCCAATAGAAATACTAGATTGTCTATAAATACCCATATGATGGGTTAACAATGGTTAATCTATCTTGAAAAAAAAAATTGGGGCAAAACAAGAAACTTTCAATATCACCACATAGCCAACCACCTTGACTAGCACATAGGGTGTTCGTTCGGCTATCGCCATCTCCAATTGGGTTTTTGAATATCGTGTTGCTGTGTGGATACCTTAGAGGCGATTCTACACTTGGATCGCTAGTGGATTAGATCATACGAGAAGGGAAGGAGCCACCAACGAAGGTATGATTTCAATTAAACACCCTATGTATGTTTAATTGTTTTGGTTTTAAACTAATCTAGAGTGATCCAATTTGGGTTTTTGATTTTTGTTTGCTGTAAATTTTTGTTTTTCCGCTGTGCTATGATGTATGAGATGCATACAAAAACCCAACATTTTATGCCCATTCTCTTTAACCCATTCTCATTCACTTGGGTTACACTCTTTGAAACTTCCGTATATTATACTCACGCGTGATCCATGCATACTTAACTTAGAATGTTCATTTTGCCCTTTCATGATCTAATTTCACTTTGATCGAAAAATATTCTGAAAATATTCCATGGTCATCTAATCTTCAAATTAACCGTGAAATACTTTAATTGGGTGTCTTATCTATCAATCTTATGCTTTGAAAAAAAATTCAATTGGGTTTAAACTCATTAAAACTCATTAATCTCTCAAAAGGGCAATATCGTAATTTTATTCGGATCGCTTAAAACTGACTCAAATGGTCTTCTTTTTGATCCGTTTCTGTTTTGCTATACTCTCTTGCTATTTTTGGACCTTTTCGACCGTTAAGGTCAATTTTCACAAATTTTACTATTCATCTAAAAATTTTCGTTCAAAAACACTATTCATAAAAAACTTTCATTTCCCACTGAATCTCAATTTATGACCCTGGACAATATAACCGGGTCCAAATTCGGTCTTAAACACTAATTTCAGATCTTTTTCGGAAAAACCACTAGTCGTTTTGGATCAGAACATTATTCACTAAAAATTTTCATTTCTTCTTGACACGACAGTCAAGGCCTTATAAATATAATCAAATTCTAACTGGGCCCCTTGCACTATTTCTGGACTCTTTATTCTCTATTCGATCGTCAAAAATGAATTTTTCGAGGAAACTAGGATCGGGGTTTATCAAGGTATGCTCAATTCATCCTTAGGACGGGCATCCTTGCCACGTGTACCATTAACTCCAATGTCATGTTTGCTGCTCACATCACCTATGAGCACTAAAAACAATTATTATATTACTTCGGAAACGAAATCATTTCCGGTCCTATCCGGAATTCTACTAAAATTAAATTTTTTATATCCGGGTATTAGAAATTAATTTATTTCTCTACAAATACTACATACGAGATGCTAATCGACTAGTATATTTCCGTCCCATATATTTTGAATCACTTACAATTTCTTCAAAAGGATTTAACTTCACTCCACTTTAGTTCAATTAATTCTAAAATTAATATCAAAACTTTTAATCTACAAAATCCATTTTTCGAAAATTATTACTCATACGGACCTCATTTCCATCAAGAAACCCTATTCATTAAAAAAATAAATTATTTATAATAAAACAGAGTTTTAGGTTTTACATTTTCCTACTAGACAGTTTTCACATAACAGATAAATCTATCTTATTGAGGGAACCTAAAAATCCCTTTTTGGTCAATCTATTCATTTGATTTTGCTTGATATGTCCTAGTCTAGCATGTCAAATATTAACATCAATATTGGCAACTTTATTGGAAGTAATTAATGAAAGACAACCATCGCACTAATAGTACCATCAAATTCGGTATTTAATATAATAAAACTATCCATCAGATATTCAGTACTTAATCACTATTAATCTAAATAAATTCTCAAACAGTAGCTATGAAAAGTTAAATATTATCCTAAACTCAGAAGGATAATTAACAAGACAATATTTAGTCGAATCTACGGAGCATAAGGGATGTTCCCATTATAGATCCATTTTGTTCCTCAACAAATCCAATAGTACTCTATAAATGCTCCTATATCTTTAATTATGTAGTCTGTGGCTCTTGAGCTTCCTTTTTCTACTCAATGCATTCATCGGTGAAGGGACCCAACAATTGAAACTTTTCAATTTACTTTTATCCTTCAATACGCCACCATGTTTACCCCTCTTGAGCTTTCCGGTCTCCTCCTTGTTAGATTTGGGATACATTTTCCCTTTCTTCCAACTCTTATTCTTTTTCCCCTCTTGCATTTAGAACTTAAATTCTTACGTATGGTGGACTCAGCCAAATAAAGCTGATTCGAAGTATTGGCTACCTCTAGGCACACATTTTCAAGTTCAACATAACGTAAGATATCATCAAATGTTTTGATGTTATCATTTGGGTCAGGTTTATTTTCATATTTTACCAGTTGTTTGGGAGGGACTGTGGCAGAACTTGAACCAAACCTTCTTTAAGCTCTTGTCCGGAGGATCCTATCGGGCACTTCAGCGGACTTTCTAAACCCGACTTATCGGATTGAAGAAATCCGAGAAGCGAACTCCTGAATTTCTTAGCCCGTTTACTTGCTTTAACTTAAAGATTTCTTTTCTTTATAAAATAGTTGGGTTGGTATAAATTTTTTGCAATTTCATTTAAAAGGATTTTACAAAAATTTCGGCAACATAACGGCTGCATTTTAAGGTTTCCAAAATTTAACCTGTAAAAAAAAACACTTCGAACTATATCAAATCACCTCCCAACTTCTTAGAAACCTTAAGCATGTATTTCCTCAACATATAATTTCACAATCATATATTTTCATAACATTTATAATGTTGATCATATACATCGATATATATTATTTATATGGAGTTTAAGAGTTTATTCATAATGCACAACATATATACTACAACTCAATATCTTCAAAAATATATCAACATATTATACATTTTCTAAGTGTCAAGTTTCACATAGAAAATATGTTCATTTGTGTGACGAAATCTTCGAATTTCCCACCTAGAATTTCAGTGATGGTTTCCTTGATATACAAAATCACCTGCAAAAGCACTACGTGGTATATACATGCTACACAAAAATTTAAAATATTAGTTCGACATGAACAAGCATTTTAATCATATAATTACATAGTGATTCATAAACTTCTTAGACATCAAAAACTTTGATTTTGAAAACTTTTCTTTTTAAATTCACCATGTGTACCCCTAAAGTACTCTAACTATTACGTGGCGATTTTCAACTAACACCAACTGTGATGTTTTTAAAATCTTTCGACTACTACGACCGGAATTCATTACATCGCAACGTAGGGTGAAACGGTCACAACTCTGAACAACTATTATGTGAAATTTCCTACATCACAATTATAGTGCTAACAACCTGAAACTTTTTGCAACTATGTGCGAAATTTTCTACATCACATATTATAGTGCAACTGCTCGACAGCCCTTGCAACTATGTGCGGAATTTTTTTACATCGCAGCATATTGCAAGTAGCTGTAAATCTAGATGGCTACGAGCGGAGTTTTCTACATCGCAATATATTGCCAATACTCTAAATCTAGACAGCTACGTGTGGAATTCTCTACGTTGCAACGTAATGCTGGATTCTCTGAACTCTAAGGGATTACACATGGCTTTTAAAACGCTTTTTCATTCTAAATGCATGAAGCACAAAATTGCTTAACTTAAAGCGTTTTTAATTCAAACTCACGTCAAACTTTATAAGAACAACTTCTATTTTTAAATTCTCATTTCTTGATCCCGTAAAGGATCTTTTACTCGAATTGAACTCATATTTTAAAAATCATTTTATAAAACTTGAAATCAACAACAAGTTATAATTTAATTTAAATTTTAGACAATGTAAGCGATGTAACATTTACCTCGATCCGAATATGCCCAACGCCTCAACGAGCTTCTCGTGCCTCGCTCGCTTGCTTATCACCTATATATTAACATCTTATTATAACATACTCAAATACATAACTCAAAACTTAAAAGTAGAGTTTCCAATACAAGTTACTCTATTGAAAACCCTTTACACTATAACTTTTCCAACTCGATTTTAACTCAACCAAACCTCTTTAATTCCGATTTTTTTGCACGGGCCTCATTTATTATCACCTAGAGACACTCCGAAATGCGTAAAATGGTCGCCAAAAGTCTAGAACATAAAATCACTGTTTTTGGACCCTCTAAAATCGAGGCTATGCTAGGGCCCATCCTAGCAATTTTCTTCACTCCATTTTCGCTATAATCATCTCCCTAACTCGCACTTAGGTCACTCATCAAACAATTTTGAAAAATTCTAAGTATTGAAGTTCAAAACCTATGAAAAATGCCTATTTTTCAACATTTTTTTATGCACATTTTTGTATCGAATAAGCGACGATGTCATTTCTTTCGTATCTAAGGTTCTTTTACTTAATTATGATCAATTACATTCATTTCATACATCGAAGAATGCATTTACATTCATATTTCACATTACGAATACATACATGCACTATTGGAGCCATAACTTGCTCAATTTTTATCGGAATTGTTCCCTTCCAATTTCTATGAATTGCTATGACACCTAGGCATGTTTTGAGGTCTAGAACAACCCCAATTAAGCTCGAAGAGTGCAGGTCACCATAGCCCTTTCATATAGCTCGGGATTCCCCACTTGACTCTATATTTCTTCTTTAACAATTCTATCACTTCTATATGTCTTTCTAGCTATTATTATGTATAAATCTAAGCTTATTTGGATCAAAACACAAGGGTATTACTCATTCCACATATGCTGTGACACCCACATATTTTCATCCAACACTTCATTTCATTTTATTTTCTAGATTTTCACTAAGTTACTCTCTTAGACATTTCAACAAACATATTTGCTACCATAACTTTACTCATTTCTTGCATGTTTTCTCATCTAGGGTGTCTTCCATATACATGTCTAGTTCCTATTTCTTGTATGGTTTCACTCAAATCAACTTTATTCTTAGTTATCTATGGTTAAAAACTTGATGAGAATCAAACCCTCATCAACAACTCAACAAAATAACAAGCCAACCATCATGTTTTTCCATATATCTAACTATCATCAAAGTTGAGAAAGAGGATGATATCTTACCTTAGTTCTTGCTCAGGGTTGTTGGTTTAGCTTGAAAACACTCTAGAGTTATGAGTTGGAGCTTGAAAAATGGATTGGAAAACCCTTCTCTTCTCCTCTTGTGTTGCCGTCTACCCACTCTCTCCCTCTCTCTTATCTCACGGCTATTTACTTCTTCTTTTCTAAAATTTTTTCTAAGTGTCATACATATATATATATATGTGACTTTTCATAAAATGCCTACCATATCCCTTTTTGACTCCTTTGACTATCATTAGAATTTTAGTTTCAACCAAGGATTAAATGACTAATACTTATGGATAATTTCACTTAAAGTTTTTATTTTTGGACATGACCATAGTGCCACTTATTAAATTATCTTTTATTTGCAAAAAGACGATTTTACCGTTCCTCGACTTTTTCTTACTTAAACCAATATCGTATGGTTCTACATTTATCGTTAATTCTTCGATGTTCCTGACTAAATAAATGTTGGCAAGATTTATCATTTCAATTCCAAAATCTAGCTTCTAACGCTAGGGAGTTCAGAATCGAGACTTAAGGCTTACAATTTCTTTCCTTCTTATAAAAATTTCGTCCTCGAAATTTTAAACTATGTACCTGATTCAAATAAATGTGGATACTAGGCATGCATCTGTTCTTCAAGCTCACATGAGGCCTATTCTGATCCATGATTTCGCCATAACACTTTCACTAGCGGAATCACCTTACGATGCAGCACTTGATCTCTACGATCTAAAATCTTTACCGGTTGCTCTTTATACGTCAAGTTTTCTTTCAATTGTATCAGTTGTTCTTTCAGTATATGCAAAGGATCGGCTACATACTTACGAAGCATAGAGACATGGAACACATCATAAATGTTCGCCAATTCTGGTGGAAGCTTCAATCGATATGCTACTTCACCCACTCTATCCACTGTCTCATATGGCCCTATATATCGTGGATTCAACTTTTCACGTTTCCTAAGTCTTAGAATGCTCTTCCATGGAGAGATTCGCAGAAATACTCTATCACCCATGTCAAATTCTAGATCTTGTCTTCAATTGTCGGTGTTGCTTTTCTATCTGTTGCTTGCTATCTTTAACCGTTCTCTAATCACACCTATCTTCTCAATTGTAGCTTGGACAATCTCTGGTCAATTAACTTTCTTTCACCTACTTCATCCCAACAAACTAGGGTTCTACACTTTCTGCCTTACAACGCTTCATACGGTGTCATACCGATGTTGGACTAATAACTATTGTTGTAGGCAAACTCTATCAATGGTAGGTGGATATCCCAGCTTCCTTTGAAGTCCATCACACATGCTCTCAACATGTCTTCAAGAGTCTGAATGGTTTTTTCAGATTGGCCATCTGTCTGAGGATTTTCAGGCTGTACTGAAATTCAATTTGGTGCCCATGGCTTCTTGTAGCTTCGGCCAAAACCTTGGAGTGAACCAAGGGTCTTTATCTAACACTATAGATACTGGCGCACCATGTAGCCTAACGATCTCATCCACGTATAACTAGGCTAACTTTTTCAGGGAATACGTATTCTTAATGGCTAGAAAATGAGTAGACTTTGTTAATCTGTCAACTATCACCCAAATAGCATCATGTCTGTTCTGCGTCTAGGGAAGTCCTACTACGAAGTCTATCGTGATCTTTTCCCACTTCCATTCCGGAATAGACAGAGGCTGTAATAATCCTATTGGTTTCTGATGCTCAACTTTAATCTACTGACAGGTTAAGCACTTGGATACGAACTCTGTTATTTGTTTTTTCATTCCTCTCCACTAGTAATGGTCTTTTAAAGTCCGGTACATCTTGGTACTCCCTAGATGCATAACATATGATGATGAGTGAGCTTCTTCCATGATCTCTTTCTTCAATTCTCTGACATCTAGCACACGCAATCTCTATTCCAAAACTAATGTTCCATCACCTCTCAATGTAAAGCTGTTCTGCTGCCCAGTCTCTATCTTGCTTCTTAACTTTATCAAATACGGATCCTGAGCTTACAACTCTTGAACCTAGTCCACCAACACTAGATGAACATGAAAGGCTGCTAGTAGGGCACCTGACTCTGCTGTCTCCAACCTAACCCCCATTGATCTTAGCTCTATAAGCAAGGGTAGATACTCCACTCTAAGCTTGGCTAAGGAGCTAGTAGACTTTCTGCTCAGTGCATCTGTTACCACATTAACTTTACTAGGGTGATGTTCAATGGTGCAATCATAATCTTTTATGAGTTCCACCCATCTTCTCTGTCTCATGTTCAACTATTTCTGTAAGACTAGATACTGGAGACTTTTGTGATCTGTAAAGATTCTGCAGGGTACTCCATAAAGGTAGTGTCTCTAAATTCGCAAGGCGAATACTACAACAGCTAACTCTAAGTCGTGTGTCGGGTAATGAATCTCATGCTTTTTCAGCTGTTGGGAATCATATGCTATTACTCGTTCGTGCTGCATCAACACACAACCCAAACTCTGTTTAGAAGCATCACAATATACTATAAACCCATCACTCCCCGATAGTAGTA
Organism: Litchi chinensis; assembly: GCA_019925255.1. Taxonomy (NCBI): domain Eukaryota; kingdom Viridiplantae; phylum Streptophyta; class Magnoliopsida; order Sapindales; family Sapindaceae; genus Litchi; species Litchi chinensis. The sequence continues at coordinate 22,585,414 of CM034461.1, read as the reverse complement.
TAAGTACTGGGGCCGAGGTCAATCTCTTCTTCAACTCATCGAAACTGCTCTAGCATGCCTCTGACCAGACGAACTTCTCTTCTTTTCTTGTCAACCTGGTCAACACAGTAGCAATCTTCGAGAACCCTTCAACGAACTTTCTGTAATACCCAACTAAACCCAGGAAACTTTTAACTTCTGTCACGTTCATGGGTGGCTTCCAAGTTACCACGGCTTCTATTTTATGAGGGTCTATTGATATCCCTTTCTCCGATACCACATGTCCCATGAATGCTACTTAATCCAGCTAAAATTGACACTTATTGAATTTTGCATAGAGCTGATGCTCTCTTTACGTCTGTAGTACAATCCTCAAGTGCTCAGCATGCTTCTCTCGACTACCTAAATATACCAAAATTTCATCGATGAAGACTATCACGAACTTGTCCAGATAGGGTCTGAAAACTCTGTTCATTAAATCCATGAAAACCGTTGGGGCATTCGTCAAACTAAATGGCATCACTAAGAATTCGTAATGCTTATAACGGGTTTTGAAGGCTGTCTCAGGAACATCTTTTCTACTCACCCTTAACTGATGATACCCCGATCTTAGATCGATTTTTTAGAAGACCTTGGCTCCCTGCAGCTGGTCAAACAAATCATCAATCTTTAGCAGCGGGTACTGATTCCAGATGGTGACTTTATTGAGCTACTTGTAATCGATGCATAAACGGAGGCTTCCGTCTTTCTTCTTAACAAACAACATTGGAGCTCCTCATGGCGATGTGCTCATCTTAACAAAGTCTTTGCACAATAGTTCTTCCATCTGTACCTTCAACTCTTTTAGCTTTACTGGAGCCATCCTATATGGCTCTATCGAAATAGGCTCCGTACTAGGTGCTAGCTCAATTTCGAACTCAATCTTTTTGACCGGTGACAACCCTGGTAAATCCTCTGGGAAGACATTTGGGAACTCATTAACTACGGGGACTTCCGTCACTTGCAACTCATTACTGTCAGCTTCTATTGCATAAACTATGTACCCTTGGCATGCTTTCTGGAGCATTTTATTAGCTTGAATCACACTTATCAAACTTGTAGAGAGTATCTTCCTCACTCTACAAAAGACTACATCTGGTTGCCCAGACTTGCTAAACTGGACTACTTTCCTATAGCAGTCTACTGTTGCGCGATGCTTGGATAGCCAATCCATGCCCAAAATAACATTGAAGTCATGAATATCGAGCACTATCAGATCAGCCTCGAACTCATGACTTACTATAATCACCTTACTTTCCATATAAACTCCATTTGCCACAAGCGAATGGCCCGTGGGAAGTGACACTATCATACTACACTTCATAAGACTCCTCGCCACTCTCACTCTACTTAGAAAGTCCCTAGAAATAAAAGAATGGGTGGCTCCTAAGTCCACCAGCACATGTGCATCAGAGTCGACTAATAAAATGGTACCTGTGACCACATCAGGAGTTACATCTGTTGCCTGCTGTGTGACTGTATAAACTCTGGTTGCCTGACTACGGGGTCAACTAGGCTGTGCTCGAGGTAGTACACTTCGGCTAGGTCTACTGCTAGGCTGCTCTGAGCCTGCCACTCATCTGATCTGGGGGCCTCCTCTATTTGGTCCACGACCCCCACTAGTATGTCCTTGTACCGTGGATCTGGCCTCTGCTGGGCTTGATGCGGCTACACTGGGGTAGTCCTTCATGAAATGACCCTCCTGACCACATTTGAAGCATCCGGTCCTACCTTGAAAGCACTCACCGAGATGTGGTCGACCGCACTTGCTGTAGGTAGTTCTATTTACCTAACTTGGTCTCCTTCTAGACTTCCCAGACGACTACATTGAACTCTGGCTGGTCTAGGGCCTCTAACTCTATTCCCGACTTTCAAACCAGTCTGGCCTCTAACTACTCTTGGACACTTTATTGGTTCCTCCTTGCTAGCTACCTGTCTAGTTACGCTTCTGCCCGAACTACTACTTCGGTTTAGGGAACGTCTCTACACTTCTCTCTACTCGGGTGGCTGCCTCCACTAGCTCCCCGTACCGAGTGTGTCCCATCGAGGTCACATATGTCCTGATCCTTGGACTCAACCCTACAGTGAACCTATTTACCTTATATTCTTCATTTTCTGTAATATAAGGAACCAGGCAAACTAACTCTGAGAATTTCTTCTCATACTCTGTCACGGTAAGGGTCCCCTGCTCGAATCGGAAGAACTCTTCAATTTTTGCATCCTTGTAGCTCTTAGGAAAGAACTTGTCTGTGAATTCTTTCTTGAATTCGAGCCATGAGACTCCACCTAAATGCGCTCTCTGATGCGCTCTCCACCAGTCTTTTGCTCGATCTTTCAACAGGAAGGCGGAGAAGGTAACCATCTGTTCCTTTGAACAACCTATGACCTGAAATATTTCCTCATTCGTCTCTAGCCATGATAATGCTCACTTGGGCTTTTTGGTCTCATCATATGGCTTGGCGTCTAACTTACGGGTGCACTATATAGATATGCCTGTCCCCTATGGCTGTTGGAGCGCCGCTGCTAGCATCTATGCCATTTGCTCCATCTGTCCTAGGGCAGGCTTTCATCTTGCTAACTGTGATGGCCCTGGCTGGGAGGAACTCGCTGGCACATTGATAGACTCGTCAACATGCTCTCTCTCTGATGTGGGCGCCTTTGCGGCAACTCTTCTTGTCCTAGGGTGAGTACGTCACTGCATAACTCTAATTGTACCAAATAGGCACAACAAAAATCAAAATAGAGGTGTTAAAATAATAATAACTCAACATAAGCAAGCTTAATAACCTCATGCAGTACTTAAACTTAAATCTCATGATATTATGCTTAGCTTATGCATTCTAAGAACGCATCACTTATGTAATCTCAAGAAGACTCAATGCATACAATAATCTCATGCATGCCTTATGCATAAATCTGTGTATAACAAATTTATTTTAATGCATAATATAATATTAAACTTTCTTTAAAACTAAATCTCAAAGCTTTCGAAAACCAGGCTCTGATACCAACTTACAAGACCTGAACCAGACCTTCTTTAAGCTATTGTTTGGAGGATCCCGCCGGGCACTTCAACGGACTTACTGAACCCGACTTGTCGGATTGAAGAAATCCGAGAAGTGAACTCTTGAATTTCTTAGCTTATTTACTTGCTTTAACTTAAAGATTTCTTTTCTTTATAAAATAGTTGAGTTGGTATAAATTTTTCGCAATTCTATTTAAAACGATTTTACAAAAATTTCAGTAGTATAACGACTACATTTTAAGGTTTCCAAAATTTAACCTGTAAAAAAAAACACTTCGAACTACATCAAATTACCTCCCAACTTCTTAGAAACCTTCTTCCTCCTTCTGCCGACCTACATCTCTCTCTTTTGTCTTCATTTTTCTTCTCTTTTCAAGCCATCAAACTCACAAATAACCTTGCTTTTATCTTCCCTATCCATCCTTACCTTCATTTCTTATAAAAATCTTCAAGATTCCAAGTTCTATTTTCACTAGAAAGGGGTTTGAGTGAGGTAAGTGCAGTATTTTATGGTTTTTGAGTTTAAAATAGATTAGTAAACATGTAGATGCATTCATAGGCATGTAGAGGTAGTTGAGTAAGCATTTATTAGTGTTGATTTCATTTTCATGGCTTTAAATGTATTTTTGAAACCCTAGATGATCAATTAGGGCATGTGGAGTCTAGTAAAGACAATAAGAAGTTTTAAGCTTCTAATTTGAGTGCTTGGAAGCTTGGGCGCAAGCTCTAAGAGGTCGGTATACATTTATTCTCGAAGTTGAATTTTATTAGTAGCTAAAAAGTGAATACTTTGTCTCGAAACCTTGCGATGCTACTATTTTGACATGATGAATTGTTATTTATGATATGTATATGTTGTTTGGATGTTGATGGAAAATATTTTATGATGAAAAATCAAGTGGAACAAAATTTTTACAAAAACCCCATGAATGGCCTAATATGTATTAAAGAGGGGTCTAGGGCTATTTTTATTATTTCAAGCCTATTTATATGTTTAACGGATGATATCAAAATGATTTGTGAGATGAATTTTGAAAATGAAATAAAATTTCGAAAAAGAAACCCCTTAGCCAAATTTGAAGCATAAAGAAACTAAGGGGTATTTTTATCATTTTGCTTGTATTTACGCGCTATTCACATCGTGTTGTAATGATATGTGTAATGAATTATGATTTCGAAGAGAAAAATTCGAAAATTTCCTCTTAAGGCCAAATGGAAACGTGAAAAGAATTGTGGTTGTGTAATAAAGTTTTTATGGTGAAACCAAGGGCAAAATGGTCATTTGGTAGTGGCCGAGAGGAAGGTTTCGAAAGATTTCGAAAAACGAAAATAATCGAGAATGTTTGATAATTATGCGATTTATAAAAAGTTTAATCGAATCGAAAAATTTTCATATGTAGTGAACATATTTGAGAGCCTGAGTAAACCTATACATTGGTAGGTGGGGATTGGTAGTTGGCCTGCCAATAGGGTACTTATTAGCAGTACCGCACCGTTACGAATGCATATTGAAGTGAATAATGGATTTTGAGAGGCACTGAGTATTCGGTCTAGTAATTGATGCGAATGTGAAGTTGAGCTCCGGCAGGCAGGCATCGAGTGTCTGATGCTGGAGAGAAATGTGAAACCTGTTACCGATCCATAGTATCGTGACAATATTTACGAAAGGCTCTTATGATATTAGGGAAAAATTCATTTCGATCTTTGATTTTTTAGAGATTGACAATTTTTTAAATATCTTTAAAATAATATACCAAACATCTCTAAATTTATAAAATAATTCATCATTTTAATCCCTACCGTTAGTCAATTGTTGGTCAAATTGACGGTTGCATTAAAATTTAGGAAAATTTTCATTTTGATCCCTAATTTTTTAGAAATTGATAATTTTTTAAATATCTTTAATATAATATATCAAACATCCCTAAATTTGTTAAAAATTCATCATTTTAGTCTTGTTGACTAATTTTTTAACAGTTAACGTTAACAGAAAATGCAAAAAGACCAAACTATCCCTACTTTATTTGAAGTACCTTTTTACCCCTGATGCATTAAAATGTAAGATATTTGGAAGGATCATTATACCCTTCCATATAAAAATAAATTAGAATTGAAAAAACTAAAATACTATTATAATTTTTTATTAATTTTTTTTGGATGCTGCATGTTGAGTGAATGAATTGCTTGTTGCATCGAATTTGATAGGTTTTGATGGGTAAGGAAAATACATTTTTGCCCTTAACACATAAAACCAAAATAATAACAATTTAATATTAATTTTTTTTAATGGTAAGAACAGTAACAAGAAAATGAGTTTAAATGCGGGTGTTGTTACTTGTTGGTGGCTACAATTTTATTGTCCAAATATTCCAATTTTCTTCTTCAATTTGTTTGTCCATTTTTTTATCTCCCAATTTTTGTGCTCTAATTTTTTACCTCCAATATTCTTCTCAAATATCATCAACTTATAGTGGTACAAAAAATTCAAATATGGCTCCAATTTTTTACCTTTAATATTCTTCTCAAATATCTCAATTTTTCTAGACTACACACGTGTTACCTTAAGAAATTTTAATGCAAGATTACTATTTTAACCTTTTTACCGTTAATTTGACCAACGGTTGACTAACGATCGGAACTAAAATGATGAATTTTTTATAAATTTAGGGATGTTTGGTATATTATCTTAAAGAAATTTAAAAAATTATTAATTTCTAAAAAGTTAGGGACCCAAATGAAATTTTTCCGAAATTTTAATACAAGATTACCATTTTAACCTTCTTACCGTTAATTTGATCAATGGTTGACTAACGGTAGGGACTAAAATGATGAATTTTTTATAAATTTAGGGATGTTTGGTATAGTATCTTAAAGATATTTAAAAAATTATCAATTTCTAAAAAATTAAGGACCAAAATGAATTTTTTCCATGATATTATAATAACTAATAACAAACTTACATTGAAAATATATGTTTGAAAGGTATTCTATAAAGTTTTGAATTGTTGGTTGAAAAATATGTTATGTTGAATATTAAATGCTTTGTGAAACGATATCTTTTACGTGTGATGTTATAAAATTTTGTGATTTTGATATTATATGTGTATACCAATTAAGCAGTTATGCTTAGCGCGTCGGATTTTGATTTTCCCGTGTGTAGGTAGTTGATGTGAGCTGAGAGAGAGTTTGACAAGAAGATAATTCCATTGCGCTTCCCGAGTCACAACAAATCTCCAATTTTTGGTAGTTATCTTTGATATGTATTTATTTTATAAAAAAAAATAAAGTTTCACAAACTTACACTTTGTATATTCCAATGCATGTGGGTGAGAGGTTTTGTAAATTTCAATATATACAGTTTGTATTATGTTTTTAAACGTTTTCTCAAAGAATTGGGAAAACTAGACGTTGTTGTACTTTAAAGTGTTTGTGGTTATTTTGTTTTAAAGCTATATATGGAAAAGAAATATATGTTTTCCTTGAAGTTGTGTGTTGAAGTGGTTTTGAGACGGACAGAGTGTCCGATTGTAGAAGTTGAGAAAGTAAAAATATATTAGAAGTTGTTGTACTTTAAAGTGTTTGTGGTTATTTTGTTTTGAAGCTATATGTGGAAAAGAAATATATGTTTTCCTTGAAGTTGTGTGTTAAAGTGGTTTTGAGACAGATGGAGTGTCCGATTGTAGAAGTTGAGAAAGTGATAATATATTAGCAGTGTTTCTTTTGAAAATGTAGGTTTTAAAAATTTTTTGCGTTTTTCCGTAAAACAGGGGAAACTCTGCCGGATTTTCAGTAAATCAAAATAAATAATCGGATTTTTGTAACTGAAAAGGCTATAACGTCCTCCACCTCGACTTCGATGATCGCAATGCCGGGGATCGAGGGGAGGGTGTTACACTCTAAGTCAAATGATCATTGGTGGTTAAAGCCACATCTTGTGAAAACCACTCAAGAACAACTTTGAAGTGTTGCAGATGGGCTTCAAGGCCACAACGGGGTGATTTTGTGATGAATCTTTTTGTTCTTACTTTTTTTTTTTATGATGTTGTTCAATTATTTTATTTGTTTTTGCTTGAGTCTTTATAGATCTAAATAACTAAACTTTTTCTAAGGGATTCAATGTAGTTTAATGTAGATCTATTCTCATGGATGATTTTGGATATTTTAATGAATAATTTTTTTTATTTAGTGTTTTGTTTTATTAGTTTTTAATGCTATTGATTGATGTTAACCCTAATCAATTGATAGATCTTGTAGTATCAGTATGCTTGAAATAGATATTAATGCTTAGAACTTAATAAAATGACAATTATTGTTTAGAATAGACATGTATCTAATTATCAGGTGTAATCATGTGTGGATATTTGTTTGTAATAAGTTTGTATTAACCATCTAACATAAAAATATAGCTAAGTGTTTAATGTGAACATACTTGTGATAAACTCGAAAGAGGCTTGCAAATACATTAGTGTATCTGATCAAATATTACATGAAATCAATATATTTTTGTAAGGAAAATGACATAAGAATGGTGATATATTAAATAAAGTTGAATTTCCCTAGATTTATTTCCAAGTGTTTGTTGTAAGTTAATCAATTCATTTTCATTAACTTGAGTTTTTATAATTTTATTTCTTTTTAAAATTGAAATTGTTAATTAAGTTCTGGACAAAGTTGTGTAGATCAAGTTCAACAATCAGCATTGATTTGAACCATCTCTATGAGATCAATCTTGATTTGCAACAATATTACATTGAGACTATGTATACTTACACGAAGTTTTGTGTAATAAATTGTTATATCGAAACGCATATCAAGTTTTTGACACTATTGTCGAGGACGGTGTTTCGAATCATTGTGCTAATATTGATACTAGTTGAAATAGGTTTAATTCATATTATGTTTTCTTTTCTATTTCAGGTACTTCCTGTACTTTCATGCAAAGGACGAGAAATGTTGAAATATTGCCTTTGGATAACGAAATTGAAAAGACAACTTGGCATCTCAAAAGATTGAAAAGGTTGGCTAAACAACGAGATAATATAATAGATGATCAATGTGATAAGAACAAAGGTAATAGAGATGGTGATCAAAGCCGCTTAGAGATTACTCGATAACAATGGTGGAAGGAATTCACCAAAGTATTCGCTGACCGACAATTCAAGTGAATAACTTCAAGATTAAACTAGTAACTATTTAGATGATTTAGTCCGTAATGCAATTTTGCATACTACTAATGAAGATCCAAATGAGCATATGGAAAATTTCCTAGAAATATGTGATACTTTTTAATACAATGACATGACGGATGATACTATTCGGCTAAGATTGTTCTCTTTCTCGTTTAAGGATAAGGCAAAACGTTGGATATATTCAGTGTGTGAGACATCTATTACTACATAGGATCAAATGACATATAAGTTTTTGGCTAAGTATTTCCCTTTAGCAAAAACATAGAAACTGGGGAATGATATTGTTGCATTCATACAGAAGGAAGGGAAGTTTTTTTATGAAGCCTAAGAGAGATTCAAGGAGTTACTTTAGAGATGTCCTCATCATAGAGTCCCAAAATGGATGCAAGTACAAACTTTCTATCAAAGGTTATCAGAAATGACGAGGGGTAATGTTAATTCAACAGTTAGAGAAGCACTTTTGAAGAGAAATATGGAAAATGCCTTTAAATTGATTGAGGAGATGTTTTTTAGCATCTATCAATAGCCATTAGAGAGAATAAGATCCATTAAGGCAATGTCAAGAGTTCACGAGGTTGACGCTATTACAGCATTAACAGCTCAGGTAACTACTTTAATTAAGAGATTTGATGCTTTTAGATTAGGAGTGAACACTGTTAATGTAGTTCATGGTGCATTTGTTAACTATGAAAAGTGTAGAGGTAGTTATGCTATGCATGGTTGTCCAAGTTGACGGGCCCCGACTCTTACTCTCAAGGTGACTCGCTCAACAACCCCACTGTGGCATTTCAGTCGGGATCTCTTCCAGCTAAAAGGTTCTTGTAAAGCTAAGTCTTTTCTTACATATATTGAAAACCTCTTTTTGAAACCCTTTGTAAAATTTATTTTCTAACGGAAATGGGTGGAAACTTTTTTATTTTAAAAATTTATGAACAGAATTTTATAAAAGTTTTGGCAGCACAATGACTGTTTTTTTGAAAATTCTATCATATAAAATCACATCTAAAAACCTGTACACTTCTATTTCAAAACATTTCTTAACTACCAAGCCTCAGGCCCTCTTTCCATAATTCACAAACATCCTCAAACATGCATTATCTTTAAAAATAACTTCAAATTCTAAAACAAGTCAGGCATAAGTATATATTTTCCAAAAGTGGCATTTATTTACATACAAAATACTTCATAGGTTTCAAAATATAAACATCACACATGTACAAACGTAAAAATTCACAGCTATACTCGACGATATCTGACTATTCTGGATTTGAAGTTCCTGCTGTTGAAGTGTCTGCACTTGTACCTAATCTAAGGAGGTTTTTATTTATAAAAAAACAAAACTAGAGGTGAGTTAAATAAGCTCAGTGAGTGTCATATATTTCTATTCAAACTATTTTCAAAAGTATCTTCCCTAAAAACTTTTTGAAACACACATTTCTTAACTATTGTCATGTTGCAGAATTTAAAATAAACATACCGAGAATCATACATAACTTAAAGCATGAACAACGTTTATAAACAATGTATCATAAGCTGAATTTTTAACTAATATATTGAAAAGCAAAGTTTCTGATTTAAACATACTATCATGCGATGCTTTTCAAACACTGGAATACTTATAAAACACATTTTACATTTTTTCATTTTTTTCTACTATAAATCGTATACGATGATGGAAATTTATATTTTCGAAAAGCCTTTAAATAAAATGAGGCAATCACTGTCAATTTATTTCATATGGTGTTTTAGGCTTGGTATATGGCGGAGTGGAATCCTACATCGCACAGGCCATATGTCCAGTAATTAGGTAGCGGAACCCTACATCGCTCAGGTAGTCAGCTGACTTATAATATATTTTGTATCTAGAGAGCGAAATCCTACATCGCTCCCAAGCGGAATCCTATATCGCTTAGGGTACTCTACTGTTATGGATATTTTTGTGACCTAGATAAATAAGTTGCTAATGATCCAATAGATGAGCCTAATGGTAAGAAGCCCAGAATGCCTAGTGCCTAGGTCATAGTATTGAGCTCGTTTCCTCTTTCTTCAGCTCGTGTCTTAAACTAAATCTACTTTGATTCATCTTCAGCTCATGAGAGTAATGTGTCAGCTCGTTAAGCTCGTGCCAGATAACTTTCTAGAAACTTGTAGCAATCTAATCCGAAAGAGATTGAAACTTTCTAATTTTGTGTAGATCAAATATCTTCAATCCCGGATTCAATTTCGGGAATCTTCCTTGATTCAAAGGAGATTATTATGGAAGTGCAGTTAATGTAAAAATTTACTTCTTAATTTGTATTACACTCAAATTGTAAATCCCCATACTATAAATAGGGGTAAAATTCTTTGTATTACAAACAACTTTGATTAGTGATATTATTACTCTACCGAATTATTTAAAGTGACGTTTGTGAACGTAGGTATACTTGTTGAACCACGTAAAAAATTCTCTTCTTTGCATTATTCTTTCTCTCCCCGTTTTTACTCTTAGTTGTATTTATCGCTTCTTGTTATTAAGATTGTAGTCTATGCCTAGCATCTCTATGTCGACTAAATTCCATCATCAACATTTTGACTCTAGAAGGAGGGCCCAACTGCGATTTTGAGATTTTTCGTTATCGTTACTTGCGTTTTGATCAACTGTCATGGCTAGAGGAAGAACAACCTGAAGCTCTGATGTCGTAGCTAAACAATTCGAGAGTCATATGGAGTAATAAAGCACTCTGCCAGTTGGAGGCGTCACAGTAGGTACTTCTACAACTATGAATATAGGAGCAATAACTTTTCTGCCTCCACTTTCCTTGCACTAGCAGGCAGCTATCACAGCTATCAGAGGAGATGCCATGCAGATTTGGCAACAACGTCAGGAAGCTCTGGAGAATACCGTGATGCAATTGGCGGATGCGATTAGGGCACTGGCACAGGTTCAAGTCCAAACTGTGCAGAGACAAGTAGAAGTTGCATCCCTTGGAGAAGTCCATCAGCAACCAGTTAATGAAGTCCTGATTCTAGGAGAGGGAACGGTTAGAGAAAGGATGTTATCAGAAGGTTCAATCCACTCCTCAAACTTGAACTCAAGGGGAGGCAGACGACGAGCTCGCAAAGGGGAAGTGGCACCTCGTCCTGCAGGCTTGAGAGTAACGGTAAACCATGATGGTAGCCACCACGTGGAAGCTATTCGTGAGCACGAGCAAGCTTGCACACGTTGTGATGATGACAAGTATGAGCCACGAAGGGGCTTGCGCCAGGCGAAAAGTTCTTGACAGGACCCTTCCCAAACCTTATCTATACTCTTGTCTGGAGGATCTTGCCGGGCACTTCAACGGACTTATCGAAACCGACTTGTCGGATCGAAGAAATCCGAGAAGCGAACCCTAACTTTCTTCAACCGGTTTACTCGTTTAGTCTTAAAAATTCAGTTTTCTTTTAAACTAGTTAGGAGTGATAAAATTTTTCGCGACTTTTGTTTCAAATATTTTTATAAAATTTTCAGCAGCATAACGGCTGCATTTTTGATAAACCAAAATTTACCTGTCAAGAAATTTACACTTCGACTAAAATCTCAATTCCTCCCAACTTCTTTATTCCCAAACATACAATATTCATCATCATTTTTCCACAAACATGCAACATCAACACCCAATTCTCAATTTATAAGTACGAACTCATGTAGAATATATCTAGATGCATCATATATATAAAATGCATGAATATTTACAAATATATAATTTCAAAATCTGAATATGTGTTTCTCAATTACATATCCATCTCATACATAAAGTTTACATCATCACATGTCATAAATCGCCCACCTATATATACACAACAAAATGATGACGTCCTATCGTCCGCGATGGCACACAATGAAATATAAATAGCTACAAAATAAACAAACAAGTTAGTGCAACGAAGATATAATATCACATACACTAACATGATAATTTATCATTTGTTTTATGATTTCTTTCAAAACCCCCATGCATATCCTTTAAACATTCTAACCATCACGGGCGATTAAAACTAACGCCAACATGAAGCTTACTAAGTCATCTCAACCACTACGTTACGAAATTCATTGCATCGCACGTAGTGCGCTAAAGCTTATCACTGAGCAACTACAATGCGGAATTTTCTGCATCGCAATTGTAGTGCTAAAACTCCGGGCAACTATGAGCGGAATTTACTGCATCGCCACGTAGTGCCAAACTATACATGACAGGACCCTTCCCAGACCTTATCTAAGCTCTCGTCTAGAGGATCCTGTCGGGCACTTCAATGGACTCCTCGAAACCGACTCGTCGGATCGAAGACATCCGGGAAGCGAACCCTAACTTTCTGTACCGGTTTACTCATTAAAACTTATCGATTTGATTTTATCTGTAACTGGTTAGGAGTGTTAAACATTTTCTTTAATTCTATTTCAAATTCATTTTATAAAAATTTCGGCAGCATAACAGCTGCGTTTTTGATAAAACCAAAATTTAACCTGTAAGAAAAATGACACTTCGACTATTTCTGAACATCTCCCAACTTCTTTATTCTCAATCATGCATCATTTATCACAATTTCATAAGCATAAACAATGAGTTCGAATTTAACATGTACATATATGAACTATATACATAAAACGCATCTGTGTTTACAACTTACAAATTCAACATCATTGTAATTCAAAAGTTAATAGGTTAAATACATATACGAAAATGTATATACACATGTCTTGCACTACCGCCCACCTATCAATGTATATAAAGTAAAAGTCGGTCTCGTCCGGTGGTGGCACGAAATGAAAACAACCAAACTACAAAATAAACAAGGGGTTAGTGCAATAAGAATATATATATCACATACACTAACATACGTATTCGTCATTTACTCAAGTTTTACAATTTCTTTAAAATTCTTCCATGTGTATCCTTAACTCATTCTAACCATCACGGGCGATTATAACTAACGCCGATCGTGAAGCTACTAAAGTGTCTCGACCACTACGTTACGGAATTCACTGCATCGTACGTAGGGCGCTAAACTATTCACTGAACAACTACAATGCGGAATTCTCTGCATCGCAAATGTAGTGCTAAATCTCTAGATAACTACGAGCGGAATTTACTGCATCGCGTCGTAGCGCTAACTGTCAACTAACCAACTATGTTACGGAATTGTCTGCATCGCAACGTAGCGCTATACTTTTCTATAAACTGAGCGATTACGGACGAAATTCTCTGCGTCGTTACGTAACGCTAAATTTCATAAACTTATAAGGTATACACATGGGTTTTCATAATCAATTTCTTTAAGTGCAAAAGCACAAATGACTTTAGTTTGAATATCTTGCAAACTCTCTTATTCCATTTTCTTTACATGTAACTCATTATCACTTTCTAGTAACATATGGATTCCATAAGAATCCATACGCTTAAACTTTAACTACATCATTAAATATCATTTTCAATTTCCTTTATTACATAGCTACTATAATCATTTAACATCATCAAGAATTTGCATGACAATTTAAAAAGCTATTAAGTGGCGAACCACTTACCTCAAGGTTGCGTCAAGCGTCTCGACAAGGCTTCTGGATGCCGCTCACGCGCTCGTCACCTACACAACAAGTTCTCTTTATTACTATTAACAAAAACCTCCATTTCTCAACTATACGCTAGAATTCCCAACTATGCCCAATTTTCTCTATATAGCTCTTAACTCGATTCTAATTCAACTGAGACTCTCAAATCCTGATTTTTGTGGAAAATTTTTAGTTTTGGACCCCTAAGAATATCCCCACATGGTCCGTTTACTTGTCGGAGGCTTAAAACAAAAAATCACAATTTTATTTAAAATAGACAGCCCTTGACAGAACAGGCGATAACTTACTGCTCGGGGCTCCGTTTTCCTTTGTTCTTTTTCCTATGGCTCACTTATATCACATTCTAGTCACACGACAAATTTCATTGAGAAATATTATCGTTTGCTATGTCAAATTTAATGAAAACGTCCGTTTTGGACACTTTCGGGTGCAATTTAATGCACGTTTTGTAAACTCTTGGTTTCGGATTAGCGACGCTAGATTTTATTCCATAACTAAGCTTCATTTAACCTATAATGACTAACTAAACTCATTTCATACCATAAAAATTGCATTAAGCTAACCGTTTCACTTCTCAGAGCTCTAACGGCACTATATTGTGCATAACTTGTACAATTTTTATCGGATTCGATCTGTTCCAAAACCTATGGTTTTCTATGGTTCCTAGGCATCATTTGAGGTGTAGAACACCCCCAAATAAGCCAAATATAGTCAAGTCTCCTCTAGCTCAAATTTGAGCTCGGGTTCACCAACATTGTCAATTTCTCCCTTTTTGCAACTCTAACTTTTCTCTAACTTTTCCAACCTCTTTAAGGCTTGAAATTGGTTTCAAAACCATCTAATTTCAAGGTCTAACTACTGCCCTTCAAGTCTCTAATACAAACATAAATCTAATTTGATCATTTAAATGCTCAAACTTTAGTCACAACTTATATCAACCACTTGGTGTGCATAAACACCAATTTCAAATTCTATCTTGAGGGTGGGTATGACAGCCCTTATACATCATTTTAAGGCATCAATTACACCCAAAACTCATCATTGATGATTCTATAACAATCTCATAAGGTTCTAACAAGATTTAAAAGCAATCTATCAACCAAATCAACAACAACAACAACAACAACAACAAGAATAGCTGTCATCAATTTCTGTTTTGTTTCAGCAGCAAGTTAAAGAAAATGAATTGTAATCTCACTTAGAGCTTGCTTGGTGAGTTTGGATGACTTACTAGGGACCCTAAGAGGTGGATTAAGGGGATGGAAGGCTGGTTGGGAGGTTCTTTCTTCCCTGGCCGACCAGCTCGTCACGATTCTTCTCGCGATTGTGCTTCGCGACCAGCTCGCGTTCTGCTCGTCTGGTTCTGCTCTTGCTCGTACCTCCCACGTCCAGCAATGGCTAGAGCACCTCCTTCCTCGTCCTTGGCTGTCCAGTTGCTGCAGTTCGCAGTCAACAGCCCCTCATCTGCGACTGTTCTTGCGTGAACAAATCTGCTCGAGTCCAACTCGCGACCTTGCTTCTGCGTTGCTGTTTATCTCGCTTGACCTGCAGCTTTCTTGCCCTCTTCTGCTGCTGATCACTTCCTTCTTCACTTGGCTTCTTCTTCTTCTTCTGGTTCACGCTGATCACTTCTTTCTTTCCCTCTCACGAAGCTTCTCGGTTGTTCTCTCGGCAGTGACTGTTTTTGACTGAATGGGCTGAAATTTCTGCTAAAAAATCAGCTCAAGTCTTGTTATTTATATCGACCAACTTATCTTAATCACATCTTGCCCCATTAACTCATTAATTTCATTTCACCCATCATCTTCTTGGTGCTCTTTCACGATTACCCCTCATTATTCTCCCTTGTCTATTTCGCTTCCATTCGATTTATTTTCGTCTCGCAAGAATTTATCTTAAAAACGCTAAGCTTGTTTTATTAATCTTCGCTCTCTCTTTTAAATCGAATTTTAATTCGATTAGCCTTTACTAAAATCTTGGATCTCCTAACTTGGATTTTCATTGGGACGTTACTAAACTTTTTAATAAGACGAATTTCGTCGTATTCTAATTGAATAAATTTTGGAGGCTATGAAATTAAATCAATTAAACGTTGAGAGTTATATATTATCTCTCGAACTTAATTTCTAACGTTGGGACTTTAGCAGTCGGTGCTAGGAGTTTACAATACAAATAGCCAACTACGTGCGGAATTGTCTGCATCGCAACGTAGTGCTTATACTTTCTATGAAACTGAGCAACTACGGACGGAATTTTCTGCATCGTCGCGTAGTATTAACTTTTCTCTAATCTGAGCGACTACGGATGGAATTTACTGTGTCGTCACGTAGCGCTAAATCTCATTATATCTTAAGGAATATACATGGGTTTTAAAACTATATTTATTTAGTGCCAAAAGCACAAACTCACTAGTTTAGAGATCTTGAAAACTTTCTCATTTTAATTTCTTTTTATAACAACTTAGCATCAATTTCTATTTCTATATAGGTTCCATAGGATCCTATACACTCAAACTTTAACTTGATATTGAAGATCATTTTCATTTTCTTTTATTACTTAACTATTACATTCATTACCAAAATTAAGAATTAACATGAACTTGTAAAAGATCTTAAGTAGCGAACCACTTACAAGTCACTTCTAATTTCTTCACCACCTCTCCAACACTCCTTTTCGCTTCTTGAGACTCTCCTACAATATAATCCAACCAACAATCTTGGTTTAGGATTCAAAAGATATTACAATTTCACTTCATTACAATCTCATACATCAATACATAATCATATTATATCCTTGAAAATCTTCCGCTCACTTTCTAACCCAAACTCTTTATATCTAAACTCATTCAACTATCCACAATTTATTCACTTTAGATTCAACACATGCTTTACCAATAGAGCATATAGTCTAAGTCAATATATATATTCTTTACTTTACTTTATTTTCCCTTAACAATCATACTTCCATTCAATTACTTCCTTTGATGCTCAATTATTCAAACACATTATAATCACCATCCAAACACCCATAATAATTCATTCAAGAACTTCATCACTTACTCACATAAACTTTCAATAAAATATATTAACTAGTCAATTATTTTATCCATCAACATATATTCTCAATAAATTCATAATTCCATCAACTTTCCAATTAATATTCTCACATCCATTTCTATTTATTTCTTTGACATTAAAGTACTCAAACACTTTATAACCATCATCAAAATACATGCAATCTATTTGATGACAAATTCACCTCCACACTTAACTTTAACCAACTTAATTATTTATCTTTCCAATTTTCATCTCTCTTGCATCCTTTGATACCAACCTACTCACTTACATCCCATAACCTTATACAACTCATTTAATTATTTAAAGCAATCTCAACATATATGAAAACAACAATTGCCCAAACACTAATATAATTATTCACTAACTTAATTCTTTGTTTTTCTTTTCAAGATTTCCTTTCAATCAACATAATTTCACATATAATTTCATTTAATCATCCAAATACTCTCATCATCTATTCTTTTATGATTCATTCACATACTAACATATAACAACTTTATTCATCCTTTTTCATCTTAACAAACAATCACACATAAACACTTCAACAATCATACATCAACTCAATTACCACCTTAAACTAAAGAAATCAATTAAATCTCATTAACCTTTACTTATCAAACTCTAACCCTTACCTCTCAACAACCTTGATCCAAGCTTCTTGATTCTTTTCCTTCACTTTCAAGCTTATATTGATGATGATTAACCTTGATTTAGTTCATGAAATTCATTAAAACCTCATATAAAATCCATAACTAAAAATATCCATCAACCAACTACAAAATCACTTCACTTACCCTCACTCTTTCTTGATGAAGGTTGATGAATTTGAGAGATCACAAAGCTTGGATCATCTCTTCTTCTTCTTCTCCTCCTCCTCTTTCACGGGCTGCAGAATTTCTGTTTCTTCCTCACGGTTCCAGCTCACTCACGGTCAGCTCTCTCTCTCTCTCGGTTTCTGTTTCAGCTTGCTCTTTCACGATTCCTTAAGCTCTCAGCCGACTTATCTCTCTCTCAACCGACTTAACATCTGATTCAGCTCTCAATTCTCTCTACTTTATATACTCATGCCTTGATAATGTCCAAAATGCCTCTAAACTAATTCTATAATCACACATGTGCCACTAGTCACTACTCTCTTTTCTTTTTCTCTTTTGGTTTCTGCTCTGGCACTGATTTCAGCTTGCTTGCACGGTTTCAACTCCTCTCTCATTCGGCTATCACACACTCACTTATATGCTAGTACTCTTTTAATGCCAAACTTGCCATTAAATTAACTCCAAAATCACCTAAATGCCACTAGTTATACATGAACACCTTTGATTGGTTAATTATCTCATCCAATTCATCACTAACAACTCATCCCATCTCTTAATTAACTCTCAACTAATCACTTGCTTTTTGACTCTAAGGTGTCTTAACCTCATTGGCCTTCATCCAAGCACATGGATTGTGCTTCTTTAATACATATCATCTCTTACACATTTAATGTTATATTTAACTTAAATTTTAATCCTCACTTAACACCAATAAATTCCAAAAATATTCCATGATCATCCTATCTTCAAATTGACCATGCAATACTCTAATTAGACCTCTTAACTTCCAATTCCACACTTTGAAAAAAATTCAATCAACTATAAACTCATTAAAATTTACAACGTTCTCAACGAGGGTATTTTTATTAATAAATATTCGAAACCTTTAAAATCCACTCAAACGAACTCATCTTTACTCCGCTTCAGCTTCTAATAACTCTAATTCATATTCTGGAGCTTTTGATATCTGGGATCCATTTTCCGAAAATCACTATTCACACGAATACTATTCACCGAACACACTATTCACCCGAAAATACTATTCACCGAAAAATTTTTATTTCACGAAACTTAAGGAAATCTTCCTTTTCCCGAAAATCACTATTCACTCAAAAATATTATTCACACAAAATCACTATGCATCTGAAAACACTATTCCGTCTGAAAATACTCTTTATCTGGGAAATACTATTTCTTCTAGGGAAATGAAATTCCGGGTCTTACACTTCACTTGTCCACTTGACTTCTAAGTGTCTTGTTTATATATCTTATTAATGTTCTATGGAATATCAAACTTGTCCCTTGATTTATTTTGATTATCATCCATGTTTTTACTTAATCTCATTAATAATTAATCACTTATCCTACTAAAACATTCTAGAATTCTCATTTATGCACTTGTTTATATTGTTTTCTTTAACTTATCTCTTATCTATGGATGACTCATTTTACTCTTCATTGATCTTTTTCTTTACTGAATGTATTGTGATGTAATTCTAGAATGAGCGTTCGCTCTTCGACGAATTGATTTAGTTTAGTATCTACTAGATTTCTTGTTTAAACTTCCTAATTACATTTCTAACCTTATGAAGTTAAGAGAATCGAGACTAGGGGTTTACAGTTCTCACATGAGGAACAGGTCACGAGATCGCTACTCGGTCGAGCAAGAGAGCAGGAGGAGTAGACAGTCCCTTACAATGCGATCTAAGTGTAACATCCCGATATTTATTTTTGTATGAGTAATGCTATTAAATCAAGAGAGTAAATCCATTAAATTGGTTTAAAATTAGATTTAAGAGTAATTAGTGTAATAATATATTTATTTGTTAGAAAAGTTAATAATTTATATTAATAATTTATTTTAGAGGTATTTTTTTTCAATGATTTAATTAGGAATTTAATGGGAAAACTTGGATGATGGAAATTTATCATTGGATGGTCAAATGAGTGCAATTAGAATGCATAGCATGTGAAATTTTTTTGAACCAATGATAAATTGACATTTAAAAAGCAAAAGTTGTGAAAACCAATAGGAATTAAGCAAGTGTGTGGTTGGTAAGTTAGTGGAATGGTGAGTTGTCTTGATTATCCAATAGAAAAAGGGCAAGTGTGATAGTTGTTAGGCTTGAATAGAATTTTAGAAAGTGTGGGGGTAGAGATAGAATATTAAGAAGTTGGTTAGTATAAATATGAGAGAATTATTTTTTAAAAATTTCATTTTTCTTCCCTCCTTCTTCTTGCCGTCTTCTTCATCTTTTTTTTCTCTCAATTTTTCTTCTCTTTTCAAGCTTCCAAACCCACAAATAACCTTGATCTTGTCTTCACCACCCATCCAAGCCTTTACTTCTTTCAAAATCCTTCAAGAATCCAAGTTAAATTTTCGCTAGAAAGGGACTCAAGTAAGGTATGTGCTGTAATTTCTAGTTTGGGAGTTAGAAATAGATTAGTAAGCATGTAGATGCATCTATAGACATGTAGAGTTAGTTGGGTAAGCATTTCATTGAGTTGATTTGTTTTTCATGGTTTTAAATGCATTTTTGAAACCCTAGGTGAGTAATTAGGGCGAGTTGAGTCTAGCAAAGGTAATGAAAAGCTTTGAGCTTCAAATTGGAATGCTAGGAAGCTTAGGTGCAAGCTTAAAAAGGTTGGTACACACTTATTCACGAATTTGATTTTTGTTAATAGCAAAAAGTTGAAATTATTGCTTTGAAACCTTATGATTTTGTTACTTTGATGTGCTGAGTTAGTATAAATGATGTGTATGTGTTGTTTGGATGTTGATGAAAGGGATTTTGTGATGAGAAAACAAGTGAAACAAAAATTTTACAAAAACCCCTACCTATGGCCAAATATACACTAGAGATAGGCCTAAGGGTATTTTCGTCATTTCAAGCATATTTGCATGTTAAACGGATGATATTTGAATGATGTGTGAGATGAATTATGAAGTTGAAATAATTTTTCGAAAATAACTCCATTGGTCGAATTTAATGCATAGAGAAACCAAGGGGTAGTTTTGTCATTTCGCTTATGTTTATGTGTTATTTACATCGTGTTTTGATAATACGTGCAATGAATTAGGGTTGTGAAGAAAAAAAATTCAAAAACCACCTCTTGGGGCCAAAAAAAATGTGAAAGGAATGTTGTGGTGTAATTAAGCTTTAATAGTGAAACCAAAGACAAAATAGTCCTCTGGTAATGACCAAGAGGGAGATTTCGAAAGATTTTGAAAAACAAAAAATAAATGATGATGTTTGATGGTTACGCGATTTGTAAAAAGTTAATCGAATTAAAATTTTTCGTAATTATTGAAAATATTGAGAGCTCGAGTAAACCTGTATATTGGTAGGTGAGGATTGATAGTTGGCATGTCAATAGGGTACTTATTAGCAGTATTGCACTGTTACGGTTGCATCCCGATATTGATTCACGGACCTTGAGAGGCCCTGAGTGTCCGGTCTAGAAATCGATACTATTGTGAAGTTAAGCTCCGACGGGCAGGCACCAAGTGTCCGATCCTGAACGAAAATGTGAAACCCATTACTGATATATGGTATCGTGGCAGCATTTACAAAAGGCTTTTTCGATATTACAATAACTAATAATGAAATTACAATGAATATATGGGTTTGAAAAGTATTTTATAAAGTTTTTGAATTGTTGTTGGAAATATATGTTATATTGAATGTTAAATGTTTTGTGAAACGATATCTCTTATAGGTTGTATTTTTGAAATTTTGTGATTTTAATATTATGTGTGCATACCAACTAAGTAGTTATGCTTAGTGCGTTGGTTTTCCCACGCACAGATAGTGAAGGTAAGCGGTGTAGAGATAGAGAGATAATACGTCAAGAAGATATTCACTAGTGCGTTCAGAGAGTCACAGCGATTCTTCAATTTTGGTAGATATTTTCTAGTATGTAATTATATGTGTTGAAATAAAATTTTATGAAATTATGTACTATACATTCAAATGTATGTGTGATGCTTTGTAAATCTTAAAGCATATCGTAATGTAGGAAAGAGTTTTTTTTTTTTTTTTTTTTTTTTTTTTTTTTTTTTAACGTAACCCTATGTATTGGGAAAGTAGATACCGTGGTGTTTTTTTTAGTTGGGTTCATTTTCCTTGATGGAAATTTTATTGTGTAAATGTGTAATTTGATTTAGATTTGTGTGTTGAAGTGGTTTTTTAGACGGGCGGAGGATCCAAATTTGAAAGTTAAGAATGTGAAATATATTAGAAATGTTATGTTCAATCGTTCGGGTTTTAAAATTTTGGGTTTTTCAATAAAACAGAGAAAATTATGCTAGATTTTCTGTAAATCAAATAAGTGAATAAAAGCATTATCTTTTAAAAGTTAAAAGCGTAGCATTCTCCGTTTCGGTTCCCGTGCGGCTAGGGAATTGATGGAGGGTATTACACTGAGCCTTAGGACCAGATGGTGGAAGAAATGCTACAGATGGTTCAGCAGTTAAATGCGCGACTTGGACCCCATAATCAAAGAGAGCAGCATGAGAAAAGGACCTCGTGCACTAGGGAAATCAAGACAGAGCCCTTACCTCTCAGGTTCAAATTCTCCAACATTCCACCTTATAATAAGGATAGTGACCCCTACGACCATTTAGATGCTTTTAATGTACGGATAGACCTATAGACATTCAATCTCTTGGTAAAGTGCCGCGTGTTCCCAATAATGCTATGGGAAATTCCCAGGACTTGGTTGAGAAGTCTCCCAGCTCGCAATATAAACAACTGGGAAGAATGCCAAAAAAGGTTTATAAATTAGCACAGAGTGTTGAGAAAACAGCTTGCACCATCCTATCACCTTGCTACAATCTTTCAATGATAGAACGAGTCCTTGAAAGATTACATTACCAAATTCATATACGAGGTGAGCAATGTAGAGAATCATTTGGATGAAAGTATTTTAATAGTAATCTCGGCAAGGCTCGAAAAAGATGGAAAGCTCTACGAGAGTATATACAAGTCTTCGGTGAAGGACATTCGCAAGTTCTACAAACAAGCTACCAAGAAGATAAGATGGGAAGAGGCCTTTAAGTCAAAGAAGCTCAATAATCAATGGAGTGAAGCAGACCGCTCCAACCAAGGGAAAAAGAGAAATCATGGTGGGGATGGAAATGGTGACCAAAAGAATTGCTTCACCAACCAAGTGGCAAAACAAGCTAGAAATGAGCCCAGAAGAGAACGACCTCCACCTCGAGGTCAGTATGAAAGTTACAGCGTCCTATCATATACACATGATAGAATTTTTGCAACAAAGAGGAATAGGGAAGACTTTGGGAAGTCTCGCCCCACAAATGTCCCTAACAAGTTTCAGAACCTAAAGAAGTTTTGTGTCTACCACAATGAAGCTGGACACAATACTTCAAATTGCTGGGAGCTGAAAGGCCTCATTGAGGACTTAATCAGATGAGGTCGCCTCAGGGAATATATTGTACGACCTACGAATCAGTGACCTCAACAAACATCATCCTCGACAAGCTCAACAGCTAGCACAATAACAGCCCTAGCCAACCCCTGAGCAGGACCATGCACCTACGGTAAGAACCCTTTTTATAATCCATGGTAGGCCTCAAAATGCCAGGACATCAAATAAATCACACAAGCGTTATGTGCGCGAGGCCAGTCATGTACTGCCCATGGGCCATGGAGGAATAGAAGGACTCGTAAAGAAGGCCAGAGTAGCCGCGGATGGCATCATGTTTACAGAAGAAGATGCCAGAGGTTATCCGAGCTAGAATTGGTAATGCTGAGGCACGAAGAATTGTGGTGGGAACTGGCAGCTTGATTAATGTAATATACAGAAGTTGTTTTGAACAGTTGGGTTTAAGGTTTGAGCAGTTAAAACTATTTCCAAAGCCCCTCCATGGATTCACAGGGGATGCAATGACACCGTTGGGGCAGATCAGACTCCCCTTCACTCTTGGAGATTCAGGTCACTAGTCCACCATCTTAGCGGATTTCTTGATCATTGATTGCTCCTTAGCATATAACGTCGTTCTGGAAAGGCTCGCCATGAATGACCTAGACATGGTAACTTCGACTAAAACCCTTACTATAAAGTTCCTAACACCTAACGAAGTGGGGTGTGTACGGGGAGAACAACACCTAGTTCGGGGGTGTTATGAAGATGTTTTGAAAATGGGGGCTAAAGGAAAGAAGGTCAATGTGGTGTTAGGTGGAGATCTGTGACCTATGAGCGTGACATGACTTGGATCCGAGAGAAACGAATATAGATAAGGCGACAGGCCCCGTGAAAGAGCTTAAGGAGGTACGGGTCAGCAAGGTAGACGCTGAAACATGCCTCATGGTGGGAAAAAATCTGCCTCCAAAAATAAAGACTCAGTTGGCTGATTTTCTAGAGGCTAACCTGGATGTTTTCTCTTGGAACCATAAGGATATGGTGAGGATTAACCTAGAGGTGATGTCACACAAGTTAAACATTGATCCTCACCATAAACCAGTTCGATAGAAAAGAAGACCAATGACATCGGAGCATTACGTCGTTCTAAAGGAGGAAGTAGACAAGCTTCTAGCGAACAAGTTAATTAGAGAGAAGCTTACTACCCAATCTGGATAGCTAATCTCGTTCTAGTGAATAAGAAGAATGGTAAGTGGAGAACTTGCATCGACTTCATAGATCTCAATAAAACATGTCCAAAAGATAGTTTCCCTTTGCCAAGAATCGACCAGCTCATGGATGCAACCGTTGGTTATCAACTCCTTCGTTTATGGATGCTTACTTATGGTATAATCAAATCCCTATGAATCTTGGGAATAAGGAGCATACCTCATTCATTACAGATTACGGACTCTATTGTTACAAGGTCATGCCTATTGGGCTAAAGAATGCGGGGGCGACTTATCAACGACTAGTAAACATGATGTTCACGGATTTGATTGGCAAGACAATGGAAGTTTATATAGACGATATGTTGGTGAAGTCAAAACAAATGGTAGAACATGTGCGCGATCTGGAAGAGATGTTCTAGATCTTGAGGAGGTACCAGATAAAGCTGAACCCACTTAAGTGTGCTTTTGGGGTGGCCTCGGGAAAATTTTTTGGCTTCATGGTCAGTAACAGAGGAGTTGAGGCTAACCTTGAAAATATCAAAGCTTTGATAGATATAAGGTCTCCTATTAAGCTCAAGGATGTACAAAGCCTCAATGGCCAGGTCGCTGCCCTCATCAGCTTTATCGTTAAGGCCATTGATAAGTGTATTCCATTCTTTAATGCTATAAAGAAAGCAAGGCTTTGTCAGTGGACAAAAGAATGTGAAGTGGCTTTTCAGCAGTTGAAGGAATACATGGGCCGAGCTCCACTATTGTCTAAGCCTATGGAGGGTGAAAAACTGATATTTTATTTGGGAGTGTGTCAGCATGCACTCAGTGCAGCATTGGTTTGAGAAGAAAATAGGACTCAATTTCCTGTACATTACGTAAGTAAGAGGCTGCTTGACGTTGAGATAAGGTATTCGCCAATGGAAAAGCTCGTCTATTGCCTGGTGGTGGCATTAAGGAAACTGCATCCGTACTTTGAAGCACTTCTAACTAAGGTGTTGACCAAGTATCCCTTAAAGTAGATCCTTCAAAAGCCAGACACCTCAGGTCGACTTCTCAAATAAGCTATCGAGCTCGCCTAGTTCGACATTAATTTTAAGTCGCGCATAGCAATCAAAGTGCAAGTGTTAGCTGATTTTATAGTTGAGTTCACAAGGCTTGTGGATGACAAAGGTGGGTCTTCTAAAGGACCATTTTGAGAACTATATACAGATAGCTCATCAAGTGAGCAAAAAGCTGGAGCAAGAGTGCTGCTGATCAGCCCCAAAGGGCATGACATTCTATGCGCTTTGAGGTTTGGCTTTCAGGCCACCAATAACAAGGCGGAGTACAAAGCATTGCTGGAGGGGCTGAGACTGGCAAAGGAAATGCGAGCTGAATGCTTAAAGATATACAATGATTCTCAGATCGTAGTGTGTCACATTCATGGTGAATATCAGGCCAAGGTTCAAAAATGGCCATCTACCTACAGAAAGTGCAGGAACTACTAGAGAAATTTGAGAAATATGAAGTAACTCAAGTTTTGAGAGCTCAGAATTCGTATGCACATGCCTTAGCTCATCAGGCCACCACCAAGGATGCAGACTTTTTGGGGGTCATCCTAGTGGAGTTTTTGCCAACTCCGAGCACAGAGCCGTAAAATGAGATGATGAAGGTCATCGTGGCTCAAAACTCGTGGTTGAGTCCTGTACTTGATTACTTGCAAGATGGAAAGCTGTCATAAGATAAACTGGAAGCTCATCGTTTACAAGCTCGCGCTACCAGATACTGTATTTAGGATGACATGCTCTATAAGAGGTGATTCTCAGCTCCACTGCTCAAGTGCATTGATGGCCCAGACTGCTAGATCGTCTTGAAGGAGATCCATGTCTGCCATTATGGTAACCATGCTGGAGGCTATCTTTAGCTCAAAAAGCACTCTGGCAAGGGTTCTATTGGCCAACCATGAGGTAGGTTGTAGTAGAGATGGTCAATAAATGTGACAAATGTCAGAGGTTTGTAAAGATTCCATGAGCACCACCAACCTACCTATAGTAGATGGTCAGCTTATGGCCTTTCGTAATTTGGGCCATGGATTTGATAAGGCCTCTCTCTACAGCACGTGGAAGATGTATACATGCAATCGTTGCAGTGGACTACTTCACTAAATGAGCAGAGGCAAAAGAGCTCGTCAAAATATCCATTGTCAAGGTTGAAAAGTTCCTTTGGGGGAACATCATCTGTAGGTTTGGAGTTCCATAACAGATCGTAATAGATAATGGGACCTAGTTTAATAGCAAGCAATTTATAAAGTTCTGCAAGAATTTTGGAATTGTAAAAAGCTTCTCAACTATGGACCATTCTCGGGCCAATGATCAGGTCGAAGCGGTAAACAAGATCATCAAGCAGACTTTGAAAACCAAGTTGGAGGCGAAAAAATGAGTCTGGGTAGATGAGCTACAAAAAGTGCTTTGGGCTTACAGAATGACAGCTCGCAACTCCACTAGTAAGAGCCATTTTTCGATGGTGTATGGGTCAGAAGCCATGATTCCAGCAGAGTTCGAGGTCACCAGCCAACGAAAGGCTACATTCAGACCTAAAGGCAATGACCAATTGCTCGCTACGAACTTAGATCTGCTCGAGGAATCAAGGGAGGAAGCTCATATGAGGGTCATAGTTTACCAGCAAAGGGTTGCCAAGTATTACAATAGAAAGGTTCGAGTTCGAAACTACAAGATAAGTGACCTTGCCCTACGCTTAACCCTTCCAACAGCTCGTAAAGCTAATGATGGCACACTTGGCTCGAATTCGGAAGGCCCCTACGTTAAGGAAAGCTTGGGGAACGGAGCCTACCACTTGATTAATATGAATGGAGCTAAGGTCTTCCGGGCTTGGTGACGGGCCCCGATTCCTATTCTTAAGGCGAGCCGCCTGGCACCCCACGGTAGCCTTCCAGTCAGGATCCCCTACGACTGAAAAGCTTCTGTGAAGCTAAGCTATTTTAAAATTTTATTTTGAAAATTCCTTTCTAAATCCCTTTTTAATATTTATTTTCCAACGGAAATGGATGGGAACTTTTTCGATTTAAAATTTACGTTTAAAAACAGAAATTTATAAAAATTTTGGCAGTACAACGACTGTTTTTTTAAAAATACCACATTGTAAAATCACATTTAAAATACCTGTATACTTCAAAATCATTCATTTTCTCAACTACTAGGCCTCCGGCCTTTTTTCCACAAATCACAAACAGTCTCAAACATAGATTGGCTTAGACTAACTTCAAATTTAGAAATATATTTTATGCATGAACATGGGTATATATAAAATTTCAAAAGCAATATTTATATTTACAAATGAAACAATTCTCATGTTTTAAAATATATAACTTCATACATGAAGAAATAAAAGTCACAATTGTGCCCGACGAAAAATATGTCTACGCCTGCTGTGAAGTCCCTGGCGTCTGGATGTCTGCACCTGTACCTGATCCTGGGAGGTTTTTATTTAAAACAATGAACTAAAGGTGAGCGAAATAGGCTCAGTGAGTGTCAGGTATTCCTCCCTAAAACATTTTTGTAATTTCATTTCATAACTAAAGTCATGCTGTATAATTTAAATAAATACTTCGAAAACCATACATAATGTAAAACCTGAATAATTATTTACCACAACATATGCATTATAAACTACATTTGAATTAATAGATTGAAAAGCAATCTTTCTAATATCAACATTTATTTTCAAATGCTTTTCATATAAAAAAATGTGAGTAACGTAATATTTCACACACTTTCATTCACTTTTTTAGTCATTAAAATATATTAGTGATGGCGATTTAAATTTTCGAAAAGCTTTTACATAAAACAGGCCAATCACTATCATTTTCAATCAATATGGTATTCTAAAATAAATGTATGAATGAGCGGAATCCTACATCGTCTCAAGTCATACGTGTTTGGTATTACGTAGCGGAATCCTACATCATCTCAGGTAGTAGGCTAGCTTAAAACGTATCCTACCTCACCTTTGGATACTCTACCAATATCGGAAATCACAAAATATATACCATATGCTATAAATCATTTGAAATACCTATTTTTCATTTCAAAACTCACATTTCATGAAAACTTTTACTAATTCATGCAATTTGATTCTCATTCGAAAAACTCGTTTTTCATATAAAAATCAATTTACAATCATCAACAGCATGAATATATATTAACATACAAATTCAATGTGAGTACAAATAATCTCATCTCAAAATATTTTCGCTAGGACACTCACCTGGATTCCTAGCTCGCTATTTACTCTAACCAACGGGATATTTCACTTTGCTTCTGAACAACCTACATATTTCCGTAATTTATTTTCAGACTATGCCATGACTAACATAATTCGCACGTGAATAAATTTACACATCAACCAATGAAATACTTAACCAATCAAATATCTCGAAATACATCACTTTAATTCGTTTTAGTTTCGATTACTTGCGTTTAATATTCGTTCGAAATTTTAATTATTTAAACGTGATAAATATTTCCATTTGAGATTAAATTCACGCGAACGAACTTAAACGAGAATTTCGAACTAACATTTCCTCACTTGACTGAATTCAATACATATTCTTATCATCATTCTTTTTATGTTTTCACACCAATTTACATTCGAACATATCAGGAATCAATGCAAATCTCATTTACGACTATTAAATATCGTTTCTAAGCAATTACAATATATTAACTCGCGAAGTAATCAATTAATATTCAACGATTTCGTTTTCGACTTCCAAACTAATTCTAACATTCAAAACTTCCCTAAAATTTCATCAACCAATGAAACAATTTTTAAATGACCAAAATACCCTTTCATGGTCGAAACTAGAATATATGCATTTTTGTTTTCGAAATCTATCCAACACCAAAATCATCCATAAACCAACCTCCACACTAAGGAGGTGGTATATCCTAAGACCCAATAATGTATTCACAATTATTTCTCTGGCTTAACTAAATTTTCGAAAACTAAAACCTACCTTTTAAAATTGATGGTTTCTAGATGGCTTTAACCTTCCTGAATGGGTCTCTTTTCTTCAAAAACACCATCAGCTCCTCCTTGAATGCATTCGGCCCCCAACCCCTCTTACTTGGCCGAGATTCCTCCTTGACTTGCTTCACTTGTTTTCTTGCTTGAACTAGCTTGATTTGGTGCTAGCTTCCTTGCTTTTTAATAGCTCCCTTTAAAATCAAGAGATTGAGTGAGAAAAAGAGGGAGAACCGAGAGCTAGAGGGAGAAGAGAATCGAGAGAGAGAGACGGTTACCATGAAGAAAATGAGCTTATAAGAGGGACGAGAGAGAACCGAGAGAAGCTTGAGCTCGTGAGTGAGAGTGAGAGATCGTGGAAGACGAAAATGGAAAATGGAGAGGAGAGAGAGCTCGTGAGACGAGAGAGTGAGAGTGAAGTCGAGAGAGAGATGGAGAGAATAGATGTGCTCGGGTAAAAGAAGAGGAATGAAAAAAAAAAGAGTGATGGAGATGAATGTTGACCGAGTGTGTGGTTGACATTTCATCTTACTTTTGCTTCTTTTTTTTTTTTTCCTTCAATTTGTATATATATATTATTTTGATTATTAACTCAACACCTTATTCTTGTCATTCCATCTCATTTAATCCCCATCCACTTGTCATCCATTTCACTCACACACTTTACAAGTATCATCCAAACACGATCTTCTTACCACTTGAATTATTTCGTTATTCCAAGCTCCTAAAATGCGCTTTTCGTATTCTAAATCCTCTCAAGTTCATCTAAAAATTTTATTAAAATCCAATTTCAAATTCAAAAATTTCGTTAGTATTCCACTAATTATCCAGGTCCGTTGGTTTTAATAAATTTTAGAATTTCGAAATCATAAACCTACCCTGGACCCATTCGAAAATTTTTACGAAACTTTAATTACTTATCCGAATTCGAATATTTTAATAACTTTACTATTCCGTAACTAAAGGTAAGGTTCAATGGTTTATCTGGATGTCGAAAAACATATTACACTTGGAATGCAGAACATCTTCGCCCATACTTCACTTTATAGTCAACATGCTCTTAAACCCTTGTACAATTTATTTTGATAACTATTAATGAATTATTTTGCACATTTTGTTATTGCCTTTGACATGTTAAATATAGAGAGCAAGCTAATTTACTGGGCTAAAAATTGTCATGGTTTACTAGCTGTGGGTCATTTCTAACACGACTCAGTCATGACCCACCAGAGTAGCCATTCTACACTCTGGAAGGTACATTTGCTACCTGTGAGCACTTACGTAATAGAAGATGCATCTACAACCTGTGAGCTGTTATCTTTTAACTCTAGAAGGTGCATTTACTACCTATGAGTACATAAACTCTGGAAGGTGCATTTGCTACCTATGAGTACATAAACTCTAAAAGGTGCATTTGCAACCAGTGAGCATCAAAGCTCTGGAAGGTGCTTCTACGACCTGTGAGCTACTATTAAGCTTTGAAAGGTACATCTAAGCAAATACTTCGTGGTTGATATATGTGACCTATGAGCACTTGTCATTTATTTCCTTAAAGGCGTGTTAGAGTTAGCCTTAGGCTAATATTCGTGACCCGGTTCTTCGTTACGATCAATTACGATACACTTATTTTATTGATTAATAATGTTTACTTATGGCTCAATATTTATTATGTTATTCAATGGTATTGGTTTGTGAACTCAGTAATGCATCTTATACTTGGAAAAAATAAAATGAGCAAATTGCAAGACAATACAACGAGAAGAAGGTAGAATTTTACTATGACCTTGATCGACAAGATGGAAGTTCAATACAAAAATCAAAAAAATAAAGTTGTATTAAAAAAAATCCTTGCAAAATGAGGAAGAGTTCCAGAATTATTGCAAACAAAAGTTAAAAACTTTCTTAAGCCTGGGTAGGTTTATCCTTGGAGGACTGGTCTTGTGAGGCTTCCTTTGGGCTTACGTCTTGAGAAGTTGGAGGACCTTGTAGAGCTGGAGGCCCTTATGGAGCTACACTCGGTGGAGGCATTTGAGAAGCTACTATCTAAGTGGTTAAAGGAGCTACGCCTTGAGGAACAGTACCTTGAAGAGCTGGAGGAGCAACACTCTATTAAGCAACTTGAACCTGGGCAGTAAGAGCTACGTACTTTTAGACTTTCGCAACTGCATTTGGCCTAAAAAATGAGAAGTCCATATTTGGATGCTGTTTTCAGAGCGTGTATAAAAATGCGCTCCTGATCTTCAAAGTAGCGTCTTTACGCCCTTAAGTGACCAAGGCTTCGGTGTGAATCCCAGATTAGGCAATCTCCTCCTAAGCCTTAGCGAGCTTCAACCTAATTGCAGCCGCATCTTGCTAAAGTCAGCTCAACTTTCTTCTTTATAGCCTCAGCTTTTTTCTCCATGGCCTTAACTTACTTTAGGCAGAATTTAGTTCGCCTTTTATTTTCCTAAACTCCTCCTCGGCCTTATTAAACTTCAAAGTCATGCTCTCTCGGAGAGCCACCTTGCGGGTTAGAGCGTCCTCGACAATTTTCAACTTACATTTAGGGCTTTCGGTAAGCTTCCTCGCCTTTTTAGACTCCCTTTAGGAGAAGCCCACTTCATCCTCCATCTTCTTCTCCTCAGCCTCAAACTTATTTTGAACAGCCCCAAATGATGCCCTCTCATCCTCATAGGCTATGATCTCCCTGAGGGGCTATGATCTCCTTGAGCAGCTTCATCGTACCCATAATGGCCTAAAAAAAGTTGGAGTTAGCATTTGAATAGAAGATATTAACAGATAATAACGAACGGGATTAAAGTTTATCAACAATCCATGGTGAGCCATGTAGCCTATCAACCTTTGACCCTCAAGATCCTCCCTGTATAGGTTTTGGGATGGCTCCTCAAGAACTGCGGCATAAGATCCTGGAGGTTGTCCAAATATTCACTCGTTAAGAACTCCTCAACTCACTCCTCTGTAGCCCTTTCAATAGCAAGTGCCTTCTCTTTGCTAACCTTTTAATGCTTGGGAGGAAGGGACTGGGCTACACCATTGCCTTTGTCTTTGGTTCCAGGTTTTGGCACAAACTAGCTTTCCTCGGCAGGAGCCTTCTTCTGCAGGGAGCAATTTTATCTATTGTTTTTTTCCCCGACGCAGTCTTCAACTTTAGGGCTTGAGTTTTCGAGGACGTCGTGGTCTTGGCCCGAGAAGAAGGTGTAACAACAGGTCCCAGAGCTACCTATTAGGCAGGACCCATTAAAGTCTGGCTAAGCTTTACTAGATGGGAGGAAACTAGGGCGAAGTCCATCATGATGACATCTGACTCCACGAGCTCAGTTGTAGAAGAAAATGGTGGCGTCAACAAGTCCAACTCAACCATTGTTGCAAAAGTCCTCTTTATGGGGCTGGGAGTTCCTTCTTCAAAAGTTTCGGGGCAAAGCCATAAGCTCACAAGTAGAAGTCGATTGGCAACTGATCATCTAGCGAGCTTTTAACCCTAGCAAATTTTGTCAACGCCGTTGTCTCCTCATCTGTAAGTCCATCTTTACTCCTAGTGATGTTTGTAAAATAAAACAAGATTGTAAAAAATAAAAATAAATAAAAAAAAGAGGACCTGCGAGATGGAGTCATACCCACCTAGAAAAAGGACGAATGAGAAATTTTTAAGGTTGTAAAGAGAAGGGTAAGAAAGGTAAAACCTATAGGATTTATAATCTCCCACATTGGACCTGTCACTATCCTTGCGCAATAACTCTCTAAAGGGAGAATTATGAGCTAAGAGATAATATAGCCCATCTCGCTTCTTCACTCTACTATTAGCGATGCCCTTAAAGTTGTAGAGACAATGAAAGATTTGTCGACTTGGAGAGGGTAAATTATTTTTAATAAAAAATGACAGCTAAAGAGGTGATCTGGGCATAAGAATTTGAAGTCAACTGGAAAGGAGCAAGGATCAGGTTGTTCAAAAGGTCTATTAGATAGTTAGGGACCAGGAACTTAAACCCAAACTTTAGGAGCTGACGGTTGATTGGAATAAACCCCTTGGGCGGATGGGCCGCGTGGTTGTGGATAGATGGGACCATGGCACGACATCCTAAAGGGAGATCGAACTCCTCAACTATAATTGCCAGGTCTTTAAGACTTATGCTCAAATTGTGGCGATAGAAAATCTCGCGAACTGCACATTTCTCAACAAGGGACTGAACCATAAGGGGATCAGCACGCCTCACAAGCTCCTCTACAACCTCACCACTTTGAGGGGTCACTTCCTGCATAATCCTAACTTATTGCTCTCTTTGTTCCTCAGAGTTGGAAACTTAATTAGCATCATAAACTCAATAGTTACAGCACGCACGACTTGACATCTATAGAAAAAGAGGAAATGGGATCAGGACACTGAAAGCAAACTAAGCCTATCAAACTAAAATAAGGGATTCCTATATCTAATCTCCTACACGTTAGGTCGCACGCTTTGCTTTGGAGGTGACTGAGAACATGGGGGGTTAATATGCAAGCCCGTCAGGTCACTAAAGCTCGTCAGGTGAAAAGGTTTGACACCTAAAACTACGACCCTACTTTTACAAGACATCTACCAAACAATTTAAAGGCAAGTCATCAAAAACAAAAACAACAAGATCAAATCAACAGAAAACGAAAAGTCACAGTCAACAACAAAGCATTTTAAATCAAGAACACGAAGTATTCAAACAAGTTCCAAATTCAAAAAAGGCACAATATGCGTAAAAAATAGAAATAAACCAAAAAAAATAATAATAATAAGAGGTAGTTATGAAACTTACTATAAATGCTCGTTTAAGAATGAAGGATTCTGATGTCGAAGATATTGAATCTTGGGAAAATCGGCATAAAGAAGCAAAATGGAAGGAAAGAATGAAACCTTCGCATCTGGTTTCGAAAATGATAGAGTAAGAGAAAACAAAAAGGTTATACTCATATAAAGGCATCAGATTTTAACCCTAGTCGTTCGATCTGATAGCAGCCTAACTACCTTAAATCTGACAATGCAGTGCGAGTTGTGGTTTTTCTCATCATGAACTGTCAATTAAGAGATGTGCACATTAAACGCACATAGCACGAGACGTGCTAGTGGTACAATCACCCAAAGAGTCGTCACGTGTCGAAGTGATGGGACAGAAGTCGAAGTATGACGCCTCCTGAGCTCGTAAAGGTCTGCCTAAATCATTATGATTAGCTCTCAGTTCGTAGATTGCACTAAGAGCTAAGAGGCTAGTGTTATGGGCATTTTTGCAACTTGGATAAATGAGCTACTAATGGCCAAATCGATGATCCCAATGGTAACGAGCCCAGAATGCCTAGCGCTCAGGTCACAGTATTGAGCTCATTTCCTCTTTCTTCAACTTGTGTCTTAAACCAAATCTATCTTGATTCATCTTCAGCTCGTGAGAGTGATGTGTCAGCTCGCTAAGCTCGTGCAAGATACCTTTTTAGAAGCTTGTAGCAATCTAATCTGAAAGGGATTCAAACTTCCTAATTTTATGCAGATCAAATCTCTACAATCCTGGATTTAATTTTGGAAATCTTTCCTGATGCAAAGGAGATTGTTATGGAAGTGTAGTTAATGTAAAAATTTACTTCCTAATTTGTGTTGCACTTAAATTGTAAATCCCTACACTATAAATGTAAGCCCTATTTTGTAATTTTTGTATTTCTTATTAGTAGTAATTAACTTATAGGGTGAGAATACTAAATTTCATAAATATTACCATTATAAGTGATATTAAAATGTTAGTAGAGATTTTAGAAATTGATTAAACCAAATAGTAAGTTAAATGTTAATAAAGGGCAAAATAGTCATTTATCCATATAAGAGCCCTATATATATGTACGTTCAGCTCTCAACACTTAGAAAAATTAGAAGCAAAATAGATAGAGAAGGAGAGAGTGTGGGACGGCAAGAAGAAGTAAGAGGGAGAAGTGAAAGCCCAAGCCATTCCAAGCTATTCTAAGCCTTAAATTAAGATTTTGAGTAGAATTAATTAAGCTAGAAGATCAAGGTTTAATCA
This sequence comes from Litchi chinensis, assembly GCA_019925255.1. Classification (NCBI taxonomy): domain Eukaryota; kingdom Viridiplantae; phylum Streptophyta; class Magnoliopsida; order Sapindales; family Sapindaceae; genus Litchi; species Litchi chinensis. The sequence continues at coordinate 22,550,065 of CM034461.1, read as the reverse complement.
AGTTTGAGGTAAGTTTCCATGAATTTGCTTTAAAGTGATGATAAATAGGTTGTGTAATGGATTGATGTTGGATTGAATTCTTTTGTTGTGAATTTCATGGAGGTTTTGATAAGAATCAACTTTAGAATCATAATAAATAAAAATGGAGACTTGATACAAGAAAACTGTAAACCCCTAGCTTCGACTTATAAAGTCCAGCATTCGAAGCTAAGTTAGGGAGATAATATAACTCTCTACATTTAATAGGTTGATAGTTATGGTCATAGAAAGTATTAAATTAAAAATACGACGAAAATCGTCGACTATAAAAGTTTAGTAACGTGTCGATGAAAATTCAAGTTAGGAAATCTGAGATTTTAGTAAAGGATAATCGAATTAAAATTCGATTAAAAAGATAGAGTCAAGGTCAATGAAATAAGCTTATCGTTTTAAAATAAATTCTAACGAAACGAGAATTAAATCAAATGAGAAACGGAAAGAGACACGGAAGGATATCGAGGGGTGTGGCCATGAAGGAATAACAAGACAATGAGTTAAAATGAAAATTTAAAAAGAAATGGGACATGATGTAATTAAGAAGAGATGAGTAGTATATAAGTAAGACTTAAGCTGAAATTTTCAGCACAATTTCAGCCCCTTTCAATCGAGAGAACGAGAGAACTTTCGAGAGAAAGAAAAAAAGTAGCTGCTGCCGTGAGAGGAGAACTAGAAGAGAGAAGAGAAGCAACCAGCAAGCAAGAAGGAAGTAAGTGGTTGCTGGTCAAGCAAGGAGGTAGCAGCAGCAACTGTGGTCGCGAGCAGAACCTCTCGCGCGATAGTGCTGGTCGCGAGTTCGCGCAAGAACAGCTTGAGTGAGGGGGATTTCTGGCCGTGAACTGCAGTATCTGGGCAGAATAGCAAGAGGACGAGCAGAAGAAGGAGAGGTGCAGGTCTGGTCATGCAAAACGCACGCAAAACAGCAAGCAAGACAGAACCTAGTGCGAGCTGAATCGTGACAGTAGAAATCGCGAGGAAGCTGGTCGGCCAGGAAAGAAGGGAGAAAAACCACCACCCAAGTTGCCTTCCAAGCCCTTAAACATCCTTCTTAGACTCCTCTCAACTCCCTAAGCTAAGAACTAAGTAAGATTACAACCTATTTCTCTTTTATTTTCTACTGAAACAGAACTGCAGTAATGACAGCTTCTTGGTTGTAATTGTTGTTGATTTGTTGGATGATTGCTCTTCAAACCTTAATAGAACCTTATATGATTGTTATAGAATCATCAATGATGAGTTTTAAGTGTAATTGATGCCATAAAATGATGTATAAGGGTTGTCATACCCTCCCTAAAAATAGAAACCGAAAATGGTTACACATGCACTCTAAGTTGATGATAAAAGTTGTGAGTGAAATTTGAGTAATTAATTGATCAAGTTAGATTTATGCATGTATTAGAGACTTGAAGGGCAGTAGTTAGACCTTGAAATTAGATGGTTTTGAAACCAATTTTGAGCCTTAAAGAGGTTAGAAAAGTTAGAGAAGAGTTAGAACTTCAAAAGAGTAGTTTCAACAAGATTAGTGATTCCCGAGCTCAAATCTTGAGCTAGAAGAGACCTGACTTTATTTCACTTATTTGAGAGTGTTCTACACCTCAAATAGTGCCTAGGAACCATAGAAAATCATAGGTTTTGGAACGGATCGAATCCGATAAAAATTGTGCAAATTATGCACAAAATAGTGCCGTTAGAGCTCTGAGAAGTGAAACGGCTAGCTTAATGTAATTTTTATGGCATGAAATGAGTTTAGTTAGTCATTATTAGTTAAATGAAGCTTAGTTATGGAATAAAATCTAGTGTCGCTAACCCGAAACCAAGAGTTTGCAAAACGTGCACTAAAACGTGTCCGAAAGTGTCCAAAACGGACGTTTTCCCTAGATTTGACTTAGCAAATGATAATATTTTTCAATGAAATTTGACGTGTGACTAGAATGGGATATAAATGAGCCATAGGAAAAAGAACAAATGAAAACGGAGTCCCGGGCAGCGCGTCGCAGTGCGCACTGTCAAGGGCTATCCACTTTGAATAAAAATTGTGATTTTTTGTTTTAAGCCTCCAACAAGTAAACGGACCGCGTGGGGGTATCCTTAGGGGTTCAAAACTAAAAATTTTTCATAAAATCAAGATTAGAGAGTCTCGATTGAATTAGAAACAAGTTAGGAGCTATGTAGAGGAAAACAGTTATAGTTGAGAGTTTCTAAAGTATAGTTAAGCATTGAGTTTTGTTGTGAGCAATATGAGAACATGTTGTGTAGGTGACGAGCGCGTGAGTGGCGTCCAAGAGCCTCGTCGAGACGTTTGACGCGGAGCGACACAGCCTTGAGGTAAGTGGTTCGCCACTTAATAGCTTTGTAAATTGTTATACCAATTCTTGAATATGTTAAAGGAATGTAGTAGCTAAGGAATGAATGAAATAATATATAATGATGTAGTTAAAGTTTAAGCATATGGATTTTTATGGAATCCATATGTTACTAGAAAGTGATAATAAGTTGCATGTAAAGAAAATGGAATAAGAAAGTGTTCAAGATTTTCAAACTAGTGTCATTTGTACTTTTGCACTTAAAGAAATTTATTATGAAAACCCATGTGTATACCTTATAAGTTAATGAGATTTAGCGTTACGTGACGACGCAGAGAATTCCGTCCATAATCGCTCAGTTTATAGAAAAGTATAGCTCTACGTTGCGATGCAGACAATTCCGCACGTAGTGGATTAGTTGATAGTTAGCGCTACGAAGCGATGCAGTAAATTCCGCTCGTAGTCGTCTAGAGATTTAGCACTACGCTTGCGATGCAGAGAATCCCGCATCGTAGTTGCTTGGTGAATAGATATAACGCCCTACGTACGATGCAGTAAATTCCGTAACGTAGCGGTTGAGATACATTAGTAAGCTTCACGTTGGCATTAGTTATAATCACCTGTGGTGGTTAGAACGAGTCAAGGATACACATGGAAGAATTTAAAGAAATTGTAAAACTTGAATTAATAACGAATCCTTATGTTAGTGTATGTGATATTATATATATCCTTGTTGCACTAACCCATTGTTTATTTTGTAGCTCATTTGTTTTATTGCGTGCCCGCCGGACGAGACATCGGCCTTTTGTGTTGCGTTTGTATAGGTGGGGCAATTGCGCAAGACTTTTGGAAACGTTTTTGTATATGTATTTAACCTATTAAATTGTGGATTTCAATGATGTGGAATTGTAAAGTTGTAAATATTTTTGCATTCTATATATATGCATATTGAATTCAAATGCATTGCTTAGCTTATGGAAATGTGATGAATATTGCATGATTGTGGATAAAGAAGTTGGGAGATTTTCAGAAATAGTCGAAGTGTTATTTTATTCACAGGTGAAATTTTTGGTTTATAAAAAACGCAGCCGTTATGCTGCCGAAATTTTTATAAAAAGTTTTTGAAATAGAATCGAGAAAAATTTCTATCACTCCCAACCAGTTATAGAAAAGTCAAATCACTAAGTTTTAACGAGTAAACCGGAGTAAAAAGTTAGGGTTCGCTTCCCGGATGTCTTCGATCCGACGAGTCGGTTTCGAGGAGTCCGTTGAAGTGCCCGGCAGGGTTCTCCAGACAAGAGCTTAGATATGGTCTGGGAAGGGTCTTGTCAAAAACTCATTCAAGAAATGAAAGTTAAGGTTTATGTAGAAGAAACCCTAGAACTTTATTTAAGTTTGGGTTAAGTGAATTGAATGTAGATAAGGTGTTTGATGAAATGTCTAAGAGAATGACAATGTAAAAATCTTGAAAGTTGAAAGAAGCAATATGTTGTGTGTAAGTGTGTAGTTCACGACCACCAAGAGGGATATGTGATTCCATTGAGTTTTGATGAAATTAAGCTTGAATTCATACATGTGAGAAGCTAGAATATCACATAGAAGAGTTAAAATTGAAAAAGGAAATGAAATGAGACAATGTGTTGTTTTAGCTAGATGAAGGACATTGATGGTCACCATGCAATGCCACTTCCTCTTTGTTTTTTTATGTCATGTATGATCCTAATTAAATATATGTGAGTCTAAGAACCCTAATGGAAAGAGAATTGAGTTGAAAATGTAAAAAGGGTAAATTTTGACATGAAAAAGTAGTGGAAAATAGGGTTTTTTGGCCAGGACCCTCCACCCGACAGTCGTTTCTTTTTTAATTTGCTTCGAGGTTGACCCAAATGAGAGATAGAGAGCTTATTGGAGTGAAAATGGAAGAAAGAAAAGCTAGGGATTTCTCCCTAACATGTATTCGGCCAAAGAGGGCCTAAAAAATATCATTTTTCGTTTCGAGCTTCAGAAAATTATTCCAAGTGTGTGGGGGTGTTCCTAGATGATAATAAATAAAGTTCATGGAAAGAAATCAAAATTTTAAAGTGGTGGTTAAGTTAGAACTTAGATGGAAAAATTGCAATCTAAAGGGTTTTCAATAGAGTTAGTTATGTTGAAAGCTTTAATTGTAGCTTTGAGTAGTTCATTTTAGTGTATTTTGAATGAGAATATGATGTGTAGGTGAAGCACAAGCAAGTGGAGCGAGAGAGGCCCATTAGAGCTTCTTTGCAAGCTTGGATTCAAGGTCAGTGCCACTAACTCACATTATGATTATTTGTATTGCAAAATGTAATTTTATTGATTATTAAAAAGTTCACAAATGATTTTAATATTGGTTTAAAGTAATTTCGAAAGTAAAGAAATTTTTATGAGAGTTGAGCTTAAAAGCTCTAGCAAAAAATTTTCATAAGAAAAGCAAATTTGTGCTTATAGCACTTAGTAGAAAAGAGTTTTCAAAGGCCATGCATATACCCTCGTAATCAGAGATTTTTTTGGGCTACAATATGCGATGCAAAAAATTCCGCAATGTAGTTGCCAAGATTATATATAGTATCTCGCGTTACAATTTGCGATGCAAAGAATTCCACACGTAGTCGCTAAGATTTATAGATAACCTTGCACTACGATTTGCGATTCAGAAAATTTCGTACGTAGTTGTCAAAGAGTCTCAGTAGCGTCACAGTTGGTGTCAGTTGAAAATCACCACATGGCATAGCAGTTAGGGGTATGCATGGTGCTTTTAGAAAAAAATGAGTTAGGTGGTATTTCAAGCATAACTAAATAAGTTTATAATTGTCTAATTAGCAATCGTTAAATTGTTTTAGTTGCTTTGAGGTTTCATTTTTTCCGTGTTGTATTGTATAAACCATTTTCAGGTCCTTGTACGAGCGATTGAAGCAAACAAATTTCTTCGTCAATATAGGTGAGTGTATACCTGAAGAATGCATACATCATTTTGCATCTTGAAATACCATATGGAAACTTGTATTAGTATGTTTTGTAATGTAAATTGTTTGTAAATATTTCTATGTTATGAACGTCTTGGTTATCGCTTATGGTTTTGCGAAAATAATGGAATGAATATTGAGATGCATGTTTGTGAAAGAAGTTGGGTTGTGGTTTAAAAGATTTGGGAGTGTAAGTTCTTTGCAGGAAAATTTAATAACCTTATAATTGTAGCTGTTATGCTGCCGGTTTCCGTTAAAATGTTTTCAAATTTCGAAAACAAAAATGGTCACTTTATGGTTTTAATTCGATTTCCAAATCAACAAATTGAATCTAAATTATAAGCAACCCAACTAGTTTTCAAACAATGAGATTAAACGAGATTCGAAGCAAAGTTTAAAACGGGCAAGTTCAGGGTTCACTCTGCGGATTTCTTTTAGCCACCTAGGAGGGTTGAAAAGAGATCCATTGGGGTGTTAGGCGAGGCCTACCAGATACTAGCCTAGAGGGAATCTGGTTTGGGTTACGTCAATAAATAAGGGTAAAATTCTTTGTATTACGGACAACTTTAATTAGTGATATCATTTCTCTGCCGAATTATTCAGAGTGACGCTTGTAAACGTAGGCATACTTGTTGAACCACATAAAAAATTCTTTTCTTTGCATTGTTCTTCCTCTCCCCTTTTTTACTCTTAGTTGTATTTATCGCTTCTTGTTATCAGGATTGTAGTCGAAGCCTAGAATCTCTGGGTCAGCTAAATTCCAACGTCGACATCTACCAATACCGGAAATAACTATAAGACATACCATAGGCTATAAAAACATTTTCAAACATTTGTTTTTCAGAATATAGCCCACATTTGATGCAAAACTCTAGAAATTCATGCAAATAAGTTCTCATATGAAAATTCATTTATCATAAAATTTAACTTTCAATCAATAATAGCATGAATTTAAATTTAACATATAAAATCAATGCAAATAGAAATATAAATATGTCAAATTATTTTCGTTAGGACACTTACCTTATTCCCTAGCTCGCTATCAAATTCAAAATCAACGGGAAAGTTTCCTCACCTTCGCGTAACCTACACATTTTTGTATTCTATTTGTAGGTTACATCGCAACCAACATAATTCGCACGCATATTTCATAACCATGCATCAATCCATATAAATACTTAGCTTATACTAATATTTTGAAACATCCATTTTTAAGTCGTTTCAACTTCAATTACTCGTATTTACTTTTCGTTCGAAATTTTAAATATCAACGCATGAAAAATACATCGAATAAAATCTAAATTCACACGAACGAATCAAATGACATTTTTGAATCCATAATTTCCTATATTGGTCAAACTTAGTATCTTGTCCTATCATCACTCTTATTGTGTTTTCTCATCAAATTCACATTCAAACACATCAAAGGATAATGTAAACTTCATTTCTTTTCACCAAATACCACATTTGAGCAATTACAAAATATTTAATCACGAAATAGTCTTTTAACATTCAATGAAACCTTTTTCGATTTCCATGCTACTTTCATCATTCAAATGCTCCATAAAATTACACAAACAAATCAAAAACAAACTTCTATCATTTGAACTCACTTTTGACCAAATATACACCATACTTGTGTACCAACTTTTGGTTTTTCATTCCTACATCAAAATCAAATACTTCAACATATCACCAAGCATGGAAACCATCCAAATGATTCAAACTCAAAATATATCAAATTTGCCCTTCTTGACCGAATACACATACCACACCAAGATCAAGATTTTAAAGCATTTCACACATTCAAAACACACTAAAACTCATGGAAAACATTCAAAATTCATTCATTTCCACAACATCATCCTTTTGGCCAAACATACATCAACATGCATGACCATTTTCTCAATTAATTCAACATTAAATTCACACACATTTCAACCTCCACACTAATGAGGTTTCTATTTCTAAAACCTAAACATTTTATGACAAGACCCAAACCAGACTCTCTCTAATCTCTTATCTGAAGGGTCTTGCTTGGCACTCCGACAGACTTATCTTAACCCGACTTGTCGAACAAAAGAGATCCACGGAGCCAACCCCTAAGTCTTGCCCGATTCCTTAACTCGATTGAAATGTATTCTTTTCTTTTATAAACAATTTGGGTGGGTGTAAATTTTTCGCATTCAATTTTAAAACAATTTTATAAAAATTTCGACAACATAACGACTGTATTTTTTAGGTTTTCAAAATTTTTACTTGTAAGAAAATATACTTCGACTATTTTTCAAATACCACCCAACTTCTCTTATCCACAATCATGCATTTCACAACACAAACTCACATTAATTACCAAGTGTGAACCACATCAAGTAATATGTATATATATAGATACCATATAAAAGATTACCAAAAAGTTTACATCATTCTTTACACCAAAACCAACCTTAAAGTACATGTTATCAACAAGTCAATATCATACATGCAAGTTCTTGGTTTCTAGATTCGTAATTATAACCGTGATTTATATAGTATGTTCTCCGAGGTCACCTACCTGTCTTTTCGATGAAATACTTGTTTTATTTTTTGATCCCCCTTAGAGTGCCCGTAATACGTTTATAAGTTACAACAAGAAGAATTATTAGTTCAACAATATAAGAAAATTTACAATCAAATAATCATAGCTTAATTAAATATCAAATCTTTGGTTTAGAAAACCTTTCTTTACTAAAAACACCATGTATACCCCTAATATACTCTAACCATCACGTGGTGATTTTCGACTGACACCAACCGTGAAACTGTTGAGATATTTCGACCACTACGAGCGAAATTTATTGCATCACCAACGTAGAGTGAGACGATCTCAAATCTAAGCAACTACAATGCAGAATTTTCTGCATTGTCATTGTAGTGCTACTTATAAACTATAACTCTTGGTGACTGCGAGCGAAATTTTCCACATCCCAACGAAGTGCTTATAACAACTACGTACGAAATTTTTTGTATCGCAACATAACGCTAGATACTCTGAAAAACTGAGCAACTATGGACGGAATTTTCTATATTATCGCGTAGTGCTAAAACTCATACAAACTGAGGGTATATACATGGATTTTTCGAAACTCTTTTCTATTATGTGCATTTAGTACTGAAATTGATTTCCTGCCAAATTTTTTAACAACAAATCCTTACTAGAATCTTTTCAAAACCACTTCGTTTCAAAAACTCTTTTCAAGGTCTGATGTGGGGATCGTTTTTCAAAGTTTTAACTCATCATTTTTAAAAAACTATAAAGGAACTACATAACTCATAATTGAAAATATAGATAAAGGGAATTACAAGTGATAGGGCACTTACCTTACCAAGCGAGCTCTACTCGTCAACGAGCCTCCCGAGCTCCGTTGGCTTGCTCGTCACCAATTGTTCCTTGACGTTTTGGCTTGCTTCTCCACTTGTTTTATGCCTCAAAACCTTGAATTAAACCATCAAAATCTCATCAATACCAAAATTGGTCGTGATAGCACCATAACAGAATTTACATCCAAGTTTCTCAATTAAAACTCAATCTTACCTATTCTTTTTGGAGTGATCTTGCTTGTGAATCTTTCTAAACTTGTTCTTGACCTTTTAATAGCTTAATCAAGCTTTAAAAATGGTGGAAAACTAGCTTGAAATGGCTGTTGCACACTGTTCTGCTCTCTTCTGTCTTTGCTTAACTCTCATAGTGCCCCTACTACTTTGATAATTTTCACAATTCTCATACTAATCTATTATAACCATACCTACTCATACATAAAATTTTAATTTAAGACAATGACTAATTTGTCGTTCTCTAAATTTTATGTTACTACTTGGTTCAAGTAACTCTCACTAACACAATAATATCCTCTACAAGGAAGTTATTTATGGAAGTTAGCATTTCCACCCCATAATCTATCTTCTAGTGCTGGAAAGTTTAATATTACAAATGAGGCTTACAATTTCTCCCATCCTTATAGAAAATTTCGTCCTTGAAACTTTAAATTGAATACTTGTCTCAAATAATTGTGGATATTGGATGCATATTTGCTTTTCGGGCTCCCAAGTAGCTTCTTCCGATCCGTGATTTCGTCATAACACTTTTACTAGCGGAATCACCTTGTGGCGCAATACCTGATCCTTACGATCCAAGATCTCCATTAGCTGCTCTTTGTAGGTTAAGTTTTCCTTCAATTGCACCGACTGTTCCTTTAGTATGTGCGATGGATCGGCTATATATTTGCGGAGCATGGAGACGTGAAACACATCATGAATGTTGGCCAGCTCTGGTGGTAGTCTCAACCTATAAGCCACCTCACCCACTCTTGCTATTATCTCGTATGGCCCAATATATCGTGGACTCAACTTTCTACATTTCTCGAATCTCAAAACACCTTTCCATGGTGAGATTCGTAAAAAAACTCTATCAACCACTTGAAACTTTAAATCTCTTCTTCGATTGTCCGCATAGCTCTTCTGCCTGTCGCTTGCTATCTTCAACCGCTCTCTAATCACATTGATCTTTTCTATTGTAGTTTGGACAATCTCTGGACCAATTAATTTTCTTTCACCTACTTCATCCTAGCAAATCGGGGTTCTACATTTCCTATCATACAACGCTTCATATGGTGTTATACCAATGCTGGACTGATAGCTGTTGTTGTAGGCAAACTTAATCAAAGACAGGTGAATATCCCAACTCCCTTTGAATTCCATCATACATGCTCTCAACATATCTTCAAGAGTCTGGATGGTTCTTTTGGATTGGCCATCTGCCTGAGGGTGAAAGGTCGTACTGAAACTCAATCTGATGCCCATTACCTCTTATAGCTTTGGCCAGAGTCTAGAAGTAACTCGTGGATCTCTATCGGATACTATCGATACTGGCGCGCCATGTAGTCTAACTATCTCATCCACATACAACTAGGCTTACTTCTCTAGGGAATATGTATTCTTAATGGCTACAAAATGAGTAGACTTTGTCAATCTGTCAACTATCACCCAGATGGCATCATGTCCGCTCTGCATCCGAGGAAGTCCTACGATGAAGTCCATCGTGATCCTCTCCCACTTCCACTCCGGAACAGATAAAAGTTGTAATAACCTTGCTAGTTTTTGATGCTCAACTTTAATTTGCTAGCAGGTTAAGCACTTTGCTTCATTCCTCTTCATCGGTAATGGTTTTTCAGAGTCCGATACATCTTGGTACTCCTTGGATGCATAACATATGCTAATGAGTGGGCTTCTTCCATGATCTCTTTCTTCAACTCTTTAACATCTGGCACACACAATCTCTGTCCCAGGACTAATTGACAGGACCCTTCCCAGACCTTATCTAAACTCTCGTCTGGAGGATCCTGCCGGGCACTTCAACGAACTCATCGAAACCGACTCGTCGGATTAAAGACATCTGGGAAGCGAACCCTATCTATCTTCTCCGGTTTACTCGTTAAAACTTAGTGATTTGATTTTTTTCTATAACTGGTTGGGAGTGATAAAAATTTTTCTCGAATCTATTTCAAAAACTTTTTATAAAATTTTCGGCAGCATAACGGCTGCATTTTTGACAAAACCAAAATTTAACCTGTAAGAAATCACACTTCGACTATATCTGAATACCTCCCAACTTCTTTATCCACAAATAATTATTATTTCATCACAATTGTCATAGACATAAACATGAACGCAACATCGTCATATGCATATATGCATCATATATATAAAATGCATAAATATTTACAACTTTTACAATCTCAACATCATTCAAATTCAAAGTAAACATGATTAAATACATATACACAATGTTTCTAAGCGTCTTGCGCAATCGTCCACCTATAAATGTATGTGCAAAACAGAATATCGTAGTATCGCCCGCGGTGGAAATCAATAGAAACAACCAAGCTACACATTAAACAAACAAGTTAGAGCAGCGAAGATATATAATTTCACATACACTAACATCACAATTTACTAATAGTTCAAGTTTTACGATTTCTTTCAAAATCCTCATATGTATCCTTGACTCGATATAACCATCACGGGCGATTATAACTAACGCCAACGTGAAGCTTACTAATGTATCTCAACCACTACGTTACGGAATTTACTGCATCGTACGTAGGGCGCTAAATCTCATCACTGAACAACTACAATACGGGATTTTCTGCATCGCAAGTGTAGTGCTAAAACTCTAGGCGACTACGAGCGGAATTTACTGCATCGCTTCGTAGCGCTAACTATCAACTACCCAACTACGCGTGGAATTGTCTGCATCGCAACGTAGCGCTATACTTTTCTATAATCTGAACGATTACGAATGGAATTCTCTGCGTCGTCACGTAATGTCAAGTCTTTTAACTTTTAAGGTATACACATGGGTTTTCATACTTAGCTATTTAAGTGCAATAAGCACAAAACTTTCTTCTTTTGAAATCTATTACAATTTCTCATTTTACCTTTACTAAAGCAATTTAGTATTCATCTCTAGTACCATATAGATTCCATAAAAATCTATATGCTTAGACTTTACTCTTAACATTAATCATCATTTTCAATATCATTTATTTCTTAGTACAATGTTTATGATAAAAATCAAGAATTTCCAAAGAATTGGAAACAAGTATAAGTGGCGAACCACTTACCTTGAGGCCGCGTTACCCCGCATCAAGCGTTTCGACGGGGCTCGTGGACGTCGCTCACGCGCTCATCACCTAAACAATATTTTCTCATCATTACTAGTGACAAAAATCTCAATTCTCAACTTTAACTCAAGAATCTCAACTATGACCTCTTTTTATCTATAATCTCATAATTTATTTCTAATTCAACTGAGACTCTCTAATCTCGATTTTTGTGTAAAAGTTTTAGTTTTAGACCTCTAGGGATCACCCCACGTGGTCCATTTAGTTGTTGGAGGTTCGAAACGAAAAATTACATTTTTAAACTCAACTTACAGCCCATAACAGAACAGGTGACATCACATTGCTCGGGTCTCCGTTTTCCTTCGTTCTTTTTTTTACTGTTCACTTATCTCACATTCTAGTCACACGTAAAATTTCGTTAGAAAATATTATCGTTTGCTAGGTCAAATCTAAGGAAAACGCTCGTTTTGGACACTTTCGGGCACTTTTTAGTGCACGTTTAGTAAACTTTTCGTTTCGAATTAGCGACGCTAGTTTTTCTTCTATGACTAAGCTTCATTTAACTAATAATGACTAACTAAACTCATTTCATGCCATAAAAATTGCATTAGGCTAGCCGTTTCACTTCTCAGAGCTCTAACGGCACTATTTTGCGCATAACTTGCACAATTTTTATCGGATTCGATCCGTTCCAAAACCTATGGTTTTTTATGGTTCCTAGGCATCATTTGAGGTGTAGAACACCTCCAAATAAGCCAAATATGGTCAGGTCTCCTCTAGCTCAAATTTGAGCTCGGGAATCACTAATATTGTCAAACTAGCTCTCTTGAGCTTCTCTTATTCCTACATGCTTTCCTATCATTTTCTAATCATTTTCATGCTCAAACTTGGGTTCAAAACCTCTTAATTTCAGAGATTATTTACTGCTCTTGAAGTCTCTAATACACACACAAACCTAACTTGATCATTTAAATGTTCAAACTTCACTCACACATTTCATCAACTAGTTGGTGTGTGAGAAAATAGATTTTTATTTCTATGGTTCTCAAGCCTATAACAGCCCATAAATACAGCCCTAAGCCATCATTTACACTCAACAACAAATTCTCTAAGGTTCTATATCAATCCCTTAGGGTTTTATCAATATTTTGAGAACAAATTATCTAATACAACACAAAAATTTATGTACTGAAAATTTCAGCAGTGCACTACTTCAAACTTCAGTAAATAACAAGAAAAGTAAGAGGATATCTCACTTGATCTTAGTTTAGAGAGTTGAGAGAGACTTGGGAGAGGCCTTAGAGAAGAGGATTCAAGGCTTGAATGGGCTGGATGATTGCTTCTTCTCCCACTTTTCTGGTCTGGCGTCCAAACCCCTACAGAGCTGTCTTCACTTTTCATGTTCGTTTCTGCTCTTGCTGCTGCTGCTGCTGGTTTCTTCCTCTTGTGCACGACCAGCTGCTGTTCTTCTTCTCCTTTTCGTGCCTCCTTCTTCTCTTCTTCTGGCCTTTCTCTTCTGCTGCTGGTCTCTTCAGTTCTACACTTGTTCTTGCTCGCTGAATCTATTCTGTTTTGCTGCAGCAGCGGTCTTCTCTTCGGTTCTCGCAGCTTCTTCTGATGTTGCTCGACTGAATGGCTTTGGTTTGCTGAAAAATATCAGCTAAGTCTTGTATTTATAGACTCCACCTTTCAAGAATTGCATTTCTTGCATTCATCTTTTTCAATTCACAAAAATCCTTCTCTTGTTTTACTTAATTGCTACTACACCCTTCATCCTTTATGGTTTTGAAGGTTTTGCTTCTATTTAATTTGTTGGGCTATCACTTAAACTTATTCAATCACTTAGTAACACTTTATTACTTATATTTATTTATGTAATGAAGTTCTAACTTTAGAACTTGTCTACTTGTCAATTATATATATATATATATATATTTCTTATTTGTGGAAATCTAACTTTCCTCTTATCTAATTTTATTTTCTTTGATAGTTTTTACTTTTAATTGATTGGTTTATATATCTCATAAACATCTTATGGGATGTCAAGTTTTTCTCTTGATCACTTGACTCTCTCTTTTAGTTAACTTTTAAGTCAATTTGCTATTGGCTACTTGAACTTTTATAGTTGACGAATTTCGTCGTCAATCTTCCATTTATTAAATCTTCTAATGTCGGGAGATTCAATTCCTAAATCTAGCGATTTATAGTAACTCTCTAATCTATCTTTTTAACATTAGAAGACTATAGATCGAGACTAGGGTTTTACACTAATGTTCCATCATCTCTCAATGTAAAGTTGTTTTGCTACTCAATTTCTATCTCGCCTCTTAGCTTTATCAAGTACGGATCCTGAGCTTGCAACTCTCGAACCCGGTCCACCAATACTGGACGAACATGAAAGGCTGCTAGTAAAGCACCTGACTCTGCCATTTCCAAACTAACACCTATAGATCTCAACTCTACTAGCATGGGTAAGTACTCTGCCTTTAGTTGGGCTAGAGAACTGGTAGGTTTTCTACTCAGTGCATCTGCTACCATATTCGCCTTGCTTGGGTGATACTCAATAGTGCGGTCATAGTCTTTTATGAGTTCTACCCATCTTCTTTGTCTCATATTCAGCTTCTTCTGACTGAATAAATACTGTAAACTTTTATGATCAGTAAAGATTTTGCAAGGTACTCCATAAAGATAATGTCTCCAAATTCGTAAGGCAAACACCACTGCCGCGAGTTCCAGGTCATGTGTTGGGTAGTTTATTTCATGCTTTTTCAGTTGTCTCGAAGCATAAGCTATCACTCGATCGTGCTGCATCAATACACAACCTAAACCTTGCCTTGAGGCATCACAATACATTGTAAATCCCTCACTTTCAGAGGGAAATGTAAGCATTGGGGTTGTAGTCAACCTCTTCTTTAACTCATCAAAGCTGCTTTAGCACGCATCTGACCAGACAAACTTCTCTTCTTTTCTTGTTAGTCTGGTTAAAGGAGTAACAATCTTCGAGAACCCTTCCACGAACTTTCTATAAAAGCCAGCTAAGCCCAAGAAGCTTCTCACTTCTATCACGTTCGTGGGTGGCTTCCAATTCACTACAACTTCTATTTTCTAGGGATCTACGGATATCCCTTCTGCTGATACCACATGTCTCAGAAATGCTACTCTATCCAGCCAAAATTGACACTTGCTGAACTTTGCATATAACTGATGCTCTCTTAAGGTTTGCAACACAACCCTCAGGTGCTTGGCATGCTCCTCTCGACTTCTTGAATATACTAGAATATCATTTATGAACACAATGACAAACTTATCCAGGTAGGGCCTGAAAACTCTGTTCATCAAATCCATGAAAGCTGATAGGGCATTCGTCAAACCAAATGACATTACTAAGAATTCGTAATGCCCATAACGGATTCTGAAAGCCATCTTAGGAACATCTTCCCTACGCACCCTTAGCTGATAATACCCCGACCTTAGATCGATCTTCGAGAAGACCCTGGCTCCTTGCAGTTGGTCAAACAGATCGTCAATTCTTAGCAGCGGGTACTGATTCTGAATGGTGACTCTGTTGAGCTGCTTATAGTTGCTACACAACCGGAGACTCTCATCTTTCTTCTTCACAAACAATACTGGAGCCCCCCACGGTGATGTACTCGACTTAACAAATCTCTTACTCAACAGTTCCTCCATCTGGACTTTTAACTCCTTCAATTCTGCAAGTGTCATCCGATATAGAGTTATAGAAATGGGCTCTGTACCAGATATTAGCTTAATTTCGAACTCTAATTCTCTATTTGGTGGCAGTCCCGGAAGGTCCTTTGGGAAAACATCTGGGAATTCACCAATTATGGGGACTTCTGCCACTTGCAACTCATTATTGTCAGCTTCTATTGCATAGACTAAATACCTCTAGCATGCTTTCCGGAGCATTTTATTAGCTCGAATCACACTTATCAAACTTATAGAGAGTATCGTCCTCGCTTCACAAAAGATTACATCGGGTTTCCCAGACTTACTGAACTTGACCTCTTTTCTGTAGTAGTCTACTATGGCACAATGCTTTGACAGCCAGTCCATGTCTAATATAATATCAAAGTCATGAATGTCGAACACCATCAAGTCAGCCTGGAACTCATGGTCTTCTATTCGCACTCTACTTCCCATATAGATTCTATATGCAATGAGCGAATCCCCTATGGGAAGTGATACTACCATACTACACTCAGTCGGCCTCAACTCTACCTCGACTCTATCAATAAAATCCTATAGACAAAGGAATGAGTGGCTCTTGGGTCCACTAGTCCATGTGCATCTGTGTCGAATAGGAAATAATACCTGTGACAACCTCCGGGGCTACATCAGCCGCCTGCTGGGTCATTATATATACTCTTGCAGCCTGATTACGGGGTCTACTAGGCTGTGCTCGAGGTGGTACACTCCGGCTGGGTCCACTACTGGGCTGCTCTGGGCCTGTCGCTCCTCTGGTCTGGGGGCTTCTTTCTCTGGTCTATGACCCCCACTGGTCTATCCTGGTACCGTAGATCTAGCCTCTGCTGGGCTCGATGCGACTACACTAGGGCAGTCCCTCATGAAGTGACCCTTTTACCCATAACTGAAGCATCCGGTTCTACCCTAAAGGTACTCGTCGGGATGTGACCGACCACATCTGCTGCAAACAGGTATACTCCTCCAACTCTGTCTGCTCCTAGATCCACCGGATGACTGGACTAAGCTCTGGCTAGTCTGAGCCCTCTAACTTTGCTTCCAACTATCAAACCCGAAAGGCTTCGGTTCACTCTTGGCCATCTTGGTTGATTCTCCTTGCTGATTACCGATCCAACTACGTTTTTTACTGAATTGCGGCTTCGGCTTTGGGATGGTTTCTGCACTTCACTCAACTCTGGTGGCTACCTCCACTAACTCCCCATATCTAGTATGCACTGCCGAAGTCACATATGTCCTAATCCTCAGACTCAATCCTGCTGTGAACCGGTTCATCTTTTGTTCTTCATTTTCAGCACCATAGGGAACAAGACGAACCAACTTCGAGAACTTCTTCTCGTACTCTGTCATTGTCAGGCTTCCCTACTCAGATCGAAAAAATTCTTCGATTTTTGCATCTTTACAGCTCTTAGGAAAGAACTTATCTGTGAACTCTTTCTTAAAGTCGACCCAGGAGACTCCATCCGGGTGTGCTCTCTGATGCGCTTTCCACTAGTCTTTTGCTCGATCCTTTAATAGGAAAGCAGAGAAGGTAACCATCTGCTCCTTTGAGCAACCCATAACCTGGAATATCTCCTCATTTGTCTCTAGGCATGATAATGCTCGCTCAGGCTCTCCAATCCTATCATATGGCTTGGTGCCTAGCTTACGAGTGCGCTCTATAGATACTCCTATCTCTCGCGGCTGCTAGAAGGTCGCTACTAACATCTGTGCCATCTACTCTATATTGCCTGGGGCTGGCTCTGATCGTGCAGGCTGTGATGGCTCTGGATGGAGGAACTGGCTGGCACATTAACTGATTCCTCAACATGTTCTTCTTTTGATGGGGGTGCCTCTGCGGCAGTCCTCCTAGTCCGGGGACAACCACGCCGCTGCATATCTATACTTTTATACCAAATAGGCATGAAAACCATAAGATATCTGAGTTTGAACACTAGCAATGCATGGAATAACTCTGAAACTCATGCAATGCTTAAATTTTAAGCTTTATAACTTATGCAATGTTTCAAACTAAACTTTATATAAATGAGCTGTATAACATATGTAATCTGATGCAAAATCTCATGAAATCTGGGAAAGTATAACTCATGAAATCTTAAGACAATTTCATGTATACTAGCCTCATGCATAACTCATGCATAAAATAACTCAAATGTTTCTTTCGAACTTTATCTCAAACTTTAAGAAAACCGGGCTCTGATACTAACTTGACAAGATCGGAATGATAGGATCCAAACCAGACTCTCTCTAATCTCTTATCTGGAGGGACCGGGCACTCCGATGGACTTCCCTTAATCTGACTTGTCGAATTGGAGAGATCTGCGAAGCAAACCCCTTAATTTTATCCAATTACTTAACTCAAATTAATTGTATTCTTTTCTTTTTGTAAATAATTTAGGTGGATAAAATTTTTTCCACAATTTCATTTTAAAACAAGTTTATAAAAATTTCGGTAGTATAACAGTTGTATTTTTAAGGTTTCCAAAATTTTTACCTATAATAAAATACACTTCGACTATTTTTCATTTCCACCCAACTTCTTTTATCCACAAACATGCATTTTCACCACACTTTTTCATAATCCATATGCATGAATTCATAGTAGGATGTATACAAATATGTCAAACATGAAAATTTACAACCATTTACAACAACATTTACAATATATACAAATCCAAAATGCAAGCTACCAAGATCATGGTGTAATACATGTTACACACGCTTTAGGAATTACACAACCATACATATATTGAATATAAATAGATGCATTACGTGATACATATGGATCATGTGCAAGTGTTCAAGTATATATATATATATATATATATCAAAATCATACTACAATCTCCCCATCATAAAGTACTTTAGATTTATTATTTACAAAGCCAAAATATATTTAATGTTCATGCAAATCATCCACTTGACGCCCACCTAAATATGTAGTGATGACCTCTCTGTCCCACAGCTACCTACAATGGCATCCAATAGTATGTACAAGCTACACAACAATTAAACACGTTAGTACAACAGAACAACACAATATAATCATATAATCATATAATTATTCATAAACTTATTTGGCCTTAAAATTTTAATTTTAAAGTTCTTCTTTCTAAAACTCTATGTATACCCCTAAAGTACTCAAACCATCACGGGCGGTTTTAACTAGTGTCAATGTGAAGCTATTGAGATATCTCGACCACCACGATGTGGAATTTACTGCGTCGCAACGTAGTGTGAAACAATCTTGCATCTGAGCAACTACAATGCGGAATTTTTTGCATCGCAATTATAGTGTTATAACTTTGGGAATCTACGAGAGGAATGTATTGCATTGCAACGTAGTGCCAAACTATAAATCTAAACGACTACGTGCAGAATTGTCTACGTCACGACGTAGTGCTCAATACTCTAGAAAACTGAGTAGCTACGGATGAAATTTTCTGCGTCATTACGTAGTGCTAAAATACTCTATAAACTGAGCGACTACGGACGGAATTTTCTGTATCGTCACGTAGCGCTAAATCTCATATAATCTAAGGGTATATACATGAGTTTCGAAACTAATTTTACTAAGTGCAAAAGCATAAAACTTCTTACTTTTCAAACTCTAAAAATTTTCTTGACTCAAATATTTTAAAAGCAACTTTGTGTTGATTCCATCACTTTGTGAATTCCATAAGGAATCCACATGCTCAAAACTTGAAATTTGGAATTTGAAAATCATTTTTGTTCTCGTTTAGCAACAATATACAAAACTTAAAATAGAAATCAAAATAGATGCAAGTGGTAGGACACTTACCTCAATCCGCGTAGTGCTCAAGTCAAGCACCTTAACGAGCCTCTCGTGCCTCGTTCGCTCGCTGGTCACCTACATGTAAATTTCTTATCATCACTTGCTCAATTGCAAAACTCAAAACTTAAAGTGACATTTCCAACAACATTTTCTCATTTAACAACCCATTACACTATAACCTTCCCAACTCGATTCTAACTCAAATGAGGCTCTCTAATTCTGATTTCTTTGCACAGGCCTTATTTATTATTAGTTAGAGACACTCCAGAATGCTTAAAATGGTCGCCAAAAGCCCGAAATGCAAAATTATCATTTTTGGACCACCCAAACTCGAGGCTATGCTAGGGCCCATCCTAACGATTTTCTTCGCTCCATTTTCACTCTAATCATCTCCCTAACTCGCACTTAGGTCATTCATAAAACAATTTCAAAAAATTCTAAGTATAGGGGGTTGAAACCTATGAAAAACGCCTATTTTTCGACACTTTTTTATGCGCACTTTTGCATCGAACAAGCGACGGTGTCATTTTTTTCGTATCTAAGGTTCATTACTTAATTATGATCAATTATATTCATTTTATGCATCAAAGATCGCATTTACATTTATATTTCACATTACGATTTCATACATGCACTATTTGAGCCATAACTTGCTCAATTTTCATCGGAATCATTCCCTTCCAATTTCTATAGTTTGCTATGACCCCTAGGTATGTTTTGAGGTCTAAAACAACCCCGAATAAGCTCGAAGAGTGCAAGTCATCACAACCCCTTTATTGAGCTCGAGATTCTCAACTTAGCTCAAAACTACTCCTTTGACAATTCTATCACTTCTATATGTTTTTCTAACTTTTATTATGTGTGAATCTAAGCTTATTTGGATCAAAACACTATGATATTACACATTCCACATATGCCATGACACCCACACATTCTCACGTAACTCTTCACTTCATTTTATTTTCACTATTTTCATTAAGTTACTCTCTTAGACATTTCAAGAAACAACATATGTGCAATTTATTTGACATTTCACTTCCTCAAATCCTCATTTAAGATTTTCCATTTATAAACCCTAGTCTAACATCCATACACTACAACATGTCATCTAAGCTTCCATATTACACACTTAGGGTTCTACACTTGTTTTAAGTGTAAAACACCCATCATAACACACCATAATCATCACAACCATACAATCCTAATTTCCTGCTTTTACTCATTCTAATCAAGTCTCAACTCAAGAAAAACAATGAAAATTACCTTTATCTTGCTTGGGTTTTGTGGTTCTAGCTTGGAAGCACCTTACAGTTGTGATTTAAGGCTTGGAATGAGATGGAAATGGCTTGCTTCTTCTCCTCCTTACTGTTGTCGTCCCATACCTCACACACTCACGGTTTTTCTTCTTCTTTTTTCATTAAAATTTTCTAAGTGTCATAACTAACACTTACTTACAATTGCTATTTTAACAAGAAAATATCAAGGAAGGGTAAAATAGTTCTTTTATAAATAAGAGATAAATTATAAGTAGTAATATGTTTAAATTCAAAAATAAAAACTAGAAGATTTATTATTTAGAATTAGTAATCAATTATTAATTAGATTAAACTTAGAAATTAGTAATGGTCAACAAGTCAAATGAGACACAGAAGTCATTTTGAGAAATGTTATTTATATATATAGCTAACACTTAGAAAAAAAAATGAATGAAACAAGAGAGGAGCAGCCGTGACACACTAGAAAGAAACAAGAAGCTGCCGTGAAAAAGAATAGGGAGAGGGAGAGGTGAAGTGATGGAAATCAAAGGAGAAGAGGAAGCCTTTCAACCAATCTCTCTTCAAGCCTCATGTCATGACTCTAGAGGGTTTTTCTAGCTAAACCCATCAATCTTAAGCAAGAAGTAAGGTGAGATGTCATTAACAGGACCCGAATCAGACCTTCTCTAGGCTCTTATCTAGAGGGTCCCATAGGGCACTTCAACGGACTTCCTAAACCCGACTCGTCGGATTGAAGAAATCCAAGAAGCGAACCCCTAGACTTTCTTAGCCGGTTTACTCGTTTAAACTTAAAAATTTGGTTTTCTTTAAAATAGTTGAGAGTGATAAAACTTTTCACAATTTCATTTCAAAACGATTTTATAAAAATTTTGACAGCATAACGACTGCATTTTTAACAAATCCAAAGTTTTCCTACAAATAAATATACACTTCGACTATAATTTCGTTTCCTCCTAACTTCATTTAACCACAATCATGCAATATCACTACACATTTCCACAAACATTATGTATAAAGTCATACTAGGATATGCATATATACATCACATATGAAATTATATAAATCTTCATAATACCATTTACAATCATAGAATTCCAACAAAATGCAAAGATATCATAAGTATGGTGTATTACAAAAGTTTTTTCCAAAATCAATAAGATTGCCGCATGTGCATGACTTATACAAAATATTTCGCGACTCGCCCACCTATATATGTATGCGAGATAAAACTATCGTTACCCCGTTTGACGATCGCACCCAATAGAATATAAATAAGCTGCACAACCAATAAACGAGTTAGTACAACAACAAAGTCAAATAATATAACAAGCAACGATATAATAACTAAAATTTTATTTATTTTCAACTTTCAAAATCTTAATATCTTCTTTCAAAATCCCCATGTATACCCTCAGAGTACTCTATCCATCACAGACGATTTTAATTAACGCCAACGTGAGGCTACTACGATATCTCAACCACTACGATACGGAATTTACTGCATCGCACGTAGGGTGATAAATCTTATAACTAAGCAACTACAACACGAAATTTTCTACATCGTAATTGTAGTGCTAAAACTCTGAGTGACTACGAGTGGAATTTTCTACATCGTAACGTAGCGCTATACTTTCTAGGAACTGAACAACTATGGACGGAATTTTCTGCGTCGTCATGTAGTGCTAACTTCTCTATAATCTTAGCAACTACGGATGAAATTTTCTACATCGTCACGTAGCGTTAAAACTCATATAATCTTAAGGCATATACATGGGTTTTAAAACTAAATTTATTAAGTGCAAAAGCACAAAACTAACTATTTTTGGAACTTATAAAAACTCTCTTGATTCAACTCTTTTTAAAATAACTTAGTATTGATTTAAATCACTTTATGAATTCCATAAGAGCTCATATACTCAAAACTTGAACTTTGATATTGGAAAAATCATTTTTGTTCTCACTTAACAATTATATACAAAGTTTAACACAAAAAATTAGAATTAAACATAAGTGATAGCTCACTTACCTTAAAGTTGTGCAATCCGCGTCAAACGTCTCGATGAGTCTCACGTGCCGCGATAGCTTGCTCTTCACCTACAAATCACTTTCGTATTTAAAATACGTTTCAAAATCTACACACACATTGCTTTTAAACTTTAAAATTCAATACAATACCCTTTTTTACTCTAACTTTCTCTAATCACTTCTAACTTAACCGAGACTTTCTAATTCCGATTTTTTTATAAAATTTTTAGTTTTGGACCCTTAGGGATACCCCCACATGGTCCGTATAATTTTTAGAGGCCCAAAACAAAAAATCAAAATTTTAAGCCTCTTTGACATCCTATAACAGAATATAACGCAGCAGACTCCTCGGTGCTCCGTTTTCCTTCATTCTTTTTCCTATGGTTCACTTATCTCACATTCTGGTCACACGTCAAATTTCGTCAAAAAATTTTATCGTTTGCTATGTCAAATCTAAGAAAAATACTTTTTTTCAGGCACTTTTCGATGCGCGTCTTTGTATCAGACGAGCGACGATGGTTTTTTTTTCGTATCTAAGCTTCTTTTACCTAATTATGATCAACTAAATTCATTCCATGAAATAAAATTTGCATTTACATAACTATTTCACTTATCGACTCTCTAACCGCATTATTTTGCTCATAACTTGCGCAATTTTTATCGAAATCGATCCGTTCCAAAACCTATAGTTTTCTATGATTCCTAGGCATCATTTGAGGTCTAGAACAATTCCCTATATGTCAGATTTTCACAGGTCTCTTCTATCCCATGGTTTGAGCTCGGGATTCCCAAATTGTCTAAAACTACCTTCTTTGAGCTTCTATCACTTCCACTTATCTTCCTAACCTTATTTATGCTTAAATTTGAGTTCAAAACCATCTAAACTCAAGGTTATCTACTGTTCTTCAAGTCCTTAACACACCCACACACTCATTCTAAAGTGACACTTTCAAGTTTTACAAAACTATCTCTCATAAGTTTTTCATCAAATACTTAGAGTGCATGAAAATTACCTTTGTTTCCAATGTTATCAAGTGTATGGCAACTCTTTTATACAACCCTAAGCTACCATTAACACACAACAACTTGTCATTTAATTCTCTACAACAATCACTTAGGGTTTTACACAAATTTTAAGTGTAAAACCTTCAACACAATACACCACAACTATATACTCTCATCAACTCAACTACTTCCAATTTCATCAAGTAAAAGAAAAGAGGAGATGATATCTTACTTGGTTTTTATTTAGAGAAGTGAGATTGACTTGGAAAAGAGTTTAGAGAGGGGGGTTAAGGCTTGGAAGAATGGATTGGTTGACATCTTCTTCACCCCTTTCTGTTTCTTGCTGTCTTCCTCACCTCTGCTGTTCTGTTTCACGCTAGATCTGTTCTGCTCTAGTATTCAGGGCAGCTGCTGGTTGCTTCTTTGTTTCACGCCAATTTGCTTCCTTTTTGTCTCTCAATTCTCTAAGTATTGTATTTATACTACTAACCTTTTCACAAATAACCTCCATATCCCCTTTTCATCTCATTTTCACGCCAATCTTCACTTCTTCTTTGTGTTTCACGGCTGCCCATTTTTGTTTCCTTCAACTTTTGCTTTATATGTTGTATATATGTACACATATCTCATTAACATTTTATGAAATGCCAAGTTTGTCCCTTGATTTGTTTTGTCTATCATTCTTAGTCAAATTTTAAGTTAATTTGTTATTAACTACTAATTCTACATAATATTTTCTTTAGTTTTTATTTTTGGATTCAAACATATCATCACTTATAATCTATCACTTGATTGTGGACAAACTATTTTACCCTTCCTTAACTTTTCCCTTACTAAATTTTATTGTTGTGTAATTCTAGAATGAGCGTTCACTCTTCGATGACTCGATTTAGATTAACACTAACTAGATTTATTTACTTATACTTCATAATCTAGTTTCCAACACTAGAACATTAAAATCAAGACTAGGGGTTTACAGTCATTCCCTCTCCCTATTTTGATGTTAGTTGGGGTTGTATAGGTATGATGAGATCTAGGTGATTTTAATGAGTTGTGATGGGTGTTCTACACTTCAAATAAGTGTAGAACCCTAACAAGATGATATAAAAGTTTAAATGATATGTTATTGTGTGTGAATGATAGGTTAGGGTTTATGGTTATCAAACTTTAAAGTAAGATTTAAATCCATAAAGTGTTAAAAAAATTATAGACTAGTTGTTTGATAAAAGGTTTGAGAGAAATTAACTTATAAAAGTGAAGAGCTTTACACTTTGATGTGTATGTATGTGTGTCATGGCCATGAAGGGCAGTAAGAAACCTCTGATTGTTTTGAACTCAAATTTAAACATAACTAAGGTTAGGAAAGCATATAGAAGTGATAAGATTTGTCAAATGAGTAGTTTTAGGCAATTTGGAGAATCCTGAACTCAAACATTGGGACAGAGGTGACCTGCACAAGTTTGACTTATTTGGGGTTGTTCTATACCTCAAATCATGCCTAAGAATATAGAAAGTTATAGGTTTTAAAAGGGAACGATTCCGATAAAAATTGCATAAATTATGGTCAAAATAGTACGGTTAGAGGATCGTAAGGTAAAATATCTATGTAAATGACATTTTTGATTATATGATATAAATTTATTTGATCACAATTAGGTAAAATAACTTTATATATGAAATAAAAATCATCGTCGCTTGTCCGATGCGAAAACGTGCATAAAAAAGTGTCCGAAAAATGTCGTTTTTCTTAGATTTGACATAGCAAACAATAGAATTTTTTGATGAAATTTTATGAGTGGCCAAAATGGAAGATAAGAGGACTATAGGAAAAAGAACGAAAGAAAACGGAGCTCCGAACAGAGCCGTACGTTATATTCTGTTTTAGGGTGTCAAAAGAGGCGTAAAATTTTGACTTTCGTTCCAGGCCTCTGAAAATTTTACAGACTGCGTGGGGATGTCCCTAGGGGTATATAACTGAAACTTTTGTAAAGAAGTCAGAATTAGAGAGTCTCGGTTGAGTTAGAAACAAGTTGGGAAGTTATAGTGTAAAGGGTAGTTATTAGATAAAGTTGTGTTGAAAATACTATTTTAAAGTTTGAGTAATGAAATTTTCACAAGTGATAATAAGAAATTGACGTGTAGGTGACGAGCATGAGAGCGAGGTGCGAGAGACTCGTCGAGATGCTTGACTCGGATTTGCGTGGATTTAAGGTAAATGTTCTAACACTTGCATCTATTTCCATTTTTATATTAAATTTTGTATATAATGGTTAAATGAAAACAACAACGATTTTACAAATTCAAAATTTAAGTTTTGAGCATATGAATTTCTTATGGAATCCATAAAGTAGTTGAAGTTAATACAAGTTGTTTTTAAAAGAGTTTAATCAAGAAAGTTCTTTTGTTAAGTTTCAAAAATAGTTAGCTTTGTGCTTTTGTACTTGGTGAAGTTAGTTTTAAAAACCTATGTATATGCTTTAAAACCATATGAGATTTAGCACTACGTGACGATGCAGAAAATTCCGTCCGTAGTCACTCAGATTATAGAGTAATTAGCACTATGCGACGACGCAGAAAATTCTGTTCGTAGTTGCTCAGTTTTCTTAGAATTTATAGCGCTACGTTGCGATGTAGACAATTCCGCACGTAGTTGGTTAATTTCATATTTTGGCACTAAGTTACGATGCAGTATATTCCGCTCGTAGCTACCCAGAGTTATAGCACTACAATTGCGATGCAGAAAATTCCGCATTGTAGTTGTTCAAATATGAAATTCTCACCATACGTTGTGATGCAGCAAATTCCGCATCGTAGTGGTTGAGATACTTCAGTAGCTTCACGTTGGCGTTAGTTATAATCACCTGTGGTGGTTAGAATACTTTAAAGATATACATGGGAATTTTGGAAGAACACCTTAAGATTTTGTAATTCTAAGGAAATAAATTTATGACTTATTACATTAGTGCATATTATATTATATTATTTTGTTGCACTAACTTGTTAATTGTTGTGTAATTTATATCTTCCATTGGGTGATGTAGTTGGACAGGACGACGACATTTTCATTTCACACACATATAGGTGGGCGAGTCACGAAACATGCTTGTGTAAATCTCGTATATGGATTAAACATATTACTCATGGAAACACACTTGTATTGTATTACACTTTTGGCATATTGAATTTTGGATTCGTATATATGTAAATATGATTGTAAATATTTATGCATTTTCATGTATGATGGATATATGCATATTTTAGTATGAGTTCATGCTTATTGTTGTGGAAAGTGTGATGAAAATGTATATTTATGGATAAATGAAGTTGGGAGGAAATGAATATATAGTCGAAGTGTGTTTTATTGCAGGTAAAAATTTTGGAAACCTCCAAAATCCAGCCGTTATGCTGCCGAAATTTTTATAAAATTGTTTTAAAATGAAATTACGAAAAATTTTATCCGCCCAAGTTATTTACAAAAGTAAAGAATAAAATTGAAGTAAATTAAGAAAATCGGGAAAGAATAAGGGGTTTGTTCCTCGGATCACTCCTTTTCGACAAGTCGGATTATGGGAAGTCCGTTGGAGTGCCTAACGGGACCCTCCAGATAAGAGATCAGAGAGAGTATGGGTTGGGTCCTGTCACAGACTAATCAGCATCAGTGCAATACGCAGCAGATGGAAGATGCACTCATGCATGCAGCAGGCCCGTCATATGGTCAGACAGTTGGTGCTGTAGCAGGCATGTCGCCCTTGCTCCCTTACCAAACTGTTCCTGCCGCCCCAACCGAGGGGCTGCAAGCATGGTACCAAAGACAGAAAGCGTTGGAGCTCACAGTTCGACAACTTACAGATGCTGTCAATTTGTTGGTGCAGGCTCAGGCGCAGAATGTGCCCAGGATTAAGGTTGAGGCTCCAAGGCAGGTATTTTCGTAGCATGGAGTGCAGGGTCAGAGAGGCCAGTTAGAGAGGTGCAACGACCTGCTGGCTCAGCTCGTTCCTCCAATGCGCGTTCTAGAGCTGGAGGTCGCCCCGTTCGCGAAGAAAGAGAAGTTGCACGCCCTACAAGCCTGGTGATAAGGATAGGTCAGGATGGAAGCAGACGGGTAGAAGCTGGTCATGATAGAGCTCGAGCTGCATCTCGATATGTAGATGAGGTGGATGAGTGACATGTAAGGTCACATCGGGCTGGTGGCTTGTTCGGAGGGAACGAGAGGTATGAAACAAAGCGTCGCTTTCCAAGTCATGACCATGAAAGAAGGTATGGACCTCAAGACCCATAGGTGGAGGAACTTCTTCAGATGGTCCAGCAGCTTGAAGCACGGCCTGGCACTCCAGACTAGCGTGAGCACTACCGAGAGAGGACTCCATTTACAAGGGAGATCGAGACGCAGCCTCTCCCTCACAAATTTAAAGTCCCTAGCATCCAGCAGTACAATGGGGACGCCGACCTTTATGATCATCTCGATGCCTTTAATGTCCAAATGGATTTACAGACAGACAACCTAATGGTGAAATGCCGCGTTTCCCCAACTACTTTGGGGGATATTCCGCCGGCTTGGTTCAAGAACCTCCCAGCTCGCAGCATAGGAAGTTAAGAAGAGTGCCGGCAGAAATACGTTGGCCAATATAGGGCGTTGAGAAGGTAGCTCGCACCATCCTACCACTTGGCCACCATTTTATAGCATTAGGGAGAGTCATTGAAAGATTATATCACCAGGTTTAGACGCGAGGTCGCAAATGTTGAGAATTCATCAGACGAAAGTATATTGACTGCGATCTCAACTGAGTTGCGTAATGATGGAAAATTGTATGAGAGCATTTACAAGTCCCTAGTGAAGGACCTAGGAGAATTTTACGAGCGAACTACAAAGGAGATCAGGTGGGAAGAAACCTTTGGCCCGAAGAAGTCTAACAAGAAGAATGAAACGGGTAGTCCCAGCTAGTTGAAAAAGATGAATAATGGTATGAATGAATGAGAAGGTAGAAACAATGACTCAAACAATCAAATTGCTAAGAAGGCTAGGAAAGAGCCTAGAAATGAGTGACCTCAGCGTCAAGGTCGTTATGACAGTTATAGCATCCTGTCAGACTCACAAAACAGGATTTTTACAACGAAAAGAAACAAGGAAGACTTTAGGAAGCCTTACCCTTTGAAAGCTCCTATTCAGCACAGAGATAGGAGTAAATTTTATGTCTATTATAATAAGGTCGGGCACAATACTTCTGATTGTTGGGCATTGAAGGACGCCATTGAAAAGTTAATTAAGAGAGGTCGCTTGAGAGATTACGTGGTGAGACCTGCAGACTCGCAACCTTCACAATAACGACCTTAGCAGCAACAGCCCCAACGAGCTCCCGAGCCAGAACATGAGCTCGCGGTAAGGACTATTTTTACAATTCATGGTGGCCTCTATATCGTAGGTGCTTTAAACAGTTCGCATAAGAGGTATGTTCGAGAAGCAAATCATACCTTACAGGTTAGTGGGTCGGAGGGACCTACAAAGAAGGCAAGGATGACCTCGGACGAAATTGTGTTCACTGATGAAGATGCTAGAGGTGTGGTCTGGCCTCATAATGATGCATTGGTCATCCGGGCTAAGATTAGCAACATGGAAGTGCGACGTATTATGATTGAAACCGGGAGCTTGATGAATGTAATGTATAAGAGTTGTTTTGATTAAATGGGGTTAGGAGCAGAGCAATTAAGACCGTTCCCAGAGCCTCTTTATGGTTTCACTGGAGATGCTGTTGTACTGGTGGGCCAGATCAAGCCGCCATTTACACTCGAGGAAGCAGGTCGCCAGACTATTGTGTTGGCAGATTTTTTTATCATTGACTGCTCATCAGCATACAATGTGGTCCTGGAAAGACCTTCATTGAATGACCTAGACGTGATTACTTCCACCAAGATCCTCACAATCAAGTTTCTAACTCCCAACAACATTGAATGTGTTCGAGGAGAGCAGCAATTAGCCAGACACTGCTATGAGGATGCTGTGAAGATGGGTGTAAAAGGGAAAAAGGTGAACATGGTTTTGAGGGGCGAGCCATAAGCTATGACTAAAAAGGGGGTTAGCCATGACCTTGACCCTCACGAGGTAAATGCAGATCGAGCTACCAGGCCTTTCAAAGAGTTGGAAGATGTTCAAGTCAGCGAGATGGATCCTGAAAGATGCATGAAAGCTGGGAAGAGGTTTAGTTCCAGAACTAAGAGCCCAGCTCGCTGACTTCCTAAAGGTAAACTTGGATGTATTCGCATGGAACCATGAAGACATGGTCGGGATTGACCCTAAAGTCATGTCACACAAGTTGAACATCGATCCCCATCACAAGCCAGTTCGTCAGAAAAGAAGCGCAATGATAGGGGAGCGCTACTTTGCGTTAAAAGAGGAGGTAGATAAGCTGCTAGAAAACAAGTTTATCCGAGAAGCTTACTACCTGACCTGGGTCGCCAACCCCATGTTAGTGAAGAAGAAAAATGGGAAGTGGAGAACTTGCATCGACTTCACTGATTTGACCAAGGCGCGCCCAAAAGATAGCTTCCCCTTGCCGAGGATAGACCAGCTTATGGATGCTACAGCAAGTCACGAACTCTTGAGCTTTATGAATGCATATTCAGGTTATAATCAGATCCCAATGAATCTCAAGGACGAAGAGCACACATCGTTTGTGACAGATCGCGGCATATACTGCTACAAGGTGATGCCTTTCAGTCTGAAAAATGCAGGAGCACCTATCAACGCTTGGTGAACATGATGTTTGAAGAGCAGATTAGGAAGACCATGGAGGTCTATGTTGATGATATGTTGGTAAAGTCCAAGCAGATGAGTGATCATGTGCATGACCTGGAGGTGATGTTTCAAATTCTAAGAAGCTACCAGATAAAACTAAATCCACACAAGTGCGCATTCGGGGTTGTCTCTGGGAAGTTTTTGGGTTTCATGGTGAACAGTAGAGGTATTGAGGCCAATTTGGAGAAGATCAAAGCATTGATTGACATGAGATCGCCTACCAGAGTAAAGGATGTGCAAAGCCTTAATGGTTAGGTCGCATCGCTTAGCAAATTCATCTCGAAGGCTATAGATAAGTGCATTTCATTATTTGATGTTTTGAAGAAAGCAAAAAGCTTCGAGTGGATTGAGCAGTGCAAGGTAGCTTTCCAATAGCTGAATGAATATATGGGGTGAGCTCCACTCCTCTCCAAGCCCAGAGAAGGAGAAAAACTCATTTTATACTTGGGGGTATTTCAGCAAGCTTTAAGTGCTGCTTTGGTGAGAGAAGAGCAGAAAACACAGCTTCCAGTGTACTATGTAAGTAAGAGATTGCAGGATGCTGAAGCCAGGTACTCGCAGATGGAGAAGCTCGCTTACTGCTTGGTGGTCGCATCGAGGAAGCTACGACCTTATTTTCAAGCTCATACAATTGAAGTCCTCACTGAATATCCGCTGAAGCAAATTATACAGAAATCGGACACCTCAAGTAGCTTGTTGACATGGGCAATTGAGCTCACACAGTTTGACATTCAATATAAGCCAAGAACGGCTATCAAGGCCCAAACGCTGGCAGATTTTATTACAGAATTTACTAGGCCAATAGACGATGAAGATGAATCTTCTGAAAGTTCGACCTGGGAGCTTTATGTTGATGGATCATCTAGTGAGCAGAAAGCCGGAGTTGGAATTCTGTTGATCAGTCCTGAAGGCCATAAAATCCTTTATGCATTGAGGTTTGGTTTTCAGGCTACAAACAATGAAGCTGAATATGAGGCACTGCTCGCAGGTCTACACTTGGCTAAGGAGATGCGAGTTGAGTGATTAAGGGTTTTCAGTGACTCACAGCTCGTGGTTTGCCACATACTGGGGAAGTATCAAACTAGAGGACCGAAAATGGCTATGTACCTCCAAAAAGTTTATGAAATGTTAAATGCTTTTTAGAAGTACAAGGTGAAGCAGATCCCACGAGCTTAGAATTTGCAGGCAGATGCACTAGCTCGCCTAGCGACAACTCGAGATGCAGATTTCCTTAGGACGATCCCAGTAGAGTTTCTGCCAGCTCCAAATACAAAAGAGAAGAATTCAGTAATAGCCATAATTGTGCAGCCCAATTCTTGGATGGGTCCGATTTTGAGCTATTTGCAGAATGGAAAGCTACCAAGTGATAAATTGGAAGCACGGCGCTTGCGAGCTAGAGAAGTCCGGTATTGCATACACAATGATGTGCTATACAAAAAGGGTTTTTCAGCCCCACTTTTGAGATACGTTGATGGTCAGGACTGTGAGATCGTGATGAAAGAAATACATGAGGGCAATTATGGAAATCATGTTGGGGGGCTGTCTTTAGCTCAAAAGACACTTCGACAAGGGTTCTATTGCCCATTATGAAGCAGGATGCCACTAACTTTGTTAAGAAGTGTGATAAGTGTCAAAGGTTCGCTCAGGTCCCACGACCTCTATCAGCCTATCTCCAATAAATGGTGAGCCTGTGACCCTTTGCAATTTAGGGAATAGACCTGATCGGACCTCTACCAACAGCTCGTGGAAGATGCAAGCACGTTGTGGTCATAGTTGATTATTTCAACAAGTGGGCAGAAGCTAAGGAGTTAGCAGAAATTTCCACAACAAAGATTGAAAATTTTGTATGGAATAACATTATCTGCAGATTTGGGGTTCCTCAGCAGATTGTGACAGATAATGGCACCCAGTTCAGCAGCAACCAGTTTCTCAAGTTCTGCAACGACCTGAAGATTATCAAGAGCTTCTTAGCAGTGGACCATCCATAAGCCAATGACCAAGTTAAAGCTGTAAATAAGATCATAAAGCAGACCTTGAAGATGAAGCTGGAAGCAAGGAAAGGAGCGTGGGTAGACGAGCTTCAGAAAGTGTTATGAGC
This sequence comes from Litchi chinensis, assembly GCA_019925255.1. NCBI lineage: Eukaryota > Viridiplantae > Streptophyta > Magnoliopsida > Sapindales > Sapindaceae > Litchi > Litchi chinensis. The sequence goes on along the minus strand of CM034461.1, from coordinate 22,517,369 downwards.
TTATAAGACCATAACTCGCAGCACAACAGGCGAGACGCCTTTTTCGATGGTATACAGATCTGAGGCTATAATCCCAGCAGAGCTAGAAGTTACCTCACAGCATAGAGCGACCTTTAATCCAAAAGACAACGACTAGCTGTTGGCAACAAACCTTGACCAACTTGAAGAGCAAGGGAATCAACCCGATTGAAGGTAGTAGTGTATCAGTAAAGAATTACGAGATATTATAACAGGAAAGCTCGAGTTCGGAGTTTCAACTTGGTGCTATGACTTATCTTACCTGGAGCTCGCAAAGCCAGTGATGGATCCCTGGACCCGAATTGGGAAGGTCCCTATGTCATCAAAGCTAACTTAGGGAATGGAACTTATTGCCTAGCAAATGTTAATAGAGCTGAAATCCTTCGAGCTTGGAATGTCGAGCATCTTCGACCATACTATCAGTAATTCTTTGATTGTGTTGTAATTCAACTTTATCAAAATTAATGAAAGCTCCAATTTTCCCATATTATCTATGATTACTCTAATTATTTACATGTTCAAAATTTGAGTTATTAAGTTAGCGGGCTCCATCCTAATTAGCTCGTTATCACGCTAAAATTAGAACCTAAAAAGCAAGCGTGGTTAAGTACCCTTGCATAGCTTGCTAAAAATTAGAGCCTAAAAAGCAAGCGAGGTTCTGCATAGCTCGCTAAAAAATAAAAGCCTAAAAAGCAGGCAAGGTTATGTACCCCTGCATAGCCAGCTAAAAAGAAAAGAGCCCAAAAAGCGGGCGAGGTTACGTACCCCTACATAGCTCGCTAAAAAGAAAAGAGCCTAAAAAGCATTTGATGTCACGTACCCCTGCATAGCTCGCTAAAAAATAAGAGTCTAAAAAGCAGGTGAGGTTATGTACCCCTACATAGCTCGCTAAAAAGAAAAAAGCCTAAAAAACAGGCGAGGTTACGTACCCCTGCATAGCTCACTAAAAAGAAAAGAGTCTAAAAAGCAAGCGAGATTACGTACCCCTATATAGCTCGCTAAAAAAAAAAAAAAATAGAGCCTAAAATGTAAACCCATAGTCTCGATATTTAACCTCCTAGTGTTAGAAACTAGATGATAAAGTTAGAATAATAAACATATTCAACAATAATCTGACCAAGGACATTAAAGAATTAACGATAGTATAGGATTATACGATAATCATGTAATAAGAAAAAGTTAAGGAAGGGTAAAGTAGTCCTTTCCCAAATGAGAGATAAATCATAAGTGGTAATGTGTATAAATTCAAAAATAAAAATTAGAGGAATTTTTATTTAGAGTTAGTGGTCTATTACTAATGTAATTAATTTAAAAGGTTGGTTATAGTCAAAACAAGTCAAGGGACAAGCTTGGCATGCTATGAATGGTTAATGAAATATATAAACAACACAATTAGAAGTAAAATTGACAAGTGAAGAGTGCAAAACTGCCAGAAAAATAAAAGAAGAAGATGCAGCCGTGAGATGTTAGAAAAGAGAGAGTAAGTGGCGTGCAAATGATGAAATAAGGATATGGAAGGCATTATTGAAATGTTAATTATATAAATATAACACTTAAAGTCAAATTGGGAAGCAAAAAGTAAGAAGAAGTCGTGAATACAAGAAGCAAAACAGATCTGGTGTGAAACAAAGAAGCAGAACAGCACCTGCTGTGTAGAAGCAAAATAGAAAACGTGACAAACCAAAGGGGACAGTCACGGCAGAACAAGGAAAGAAGGAGACAGCTATCCCACTCCAATTTCAAGCCCTAACTCATCATCCTAGAGTGCTCTCAAGTTAATCTAGCAAAACCTAACCAAGATAAAGATGAGATATCATCTCTTCCTTCCATCTTGGTTGTTAGTTGTTGTTGTAGTTGAGTTGATGAGGGTTATATGGTTATGGTGTATTATGTTGGAGGTTTTACACTTAAAATTTGTGTAAAATTCTAAGTGATTGTTGTAGAATCTTAAATGATATGCTGTGGTGTGTGAATGGTAGGTTAGGGTTGTAACAAAGGGCTGTCATAACCTTGATACAAGTGGAAACAAAATTGATTTTCACACACTCTAAGTATTTGACAAAAGTTGTGAGTGTAAAAATAAAAAATTAGTGTTTGCGAGTGTGCTATGGACATGAAGAATAGTAGATAACCCTTGATTTTAGATGGTTTTGAACTCAAATTTAAGCATGAATAAGATTAGAACAACATCTAGCAATGATAGAGTTGTCAAAAAGGTAGTTTTGGGCAAATTTGAGAATTTCGAGCTCAAACCATGGGATAGAGACAACCTGTGTAAGTTTGACATATATGGGGTTGTTCTACACCTCAAATGATGCCTAGGAATCATAGAAAACCATAGGTTTTGGAACGGATCGATTCCGATAAAAATTACGCAAGTTATGCTCAAAATAGTACCGTTAGAGAGATATTAGGTGAAATAACTATGTAAATATAATTTTTATTACATGAAATGAATTTAGTTGATCATAATTAAGTAAAAGAAGCTTAGATATGAAAGAAAAACCATCGTCGCTCGTCCAATGTGAAAAAGTGCATCAAAAAGTGTCTGAAATACAGTATTTTTCTTAGATTTGACATAGTAAACGATAGAATTTTTCGACGAAATTTGACGTGTGACTAGAATATGAGATAAGAGGACCGTAGGAGAAAGAATGAAGGAAAATAGAGCCCCGAGTAGGCTGCTGCGTTACATTCTATTATAAGGTGTCAAAAGAGGTGAAAAATTTTGATTTTTCGTTTCGAGTCTCTAAAAATTATACGGACTACGTGAGAATATCCCTAGGGGTCAAAAACTAAAAATTTTGCAAAGAAATCAAAATTAGAGAGTTTCGATTGAGTTATAAATAAATTGGAAAGTTATAGTATAAAAAAGATCGTTATTGGAGAATGTTAATTTAAAGTTTAAGTTGAGTTATGAGATTGTCACTAGTGATAATAAGAAATTGTCATGTAGGTGACGAGCAAGCGAGCAAAGTCCGAGAGACTTGTCGAGACGCTTGATTTGGATTTACACAACTTGGAGGTAAGTGTACTATCACTTATGTTTTATTCTATTCTTTTGTATTAAATATTGTATATAAGTATTAAATGAGAACTAAAATGATTTGCCAATATCAAAGTTCAAGTTTTGAGTATATGGATTCTTATGGAATTCATAAAGTGATATAAATCAATATAAGGATTTTCTTTAAAAGTTGAATTAAGAGAACTCTCGAAGTTTATAAAGTATGTGCTTTTGTGTTTTTGCACTTAATGAATTTAATTTTAAAAACTCATGTATATACCTTAAAATTATATGAGATTTAGCGTTATATGACGATGCAGAAAATTTTGTCTGTAGTCGCTCAGATTAGAGAGAAATTAGCACTATACGACGACGTAGAAAATTTCGTCCGTAGTTGCTTAGTTTCCTAGAAAGTATAGTGCTACGTTGTGATGCAGAAAATTTCGCTCGTAGTCGCTTAGAGTTTTAGCACTACAATTGCGATGCAAAAAATTATGTGTTGTAGTTGCTCAGTTATGAAAGTTACCATTCTGCATTGCAATGCAGTAAATTCTGTAATGCAGCGATCGAGATACCTCAGTAGCTTCACGTTGACATTAGTTATAATCACCCGTGATAGTTAGAGCGTTTTAAGGGTATACATGGGGGTTTTTGAAAGAAAATTTAAGATTTGAAATTTATAAGAATGAATAAGTTTGTAAATTGTTACTTTAGTTCATGGTATATTACATTGCCTTGTTGCACTAACTTGCTTATTTATTGTGTAACTCACTTACATTTCATTGAGTGCTACCGTTGGTCGGGACGACAACATTTTGTTTTACATATATATATATGTGGGCGAGTCATGCAAGATACTTGTGTAAATTCGTGTATATGGATTGACCATATTACATTTGGAAATACACTTGCATTTTGGATTGTATAGTTGTAAATATTTTTGGTGATTAGTGATGGATTTTCATGTAGATATGTACTTTTACATTGTATTATAATTTCATGCTTGTTGATTGTGAAATATGTGGTGATATTGCATGATTATGGATAAAGAAGTTAGGAGGAAATGAAATTATAGTCGAAGTGTTTGTTTATTCGCAGGTAACATTTTGGATTTGTTAAAAATGCAGCTATTATGCTGCCGAAATTTTTCTAAAATTGTTTTAAATGAAATCGCGAAAAATTTATCACTCCCAACTATTTTAAAGAAAATCAAATTCTTAAGTTAAACGAGTAAACCGACTAAGAAAGTATAGGAGTTCACTTTTCGGATTTCTTCAATCCGACGAGTCGGGTTCAGGAAGTCTGTTGAAGTGCCCGACAGGATCCTCCAGACAAGAGCCTAGAGAAGGTCTGGTTCGGGTCTTGTCATAAAAAATATGCGAGGTTAAGTACCCCTGTATAGCTCACTAAGAAAGAACCAAAAAACAGGCAAGGATACGACCCTCTACATAGCTTGTCAACATTACAATATGTCAGACAAGGTTTCGACCTATTGCTTATATTAAAAGATTTTATTAACTGTTGAATTAAACAATTACTTGAGTTACTATAGCAGATTTCGAGCAAGTTTATGTTACAACAATTAGCTCGCAAGAAGTCTCATAACTTACAAAATGAACACATGAAATGTGTTACAACAAAACATAATAATAATTCAAGCGCATTCAACAAAGATGATGAAATGAAAAAATTTCCATCAAGTTTGAAAATCCATTATAAGTTAACAAATGAATTACAAAAAAGTTCAGAAAGAGCAAAAGACAAAGCAAACTATAAATATCAAGGAGAATCTAGCCCTAAAAGGGAGTTTTCGCTGGAAGACGAACTGGAGAGTTCGGTGACACCAATGGGGTCGGTCTGAGAGGTCGTGTCGGGTATCTCCATTGCCAAAGGAACTGCATCGATTACAACTGAAGACTAGGTAGTCTCTGCCTTGAATCTCTCCACAGCTCGGAGTCCCTCATCACCAAAGATAGAAAAATCGAATTGAGGATGGGACATCCATAGCGTGTAGAGGAAGTTAATGCCCGTTCTTTCCTCAGCCTCATCTTTGGCTTTAGCAACCTGCACTTTTGTGTCATGAGCAAGTCTCTCTTTAAAAACTATGAACTCTGTACAAGTGTCACGTGCGTGTCGCTGAGCAGGCTCCAGTTACTACTCGGCAGCCTTAGCTCTTTTCTCGGCGGCCTCAGCTCGCTGCACTGCATCCTCAACTTGTTGCCCGAGCACCTTAACTTGTTTTTCTGTAATCCCAGCTCGGTGTTCGGCCTCCTCAGTCTGTTGCGTTGTAACTTCCACTCGCTCAGCCCGTTTTTCTGCAGTCTCAGCTCGCTGTTCGGTTTGCTGCAATTAATCCTTTGCCTTTTCCAGTTCATCTTCGCAATTGCAGAGTGAGGTAGTGAGATGCGACCTCGAAGTCTCTAAGCAACCTTCCAAGTGGGCCTGAGCTTCCTCAGCTTCCCTTCTGGCTATGTTGGCATCCACTAGTTGTGCCTCATAGATCACCTTATGCCTCATAGCATCCGAAACCTCCTTAGTCAAGGACTTGATCTCCTCTTTGGCTTTTTTCAGCTTGCCCTCCAGTCTCATTATGCGATCTTGAGAGAACCAAGTCTCCCTCCTCCATTTTATTGATCCTAGAACGCCCTGAAACTCTTACAAATTAGTATGTAGTAAAGTAAGGAAGGAAGGAGTCAAAAAGAAAAGTGAGTTACTAGAGTTGCATGCCGACTTATATATTCATCCAGATCCAAGCCCTTCAGAGATTGATTTTCCAAAGCCTTCGGGTGGGTCATCATGATATCCGACCAGTTGTTAAGGAGAGATTTTAGATATCTTCCCCCTGGTCCATCTTCAGGGCTTGTCATGGTTGGCGAAGCAGTATCTTCAGTCGGTGCGACCTCAACTGGTGCGACCTCAGGCTCTTTCCTTTATATACATGTCGCACGGTGGAGATGTGTCTACTTAGACTTTTTCTCCTTCCACTTCTGCTCGTCCCAGTTAGAGTTTCCTATGATGGGACTTCAGATGGAACCTCCCCTACTTTGGGTTGCGAGCTTAGAGTTGGGACCAGTACTCAATCTGCTATTGTTGTTGGAGGTGGCACCTCGCTGGGAACAACGATCGAATGAGCCTTTACCTTAGCAGGTCGCTTGAGGGAGCAGTTAAAGAAGCTGGAGCTTCACCAAGTCGTTTTAAAGGAACAACTAAAGGGGATGATGCTTCAGGAGGTCGTTGTAGAGAGAACTGCAGAAGAGTGAGCTTTCTCTTAGTTGAAGCTCGCCCAAGGATGGAAGCTAAAGGAACAGCTATTCGAGATATACCTATCGACGAGGTATGAGTTGGAGCTGGAGCCGCTTCAGCAAGAGCTAGAACTGTTGGAGTGGGGGCTGAATCTACTTGAGCAGATGAGGATGAAGCTGTTGGAATAGCTATTCGAACAGGAGATGAAGATGAATCTATTTGGACAGTTGCTAGAACGGGCTCTGCCTGCGAGATGGAGGTAGGAGCTGGAGCTGGTTGGGAAGCAGGAGTGTCTTCCTCTTCTTCGACGGGTACTACGAAAACAGAAGGGAGCTCGAATACTCCTATGCTTCTTATATCATTATTGCTGTCAATTAATGGAGAATCAGTAAGAGGAGCGAGGCCATGAGCTTGGAGAAAGGCAGTGTCAAATTTATCGCTGATGCTCGCTTCACCCGAACTCGCGAGCACCCTGAGAGCCCTCTTATCCTTATTGCTAAGGGAAGACATGTCCGCCTTCAGTTATGCAAAACAAAGTGTTAAAATATATATATATATTTTTTTTTTTTTTTGCGAAGTATTTCTCTGTATCTGAACTTAGAACAAAACTAAAGTTCTTGAGATTTCTGAGAGAAAGGCAAAAGACAAAAAATCAATTTGTCTTGTAAGCTCCTATGTTTGACTTGCCCTTCACATCCCCTCGAAGCAGAATGTTCTTGCAGTCTGACTGACGAGCTGCGAGATAATAAATTCGTCTCGTTTCCCATCCTTTGAACTACTTCCAGCTTTGATATTGTAAAGATGTTGTATGATCTTCGGAGTTAGGGGAGGAAGACCATTTCTAAGAAAGGCCAAAGTCAGCGAGGTTAGCTGCAAGTATAAGTTCAGGGTCAGCTGAAATGGCGCGAGCTTGACTTTGTTTAGGAACTTGATCAGATAATGAGGAACTAGGAACCTAAACCCGTGCTCGAGATGTTGAGAATTGATGGCAATGTATCCACCTGGAGGATAGCATGCGTGGCTGTCATCGGCGAGTGACATCGCACTGCAACTCCTAGGGATATGGTATTCAAGGGCGACCCCCTCTAGCTCGACGGAATCCATTGTGGAAGAATGATAGGCGAACACTTTGCGAGCTTCCCTCTCTTCACGAGCTCGCCGCTCTTCATTAACATTGCAAGCTCCACTTGAAGACATCTATACAAAGGTAGTATAATCAAGTTGCAACGAGCAGATTACTAAAATGCTAAAGGTTTTCTAAGTTTCCTATTTCACAGATTGCTAATAGTGGGGGATTCGACCTATGAAGAAACAACCTACGAGCTAGTAATCTAAAAGTACCTAATCCAACAATTCGCATGCATGACAGGCCACAAACAGTAAACAAATCACAAACAAACAAGCTACAGGATCAAATCAGCAGAAACTGAAGAGTCGTACTCAACAAGAAACCCAGAACAATAAAGATTCAACATCAAGGATGCAAAGCGTTTAGAACGACAGCAATGGCAAAATCAGAAAGCAAAACACAGGCACAATGCAACATCAACTCAACAAAAATAAACCAAAAACTGAGAGCTTAAAGTCAGAAGCCAAACTTACTATGAATCTTTGTTGTAGATGTGAAAAATGGCGACTGAGAATGAAGAATCTGTGAAGAATCGACGCAAGAACAGTAAGGGAGAACTCGATGGCTAGAAGAAAATGACAAGTGAAAAAGAAAATAAAAGGGCTCTACCAGTTTATATAAGTGGTCGAGCTCGAGCCCCAGCCGTTCGATCTGAATGCTGCATAACCCCCCTAGATCCAACGGTGCAGCACGAATAATGGCTTTATAATCATGCAGCCGTCAGTTGAAAGACGTGCATATTAAATGCGTATGACCAAAGACACGCCAATACTGGTTTAGTTATCCCCTGCATGACCGCCACGTATCAAAACTGATAGGATCGAATTTGAAAAAATGCAAAACGGCAAATTCAAGTTAGCTTTTACCAGAGCGCTCGAGCTTCAAATTCGCAGAACGAACTGAAAGCTGGGGGGCTGATGTTATGTGTATTTTTTGGATTCACCAAATGGGCTAGTAAAAGCCCGATAAAAGCCTAGTAAATCAACCCAATGCAAAGGCCCAGCAGACAAGACCTAGTTATCAACTTCAAACCCAACGAGCTCGCATCACATTATTCACAGATCGATGTAGTCCGCACCATGCACAGCTCGCTACTCAGTGAGTCACAGCTCGAGATTGCTCAATACAGCATGTAGCTTGTTCAGCGATCGGTTAAACAAGGAAATTTTCCAAAAAAGGCAATTACTCGATTTTATCATGATTCTCTCATCAGAATTAGAAACAAATTCAAATTTGAACTCAGTCAATATGATCTCGAGATTTACGGAGCAGTTACCTGATTTTGCTCCAACCGATTAGAAAGTGCATTCAACATAATTATTTTCCTATTTTATTGCTACCCGATTTGTAACGCATCTTTCCCTATAAATAGAGGCTGAATTCATTGTAAAAGATATAGCTAGGCAATATTATACTGTCAGTCTGCCGGATTATTGAGAGACAATCGTGGACGTAAGCACATTCGCTTAACCACATTAAAAATTCTGTCTTCTTTGTGTGTTTTAGTTCTCTGCCCTTTTTTATCTTTTCCTTTGTTATTTGCATTGTTTGAGATTGATTGCAGGTATTAGGATTTGAGCTCTCGTCAACCAAAAATCAACGTCGACAGTGGTGTTTTGATGTATTGAGGTGGTTTGTGGTGATGGTTGTGGTGTGATTGTAAGTCAAGGGAGGTGCCTTAGTTGTTGTGTGTGGAAGTTCTAGCAGGTAGTAGTGATATTTGGTATTGTTTGCAGTGATTTTACGGTAATTTTTTTACTATTATTGTATTGATTTTGAGGAGATATTGCTGCATTTTTATTGCCATTCTTAGAGTGAAAATGTCTAGGATCAAGCATGTGGGGAGTGGTGGTGCTTCTGCCTCTCATGATTGGTCTAAGAATGCACCCAGTAGACGTCAGCATCTAGAGATGCAGCGTCAGTTAAAGATGATCAGAGAGAGAAAAGTGAGGGCTAAAAAGGGAGTTGATTTAGTAAGCCTGAGAGATACGTTTATGCCTGGTATTTGTGCCCAGTTAGGATGGGAGCAATTTGCTTGATTTACAACTAGGAATTAGTATGTGACTTTTATGCGTCGCTGAACGCATTGGAATTTAGCAAGTCAGGCCGAGTGCAAGTTAGGAGGCATGATGTGATCATCACTGTAGTGATGATCGATGAGTATTTTGGAGTAGAGAATTTTGATTATCAAGATGGGATACCCAATGAGGGTATAGCAAGTGCAGGAGTTATTGAGGACTTTGCTCAGATTCTTCGCTGGAATGGTGATAGATTTGTTGACTCAAGTAAAGCTCCGATTAAACACTCGTAGGTAACTATACAGGTTACCTTCTTTAACCTTTTCTCCTCTTATTCGATTAAGCCCACTAGGCATATGTTGCAGCCTAAACACTTTTAATGAGAATGGTACTATTTTGGAGGGAAAATGGGTTGTACCTGTTAGGAAGTTAGTTGGGGAGTTAGTTAGTAAGAATAACATATTAGCCTATAAAAACTAATCATTGAATTGTAATAGAGATGTGTATGAAATGAATTCATTTTTCTCTTCTTGAATATCTTCTATTTCTTATCTCTGTCTTTTTCCATCTTTCTTTCCCTTAGAAACTGGATTTTCCAGTTTAGTCTGCAACAGATTGGTATCAGAGCCACCGATCAGTGGCCATGGCTGAAGGAACTAGGAATCAAGAGCTCAGACGAGAAGTCTTACAGATGATACAGGAGTCAGAGAAACGACAACAACAGCTCCTTAAAGAATCCATGGATGAAATCAATAACTTAATTGGAGGGTTGAGCCCTCAGCATACAGAGGTCCTAAGTCGGAATCGACCAGTAGATCAATCAAGTGGTGACACCACGATGAGACGCGAAGAGGTTAGGGTTCCATGGGGTAGAAATACCAAGCTAGAGTTTCCAAAGTTTAATGGTGAAGAGTTTGATAACTGGTTATTAAGGGCAGAATATTTCTTTGAGGTTGATGGCACTCATAAAGACAATTGGGTCAAAATCGCTGCTCTTCATTTGGAAGGCAAAGCAATCCAATGGCACCAAGTGACAGGACCCTTCCCAGATCTTATCTAAGCTCTTGTCTGGAGGATCCTGCCGGGCACTTCAACGGACTCATCGAAATCGACTCGTCAGATCGAAGACATCCGGGAAGCGAACCCTAACTTACTTCTCCGGTTTACTCGTTAAAACTTAGCGTTTTGATGTTTCTCTGTAACTGGTTGAGAGTGATAAACATTTTCTTTGATTCTATTTCAAATATATTTTTAGAATTTTCGGCAGCATAACGGTAACATTTTTTATAAAACCGGAATTTCACCTGTGAATAAAAATAACACTTCGACTATTTCTGAAAACCTCCCAACTTCTTTATCCACAATCATGCAACATTCATCACGATTTCCATAAGCATAAACAATAAACTTCAATGCAAATTATACATATATGAATCATATATATATAATGCATGAATATATTTATATTTTACAAATTCAACATCATTGAAATCCAAGACTGAATAGGTTAAATACATATACAAAAAAAAATGTATTCCAGCGTCTTGCGCGATTGCCCACCTATATATATATAAAGCAAAAGTCTTGGTCTCGTCTAGCGGTGGCACGTAATGAAAATAAATGAGCTACAAAATAAACAAGGGGTTAGTGCAACAAGGATATATAATATCACATACACTAACATAAGAATTCGTCATTTATTCAAGTTTTACAATTTCTTTAAATTCTTCCATGTGTATCCTTGACTCGTTCTAACCATCACAGGCGATTATAACTAACGTCAATATGAAGCTTACTAATGTATCTCAACCGCTACGTTACGGAATTTACTGCATGACAGAACCCTTCCCAGATCTTATCTAAGCTCTTGTCTGGAGGATCCTGCCGGGCACTTCAACGGACTCATCAAAATCGACTCGTCGGGTCGAAGACATCCGGGAAGCGAACCCTACTTACTACTCCGGTTTTCTCGTTAAAACTTAGTGATTTGATTTTTCTTTAAACTAGTTGGGAGTGTTAAACACTTTCTTTGATTCTATTTCAAATTCATTTTATAAAAATTTCGGCAGCATAACGGCTGCATTTTTTATAAACCAACATTTCACCTGTAAATAAACTAACACTTCGACTATTTCTAAAAACCTCCCAACTTCTTTATCCACAATCATGCAATATTCATCACATTTCCATAAGCATAAACAATGCATTTGGATTCAAATATGCATATATGAATCCTATATAGAATGCAAAAATATTTACAACTTTACAATTCAACATCATTGAAATCCACAATTTAATAGGTTAAATACATATACAAAAATGATTCCAAAAGTCTTGCGCAATCGCCACACCTATACAAACGCAACACAAAAGGTCGATGTCTCGTCCGGCAGCACGTAAAGGAAGTAACTATACTACAAAATAAACAACAAGTTAGTGCAATAAGATCATATGATATCATATCACATATACTATCATACAATTTACAAGTCTTGAAATTTTCTTTAAACTCTCCATGTATGCCTTTGACTCGTTCTAACTGTCACGGGCGATTTTAACTAACGCCAACATGAAGCTTATTAATATCTCTCAACCACTACGTTACGGAATTTACTGCATCGTACATAGGGCGCTATATCGATTCACTGAGCAACTACGATGCAGGATTCTCTGCATCGCAAGCGTAGTGCTAAATCTCTAGACGACTACGAGCGGAATTTACTACATCGCTTCGTAGCGCTAACTAACTACTAACCAACTACGTGCGGAATTATCTGCATCGCAACGTAGTGCTATACTCCTCTATAATTGAGCGATTACGGACGGAATTCTCTGCGTCGTCACGTAACGCTAAATCTCTAAACACTGAAGGTATACACATGGATTTTTCTCCTATTTTTCTAGTGCCAAAGCACAAAACATTCTAATTTTGAATCTTGAAAACTTTTCTCATCTCATTTCCTTTAAAAGCATCTTAGTATCAATTTCAATTTCTATATGGGCTCCATAGGAACCTATACATTTACATTTTTAACTTCACACAGGAACTCATTCTCATTCTCTTGTATTTACTTACTTTAATATTATTTATCAAACATGAAACATTCACATAAAATTAAAAAAACTCTTAAGTGGTGAACCACTTACCTCAAGGCCGCGTAGCTCCGCGTCAAGCGTCTCGACGAGGCTCCTAGACGCCGCTCACGCGCTCGTCACCTACACAACATGTTCTCATCATTGCTCACAACAAAACTCAATTCTTAAGTATACTTTAGAAATTCTCAACTATTACTATTTTCCTCTACATAGCTCCTAACTTATTTCTAATTCAATCGAGACTCTCTAATCCTGATTTTTGTACAAAATTTTTAGTTTTGGACCCCTAGGGATACCCCCACATGGTCCGTTTACTTGATATAGGCCTAAAACGGAAAATCACATTTTTATTCAAACGGACAGCCCATAACAGAACAGGCGATAACATGCTGCTTGAGGCTCCGTTTTCCTTTGTTCTTTTTCCTACGGTTTACTTATCTCACGTTCTAGTCACACGTCAAATTTCGTTGAAAAATATTATCGTTTGCTAAGTCAAATTTAAGGAAAACGTCCGTTTTGGACACTTTCAGACGCGTTTTAATGCCCATTTAGTAAATTTTGTGTTTCGGATTAGCGACGCTAGATTTTCTTCCACAACTAAGCTTCATTTAACTAATAATGACTAACTAAACTCATTTCATGCCATAAAAATTGCATTAAGCTAGCCGTTTCACTTCTTAGAGCTCTAACGACACTATATTGTGCATAACTTGCACAATTTTTATCGGATTCAATCCGTTCCAAAACCTATGATTTTCTATGGTTCCTAGGCATCATTTGAGGTGTAAAACACTCTCAAATAAGTGAAATAATGTCAGGTTTTCTAGAGCTCAAAATTTGAGCTCGGGAATGCCATTTTTGGCTACAACAATGTTTTTGCAACTCTAAACACTTCTCTAACTTTTCTAACCTCTTTAAGGCTTAAAATTGGTTTCAAAACCATCTAATTTCAAGGTCTAACTACTGCCCTTCAAGTCTCTAATACATATATAAATTTAACTTGGTCATTAGAGTGCTCAAACTTCACTCAAAACTTCTCTCAATCACTTGGTGTGCATAAAACACCATTTTCGGTTTCTATTTTGAGTGAGGGTATAACAACCTATTTACATCATTCTATGGCAGCTATTACACTCAAAACTCCTCATTGATGATTCTATAACAATCATATAAAGTTCTATCAAGATTTAAAAGCAAGATTCAACAAAATACAACCACAATTACACAAGCTGTCACCATTTTCGTTTCTCCAGAACATCAAAGAAAATCAAACTAAAATCTTACTTTGTTCTTAGCTTAGGGGGTTGAGAGGAGTCTAAGAAGGATGTTTGAGGGCTTGGAAGACAACTTGGATGGTAGTTCCTCCCCTATCTTCCCTGGTCGACCAACCTCGTCGCGGTTCTGCTCGCGACCAGCTCGCGTTCTGCTCGTCTGGTTCTGCTTCTGCTTGTACCTCCCACGTCCAGCAACGGCTAGAGCACCTCCTTCCTCGTCCTTGGCTGTCCAGCTGCTGCAGTTCGCAGCCAACAGCCCCTCATTCGCGATCGTTCTCGCGTGAACAAATTTGCTCGCGTCCAGCTCGCGACCCTGTTTCTACGTTGCTGTTTATCTCGCTCGACCTGCAGCTTTCTTGCCCTCTTCTGCTGCTGATCACTTTCTTCTTCACTTGGCTTCTTCTTCTTCTTTTTCTTGGCCTTCTTCCTTGGTTCACGCTGACAGCCACTGCTCTCTCTCTCTCGAACTCTCTCGGTTCCTCTCGGAAATGACTGATTTTGTTTGTGTTTTTGCTGAAACAAATCAACTAAGTGTTGGTATTTATAATCAACAACTTTTATAAATTGCATCTTGTCCCATTTCTTTTTAAATTTTCATTTAACTCATTGTCTTATTCCCTTTCATGGCCACATCCCTCAATATTCTTCCGTATCTCTTCCGTTTCTATTTGATTTAATCACTCGTCTAGTTTAGAGTTTATTTTAATTTGTCAAACTTGACTCATTGATCTTAACTCTCTCTTTTTATTCGAATTTTAATTCGAATTATCATTGATCATTATTTTAAAATCCTAACTTGGATTTTTATTAACACATTACTAAGCTTTTATATACGACGACTTTTGTCGGATTCTCAATCTAATGCTTTCTGAGACCATGACTATCAATTTATTAAATGTAGGGAGTTATATTATCTCCCTAACTTAGTTCCTAACGCTGGGACTTTATAAGTCGGAGCTAGGAGTTTACACTGCATCGTACGTAGGGCGTTAAAACTCATCACTGAACAACTACAATGCGGGATTTTTTGCATCACAAATGTAGTGCTAAACTTTAGGCGACTACGAGCGGAATTCACAGCGTCGCTTCGTAGCACTAACTAACAACTAATCGACTACGTGCGGAAATAGTCTGCATCACAACGTAGCGCTATACTTTTCTATAAACTGAGCGATTACGGACGGAATTCTCTGCGTCATCATGAAACGCTAAATCTCATTAACTTATAAGGTATACACATGAGTTTTCATAATCAATTTCTTTAAGTGCAAAAGCACAAACTCAATAGTTTTATATCTTCTAAAAACTTTCTCATTTTATTCTGTTTTCATGCAACTCGTATCACTTTCTAGTAACATATGGATTCCATAAGAATCCATATGCTTAAACTCTAACTACATCATTAAATATCATCTTCAATTCCATTCATTACTTAGCTATTACATTCATTTAACATAATCAAGAATTGGCATAACAATTTAAAAAGCTATTAAGTGGCGAACCACTTATCTCAAGACCGCGTCGCTCCGCGTCAAGCGTCTCGACGAGGCTCCTAGATGCCGCTCACACGCTCATCACCTACACAATATGTTCTCATCATTGCTCACAACAAAACTCAATTCTTAATTATACTTTAGAAATTCTCAACTATTACTATTTTCCTCTACATAGCTCCTAACTTATTTCTAATTCAACTGAGACTCTCTAATCCCGATTTTTGTACAAAATTTTTAGTTTTGGACCCCTAAAGATACCCCCACGTGGTCCGTTTACTTAATATAGGCCTAAAACGGAAAATCACATTTTTATTCAAACGGACAGCCCATAACAGAACAAGCGATAACATGCTGCTCAGGGCTCCGTTTTCCTTCGTTCTTTTTCCTACGGTTCACTTATCTCACGTTCTAGTCACACGTCAAATTTTGTTGAAAAATATTATCGTTTGCTAAGTCAAATTTAAGAAAAACGTCCATTTTAGACACTTTCGGGCGCATTTTAATGCCCGTTTAGTAAACTTTGTGTTTCGGATTAGCGACGCTAGATTTTCTTCCACAACTAAGCTTCATTTAACTAATAATGACTAACTAAACTCATTTCATGCCATAAAAATTGCATTAAGCTAGCCGTTTCACTTTTCAGAGCTCTAACGACACTATATTGTGCATAACTTGTATAATTTTTATCGGATTCGTTCCGTTCCAAAACCTATGGTTTTCTATGGTTCCTAGACATCATTTGAGGTGTAGAACACCCCCAAATAAGCCAAATATGGTCAGGTCTCCTCTAGCTCAAATTTGAGCTCGGGAATCACTAATCTTGTTGAAACTACTCTTTTGAAGTTCTAAAAATTTTCTAACTCTTCTAACCCCTTTCTTGTGCTCAACTTGGGTTCTAAACCACTTAATTTTAAGGTCTAGCTACTGCCCTTCAAGTCTCTAATACATACATAACTCTAACTTGGTCAATTAATTGCTCAAATTTCACTCACACATTTCATCAACTAGTTGGTGTGTGAGAAAATAGATTTTCGTTTCTATGGTTCTCAAGCCTATAATAGCCCATAAATACAACCCTAAGCCATCATTTACACTCAACAACAAATCCTCTAAGGTTCTATATCAATCCCTTAGGGTTTTATCAATATTTTGAGAACAAATTATCTAATACAACACAAAAATTTCTGCATTGAAAATTTCAGCAGTGCACTACTTCAAACTTCAGCAAATAACAAGAAAAGTAAGAAGATATCTCACTTGATCTTAGTTTAGAGAGTTGAGAGAGACTTGGGAGAGGCCTTAGAGAAGAGGATTCAAGGCTTGAATGGGCTGGATGATTGCTTCTTCTCCCACTTTTCTGGTCTGGCGTCCAAACCCCTGCAGAGCTGTCTTCACTTTTCTGGTTCATTTCTGCTCTTGCTGCTGCTGCTGGTTGCTTCCTCTTGTGCATGACCAGCTGTTGTTCTTCTTCTCCTTTTCGTGCCTCCTTCTTCTCTTCTTCTGGCCTTTCTCTTCTGCTGCTGGTCTCTTCGGTTCTGCACTTGTTCTTGCTCGCTGAATCTGTTCTGTTTTGCTGCAGTAGCGGTCTTCTCTTCGGTTCTTGCAACTTCTTCTGATGTTGCTCGACTGAATGGCTTTGGTTTCCTGAAAAATATCAGCTAAGTCTTGTACTTATAGACTCCACCTTTCAAAAATTGCATTTCTTGCATTCATCTTTTTCAATTCACAAAAATCCTTCTCTTGTTTTACTTAATTGCTACTACACCCTTCATCCTTTATGGTTTTGAAGGTTTTGCTTCTATTTAATTTGTTGGGCTATCATTTAAACTTATTCAATCACTTAGTAACACTTTATTACTTATATTTATTTATGTAATGAAGTTCTAACTTTAGAACTTATCTACTTGTCAATTATATATATATATATTTCTTATTTGTGGAAATCTAACTTTCCTCTTATCTAATTTTATTTTCTTTGATAGTTTTTACTTTTAATTGATTGGTTTATATATCTCATAAACATCTTATGGGATGTCAAGTTTTTCTCTTGATCACTTGACTCTCTCTTTTAGTTAACTTTTAAGTCAATTTGTTATTGGCTACTTGAACTTTTATAGTTGATGAATTTCGTCGTCAATCTTCCATTTATTAAATCTTCTAATGTCGTGAGATTCAATTCCTTAAATCTAGCGATTTATAGTAACTCTCTAATCTATCTTTTTAACATTAGAAGCATATAGATCGAGACTAGGGGTTTACACCAAGGGTTCAATAAAATCAGAAATGGGGTTCCAGTGAGTTGGGAGGATTACGTGAAGGCCTTGGTAGCAAGGTTTAGGGCACACGCCTATGATGATCCCTTGGCAGATCTAAGAAACCTGAAATAGGTTAGTTCTCTGCAAGATTACCTTAATGCTTTTGATGAAAAATATCCTAGGGCTGAAATTAGAGAGGATCAAGCTATCAGCTTTTTCTTATCCGGATTGATAAATGAATTGGGTAATGCTGTAAGGATGTTTAGACCAAAATCATTGGCAGAAGCTTCTTCCCTGGCCAAGTTACAAGAGCTAACAATAGCAGCCATTAAGGTTCAGCCCAAACCAGTTAGTAGGATCCCCAATCAAACCAATTTTTCCAATAAACCAGCCACCAATCAACAGAATGCCAATATTGAAAATCTTAACAGTAACAAACCAAAAACTCAAGCAGGCCTACTGCCAACGCCAAATATTCCTAGGTTACCTTGACATTCCACTAAGAATGCAAGAACCATGACCAATAAGGAGTTTGATGAGAAAAGGGCCAAGGGGCTTTGTTTTTGGTGTAATGAGAGATATGCTCCAGGGCATAGGTGTAAATCTAAGCAGGCCTTTGTGTTAGAATGATATGTGGATACTGAAGAAGGAATAGAGGAGGGACCTAAGAAGTCTGGAAATGAGGCAGAAAAAACTAATTTAATGCAGTTATTTATGCATGCTTTAAATGGTAATATAGGCACCACAACCATGAGGTTAGTGGGAATGCACGATAATAAGAAATTGTATATTCTTGTTGATTCTAGTAGCACACATAATTTCTTAAGTGAGGAGACTGCTAGAAGGATAGGTTGCAAGACACAACGAGTGGAAGGAGTGAGTGTCACAGTAGCTAATGGGCAAGAATTGCATTATGCTTCAGTTTGTGTTGGTTTTGAGTGGCGGGTACAGGGTCAGCTATTTACTGTAGATGTTTATACTCTACCACTCACTAACTATGATCTGATTTTGGGAGCTCATTGATTAGCTACATTGGGCAACATTACATGGAACTTCAAGGAACTTAAGATGATCTTTTGTATGGATGGTAAGCAATATGAGCTGCAGGGTGAGAAACCAAAAGAGTTACTGGTTATTGAAGATGCTCAGATGGTTAAACTGTTAACCAAAAAACATCAATTGGCTTCTGCTCAGCTAGTCATGCAGGTTACTCAAGAGTCAACCAAAGAGCTGTATGAGTTGCAAGCACAAGAACTGCAGACAGAATGGCAGGAATTGGATGACTTATTGGAACAGTATGAGGATCTTTTTAGAGAACTAGAAGGTTTGCCCCCATATCGTACCCATGATCACCACATTACATTGAAAGAAGGGGCACAACCAGTGAATATTAGGCCATATAGACATGGGGGATTGCAAAAGAATATAGTGGAGAAGATGACTAAAGAAATGGTTGAGGCATGAGTTATAAGGCCTAGTACCAGCCCTTATGCAAGCCCTGTAGTATTAGTCAAGAAGAAATATGGTAGTTGGAGGATGTGTATAGATTATAGGGCTTTGAATAACAACACTATTAAGGATGAGTATCTTATACCTGTCATTGAGGAGTTATTGGATGAATTAGGAAAGGCTACGGTTTTTTCTAAAATTGACTTAAGATCAGGATATTGGCAAATTCGGGTGCTTCCTGACTCCATTGAGAAAACAGCATTTCGGACGTATGATGGGCATTATGAATTTTTTGATGCCTTTTGGATTAACCAATGCCCCATCTACATTGAATTGTAATAGAGATGTGTATGAAATGAATTCATTTTTCTCTTCTTGAATATCTTCTATTTCTTATCTCTGTCTTTTTCCATCTTTCTTTCCCTTAGAAACTGGATTTTCCAGTTTAGTCTACAACAACATATCACTACAATTTGTTTGAGAGATGCCCAGCTCATTTACTGCGTGATGCATGGTTACCGGATTGATTTGGGTAAGTGTGTATGAATGGAGATCATGGACGAGTCTACGGATAACAATAGGAATATGGTGTTGCTTTTTCCTGGACTAGTTCCCTACTTTTGCACTCAGGTAGGTTTAGATGCTTATTTTGATCAGCGCCACATGACTCAGCCAAGCATTCCAGTGGGAGTGACTTCATATAACACCCTATGTATTATGCGAGGATTTGCTCAAATCGAGACGAGGTACATGCAGAAGAGAGCAAGAGCGACAGCAAGGAGACATACAGCCCAGGCAGTAGCTCAAGATAGAGCAGATGACAGTGAGGAGGCTACAAATAGCGAGCAGACACAAATTATTGCTAGACAGGAGCCTGGGATATGATAGGAGTTCAGAGGACCATACTAGAGGGCCAGCAGTGACTTTTTCAACAGATGGTCGAGCTACGAGATAGGATGGATGCCTATGATGAGTTCAGAGTAGACAACATGCACTAGATGTTTAGCCCATTTTTGTTTCTTTATTTTGCTCTTATGTTTTATTTTTGGGTTTCCTTTGTGTCAATTTTTTGTATTCATGTGTTTTCATTTGTTTGGAGTGTTTTTATTTGGCTTGAATGCTTTGAATTTTATTACTTTAATTTTTAGTGTTAATTTCCTTTTATTGCATTAATTGTAATCTTGTAATTTTGTTCTGTTTTGGTTAAGTTATTTTTTTTAATAATTTTATTCAAATAATAATAATAATAATAATAATAATAAAAGCATAGGAGAGTTTTTCAATTTTAAATAGGTTTTGTTTTTTCGCGAACGAGGACTCGCGACGTCGAGGACTACAGTCGTCAAGCTAACTCAAGTGAAACGGTGCGTTTTGCATCCAAACGATTTTCATGACTCAGAGACCGAGAAAAGGAACTTGTGAATGCATTTCACAAAAGCACCTGGCAGAGCAGAATTGCAAAAAATTAAAACTCTATCCACGACACACTACACATGAAATTCTACCAGGTTTTATGTTTCATTCCTTTTCAAATTGTCAAATCCAAAGGATCACAAACTCTTTTTTATTTATCTCTTATTATTTTGATAATTTTTGGGCTTTATTTTTGTTATGCGTATTTTTCGGATTCAATAAATGGGCTGGTAAAAGCCTGATAGAAGTCCAACAAGTCGATCCAATGAAGTGGTCCAGCAGACAAGGACCGGTTCATCAACATCCAACCCATACGAGCTCTACAGCTCGCACAAGCAAGCTCCCGTCACAGTCGTTATTTACAGGTCATTGCTAGTATTATTCAGTTCGCACTATGCATAGCTCGTTATTCAGAACGAGGTCTAGCTCGAGATCGTGTAATGGAGTCTATAGCTCGCACAATGACCAGTTAAATAAGGAAATCTTCCAGAAAGGCAGTAACTCAAATTAATTGTGATTCTTCTACCAAAATTGGAAAGAAATTCAAATTCAAATGTTGATAAATGTAATCCCTAATTTTGCGGAGCGGATTCCTGATTCGACGCTAACCGATTAGGAAGCGTAGTTAATGCGAGATTATTTTTCTATTTTATTTCAACTCAAATTGTAACCGTCTCTCCCTATAAATAGAGGCTAAAACTCATTGTAACAGAGACACAGAAGTAATAATGGACTGTTTCTCTACAAAAATTATTGAAAGGAACAACTGTGGACGTAAACACACTTGTTGAACCACGTAAAAATTTCTTTTTGTGCGTTGTTCTTCTTCTCTGTCTTTTACTTCTCTTTTTTTTTTTCTGTTTTGTTTTACATTGATTGAAGGGATTGGGCTTTGAACTGTCGTCGACCAAAAATCAACGTCGACATTTTGACGCTAAAGGAAGGGCCTAAGCTGCAATTTGTCTTGTTGCAATTCTTCAGTTTTTGATAGACATAGCGAGAATAAGAACAACCAGATATATGAGGCTGACCAAGCAGAGAGTCAGACGAGTCAGCCGCAGCACAACATGCAACCTATGGAAAACGCACCTGTGCCCATAGCAGGCACGTTTCATGGCCAGACAATTGGTACTGTGGCAGACATGCCTCCCCTACCCCCTCGCCAACCAGTATCAATCGCCTTAGTCAAGGGGTTGCAATCTTGGCATCAAAGGCAGGAGGCATTGGAGGTTACGGTCCGATAGCTTACAAATTGAGTAAATGCATTGGTATAAGCCCAAGTGCAGAACATGCCCAGGATCGAGGCTGCTGTTCCAAGGCAAACATATCTGCAGCATGAAGGAGTGTAAGTGCCAGAAAGGCCAGTAAGGGAGGTGCCACGACCTACCAGATCAGCTCATTCTTCTAATTCGTGCTCTAGAGCTAGAGGTCGCCATGCTCGTGAGGAAAGAGAGATTGCACTGACAGGACCCTTCCCAGACCTTATCTAAGCTCTTGTCTGGAGGATCCTGCCGGGCACTTTAACGGACTCATCGAAACCGACTCGTCGGGTCGAAGACATCCGAGAAGCGAACCCTAACTTATTTTCCGGTTTACTCGTTAAAACTTAATGTTTTGATGTTTCTCTGTAATTGGTTGGGAGTGATAAATTTTTTTTTCTTTGATTATATTTCAAATTCATTTTATAAAAATTTCGGCAGCATAACGGCTTCGTTTTTTATAAACCAAAATTTCACCTGTCATGAAAATACACGTCGACTATTTTTGAAAACCTCCCAACTTCTATATCCACAACCATTTAACATTCCACACATTTTCCATATACAGTAAATTAATTGAATTTCATAGCCTCCGAAATTTATTTATTTAAGAATACGACGAAATTCGTCGATCATAAAAAGTTAAGTAGCGTGTCAATGATAATCCAAGTTAGGAAATCGATGATTTTAGTCCATGATAATCTAATTGAAGTTTAAGTAAAAAGAGAGTGTCAAGTGGTCGATAAGACAAGCTTGACGGTTAAAGTAAATTTTAACGAAACGAGAATTTAATTAAATGATGAAAGCTAAAATTGGAAACAAAGATGGATGGGCAAATATGAGAAACAAAGAAAAAAGATGAGATTGGAGTGAAACTAAAAAGAATTAGGGGCAAGATACAATTAAGATAAGTTTATTACTATATATATAACACTTAAGCTGAAAATTTCAGCAAAGAAAGACACCATTCAACAAAGAAGCAGTCATCAGCCGAGAAGCTTCACGAGAAAGAGAGAGAGAAGTGATCAGTCCAGCTGTGAGAGAAGGAACCAGAAGAGAAGAGCTGGAAGAAGAGAAGAAGAGGCGTGGAAAAGAAGAAGCAAACTGCAGCTGGTCGTGCACTAGAGGAGACAGCAGCAGCAGCGACAGAAGCAGACTCGCACAACTCGCTGGAACCAGAGCAGAGCAGCTTGCGTGAAGAAAGTTGTTGGCCGTGTGTTGCAGCAGCTGGGCAACAAGGGAAGAGGAGAAGGAGGAGCCACGAAGAAGAAGAAGCACCAGCAGCTGCTGGTTGTGAGAAACGCGAGCAGAAACTGAAGGGGCTGGTCGGCCAGGAAAGAAAAGGGAAAAACGACCACCCAAGTTGCCTTCCAAGCCCTCAAACCTCCTTCTAAGACCCCTCTCAACTCTCTAAGCTAAAAACTAAGTAAGATTACAACCTATCTCTTTAATTTTTTGCTGAAACATAAATGAAAGTGATGACAGCTTCTTGATTGTAGTTGTTGTTGATTTGTGTTGGATGATTGTTCTTCAAACTTTGATAAACCTCATATGATTATTATAGAATCATAAGTGATGATTTGTTGTGTGTAAATGATGCTTGAGAGATGTAAATATGGGCTGTTATACCCATAAACAAAATAGAAACAGAAACTTTATTGTTATGCACTCTAACTAGTCGATAGAAAGTTTGAGTGAAGTTTGAGCAATTAAATGACTACGCTATCTTTATGTATGTATTAAAGACTTGAAGGGTAGTAAATAGGCCTTGAAATTAAGTGGTTTTGAACCCAAGTTGGAGCATAAAAGAGGTTAGAAAAGTTAGAGAATTGTTTAGAGTTGCAAAGGAATAGTTATAGTCAAAAAATGTGATTCCCGAGCTCAAATTTGAGCTAGAGGAGACCTGACCATATTTGACTTATTTTGGGGTGTTCTACACCTCAAATGATGCCTAGGAATCATAGAAAACCATAGGTTTTGGAACGGATCGAATCCGATAAAAATTGTGCAAGTTATGCACATAGTAGAGCTCTGAGAAGTGAAACGGCTATCCTAATACAATTTTTATTGCATGAAATGAGTTTGGTTGATCATTATTAGTTAAATGAGGCTTAACTATGGAAGAAAAACTAGTGTTGCTAATCCGAAACAGAAAGTATACAAAACACGCACTAAAAGTGCTAGAAAATGCCTGAAAAGGGGGGGTTTTCCTTAGATTTGACCTAGTAAACGATAATATTTTCCAACGAAATTTTACGTGTGACTAGAATGTGAAATAAGTGAATTGTAGGAAAAAAAACGAAGGAAAACGGAGCCCCGAGCAGCGTGCTACCACCTGTTCTGTTATGGGCTGTAAGTTGAGAATTAAAAATGTAATTTTTCGTTTCGAGCCTCCAACAACTAAACGGACCGTGTGGGGTGATCCCTAGGGGTCTAAAACTAAAACTTTTACACAAAAATCGGGATTTGAGAGTCTCGGTTGAGTAGAAACAAGTTAGGAGCTATATAGGGAAAAATGACTATAGTTGAGAAATTCTAACTTATAGTTGAGAATTGAGTTTTGTTATTAGTAATTATGAGAAAATGTTGTGTAGGTGGAGAACGAGACACCGAGGCTCCTGAGATTCATCGAGGCGCTTGACACGGCTTCGAGGTAAGTGGTTCGCCACTTGTAGTCACTTAGATTCCATGTCAACCTTTGATTGTTGTAATGAATATGTTATCTAAGTAATAAAGGAAAATGAATATGATTTTCAATATCGAAGTTTAAGTTGAGTGTATAGATTCCTATGGGGTCTATATAGAAATTGAGATGAATGTTAAGTTGTCAAGAAAAGAATTTGAAATGAGAAAATTTTCAAGATTTCCAACTAGTGAGTTTGTGCTTTTGGCACTAAACAAATGAGTTATCAAAACCCATGTGTATGCCTTAAAGTTATGAGATTAAGCATTATGAGACGACGCAAAGAATTTCGTCCGTAATCGCTCAGATTGTAGAAAAGTATAGTGCTATGTTACGATGCAGACAATTCCACACGTAGTTGGTTAGTTAATAGTTAGCGCTATGAAGCGATGCAGTATATTCTACTCGTAGTCGCCTAAAGTTTTAGCACTACACTTGCGACGCAGAAAATCCCGCATTGTAGTTGCTCAGTGATAAGATTTAGCGCCCTACGTACGATGCAGTAAATTCCGTAACGTAGTGGTCGAGACACTTTAGAAGTTTCACATTGGCGTTAGTTATAATCGCCCGTGATGGTTGGAATGAGTCAAGAATACACATGGGAGGCTTTAAAGAAATTGTAAAACTTGCATAACAATAAATTCTATGTTAGTGAATGTGATATTATATATCCTTGTTGCACTAACTTGTCGTTTATTTTGTAGCTCATTTATTTTCATTGCGTGACACCGCCGAACGATACTACGATCTTCTGTTTTGCATATACATTTATAGGTGGGCGATTGCGCAAGACATTTGTATATAGTTGCGTAGATGTATTTGATGTATTACATTTTGTAACCTATTAATGTTCAAGATTGTAAATTGTAAATATTCATGCATTGTATATATATATGATGCATATATGCATATTGTGGGATTGAGTTAATGTTTATACCTATGAATCTTGTGATGATAATAATTGTTTGTGAATAAGGAAGTTGGGAGGTGTTCAGATATAGTTGAAGTGTATTTTCCTTACAAGTGAAATTTTTGGTTTTATAAAAAATACAATCGTTATGCTGCCGAAAATTTTAAAAATGTATTCGAAATAGTTTGAGAAAAATTTTATCACTCACAACCAGTTAAAGAAAAATCAAAGTAATAAATTCAAAACGAGCAAACCGATGTAACAGAGTTAGGGTTCGCTTCTGGGATGTCTTCGATCCGACGAGTCGGGTTCGATGAGTCCGTTGAAGTGCCCGACAGAATCCTCCAGACAAGAGTCTAGATAAGGTCTGGGAAGGGTCGTGTCATAGGACCCTCACAATCAAGTTTCCAACCCCCAATAGTATAGGGTGTGTCCGGGGAGAACAGCACTTAGCTAGACACTGCTATGAAAATATTGTGTAGATAGGCGTCAGAGGAAAGATGGTGAACGTGGTTTCGGGGGGCGAGCCACGAGCTATGAGTGAAAAGGGGGTAAGTCATGATCTCGACCCTCGCGAGGTGGATGCGGACCAAGCCACTGGGCCAATTGAGGAGCTAGAGGATGTTCAAGTCAGCGAAGTAGATCCTGAGAGATGTTTGAAGCTATGAAGAGGCTTAACTTCGAACGTAAGAGCCCAGCTCGGTGATTTTCTTAAGGCGAACTTGGATATTTTTGCCTGGAATCAGAAAGATATGATAGGGATAGACCCCAAGGTCATGGCGCATAGATTGAACATCGACCCCCACCACAGGCCAGTTCGTCAGAATAGGAGACCGATAACGGGAGAACGCTACTTTGCGCTAAAGGAAGAGGTAGACAAGCTACTAGCAAATAAGTTTATCCGCGAAGCTTATTACCCAACTTGGGTCGTCAATCCTGTGCTAGTAAAGAAGAAGAATGGAAAGTGGAGGACATGTATTGACTTCACAAATTTAAACAAGACATGCCCAAAGGATAGCTTCCCCTTGCCCAGAATAGACCAGCTCGTGGATGTAACAGCTGGCCAGTAGCTCCTGAGCTTCATGGATGCGTACTCGAGCTATAACCATATTCCAATAAATCCCAAGGAAAAAAAGCACACCTCATTTGTAACCGATCGGGGCCTATATTGTTACAAGGTGATGCCTTTCAGGTTCAAGAATGCAGGAGCAATCTATCAATGCCTGGTGAATATGATGTTCGAAGAACAGATTGGGAAGACCATGGAGGTCTACATAGATGATATGTTGGTGAAATCCAAACAAGTGGGTAATCATGTACGCGGCCTGAAGAAAATGTTCCAGATCCTGAAGAGCTACCAGATGAAGTTGAACTCACACAAGTGCGCATTTGAGGTAGCCTCAGGAAAATTCCCTGGCTTTATGGTGAATAGTAGGGGCATCGAGGCCAATCCAGAGAAGATTAGAGCGTTGATCAATATAAGGTCTCCTACTTGGGTTAGAAACGTGCAAAGCCTTAACAGCTAGGTCATAACACTCAGCAGGTTTATCTCGAAGGCAACAGACAAGTGCATCCCATTTTTTGATATTTATAAAAAGGTAAAGAACTTTGAGTGGAATGAACAATACGAGATGGCTTTCCAACAATTAAAGGAATATATGGGACGAGCTCCACTCCTTTCCAAGCCCAAAGAAAGAGAGAAGCTCATTCTATACTTGGGAGTATCTCAGCAGGCTTTGAGTGTTGATTTGGTGAGAGAAGAAGATAAGACGCAGCTTCTTGTGTATTATGTAAGTAAGAGGTTGCTTGATGTTGAAACCAGGTACTCACAAATGGAAAAGCTCACCTATTGCCCGGTAGTTGCATCAAGGAAGCTGTGCCCTTATTTTCAAGCCCACAGAATTGAAGTCCTCACCCAATATCCGTTGAAGCAAGTCCTCCAGAAATCAGATACCTCAAGTCGCTTACTCAAATAGGAAGTAGAGTTCGCGTAATTTAATATCCAGTTCAAACCAAGGACGACAATCAAGGCCCAAGCTCTAGCAGATTTCATCGCAGAATTTACTGGGTTCACAGATGAAGAGGCCAAATCCTCTAAAGGTTCGACCTGGGAATTATATGTTGATGGGTCATCTTGCGAGCAGAAGGCTGGAGCTGAAATTTTGTTAATCAGTCTTGAAGGCCATTAAATCCTTTGCGTTTTAAGGTTTGGTTTTCAGGCCACCAATAATAAAGTTGAGTATGAGGCACTACTCATAGATCTGCGCCTAGCTAGGGAGATGCGAGCTGAACGATTAAGGGTTTTCAGCGACTCTCAGCTCGTAGTCTGTCATATATGAGGGGAGTATCAGACTAGGGGACCTAAAATAGCTATGTACCTCCAAAAAGTCCATGAGATGCTAAGTACTTTTCAGAAGTATGAGGTTAGACAGATCCCATGAGCTCAAAACTCACATGCAGACGCACTAGCGTGCCTGGCAACCACTCGAGACGCAGACTTTCTAGGGGCAATCCCAGTAGAGTTTCTGTCAGTTCCAAGCACAGAAGAGAAAAATTCAATGATGGTCATAGCTGTACAGCCTAACTCCTAGATGGACCCGATTTTGAGTTATTTGCATGATAGAAAGCTACCAGGTGACAAATTGGAAGCACGGTGCTTGTGAGCCAGGGCAGCCTGATATTGCATCTATGATAACGTATTGTACAAAAAAGGGTTTTCAGCTCCACTTTTAAGGTGCATTGATAGTCAGGATTGCGAAACCGTGGTGAAGGAAATACACGAGGGCCATTGTGGAAATCATGTTGGGGGGCCATCTCTAGCTCAAAAGGCATTCCGATAGGGCTTCTACTAGCCTACTATAAAGCAGGATGCTATCAACCTGGTCAAGAAGTGTGACAAGTGCCAAAGGTTTGCTTAGGTTCCACGAGCTCCACCAGCTTTTCTCCAACAAATGGTGAGCTCGTGGCCCTTTACGATCCAGGGAATGGATTTGATCAAACCTCTACCAACAGTTCACGGAAGATGCAAGCATGCTATGGTTTCTGTGGACTATTTCACTAAGTGGACGAAAGCTAAAGAGTTGGCAGAAATCCCCACAACGAAGATAGAAAAATTCGTGTGGAATAACATTATTTGCAGGTTCAAGGTTCCTTAGTAGATCGTGACAGATAATGGGACCTAGTTCAGCAGTGACCAGTTTCTCAAGTTCTGCAACGACCTTAAGATCATCAAAAGCTTATTCGTAGTAGACCATCCAAAAGCCAATGGCCAGGTTGAAGCTGTGAATAAAATAATAAAGCAAACCTTGAAGACAAAGTTGAAAGCAAAGAAAGGAACATGGGTGGACGAGCTACAAAAGGTGTTATAGGCTTACAGAACCACAGCTCGCAACATCACAAGAGAAACCCCCTTTTCAATGGTGTACGGATCTGAAGCCATGATCCTAACAGAGTTAGAAGTGACCTCGCAGTGTAGAGCAATCTTTAATCCAGAAAAATAATGACCAGCTACTGGCTACAAACCTTGATCTGCTCGAAGAGGCAAGAGAAGCCGCACGGTTGAAGGTAGCAGTCTATCAGCAAAAGATCGCGAGGTACTACAACAGAAAAGCTCGAGTTCGAAATTTCAACGTGGGTAATATAGTACTACGTCTTATTTTGTCTGGAGCTCACAAAGCCAGCAATGGATCTTTAGGCCTAAATTGGGAAGGCCCCCATGTTATAAAAGAAAATCTAGGAAATGAAGTCTATCGTTTAGTAAATGTGAATGGAGCTAAAGTTCCTCGAGCCTGAAATGCTGAACATCTTTGCCAATATTTTTGGTAACTCTGAATACATGTGCTCAATTTGTAATTCAATTATTTCAAAATCAATGAAAGCTCTAAGTTCCTCATATTGTTTGTGTTATGGAGTGATTGCTCTAATAATTTATTTATGTGTTCTTAAAATTTTATGAGTTATCAAGCTAGCAAGTTCCATCCTGATTAGCCCGTTGTCACACTCATAGCTCACAAAACTATCGCTATGACAGGTAAGGTTACGACCTCCTGTATAACTCACAAAAATATCGTTATGGCAGGCGAGGTTACGACACCTTGCATAGCTTGCAAAATTATCGCTATGACAGGTGAAGTTACGACCCCCTACATAGTTAGTAAAAACATCATTATGGCAGGCGAGGTTATGACTCCCTGCATAGCTCGCAAAAATATCACTATGGCATGCAAGGTTATGACCCTCTATATAGCTTGCAAAATTATCGCTATGGCAGGCGAGGTTACAATCCCCTACATAACTAGTAAAAACATCGCTATGGCAAGCGAGGCTACGACCCCCTGTATAGCTCGCAAAAATATCGCTATGACAGGCGAGGTTACGACCTCCTACACAACTTTCAAAATTATCGCTACGGCAGGCGAAGTTACTACCCTCTGCATAGCTAGCAAAAACATCATTATAGTAGGCAAGGTTATGATCCCCTGCATGGCTCGCAAAAATATCGCTATGGCAGGCGAGGTTACGACCCCCTGCATAGCTAGCAAAAACATCGTTGTGGCAGGTAAGGTTACGACCCCCTGCATAGCTCGCAAAAATATCGCTATAACAGGCGAGGTTACAATCCCCTGTATAGCTTGCAAAATTATCGCTATGGCAGGCAAGGTTACGACCCCCTGCATAGCTAGTAAAAACATCGCTATGGTAAGCAAGATTACAACCCCCTGCATAGTTTGTAAAATTATTGCTATAGCGGGTGAGGTTACGACCTCCTGCATAGTTCACAAAATTATCAACATGGTAGTCAAGGTTGCGATTGACTATCTAACTCGAGATTTTATATTAATTTATCTTTGAGTAAATTGTTAAATAACAATTTTCAAGTTTCAGTTTATTAGAATCAATAGCTTCACAATCTTGGGCCAGGTTTTATCATCATCTTTTCAAAGGGTCTACTTTTTAGCTCGTTGGGAAGTTCAACAACTTAGAAGATGTAAAATGTGTATAACAGCAAGTATAGTAATTCAAACGCATTCAACATGCAAACCGTAATAAGAAAAGTTCATTGAAGTTAAAAAGTTCATTACAGATAACCCTAAAGGTCAAAGTAAATAAAAATACAAAGCTTAACAGAAGGCAAAGAACCAGACGAGCTGCTAGTTGCCTTGATCGTGAGGAGCTGACTCTAAATGAGACTCGTTGCTAGAAAGCTCGATGACTTGAGCAGGCTCAGCTTGAAAAGTCGCACCAGGCAATTCCATAGCTAAGAGAAGGGCGTCTAACACGACTGGAGACAAGGCAGTTTTAGCTTTGAATTTTTCTACCTCTTGGAGTCCCCTCTCGCCAAAGATTGAAAAATCCAGCTCGGGATGGGCCTTTCACAGGTGAAGAGGAAATCAATACCCGTTTCTGTTTCAGCCTCATCTCTGGCTTTAGCGACCTGCACTTCCACTTATTTGGTAGATTTCTCTTTCAAAACAGAAACCTTTAAATAGACAGCCTCTGCATGGTGCTTAGTGGCCTCGGCCCATCGTAACGTAGCTTCTGCTTGTTGTTCGACAACCTCAGCTCGCTTCGCTACAGCCTCTACTTATTGTTCAACCACCTTAGCACATTTTTCTGCAGTTTCAGCTCGTTGTTTAGACTTCTTCAGCTCATCCTTTGCCTTGTTCAATTCATCTTCACAGTTACGGAGTAAGGTTTCAATTCATCTTCATAGTTACGAAGCAAGGCGGTGAGATGCAACCTCGAAACTTCATAACCGTTTTCTACGTGTATCAAGGTCTCATCAGCTTCCCTTCTGGCTATGTTAGCATCCATTAGTTGTGCCTCATGAGCTTCCTAATGCCTTTTAGCGTCCAGAGCCTCCTCGGTTAAGGATTTGAACTCTTCCTTCACTTTCTCCAGCTTATTCTCTAATCTCATTATTCGATCCTCAAAGATTCTAGTTTCTTTCCTCTGCTTTATTGCTCCTAAAGCGACTTGAAACTCTGCAAGTTAGTATTTAACAAAGTAAGGAAGCAAGAGATTAAAGAGAAGTAAGTTACCAGCATCACATGCCGACCAAGGTATTCAGCCAGGTCTAGACCACTAAAGGTTTTATTTTCTAAGCTCTTTGTATGGGTCAGCATGATATCGGACCAGTTGTCAAGGAAGGATTTCAAGTATCTCCCCCCTAGTCTATCTTCAAGGCATGGCCTGGTTGGTGAAGCAGTCCTCTCCACAGCCTGTGCGACCTTAGGTTCTTTGCCTTTATCTGCATGATGTCACTTGGTCGAGGTAGGACTGCGCACTATCTTTCTCCTTTTACCCCCGCTGGCACCAGTTTAGGTCTCATGAAGAGGGGTCGCAGATTGAACTTCTACCACCTCAAGTTGCGAGTTAAGGGCTGGGGCTTGTGAATGACTTGCTATTGATGCCGAAGGCGGCACCTCGCTGGGAGCAGCGACTGAAGGAGTTTTGGTCTTAGTAAGTTGCTTAGAAAGGGTAGTTGGAGGGGCTGCAAAATCGACAAGCCGCTTTCGGGGAGCTTTTAAAAGGGAGAGCTTCCCCATATTTGGAGCTAGTGGAGGAACATAAGTTGGTTGAGCTAAACCTATGTGCGAGGAACGAGCTGAAGTTTGAGCTACTTAGGTAGAAATTGGAACTGAAGCTGTCTAAGCGGATGTTGAAGATAGATTTGCTTGAGCAGAAGTTAATGGAGCTGCTTGAGTTGGAATTTCTTAAGGGTCTAGAGTAGAAGCCTGATCTGCTGGTAAGGCAAGAGCAGACTTTTTCTCACTATTAATTTCAAATACAGAAGGAAGATCGAGCTCTCATCTGCTTCCTATGTCTTTCTTATTGTCTAACAGCTCGCAGTCATGAGAAGGAGCTAGCCCGTAAGTACTAAGGAGGTCATCATCAAGCGTGTTGCTGAGAATTGCCTCATTTGAATCTACAAGCGCCCTGAGGACTTCTTCTTTGGTTGCTGAGGGTAGGCTTATCCCCTTTAACATCTGCAAAAATAGAGAATGTGAACCTTAAAAAAAAAAAAAAAAACTCCGCTCACAGGTGTTTCTCCTTTTATCTACCTGGACTTAAAACAAAAGAGAAATTGTCAAGATGTCGGAGGGAAGGACAGAAAATGAAAAACCAACTCGTCTTGTAGACCCCTACGTTCGACTTGCCCTTTGCCTCAAATCGGGGTAGGAGATTTTTATAATCTGATTGACAAGCTGCGAGATAGTAGATTCCCTCTCGCATTCCATCTTTTACGCCACCAGCATCTTTGATGCTGAAGAGGTGGCTAAGGACTTTTGAAGTTGGGGGAGGAAGATTATTTTTAAGAAACACCAAGGCTAATGATGTCAGTTACAAATATGAATTCGAAGTCAGTTGGAACGGTGAAAGCTTGAACTTATTCAAGAACTCTATAAGGTAGGTAGGAATTGGAAACCTGAGCCCGTGCTTCATATATTAGGTACCAATAGCGATATATCCCTTGAGAGGATAGCACGTGTGGTCATCGGAAGCAGGAGACATCACGTGGCGACCTTTAGAAATATGGTATTGCAAAGCAATTCCCCTCATCTTAGAGAAATCAACCATAGAGGAATGATGTATGAACACTTTGCGAGCTCGCCTCTCTTCACGAGCTCGTCGCTCCTTTTCGAGCTAACGAGCTATTGTTGGATCAGTCCGAGTTGTGAATTGCTCTAGAACCTCCCCGCTTTGAAAGGTTGCCTCACCAACATTTCGTACTTCGCCCGAAGCAAGCTCTTCCGAGCTAGACTCATTGTCCCTTACTCTGTGTGTTCGACGGTCGCGACCTGAAGCCATCTACACATAAAGGGGTATAGTTAGGTCGCAGTAAGCAGACCATACCTAAATGTCTAGTTTCCTACCAAAGAAATTCCTTACTCTACAGATCGCAAACACCACACAGATCGCTAATAATGGGAGGCTTAACCTATGAGGGACGACCTACGATCTAGTAATCTACGGGTACCTTATCCTACAGTTCGCATGCATGATAAGTATAAACAGTAAATTGATCGTAAGTAAACAAGCAACAAGATCAAACCAATAGAAAATGAAAAGTCATGATCAATAAGAAACACAATATTATAAAGACTCAACATCGAGAATACGAAGCGTTCAAACTCATTTCAAGCCCAAAAAGTATAATGCAAGTGCAACACAACACAAATGCAATGAAAATAGGCTAAAAACCAAAGGCTTGAAGTTAGGGACAGAACTTGCTTTGAATCCTTGTTGAGAAATGAGAAATCCGACAACTGAAGATGAAGAGTCTGAGAATGATCGGTGCAAAAGTGCAGCAAGAGAGATTTGGTGGCTAGAGAAGAAAATGACAGAGTGAAAAAGAAAGTGAAAGGGCTCCACCAATTTATATGGGCGACTCAGCTCGCGCCTCAGCCATTCGATTTGGAAGGTGTGTAACCGCCTTGAATTTAACAGTGCAGCACGAATTACGACTTTTGTAATTATGAACCGTCAATTGAAAGACATGCGCATTAAATACGTGTGGCATGAGACGTGCCAAAGCTCGGTTGAACTATCGTTTAAATCATCGCCATGTGTCAGAACTAATAGGATTGAATTTGAAAAGGCGCGAAACTACAATTCAAGACAAGTTAGCTTTTACCGGCGAGTTTGAGCTCCCAATTCGCAGAACGAATTGAGAGGTGGGGGGCTAATATTATGGGTATTTTTCGGATTCAATAAATGAGCTGCTAAAAGCCTGATAGAAGTCCGACAAGTCGACCCAATGAAATGGCCTAGCAGACAAGGACCGGTTCATCAACATCCAGCCTATGTGAGCTCTACAGCTCACACGAGCGAACTCGTATCACAACCGTTATTTACAGGTCATTGCTAGTATGATTCAGCTCGTACTATGCATAGCTCATTATTCAGAACGAGGTCTAGCTCGAGATCGTCTAATGGAGCGTATAGCTCACACAATGACCAGTTAAATAAGGAAATCTTCTAGAAAGGCAGTAACCTAAATTGATCGTAATTTTTCTACCAGAATTGGAAAGAAATTCAAATTCAAACATTGATAAATGTAATCTTTGATTTAGCGAAGCAGATTCCTAATTTGGCGCTAACCAATTAGAAAGTGTAGTTAATACGAGATTCTTTTCTTGTTTTATTTCAACTCAAATTGTAACCACCTCTCCCTATAAATAGAGACTGAAACTCATTGTAACAGGGACACAAAAGCAATAATAAACTATTTCTCTGCAAAAATTATTGAGAGGAACAGCCATAGACATAAGCACACTTGCTGAACCACGTAAAAATTTCTTCTTATGTGTTGTTCTTCTTCTCTGCCTTCTACTTTTCTCTTGTTTTCTGTTTTGTTTTATATTGATTGTAGGTATTGGACTTTGAACTATCGTCGACTAGAAATCAACGTTGACAATTTTTTTTTTAGTTTTTCTTTAGATAAAATTGTAGGATAATTTTTTTAATTAGTTCAGATTGCTTTTTGTTTAATCTTTTAAGGATTAAACTCTCATTAGGATTGCATTTTCATGGTTATAAAAAGGAGTCAATTTCTTAGTATTTCTTCATAGTAGCAAGAGAGAAAGCAAGAGTCATTGGTAGATATTAAGTGCAAGTTAGAAAAAGTGAGTGTGTCTACTTCAAAAAGTTAGTTTCTTCTGTCATCATGGTTCAAACCAGATTCGAGTCGCCTAGAATTCGTAACTCCAAACTGATTCAAGTCCCTAAAGTGGAGCGACGAAGGTAAAATGGAAATCATCAAGGAGCTGCATCCAATTCAAGTGGGGAAAAGCACAAACGTGAGATGAAACCACCTGGTCTGGTGGTAAAAGTGGAAGATTCTGAATCCAATCATTCGAAAGAAATTCTGATGGAGGAAGAAGAAGCTACCCAATGGTTGAACAGGAGACATCATGGCCCCAACCATTGAACCAAGAGCCACCATTGGAAGAGGAGGAGTATGTTCTAGAAACACCACCCAACGCACCTATTCCACATTGGGTTAAAGAGTTGATTGAGGGGATGTTGGTGTTTAGGAAGGATTTAATGGATATTGTTAACCACATTGAGAAATGGGAATTACTTCTTCAACCGAAGGCCTCGTAACATAGAGGCTAGGCTGAATTTGGGTTGATGCCAAGGGATATGAAGTTTTAGGTTTTAATTTTTAGTATTTAGGATTTATTTAGGAATTTAGTGGAATAAATTTGTTCAAAATTTCTTGTCTAAACAATATTTAGGATAGGTTGCAATTTCAATTCTTAGGTTTCAGTTTAGGATTGTTCAATAAAAATTTAATAATGAAATTTTTTATTTCTCATTATTTTGTTTTTGTTTTTGTTTTTCTTTTATGCTTGTTTATTTCTGTGTTTTTTTTTTTTTTTTATTTCAATACTCTTGATTTTTAGTGTAAACAATGCGAACATTTTTTATTGTAGGTTTGGGGGTAGGGAAATTTCTGTACAATTTTTTTTTTTTAATTCTTTTGAATGTTGTAACTCAAAAATTCTTTCGAAAACCTTTGACAATAAATGGTAGCTACAGTTTTGATAGATTTTTTACTTGTTTTTGAAAATTTTCAAAGACAAGGGACTACCCAAGGTGTGCGTTTATTTGAGATGAATTTTTGAAAGAGTAGACTAGGAAAAACGGAGTTGAAACGATTAAGTTATGGCCATCCGAACACTGAACGGTCAAACTAACGTGGTTTTGGACTGACACACAATCGTAACTTGTTTGACTCTGAATTAACTTGAGCAGTCCAAATTTGAAGAAACTTTCTTGATGAAAGTTAGAGGTCCAAATGTTTACTACCTAATGTGAAATTTCGCAAATTGCTACTGAGTTTAAAAGAAGTTATGATTTTTCAAGTGATTAAAGGTCAAAAGTTGGAATTTCATATGTATTGTTTTGTAAATGAATCTTCTTGTATTTTGATGAGAGAATTTTTACATGTGATGTTTGATGTTTGAACTAGAATAAAGCCATGAAATTTAGATTCGGATAGAAGTTATGAATTTCCTTGATAAAAACTAATTAAGTGGAGTAATGTTAAGCATGTATGTTCATGGTCTATTAATAGAGAGTATCTAAGAGAGTTTTTGAGCCTACACGTTTTTTAGAGGATTATTTCTTTTTACTCTTAAACACTCTCATGAATTGTCAAGAATTAGTAGACCTCTATAGGCATTGTTTGGAAGGAAGAAGCTTGTGCCGCATTTATCAACTGTTTGCTTCGAATAAACAATTTTAGCAACTGTGGAAAGTGAAATTAGGTAGTGTATGCTTAAACCCAAAAATTAAAAAAATAAATTAAAAAAAGCCAAACAATTTTACCTTCCTAAATTGTGTGTGTATCTTAAGCCCATTTGAAGCCAAAAACATTAAGCCTGGTTTTGCTTGTTTAAACCTAAAATTTCCAATCCGAGCCCAACATTTAATCAAACTTACCCTTAAGGCTTGGAATCATAGTTAAGTGGAAGATTGGGCAATAATAAGGATGGGGTGAACAGAAATAATATCTTGGTAAAGTGCAGTGAGTGAATAAATTTTGTCTAATATGTTTTTACAATTATTAAAGTGCTCAAATCTATGCGTAAAAATTTCAGATAGAAGAATAAGAAGAAAAGAAAAGAGAGAAAGAAATCAAAAGAAAAGAAAAATGAAGTCGTTGAAAATTTCTTCAAGAATGAGAAAAAGGAAGAAGCAAATTTAAAAGAAAAGTGGTGTTGAAAAGAGAGAGAAAGAGTTTAGAAGGTGTTATTTCATACTAGTTCAAAGCTTAAATTGTGAGTTTTAGTTAGAATTCAATTTGTGAATCTAAGCTATTTGATTTGCCATTTTTCCATTCTTTCTCAATCTTTCACCCTTTGGTCCCATTACAACCTAATGAAAGACGTAGTAGATTCCACAAAAGTTGATTATCTTTGAAAAGGTAAACATTGTTGCCATGTTTTGGAATTCTGATTCTTTCATAAGATCAATTGCTAATATAAAAAAAATTTTATTATCTATTTACATGCGTTGTAATAATTTTGAAAATTTTCTTATGTATAACTTCATCCTCACATGCGTTGATAAAGAGTGTGCCTAGGTTTTAAGCGATGATAAAATGAGTGCTACCTAGTGAGACTTAGAGTCGAGGAGAAATAAGTCTATAGCATGCACATTTGATTGATCAATGCTTGGTTGGTTAACTTACTAGTCTACTAAAATTTGTTAATAAAATTTAGTGGCTAAATTTTGATTTAGATAGATAACGGTATATGTTTTCATTCTCTTTGAAAGAATACTTTAAGGTTTGTTGATATGTTTTTGTAAGACAGTAAAGTGTTTGTGGGTATCACAGCTGGTAAACACTTAGGAGACTACAACTCCTCCACTAGAGACACCTAGGGGTTTAAAGGCTTATGACATGTGCTAAATGTCATCGTGAAAACCTACGGAATTGGTTAATAAATGTAGAAGTAGTTTGTACAGTTTGGGTAGTGTTCAAGTTTTAAAGTTTGCTCGAAAACAAGCAAAGGTTAGGTCTGGGGGTATTTGATCATGTTGATTTAAGACATGATTTTATATCTTTAATCCTAGCTTTTGTGATAAATACTTGAGTGAATTATGTTATTTTAACTAGTTTTCTAGTGTTTCTGTTTATAGATTCATTTTGGAGAAGATGAAAGAAAAATGTGGAAGAAATTAATTTTGAAAAGGGAAAATGGAGCTTTTCGCGAAACACGTTCGTGAAACACGACTTCTCGGTCTCATGTCGTAAAAAGTTATTAGATAATCTCGCTGAATGCAATTCACAAATGCTAGTCAGCGCAATTGTCATGGGATTTTCATTAATTGCGATCGCGAAATGCCACTCACGATCATAGCTCACGAACCGACGTCAAACGTGCATAAGAAGAACTCTCCAACCCTACTTCATTTCTACTATAGAAGTTTCATTTCCTTGTGCATAAAGAGGGCAACAGCCAGCAGAAAACTTTGAAAATATTTTTCTTTCAGTTTTTACGAAGATTTTAAAGGCTCTAAGTTAATTGATCATTGGTGGTTAAAGCTACATCTTGTGGAAACCACTCAAGAACAACTTTGAAGTGTTGTGGATTGATTTCAAGGCTAGAATAGGGGTGATTTTGTGATGAATCTTTTTGTTTTTACTTTGTTTATAATGTTATTCGATTATTTTATTTGTTTTGGCTTGAGTCTTTATAGATCTATAAGCAACTAAACTTTTTCTTAGGGATTCAATATAATTTAGTGTAGATCTATTCTCATGGATAATTTTGGATATTTTAATGAATGATTTCTTGATTTAGTGTTCTATTTTATTAGTGTTTAATGCTATTGATTGATATTAGGCATAATCAATTGATAGATCTTGTAGTATTGGTAAGCTTGAAAGAGATATTAATGCTTATAACATAATAAAATGACAATTGTTGATTAGAATAGACATATATCTAATTATCAAGTGTGATCATGTGTGGATATTTGTTTGTAATGAGTTTGTATTAACCACTTACAATAGAAATATAGCTAGGTGTTTAATGTGAACATACTTATGATGGACTCGAAAAAAGCTCATAAATACTTTAGTATATTCGATCAAATACTACATGAAATCAATATATTTTTGTAAGGAAAATGACATGAGAATGGTATATATTAAATGAAGTTAAATTTCCCTAAATTTATTTCCTAGTGTTTGCTACAAGTTAATCAATTCATTTTCATTAATTTGAGATTTTATAATTTTATTTCTTTTTAAAATTGAAATTGTTAATTGAGTTCCAGATAAAGTTGTATAGATCAATTTCAGTAATTAGAATTTATTTGAACCGTCTCTATGGGATTGACCTTGATTCCTCATGATATTACATTAAACCATGTATACTTGCACGAAATTTTGTGTAATAAAGTGTTATACCGAAACACTCATTGGACATCTCCATAGAAATGTTCATTATGAACATTCCCATCTTAAATGGAGATGTTCTCACAACAAGGGAGGCGAGGCTTGACTCTTCTACCTCGAACTGACCTTGTTGCTGAGGAAGGCAAGGATTGTTCACAAAGAAGGAAGGTCATAGTTGGATCCCCATCCATGGAGATCCAATTGGATAGATAGAGATTTAGATTGGATCTCCACTATCCATCTCAATAAGATGGACGATAGAGCTTTAAAATTTTTATATCTTTTATTATTAATCAATTTTTTTAATTTTTAAATTATGTTTTATTTATTTAAATTAAGGGTAGTTTTGCTTTCTTATTTTCTTCTACGATCAACACTAATAGTTAAAGGTCAACCATTATGAAAGGGACGGTCTTTTTTCAAACGTGGACTCCAATTGGACATAGGTAATGTAACGCCCTGACTTATTATTGCAAATTGATTAGGGTGCTTTAATTTAAAGTTAGTAAGTAAAAATGTAACATTCCGTTATTTAGTTTCGTATAGGTAGTGTTATTTAATTAAGAATGTAAGTGTAAACCTCTAGTCTTGCATTATAATTTCCTAAGTGTTAAAAGAGAGATTAGATAGTTAAAATCAATCTCTACAGTAAATTGAGTGAATTTTATAGCCTCCGAAATTTATTCATTTAGAATACGACGAAATTCGTCGATTTTAAAAAAGTTTAGTAATGTGTCATTGAAAATCTAAGTTAGAAAATCCAAGATTTTAGTAAAGAATAATCGAATTAAAAAGAGAGAGTCAAGGTCAATGAAATAAGCTTAGCGTTTTTAAAATAAATTCTAACGAAACGAGAATTTAATCGAATAAGAAACGAAAGAGACACGGAAGGATATCGAGGGGTGTTGCCGTGAGAGACCATCAAGAAAAGGAGATGAGAATGAAATTAAAAAGAAATGGGACAAGATGCAATTAGTAGAAGTTGAGTATTATATAAACAACACTTGAGCTGATTTTTTCAGCAATTTCAGCCCCTTTCAGTCGAGAGAACGAGAGAACTTTCGAGAGGAAGAAAAAGAGTAGCTGCTGCCGTGAGAGGTGAACCAGAAGAGAGAAGAGAAGCAGACTAGAAAGGAAAGGCTGGAGACAAGGAAGAAGAAGACAGCAGCAACAACCAAAGTGGATTCCAGCGCGCCAGCAGCTCGCGCTAAGGATAGGTCGCGAGTTTGAGCAGAACAGCTCGCGTGAGGGGAATCTGAGGCCGTAAAACTACAGTATCTGGGCAGCAAAGGAAGAGGACGAGCAGAAGAAGGAGAGGTGCAGGTTTGGTCGTGCAAAATGCACGCAAAACAGCAAGCAAAATAGCACCAGATGCGAGCTAGAACAGAACCGCAACGGGGTGCAGCTAGCTGGTCGGCCAGGGAAGAAAGAACCTCCCAACCAGCCTTCCATCCCCTCAATTCACCTCTTAGGGTCCCTAGTAAGTCATCCAAACTCTCCAAGCAAGCTCTAAGTGAGATTACAATTTATTTTCTTTAACTTTCTGCTGAAACAGAACAGAAATTGATGACAGCCTCTTGTTGTTGTTATTGTTGATTTGGTTGATTAGATTTCTTTTAAATCTTGTTAGAACCTCATACGAGTGTTATGGAATCATAAGTGATGATTTGTTGTGTAAACTCCTAGCTCCGACTCCTAAAGTCCTAACGTTAGAAATAAAGTTAGAGAGATAATATATAACTCTCTACGTTTAGTTGATTGAATTTCATAGCTTTCGAAATCTATCATTCATTTAGAATACGACGAAATTCGTCGTATTAAAAAGTTTAGTAACGTCCCAACTAAAATCTAAGTCAAGAAATCCAAGATGTTAGTGAATGATAATCGAATTAAAATTCGATTAAAAAGAGAGAGTCAAGATTAATGAAATAAGCTTAGCGTTTTTTAAAATAAATTCTAGCGAGACGAAAATTAATCGAATGGAAGCGAAATAGACAAGGGAGAATAATGAGGGGTAATCGTGAAAGAGCACCAAAAAGATGATGGGTGAAATGAAATTGATGAGATAGTGGGGCAAGATGTAATTAATAGAAGTTTGATTAATATATAAACAAGACTTAGCTGATTGTTTCAGCAAAAACACAAACAAAAACAGTCAGCCGAGAGACAGTCGAGAGAGTTCAAGAGAAAGAGAGCAGGGGCTGTTGGCGTGAACCAAGGAAGAGAGAACCAGAAGAAGAAGAAGAAGAAGCCAAGTGAAGAAGGAAGCGATCAGAAGCAGAAGAGGGCAAGAAAGCTGCAGGTCAAGCGAGATAAATAGCAACGCAGAAGCCAGATCGCGAGCTAGACGCGAGCAGATTTGTTCACGCGAGAACGGTCGCAGATGAGGGGCTGTTGACTGCGAACTGCACAGCTGGACAGCCAAGGACAAGGAAGGAGGTGCTCTAGCCATTGTTGGACGTGGGAGATACGAGCAGCAGTAGAACCAGACGAGCAGAACATGAACTGGTCGCGAACAGAACCACGAAGCACAGCCGCGAGCTGAATCGTGACAAGGCTGGTCGGCCAGGAGAAAAAAGGGAAGAACCACTACCCAAGCTGCCTTCCAAGCCCTCAAGCATCCTTCTTAGACCTCTCTCAACTCCCTAAGCCAAGCCCAAAGTAAGATTTCAGCTCCATTTCTTTACATTTTCTATAGAAACGAAAATGGTGACAGTTGGTGAGATTGTTGTTGATTTGTTGGATGATTGCTCTTCAAATCTTGTTAGAAC
The DNA here is from genome assembly GCA_019925255.1 of Litchi chinensis. Taxonomy (NCBI): domain Eukaryota; kingdom Viridiplantae; phylum Streptophyta; class Magnoliopsida; order Sapindales; family Sapindaceae; genus Litchi; species Litchi chinensis. The sequence goes on along the minus strand of CM034461.1, from coordinate 22,475,427 downwards.
TTTATGTAATTGAAATAGACTCTTGAAGGATGAGTTTTTGTGTGTAATTGCTTCCTTAAACTAATGAAAAAAGGGCTGTTACACCCTCCCTTAAAGCTAGAACCGAAAATGGTGTTTATTGCACACCAAGTGATTGAGAAAAGTTTTGAGTGAATTTTGAGCACTCTAATGATCAAGTTAGATTTATGTTTGTATTAGAAACTTGTAGGGCAGTAGTTAGACCTTAAAATTTGATGGTTTTGAAACCAATTTAAAGTCTCAAAGAGGTTAGAAAAATGTAGAGAATGTTTAGAGATTGCAAAGGTATTGTTGTAACCAAAATTTGAAACTCGAGCTCAAATCTTGAGCTCTAGAAGACCTGACATTATTCCACTTATTTGGGAGTGGTCTACACCTCAAATGATGCCTATGAACCATAGAAAATCATAGGTTTTGGAACGGAATGATTTCGATAAAAATTGTCTAAGTTATGGGCAATATAGTGCCGTTAAAGCTCTAAGAAGTGAAACAACTAGCTCAATGCAATTTTTATTGCATTAAATGAGTTTAGTTAGTCATTATAAGTTAAATAAAGCTTAGTTATGAAATAAAAACTAGCGTCGCTAACCCGAAACCAAGAGTTTGCAAAACGGGCACTTAATTGTGCACGAAAGTGTCCAAAATGGACGTTTTCCTTAGATTTGACCTAGCAAACGATAATATTTCTCAACGAAATTTGTCGTGTGACTAGAATGTGATGTGAATGAGCCGTAGAAAAAAGAACGAAGGAAAACGGACACCCGAGCAGCAGGTTACCATCTGTTTTGTCAAGGGCTGTCCATTTTAAATAAAATTGTGATTTTTCATTTTAAGCCTCCGATAAGTAAACGGACCGTGTGAGGACATCCCTAGGGGTCCAAAACTAAAAATTTTTCACAAAAATCGGGATTTGAGAGTCTCGGTTGAATTAGAAACAAATTAGGAGCTATATAGAGAGAATTTGGCATAGTTGGGAATTCCTAGCATATAGTTGAGAAATGGAGATTTTTGTTAATAGTAATGATGAAATCATGTTGTGTAGGTGACGAGCACGTGAGCGATGCCCAGGAGCCTCGTCGAGACGCTTGACGTGGCCTTGAGGTAAGTGGTTCGCCACTTAATAGCTTTTTAAATTGTCATGCAAATTCGTGATGAAATTAAATGACTATAGTAGCTATGTAATAAAGGAAATCAAAAATGATATTTAATGATGTAGTTAAAGTTTAAGCGTATGGATTCTTATGGAATCCATATGTTACTAAAAAGTGATAATGAGTTGCATGTAAAGAAAATGGAATAAGAGAGTTTGCAAGATATTCAAACTAAAGTCATTTGTGCTTTTGCACTTAAAGAAATTTAGTATGAAAACCATGTATATACCTTATAAGTTAGCGAGTTTAGCGTTACAAGACGACGCAGAGAATTTCGTCCGTAATCACTCAGTTTATAGAAAAGTATAGCACTACGTTGCGATGCAGACAATTCCACACGTAGTTGGCTAGTTGACGGTTAGCGCTACGAAGCGATGTAGTAAATTCTGCTCGTAGTCGTCAAGAGATCTAGCACTACATTTGTGATGCAGAGAATTCCGCATTGTAGTGGTTCAATGAATAGTTTAGCACCCTACGTACAATGCAGTAAATTCTGTAACGTAGTGGTTGAGGTGCATTAGTAACCTTCACGTTGGCGTTAGTTAAAATCGCCCGTGATGGTTAGAACGAGTCAAGGATATACATGGAGAGTTTTAAAGAAAATTTAAGACTTGTAAATTATGTGTTAGTATGTGTAATATGATATCCTATGATGTTATCGCACTAACTTGTTGTTTGTTTTGTAGCTTGTTTGTTTTCATTTCGCGCCACCACCGTACGAGACCGACTTTTGCTTAATATACATTAATAGGTGGGTGATAACGCAAGACATGTGTATATGCATTTTTTTGAATATATATTTATTCTATTAACTTTGAATTACAACGATGTTGAATTTGTAAGTTGTAAACATTCATGCATTTTATGTATATAGTTCATATGTGTACATGTTGAATTTGAACCCATTGTTTATGCTTATGAAATTGTGATAAATGATGCATGATTGAGAATAAAGAAGTTGGGAGGTGTTCAGAAATAGTCGAAGTGTTGCTTTTCTTACAGGTTAAATTTTGGTTTATCAAAAACGCAGCCGTTATGCTGCCGAAATTTTTATAAAATGAAATTGAAATAGAATCAAAGAAAATGTTTAACACTCCCAACCAATTACAGATAAAATCAAATCGATAAGTTTTAACGAGTAAATCGGTACAGAAAGTGAGGGTTCGCTTCCCGAACGTCTTCGATCCGACGAGTCGGCTTCGAGGAGTCCATTGAAGTGCCCGGTAGAATCCTCCAGACGAGAGCTTAGATAAGGTCTGGGAAGGGTCATGTCATGTTGTGTGTAAATGATGCTTGAAAGATGTAAATATGGGCTGTTATATCCTCCCTCAAAATAGAAACTGAAAATGGTGTTTTATGCACACCAAGTGATTGAGAAAAGTTTTGAGTGAAGTTTGAGCACTCTAATGACCAAGTTAGATTTATGTATGTATTAGAGACTTGTAGGGTAGTAGCTAGACCTTGAAATTAGATGGTTTTGAAACCAATTTTGAGCCTTAAAGAGGTTAGAAAAATTATAGTAGAGTTAGAGTTGTAAAAAGGCGGAAATTTGACAATATTGGTGAACCCGAGCTCAAATTTAAGCTAGAGGAGACCTGACCATATTTGGCTTATTTGGGGGTGTTATACACCTCAAATGATGCTTAGAAACCATAGAAAACCATAGGTTTTGGAACGGATCGAATCCGATAAAAATTGTGCAAATTATGCACAATATAGTGTCGTTAGAGCTCTGAAAAGTGAAACGGCTAGCTTAATGCAATTTTTATGGCATGAAATGAGTTTAGTTAGTCATTATTAGTTAAATGAAGCTTAGTTGTGGAAGAAAATCTAGCGTCGCTAATCCGAAACATAAAGTTTACTAAACGGGCATTAAAACGCACTTGAAAGTGTCCAAAACGGATGTTTTCCTTAAATTTGACTTAGCAAATGATAATATTTTTCAACGAAATTTGACGTGTGACTAGAACGTGAGATAAGTGAACCGTAGGAAAAAGAACGAAGGAAAACAGAGCCCCAAACAGCATGTTATCGCCTGTTCTGTTATGGGCTGTCCGTTTGAATAAAAATGTGATTTTTCCGCTTTAGGCCTATATCAAGTAAACAGACCACGTAGGGGTATCCCTAGGGGTCCAAAACTAAAACTTTTGTACAAAAATCAAGATTTGAGAGTCTCGGTTGAATTAGAAACAAGTTAGGAGCTATGTAAAGGAAAATAGTAATAGTTGAGAATTTCTAAAGTATAATTAAGAATTGAATTTTGTTATGAGCAATGATGAGAACATGTTGTGTAGGTGACGAGCACGTGAGTGGCGTCTAGGAGCCTCGTCGAGACACTTGACGTGGAGCGACGCGGTCTTGAGGTAAGTGGTTCGCCACTTGACTTCTTTTTCAATTTCATGAAATCACTTGATGTTTTAAAATAAATATGGTAGTAAGTAATAAAAGAAAATGAGAATGCTTTCGTATATAAATGTCAAATTGTGAGTGTATAGGTTCCTATGGATCTTATATGAGAATAGAAATTGATACTCAGTTGCTGTTAAAAGAGAATGAAAGTAGAAAAGTATTTAGAAGTTTTGAAACTATAGAGTTTTGTGCTTTGGCACTAGAAAAATTAATAATAAAACCCATGTGTACACCTTAAAAGCTATGAGATTTAGCGTTACGTGATGACGCAGAGAATTCCGTCTGTAATCGCTCAGTTTATAGAAAAGTATAGCGCTACGTTGCGATGCAGACAATTCTGCACGTAGTTGGATAGTTGACAGTTAGTGCTACGAAGCGATGCAGTAAATTCCGCTCGTAGTCGTCTAGAGATTTAGCACTACATTTGCGATGCAGAGAATTTCGCATTGTAGTTGTTTAGTGAATAGTTTAGTGCCCTACGTACGATGCAGTAAATTCCGTAACGTAGTGGTTGAGATGCATTAGTAAGCTTCACGTTAGCGTTAGTTAAAATCGTCCGTGATGGTTAGAACGAGTCAAGGGTATACATGGAGAGTTTTAAAGAAAATTTTAAGACTTGTAAATTATATGTTAGTATGTGTGATATGATATCCTATGATGTTATCGCACTAACTTGCTGTTCGTTTTGTAGCTTGTTTGTTTTCATTTCGCGCTACGGCCGGACGAGACTGACTTTTGCTTTATATATATAGCTATAGGTGGGCAATCGCGAAAGACACTTAGAAACATTTTGTATATGTATTTAATCATGTATATTTTGAATTTGAATGATGCTGAATTTGTAAAATGTAAATATATTCATGCATACTACATATATATGATTCATATATGTATACTTGGCATTTATTTATTATTGATGCTTATGGAAATGTGATGAGTATTGCATGATTGTGGATAAAGAAGTTGGGAGGTTTTCAGAAATAGTCGAAGTGTCATTTTATTCACAGTTGAAATTTTTTGGTTTATAAAAAACGCAGCTGTTATGCTACCGAAATTTTTATAAAATGAAATTGAAATAGAATTAAACAAAAAGTTTATCCCTCCCAACCAGTAACAGATAAAATCAAATCACTAAGTTTTAACGAGTAAACCGGATACAAAAAGATAGGGTTCGCTTCCCGGATGTCTTCGATCCGACGAGTCGGTTTTGAGGAATCCGTTGAAGTGCCCGGCATAATCCTCCAGATGAGAGCTTAGATAAGGTCTGGGAAGAGTCCTGTCAGTAAGTGTATTAAAATTGATTAAAATTTAGTTTAAATATAATTAGTGTAATAAATATATTTAATTGTTAGAAAATTTACTAGTTTATTTAATTATTTATGTTGGAAGTATTTTTTTTTTAGTAAGGGGATTTAATTAGAAATTTAATGGGAAAGATTGGATGATGGAAATTTGTCATTGGTTGGTTAAAGGAGTGCATTTGGAATGCATTACATGTGAAAATTTCTTGAACCTATGACAAATTGACATCTAAAAGTAAAAGTTGTGAAAGCCAATAGAAAATTAGCAAGTGTGTGTTGGAAAAGTGAGTGGAATGGTTAGTTGTCTTGATTGTCCAACAGAAAATGAGCAAATGTAAAGGTTTTTGGGCTTAAATAGAATTTTAGAAAGTTGGGGGCAAAGATAAAATTTTAAAAAGATGCTTAGTATATAAAGGGGTCAAATCTTGAAATTTTTCACTTTCTTCGTCCTTCCTCCTTCTGTCGACCTGCACTTGTCCACTTTCTCTCAATTTTTCTTCTCTTTTCAAGTCATCAAACTCATAAATAACCTTGCTTTTATCTTCCCTACCCATCCAAACCTTCATTTTGTGCAAAAATCTTCAAGATGCCAAGTTATATTTTTGCTAGAAAAGGGTTCAAGTGAGGTAAGTGCAGTATTTTTTGGTTTTTGACTTTAAAATAAATTACTAAGCAAGTAAATGCATTCATAGATATGTAGAGATAGTTGGGTAAGCATTTGTTAGTGTTGATTTCGTTTTCATGGCTTTAAATTTATTTTTGAAACCCTAGGTGATCAATTACGACGTGTGGAGTCTAGAAAAGGTAAGAAAAAGCTTTAAGCATCTAATTGGAATACTTGGAAGCTTGGGTGCAACCTTTAAGAGGTTAGTATACATTCATTCCCGAAGTTAAATTTTCTTAGTAGCCAAACAGTGAAAATTTTGTCTCGAAACCTTGCGATGTTACTATTTTGACGTGATGAGTTGTTATTTATGATATGTATGTATTGTTTGGATGTTGATAGAAGAGATTTTATGATGAAAAACCAAGTGGAACAAAATTTTTACAAAAACCCCTTGTATGGCCTAATATGTACTAAAGAGGGGTCTGGGGTATTTTAGTCATTTCAAGCCTATTTATGTGTTTAAGGGATGATATTGAAATGATTTGTGAGATGAATTTTGAAGACAAAACAAGATTTCGAAAAAGAAACTCGTTGGCCGAATTTGAAGCATAAAGAAACTAAGGGGTATTTTTGTCATTTTGCTTGTATTTACGCGCTATTCACATCATGTTGTGATGATATGTGTAATGAATTATGATTTCAAAAAGAAAAATTTGAAAATATCTTCTTAAGGCTAAATGAAAATGTGAAAAGAATTGTGGTTGTGTAATAAAGCTTTTATGGTGAAATCAAGGGCAAAATGGTCCTTTGGTAGTGGCCGAGAGGAAGGTTTCAAAAGATTTCAAAAAACGAAAATAATCAAGAATGTTTGATAGTTACGTGATTTGTAAAAAGTTTAATCAAATCGAAAAATTTTCATAGTTAGTGAACATAGTTGAGAGTCTGAGTAAACCTATACATTGGTAAATGGAGATTAGTAGTTGGCATACCAATAGGGTACTTATAAGCAGTACTGCGCTGTTACGAATGCATATCGGGGTGAATAACAGACTTTGAAAGGCACCAAGTGTCCAGTCCAATAATTGATACGAATGTGAAGTTGAGCTCCGACGGGTAGGCACAAAGTGTCCGATGTCGGAGGAAAATATGAAATATGTTACCGATCCATGGTATCGTAACAGCATTTATGAAAGGCTCTTATGATATTATAATAACTAATAACGAACTTACATTGAAAATATGTGTTTGAAAAGTATTTTATAAAGTTTCGAATTGTTGGTTGAAAAAAAAATGTTTAAACGTTTTGAACTTACATTGCATACGTGTGAAAAGTTTTGTAGATTCAAATATATATAATTTTGGTATTATATGTTTAAACGTTTTCTTAAAGATTTGGGAAAACTAGATGTGGTGATACTTTAAATTATTTGTGGTTGTTTTGTTTTAAAGTGTTATGTGAGAAAAATGTATGATTTCTTTCAATTTGTGTGTTGAAGTGGTTTGGAGACAAACAGAGTGTCCGATTATGGAAGTTGGGAAAGTAAAAATATATTAGAAGTGTTTCTTTTGAATATGCAGGTTTTAAAGATTTGGGTATAAGTAAAATAGTGGAAACTCTGTCGGATTTTCTAAAAATCAAATTAAGTAAATAAACGGATTTTCGTAAATAAGAAGTCGTAATGTCTTCTGCCTCGGCTTCGGCGTCCACGACGTCAGAGATGGAGGGGTAGGGGAGGGGGAGGGTGTTATAGTTTTAGTGGTATCAAAGTCGTGGTTCGGGATTTCCCCAAACTTAGTGGTTTCGAAAAAGAAACGTTGCATTTTAGTGTACATGCATTGCATATAGGAATGAAATAAGATAATGTTATATGTATTTTCTGGACTTGCTAAATGAGCTGATAAAAGCCTGAGAAGGCCCAATCAAGTCAGCCCAAATGCAAAAGCCCATCAGATGAGGCCCAGATGTCAGCTCCAAGCCCAACAAGCTTTACAGCCCATCCCAACAATCTCCTCAGCTCGCAGCAACGAGCTCGTCTCACAGCAAGATTGTAACTCGTTCCACCATTCACCATAAGCACAGCTCGTTGTTTGCTCATCAGCGAGATCCAGCTCGAGATCGCCATATACAGTGAGTAGCTCGCCCAGTGGACAATTAATGCAATATCTTCCAGAATAGATAGTTACTTAATCAAATAGCGATTCTCTCTCTAGATATGGAAGTTAATTCAAATTCAAACTCAGTCAACATTATCTCGGATTTTGTGGAGCAGTTTCCTGATTTTATTCCAACTGATTAGGAAGTGTAATTAATTCATAATTCTTTTCCTATTTTTAAGCTTCCTAATCTGTAACAACATTTCCCCTATAAATAGAGGCTAAAATCATTGTATCGACACATTGAATATCATATTGTCACTCTGCAGAATTTTAGAGAGACAGCCGTGGATGTAGGCGCACTCACTGAACCACATTAAAAATCTTGTGCATTCCTGTTTGATTCCTAGTTCTTTATTATTTTCTTCTTGTTTTCTGTGTTTTCTCACATTGATTGCAGGTATTGGGTATTGAATACTCGTCGACTGAATTTTAACGTCGACATTTTGGCGCTAGAAGGAGGGCTAAAACTACAATCTTTTCCATCTCAGTTCTTTGATTTCTGATAACATGGCAAGAACCAGACAAACCAAGTATGTGGGCTCACAGGCTGACCAGGCAGAAAGTCAGCCCAATCACCATCAGCATGATGCGCAGCAGGTGGAAGGCGCACCATTGCATGCAGTAGGAACGTCATATGGTCAGGTAGCCGGTGCTGCAGCAAACATGCCACATTTGCCTCCTCGTCAACCAGTAGTTGATGGGCAACAGGCGTGGTATCATAGGCAAGAGGCGCTGGAGAACACGGTCAGGCAGCTCACAAAGTCCGTAAATATGTTGGTGCAGACTCAAATACAGAACGTACCTAGGGTTGAGATTCAATCACCAATGCAAGTTCCCCAATAGCATGAAGCAATGCGGGTGCCTGAAAGGCCAGCAAGGGAAATCCCGCGACCTGCAGGCTCAATTCGTTCCTCTAACGCGCGCTCTAGAGCTGGAGGCCATCCTATCCGCGAGGAAAGGGAAGTCGCGCGCTCAGTTAGCCTGGTAGTAAGACCGAGCCAAGATGGACGCTGATAGGTAGAGGCTGGGCACGATAGAATCCGAGCTGAAGCTTGGGGTGTTGATGAAGTGAATGGGCAACATGCGAGATCCCATCAGCATGGAAATTTGTTCGAAGAGGTCGAGAGATATGACCCAGAGCACCCTTCTCCAAGTCGCGACCACAGGAAAAGATACGAGCTCCGAGATCCACAAGTAGAGGAGCTTCTCCAGAGGGTCCAGCAGCTAGAAGCACGACCTGGAGCCCCAGAGCAGCGTGGGCATTACGGGGAAAGGACCTCATTCACAAGAAAAATTGAGATGCAGCCTCTCCCTCCGAGGTTTAAAATGCCCAACATACAGTAGTACAATGGGGATAATAACCCCTATGACCATCTCGACGCCTACAACGTTCAGATGGATCTGCAGATAGATAATCCTATGGTGAAGTGCCATGTATTCCCAGCTACCTTGGCGGATATTCCAAGGACATGGTTCAAGAATCTCCTAATTCGCAGCATAGGCTGTTGGAAAGAATGTCAGTAGAAGTTCGTTGGCCAGTACAGGGCATTGAGAAGGTAGCTCGCTCCATCCTGCCACCTAGCTACAATCTTCCAGCGTTAGGGTGAGTCTCTGAAGGAATACATCACCAGGTTTAGACGCGAGGTTGCAAATGTTAAGAATCTGTCAGATGAGAGCATATTGACTGCGATCTCAGCTAGGTTGCGTAAGGATGGGAAACTATACGAAAGCATTTACAAGTCCCCAGTTAAGGATCTGGGAGAGTTCTACGAGCAGGATACAAAGGAGATTAGGTGGAAAGAGACCTTCGGCCCAAAAAAGCAAAATCAGAAGAATGAAGCGGGTAGTTCCAGCCAGCCAAAGAGGAGAAGCAATGACAAGAACGAAGAAGGAAGAAATAGTGGATCAAGCCATCAGATCACTAAGAAGGCGATAAGAGAGCCAACGTACGAACGACCTCATCGTCAAGGTCGTCATGAAGGATAAAGCATCCTGACGGCTTCACCGGACAGGATTTACGCTACAGAGAGGAACAGGGAAGATTTTGGGAGGCCCAATCCTTTAAGGGCTCCTGTTCATCACAGGGATCGGAGCAAGTTTTATGCCTATCACAATGAGGTCGGGCACAATATTTCAAATTGTTGGGCGTTAAATGACGCCATTGAGAAATTGATCAGGAGAGGTCGCTTGAGAGACTATGTGGCAAGACCTGCTGACTCGCAACCTCATCAAAAACAACCTCATCAGCAGCCAACACAGCAACAGCCCCAACGAGCTCCCGAGCAAGAGCATGAGCCTGCGGTAAAAACCATTTTTACCATTTATGGTGGCCTCCATATCGCAGATGTTTTTAACAGATCGCATGAGAGATACGTCCGAGAGGTGAATCATACTTTCCAGGTCAGCGGGTCGGAGAGACCTGCAAAAAGGATGAAGACGACCTCGGATGAGATTGTATTCATTGATGAAGATGGTAGAGGTGTGATTTGGCCACACAATGATGCGCTGGTAGACGTATCATGATTGATACTAGGAGCTCGGTAAATGTGATGTACAAGAACTGTTTTGAGCAGATGGGGCTAGGAGCAAAGCAATTGAGACCATCCCCAGAGCCTCTTTACGGCTTCACTGGAGATGCTATTGTTCCAGTAGGTCAAATCAAATTACCACTTACTCTTGGGGAAGCAGGCCGCCAAGCTACAGTGTTGGCAAATTTTCTGATAATTGACTGCCCATCAGCGTACAACGTGGTCCTGGAAAGACCTGCTATGAACGAGTTGGATGTGGTTACTTCAACCAGGACCCTCACAATTAAATTCTCAACTCCTAATGGCATTGGATGTGTTCGGGGAGAGCAACACTTAGTAAGACGCTACTACGAGGATGCAGTTAAGATGGGCGTGAAAGGAAAGAAAGTGAACGTGGTTTCGGGGGGTGAGCCACGAGCTATGACTAAGAAATGGGTCAGTCACGACTTGGACCCTCGCGAGGTAGATGCAAACCGAGCTACTGGTCCAGTTGAAGAATTGGAAGACATTCAAGTCAATAAGGCTGATCCAGAGAGGAACCTGAAGCTGGGAAGAGGTTTAGCTCCAGAATTGAGAGCCCAGCTCGCTAACTTCCTGAAGGCGAACTTGGATGTATTCGCGTGGAATCATGAGGATATGGTGGGAATAGATCCCACGGTGATGTCACACAGGTTGAATATTGATCCTCACCATAAACTAGTTCTACAGAAAGCGAACACTTCAGGTCGTTTGTTAAAATGGGTAGTGGAGTTCGCACAGCTCGATATCTAGTTTAAGCCGAGAACGGCTATCAAAGCTCAAGCTCTGGCAGATTTCATTACAGAGTTTATAGGGCCTGTGGACGATGAAGCTGAGTCTTTTGAAGGTCCGACTTGGGAGCTTTATGTCGACGGGTCATCCAGCGAGCAAAGGGCTGGAGTCGGGATTCTTTTGATTAGTCCTGAAGGCCACAAGATCCTTTGTGCTTTAAGGTTTGGCTTCCAAGCAACAAACAATGAAGCTGAATACGAAACAGTGCTTGCAAGGTTGCGTTTGGCTAAGGAAATGCGAGCTGAGTGGTTGAAAGTCTTCAGCGATTCGCAGCTCGTGGTTTGCCACATCTTGGGGGACTACCAAACTAAGGGGCCAAAAATGGCTCTGTACCTTCAGAAGGTCCATGAAATGCTAAGTGCTTTCCAGAAATGCGAGGTGAAGTAGATCCCACGAGCTTAGAATGCACATGCAGATGCTTTAGCTTGCTTGCCAACCACACGAGACACAGATTTCTTGGGGGCAATCCCAGTGGAGTTTCTACCAGCTTCTAGTACGGAAGAGAAGAATGTGATGATGGCCATAACTGTGCAGCTCAATTCTTGGATGAGCCTAATACTTAATTATTTGCATGATGGAAAGCTGCCAAGTAACAAGTTGGAAGCATGGCGTCTGCGAGTTAGAGTAGTCAGATATTACATCTATGATGATGTGTTGTACAAGAAGGGGTTCTCAGCTCCACTTTTACGATGCATTAATGGCCCAGAGTATGAAATAGTGATGAGGCAGATACACGAATGTCATTGTGGAAATCACGCTAAGGGGTTTTCCTTAGCTCAAAAGGCACTTCGTCAGGGTTTTTATTGGCCCACCATGAGGCAAGACGCTATCGACTTAGTAAAAAGGTGTGATAAGTGTCAGAGGTTTGCCCAAGTTCCACGAGCTCGACCAGCTTATCTTCAACAAATAGTGAGCCCGTGACCCTTTGCAATCTGGGGGATGGATTTGATCGGCCCTCTGCCAACAGTTCGTGGAAGGTGCAAACACGCCGTAGTCGTAGTTGACTATTTCACTAAGTGGGCAGAAGCAAAGGAGTTGGCAGAAATCTCCACAACGAAGATTGAGAAGTTCGTGTAGAGTAATATCATTTGCAGGTTTGGAGTTCCACAGCAGATCGTGACGGACAATGAGACCCAGTTCAGCAACGACCAGTTTCTTAGGTTCTGCAACAACCTAAAAATAGTCAAGAGCTTCTCAGCAGTGGCCCATCCCCAAGCAAATGGCCAAGTTGAAGCTGTGAATAAAATTATAAAGCAGACCTTGAAGATGAAACTGGAAGCGAAGAAAAGAGCTTAGGTGGATGAGCTCCAGAAAGTGTTATGGGCTTACAGAACCACAGCTCGCAGGACTACAGGCGAGACACCTTTCTCAATGGTATATGGGTCTGAGGCCATGATCCTAGCGGAATTAGAGGTCACCTCGCAGCGAAGAGTGACCTTCAATCCAAATGACAATAACCAGTTACTTGCTGCAAGCTCAGATTTGCTTGAAGAAGTCAGAGAAACAGTCAGATTAAGGGTAGTTGGTTATCAGCAAAGAATCGCGAGGTACTATAATAAGAATGCTCGAATTCGCAGCTTCAACGTGGGAGACTTGGTGCTGCGTATCATTTTGTCTGGAGCTCACAAGCCCAGTGATGGGTCCTTAGGCCCAAATTGGGAAGGACCTTATATTATCAAGGCAAACTTGGGAAATGAAGCTTATCATTTGACCAACATGAAAGAAGCAGAGATCCCTCGAGCTTGGAATGTCGAGCATCTTCGACCATATTATCAGTAACTTTATTTGTTATCTATAATTCAATAAGAAATGAAAGCTCAATTTTCCCTCATGATGTGCATTATTTCTCCAAGTTAACAAGCTCTGTGCTGATTAACTCGTTGCTCGCTAAAAGAAAAGAGCCTAAAAAGCAAGCGAGGTGATGACCCCCTACATAGCTCACTTAAATTAAAAGAGCCTAAAAAGCAGGCGAGGTGACAACCCCTTGCATAGCTCACTTAAATTAAAAGAGTCTAAAAAGCAGGCGAGGTGACGACCCCCTGCATAGCTCACTCAAATTAAAAGAGCCTAAAAAGCAGGTGAGATGACGACCCTCTACATAGCTCACTCAAATTAAAAGAGCCTAAAAAGCAGGTGTGGCTAAGTACCCTTGCATAGCTCGCTAAAAGGAAAAGAGCCTAAAAAGCAGATATGGTTAAGTGCTCCTGCATAGCTCGCTAAAAAGAAAAGAGCCTAAAAAGCAGGTATGGCTAAGTGCCCCTACATAGCGCACTAAAAGAAAAGAGCCTAAAAAGCAGGTGTGGCTAAGTGCCCCTGCATTGCTCACTAAAAAGAAAAGAGCCTAAAAAGCAGGTGTGGCTAAGTGCCCTTGCATAACTCGCTAAAAAGAAAAGAGCCTAAAAAGCAGGTATAGCTAAGTGCCTCTGAATAGCTCACTAAAAAGAAAATAGCCTAAAAAGCAGGTATAGCTAAGTGCCTCTGCATAGCTCGCTAAAAAAAAAAGGGCCTAAGCAGGTGTGGTTAAGTACCCCTGCATAGCTCGTCAACATTCCAATATGGCAGAAAATGTTCTGATCAATTACAAGATTTTATTAACTGATTGAATTAAGTGATTGCTTTAATTATTATATCAAATCTTGAGCTCGTTAACGATTAGCTCACATGAAAACATAAAATGAAGATCATAAAATATGTGACCATAGATGCAATAACTCAAGCACATTCAACAGAGAAGATATGATGAAAGAAATTTCGTTAAGTTCAAAAATTGTTTACAAATTGAAAGTTGAAAGAATACAAGTGTAAAGAAAAAGACAAGCTTTTAATCTTGAGCTGGAGGATCTGAGCCTAATAAAGAGTCTTTATGGAAAGGAGACACGCTAGGAAGCTCGAGGTCGTCAGCGGGCTCAATTTGAGAGGTCGTACCAGGCACCTCCGTTGCTGAAGGGACTGCATCAACTGAAGATGAGGTAGCCCTTGCCTTAAACTTTTCTACAGCTTCAAGTCCCACATCCCCAAAGATAGAAAAATCCATCTCGGATGGGACATCCATAGCGTATAGAGAAAGTTGAGGCCTATTTTTTCCTCAGCCTCATCCTTTGCTTCAATAACCTGTATCTCTAGTTCCTGAGTAAATTTTTCTTTGAAGATCATCAGTTCTTCGAAAGCATCATCTGCATGGCGATTGATGACCTCGACTTCTTCCTTCATAGCTTCTATTTGCTACTCTGCAGCCTCAACTCGCTGAATTACCTCCCCCACTTGCCGCTTAAACACCTCAGCTCGGTGCTCAGCCTCTTCAGCCCGTTGAGCAGCAGCTCCCATTTCTTCAGCCCGCTTTTCGGCAACCTCAGCTTGCTATATCGCGGCCTTCATTTGTTGCCTGAGGACCTCGATTTGGCTTTCCGCAATCCCGGCCCAATTTTCAGCCTCCTCGGCCCGCTGCACAACAACCTCCATTTTCTCAACTTGTTTTTCGGCCAGCTCGGCCTGCTGATCAAACTGCCTCAGTACTTCCCTTAACATGTTGCGTTTATTTTCCATTTTCAGTAGAGCTTCCTCGGCGGTCTGTCTAGCATTATTCGCCGCAGCCATCTGTGCCTCGAGGCTCTCTGTGGTTTTCTCAGCCAAGTGTGCTATCTCCTCATTAGCAGCCTCCAGCTCGTTTTCGAACTCTATTATTCGTTCATCAGTGGCCTTTGTCTCCCTTCTTCACTTCATTGCAGCAAGGGCACTCTGAAAATTCTATAAGTTAATATGCGATAAAGTAAAGAAGCTAGAAGATAAAGAAAAATGACTTACTAGTATGGAATGACAAGCTGCGAACTCGTCTAGGTCCATGCCCCTAAGGGACCTATTCTCTAAGACCCTTGCATGAGTGAACATAATTGGTGTCCAGTTGTCAACGAAGGAAGTTAAATATCTTCCCCCAGGTCTGAGCTCAATTTTTGGTCTTGTTGGCGAATGAGTCCTTTCAGCCTCTGGGGACATCAGGCTCCTCGATCTCATAAACATTACGTCGTGTAAGAAAGGTACGCCTAATTATTCGCTTGCTGGTACCAACTCGGGTTGCTTGGGGAGCAACCTTAAGGGGAGCATCCCCTTTTCCAAGTTGCGAGCTGGAAGTTGGAACCAATTAAAGATCTACTGTTGTTTCTGGAGGCAGTACCTCGCTTGGGGCAGTGACCGAGGAAGTTTCTGTTTTAGCAGGTCGCTTGGAATGCTTTGAAGGAGCAGCTGGAGAGGCTGAGGTTTCAGCTGGTAGCTTCGCTGGAGCTGCTGAAGGAGATGGAGTCTTGGTAGGATTCTCGGGAGAAAACTCCAGAAGAGCAAGTTTCTTCCTTTTAGCTAAAGCTCACCCAGTGGAAGGAGCAGGAGCTGAAGAAGCAGTTTTTTGAGATACACCCACTGCTGGGGTGCTAGCTGGAACGGGTGTTGCTTCAACAGATGTTGGAACTATTAAAGCATGCGCTAAGTCTGCTGAAGCATGCAATGGAGCCTCTGAAATAGTTGTGTGATTTGGGGAGGGGGATGAGTCTACTTGTACAATGGGGGCTACGCGAGCTTGAGCTTTTTCTGCCCAGACTAGAGCAGGAGCTGATGTTGTCTCTGCTCGTGAGAAGGAGGTGCGAGCTAGAGCCGACTAGGAATCAAGTGTATCCTCTTCCCTAACAGGAACTTTGAAGACAAAAGGAAGCTCGTGCTACCCGATGCTCGATATATCATTCTTGATATCAATTAGTGGAGAATCATCAGAAAGAGCGAGGTCATGAGCCTGAAGAAGAGCATTATTAAACTTGTTGCTAATGCTAGCTTCGCCCGAACTCACGAGCACACCGAGAGCCCTTTTCTCCTCGCTGCTGAGAGGAGACTTGTCCATTTTTTGTTCTGCAAGGCAAATCGTTAAAAAAATAATAATAAAATAAAATAATAATAATAATAAATAAATTTTTAGCCAGCTAAAG
Organism: Litchi chinensis; assembly: GCA_019925255.1. Taxonomy (NCBI): domain Eukaryota; kingdom Viridiplantae; phylum Streptophyta; class Magnoliopsida; order Sapindales; family Sapindaceae; genus Litchi; species Litchi chinensis. The sequence continues at coordinate 22,459,482 of CM034461.1, read as the reverse complement.
ATCTTCCTCTGCATACCTGGTTCCAGGACAAAACTGAAGTTTTTAAGACATGCGAGAGAAGGGCAGGAGACATAGAACCAGCTCGTTTTATATTTCCCCACATTAGACTTGCCTTTTGCTTCTCCTGGGGCAAGAGGTCCTTGTATTCTGACGGACGAGCTGTGAGGTAATAGATGTCGTCCGGTTTTTCTCCCTGCTTTGTGCTCAAAGCCTTGATACTGTAGAAATTTTGGATTATTTTTGGAGTTGGAGGACGAAGGCCGTTTTTTAGGAAGGCCAGAGCCAACGAGGTCAGCTGCACGTATGAGTTCGGTGTTAACTGGAACGGAGCGAGCTTGACAGCGTTTAAAAACCTGATTAAGTAAAAAGGAACTGGGAATCTCAGCTTGTGTTCCAGGTGCTGAGTGCTGACAGCAATATACCCCCGCGGAGGATAAGCTGCATGTTTCCCTGGAGTGGGTGACATCGCGCGACAACTTCTGTGAATATGGAATTGAAGAGCGATCCCTTCCAGTTCGGAGACTTGTATGAAAGATGGATGATGAGCGAACGTTTTACGAGCTTCCCTTTCTTCTTCAACTCACTGTTGAGTTTTATGAGCTTCCCTTTCTTTTTCAGCTTGCTGCTGAGTTTTTACTCGCTTTCCGCCCTGAGATGCTTCACTAGCACTACGAGCTCCACTTAAAGACATCTATGCAAAAGGGGATATAATTAGGTCTCAGCAAGCAGATTATCAAAATACTAAAAATCTCTCTAAATTTTCTATTTTTCAGATTATTCATATAATGGGGGGGCTCGACCTATGGAGAAACGGTCTGCGAACTAGCAGTCCACAGGTGCCTAATCCGATAGTTAGCATGCATAATAGGCCACAAACAGTAATCAGATCGCAGATAAATATGCCACAAAATCAAATCAATAGAATTTGAAAAGTCATGTTCAACAAAAAACCCAGAACAGTGAAGATTCAACAACAACAACAAGACATGTTCAAACCATTTGGACACAGTAATGGCAAAGTTTTGACAGCAACAATATAATATATTCAAACCGTTAAGGCAAAAAACAAATGGCAAACACAATACAACATCAACTCAACAAAAATAAACCAAAAAAAAAAAAACTAAAAGTTTGAAGAAAGAGATCAGAGGTTTACCGTGAATCACTTATGAGAATGTAAGAATAGCGACTGGAAATGTTGATTTCGTAAAAAACCAGTGAGTTTTCTTAACTTGGTTGTTTGGTTGCTTTGAGAGAAAATGACAGATGAAAAAAAAAATGAAAAGGCTCCGCCAGTTTATATAGATGGACGAGCTCGAACCCTAGCCGTCAGATCTCTGTGCTGTGTAACCGTCATTAATCCAACGGTGCAGCGCGAGGTACGGCTTTTTAATCATGTAGCCGTCAGTTGAAAGGCATGCGTATTTAAATGCGCGTGTAAGGGACGTGCCAGCGTCGTTTCAGTTACCTCCTGCATGACCGCCACGTGTTGAAGCTGATAAGACAGAATTTGAAAGGGCGGAAAAACGATAATTCAAGCTGGCTTACCAAAGAAGCTAGCTTTTACTAGCGAGCTCGAACTCCCAATTCGCAGAACGAATTGAGAGCTGGGGGCCTAATGTTATATATATTTTCTGGACTTGCTAAATGGGCTAGTAAAAGCTTGAGAAGGCCCAATCAAGTCAGTCCAAATGCAAAAGCCAATCAGATGAGGCCCAGATGTCAGCTCCAAGCCCAGCAAGCTTTACAGCCCATCCCAGCAATCTCCTTAGCTTGCAGCAACGAGCTCGTCTCACAGCAAGATTGTAGCTCGTTCCACCATTCACCATAAGCACAGCTCGCTGTTTGCTCATCAGCGAGATCCAGCTCGAGATCACCATATACAGTGAGTAGCTCGCCTAGTCGACAATTAATGCAATATCTTCTAGAACGCGCAGTTACTTAATTAAATAGTGATTCTCTCTTCAAATATGGAAGTTAATTCAAATTCAAACTCAGTTAACATTATCTCGGATTTTATGGAGCAGTTTCCTGATTTTATTCCAACTGATTAGGAAATGTAATTAATTCATAATTCTTTTTCTATTTTTAAGCTTCCTAATCTGTAATAATTTTTTCCCTATAAATAGGGGCTAAAATCATTGTATCGATATATTAAATATCATACTGTCACTCTGCAGAATTTTAGAGAGACAGCCGTGGATGTAGGCGCACTCGTTGAACCACGTTAAAAATCATGTGCATTCCTGTTTGATTCCTTGTTCTTTATTATTTTCTTCTTGTTTTCTGTGTTTTCTCACATTGATTGCAAGTATTGGGTATTGAATACTCGTCGACTGAATTTCAACGTCGACAGATAATGTGACTCTGATGTCGGATTTCTTTTTGTCTTGAATAGGCTAGAAGATGGATCCCTCAGAGGCTCAAAGAGTTTAGGGTAGTGATGAGAGCAGGCCAGATAGTCTTGCTACTATAACCGGAGGTATATCCGATGGATCGTCCAGTTAGGGAATGTCAATACCCGAGGCCCAGGGTCAGCCGGCCCTTATGCAGCAGATGGTAGATCTATTTTAGCAAATGGCCCGAGCTACATTGATGAGATCTGTGATTGAGAGGCTTGCTAAGTATAGGCCCACAGATTTCCATGATAGGAAAGACGAAGATGCATCCTCGGTCGAGTTTTGGTTGGAGCAGGCAAAGCGGATTTTGCAACAGTTGCACTGCACCCCTGAGGAGAGCTTGGAGTGTGCAGTTTCATTATTACAGGAGGATGCCTACCAATGGTGGACGTTCATGTCTCAGTCAGTGCGATCGGAGGAGAGGACCCAGGAGTTCCGTAGGAAGTATATCGATCGTATTCATATCGACAGCATGAAGAGAGAATTTATTAATTTGAAGCAAAGGCAGATGTCAGTGACAAGTACGAGCGAGAGTTCATCCAATTAAACAAGTATGCTAGAGAGATAGTGGCGACAAAGGCAGATAGATGCAGGAGGTTCGAAGATGGCCTGAATGATTATATTCGCTTCCAGTTGACAGCCTTGCAGATAGAGGATTTTCCCAGATTGGTAACTGCAGCTCTGAATGTGGAAAGAATGAAGAAAGAAGAGCAGGCTAGAAAGGATCGGAGCCAATAGAAAAAAGGACCAGGGTAGTCCAATTTTTTTTAATCGCCTAGTAAGAGATTCAAAGGTCCCCAAGCAAGTAGTCAACCGTCACCGTAGAGGCAGGGTTAGCGATCTTCTGCTAGGCTAACGCCATCAGCAGCTTCAGTTGCTAGTGCCCCAGGCAGTACAGCTAGGGGGTCAACTCAGTATCTATATGAGCATTATGGTAGGAGGCATCCGGAAGATTGCTGGAGGTTGACAGGAGCCCATTTTAGGTGTGGGTCTTGAGATCATCTTCAGAGAGATTGTCCGAAGAATAGACCTACGCCAGTTCCTTAGCCAGAGAGATCAGCTCCTACAGCTTCGAGAGGTCGGAGACCTAGTCAGGCAGGGACTGAGGGAAGTGTTCAGAGAGGGACTCCAGAGTCAGCAGCCAGACTAGAGACTCGTGCGCCAGCTAGAGCCTATGCCATCAGGGCTCAGGAGGAGCAAGATGCGCCCGATGTGATTGTTGGTAAAATCTCAGTCTTAGATATCCCTATGCATGTATTGATAGATCCAGGATCTACACATTCATATCTCAATGTTGCCATTCTGATAGAGTAGAGTCTTCAAGCAGAGTCTACAAATCATGATGTGTTGGTTAGTAAACCTTTCGGTCATGGTGTGATTGTGAATAGGGTGTTCAGAAAGTGTCTGATTTGGATTCAGGGTTATTAGTTCCTGGGTGGATGAAGCTACCGTTTCTAGAGTTTGATGTGATTCTGGGTATGGATTGGTTATCCAAGCATCAGGTGGTGATCGATTGCCGTCTGAAGAGGATCACTTTGAAGAATGCAAATGGGAAAGAGATAGTTATGGTGGGTGAGAGGTTGGATTACCTCTCTAATGTCATTTCAGCCACAACTGCTAGAAAGTTGATCAGGAAGGGATGTGAGGCATATCTAGCACATGTGGTTGATTCTCAAAGACTTGGATCTAGCCTTTAGGACATACCCACTGTATATGATTTTTCAGATGTGTTTCTAAAAGAGTTGTCGGGTTTGCCGCCAGAAGAGAAGTGGAGTTTGTGATCGATGTGATGTCAGGAACTGCTCCGGTAACTGTTACCCCTTACAGGATGGCACCTGCTGAATTAAAGGAATTGAAGATTCAGTTACAAGAGTTACTAGACTAGGGATTTATAAGGCTTAGTGTATCTCCATGAGGAGCTCCGGTGTTGTTTATGAAGAAGAATGATGGATCTTTCAGGTTATGTGTGGATTATTGGCAGTTGAATAAAGTTATAATCAAGTATAAATATCCCTTGCCTAGGATTGACGATCTATTCGATCAGTTAAGAGAAGCTAGTGTTTTCTCCAAAATAGATTTTTTATCAGGGTACCATCAGTTAAGGGTGAAGGAATAAGATTGTAAACCCCTAGCTTCGACTTATAAAGTCCCAGCATTCGAAGCTAAGTTAGGGAGATAATATAACTCTCTACATTTAATAAATTGATAGTTATGGTCTCAGAAAGTATTAAATTAAAAATACGACGAAAATCGTCGACTATAAAAGTTTAGTAACGTGTCAATGAAAATTCAAGCTAGTACTGCGCCATAGGGTACTTATTAGCAGTACTGCGCCATTACGAATGCATATCGAGGTGAATAACGGACTTTGAGAGGCACCAAATGTCTGGTCCAGTAATTGATACGAATGTAAAGTTGAGCTCTGGCGGGCAGGCACCAAGTGTCTGATGCCGGAGGAAAATGTGAGACCTGTTATCGATCCATAGTATCGTAACAGCATTTACAAAAGACTCTTATAATATTATAATAACTAATAACAAACTTACATTGAAAATATGTGTTTGAAAAGTATTTTATAAAGTTTTGAATTATTGGTTGAAAAAAAATGTTATGTTGAATGTTAAATGCTTTGTGAAACAATATCTTTTACGTGTGATGTTGTAAAATTCTGTGATTTCGATATTATATGTGCATACCAATTAAGCGGTTATGCTTAGTGCATCGGATATTGATTTTCTCAAGCATAGGTAGTTAATATGAGTTTAGTGAGCTGAGAGAGAGTTCGACAAGAAGATAATTCCATTGCGCTTCCCGAGTCACAACAAATCTCCAACCTTTTTGGTAGTTATCTTTGACATGTACATTTTGTAAAAATAAAGTTCCCCTAACTTATGTTTTATACATTTCAATGCATATATGTGTAAAGTTTTGTAGATTCAAATATATATAATTTTTGTATTATATGTTTAAACGTTTTCTCAAAGATTTGGCAAAACTAGATGTGGTGATACTTTAAATTATTTGTGGTTGTTTTGTTTTGAAGTATTATGTGAGAAAAATGTATGTTTTCTTTGAATTTGTGTGTTGAAGTGGTTTAGAGACGGACGGAGTGTTTATTTGTGGAAGTTGGGAAAGTGAAGATATATTAGAAGTGTTTCTTTTGAATATGTTGGTTTTAAAGATTTGGATATAAATAAAACAGGGCAAACTCTGCCGGATTTTTTAAAAATCAAATTAAGTAAATAAACGAATTTTCGTAAATAAGAAGTCGTAACATCCTCCGCCTCAGCTTCAGCATCCGCGACGTTAGGGATGGAGGGGGGGAGAGGGTGTTGCAAAAAAGATGGAATTAATTATGAATTTTATGTATTTAGGGTGAGATATAATTTTTATTTGAGGAATTCAATATTTTTGGAAATATTTTATAAGTGGGAATTAAATTATAAATTCAATAATAGAAATGGAATTGATGGAAGAATGTGATTGGATGAGAAAGTAATGAAATTAGAATGCACCACATATGATTAAATGTAAACTCTTAGTCTCAATTTTTAACTTCCTAGTATTAGAAGCTAGATTATGAAGTTAAAATGATAAATCTAGTTAACGTTAATCTAACCCGGAAAATTGAGAATTTACGATTGTTATAGCATTACACAATAACTATTTTAACAAGAAAATGTCAAGGAAGAGTAAAATAGTCCTTTTATAAATAAGAGATAAATTATAAGTGGTAATATGTTTAAGTCCAAAAATAAAAACTAGAAGATTTATTATTTAGAATTAGTAGTAAATTACTAATTTAATTAAAGTAAGATGTTAGTGATAGTCAAAAAGTCAAAGGGGATATGGAAGTCATTTTAAGAAATGTTAAATATATATATATATATAAGTGATACTTAGACATTTTTTTAAAAGGAAAAGAGTGATTGCCGTGAAACAAAGTGAGAGGGAGAGAATAAGAAGCAAAAATCATGAGAAGGGGAGAGTGAGAGAGCTTGGATGGCAAAGCAAGCAAGGGAGAAGAAGCAAGTTTCCAATCAACCTTCCAAGCCTCAAGTCACCACCTTAGGAGATTTTCAAGCCAAACTAACCCCTTTAAACAAGAATCAAAGTAAGATATTATCTTCTCTCTCTCTACTTGATGAAATTGGAATTAAAATGGGTATGTGATAGTTTTGTTATTGTAATGAGTTGTGTGGGTATTTTACCCTTAAAACTAGTGTAGGACTCTAAGTGGGTGCTATGGAAGCTTAGATGATATGTTTTTGTGTGTGAATGGTAGGTTAAGGTTTATGGTTATCAAACTTTAAAGTGAGATTTAAATCCATAAAGTGTTAAAAAGATTGTGGACTAGTTGTTTGATAAAATGTTTGAGAGAAATTAACTTATAAAAGTGAAGAGCTTTACACTTTGATGTGTATGTGTGTGTGTCATGGTCATAAAGGGCAGTAAGAAACCTCTGAGTTTTTATTAATTTAAACTCAAATTTAAGCATAATTAAGGTTAGGAAAGCATATAGAATTATAAGATTTTCAAATGAGTAGTTTTAGGCAATTTGGAGAATCCCGAGCTCAAACAATGGGACAGAGGTGACCTGCACAAGTCTAACTTATTTGGAATTGTTCTAGACCTCAAATCATGCCTAGGAGTCATAGAAAACCATAGGTTTTGGAAGGAAACGATTCCGATAAAAATTACGCAAGTTATGGTCAAAATAGTGCGGTTAGAGGGTCGTAAAGCAAAATATCTATGTAAATGTAATTTTTATTACATTGAATGAATTTATTTGATCATAATTAGGTAAAAGAACTTTAGATACGAAAGAAAAATATTCGTCGTTTGTCTAATGCGAAAACGTGCATCAAAAAGTACCCGAAAAACGGCGTTTTTCATAGATTTGACATAACAAATGATAGAATTTTTCGATGAAATTTTATGGGTGACCAGAATGTGAGATAAGAGAATCATAGGAAAAATAACAAAAGAAAACGGAGCCCCGAGCAGAGTCGTTCGTTACATTCCGTTTTGGGGTGTCAAAAGAGATGTAAAATTTTGACTTTTCGTTCCGGATCTCTGAAAATTATACAGACTATGTAGGGGTGTCCCTAGGGGTGTATAACTGAAAATTCTATGAAGAAATCGAAATTAGAGAGTCTCGATTGAGTTAGAAATAAGTTGGGAAGTTATAATGCCAAGGATAGTTACCAAAGAAAGTTGTATTGGAAATACTATTTTAAAATTTGAGTAATAAAATTTTCACAAGTGATAATAAGAAATTGATATGTAGGTGACGAGCGAGCAAGCGAGATGCAAGAGACTCATCGAGACGCTTGACTCGGATTTGCGTGGATTTGAGGTAAGTGTTCTAACACTTGCATCTATTTCCATTTCTATGTTGAATTTTGTATATAATGGTTAAATGAAACAAAAACAATTTTACAAATTAAAAATTTTAGTTTTAAGCATATGGATTTCTTATGGAATCCATAAAGTGGCTGAAGTTAATACAAGTTGTTTTTAAAAGAGTTAAATCAAGAGAGTTTTTTTAAAGTTTCAAAAATAGTTAGTTTTGTGCTTTTGCACTTGATGAATTTAGTTTTAAAAACCCATGTACATGTCTTAAGATCATATGAGATTTAACGCTACGTGACGACGCAGAAAATTTCGTCCGTAGTCGTTCAGTCTATGGAGAAATTAGCACTACGTGACGTGACAGAAAATTCCGTCCGTAGTTGCTCAGTTTTCCTAAAAGGTATAGCGCTATGTTGCGATGTAGAAAATTCTGTATCGTAGTGGTCGAAATACCGTAGTAGCTTCACGTTGGCATTAGTTATAATCGTTCGTGATGGTTATAATACTTTAAGGGTATACATGGGAATTTTGGAAGAACACCTTAAGATTTTGTAATTCTAAGGAAATAAGTTTATAACTTATTACATTAGTGCATATTATATTATGTTATTTTGTTGCACCAACTTGTTAATTGTTGTGTAGTTTATATCTTCCATTGGGTGCTATAGTTGGACGGGGTGACGACATTTTCATTTCACACATATACAGGTGGGCGAGTCACGAAACATGCTTGTGTAAATCTTGTATATGGATTGAACATATTACTCATGGAAACACACTTGTATTATATTACACTTATGGCATATTGCATTTTGGATTTGTATATATGTAAATATGATTGTAAATATTTATGCATTTTCATGTATGATGGATATATGCATATTCTAGTATGAGTTCATGCTTATAGTTGTGGAAAGTGTGATGAAAATGCATGTTTGTGGATAAACGAAGTTGGGAGGAAATGAATATATAGTCAAAGTGTGTTTTATTGTAGGTAAAATTTTTGAAAACCTCCAAAATGCAGCCGATATGCTGCCAAAATTTTTATAAAATTGTTTTTAAAGTGAAATTGCAAAAAAATTTTATCCGCCCAAGTTATTTACAAAAGTAAAGAATAAAACTAAAGTAAGTTAAGAAAATTGGGAAAGAAAAAGGGGTTCGCTCCACGGATCACTCCTTTCTGACAAATCGGATTATGGGAAGTCTGTTGGAGTGCCCGACTGGACCCTCCAGATAAGAGATCAAAGAGAGTTAGGGTTGGGTCCTGTCATTGAATTCTTGACCAATAAAAGTTTGACAACAATAAAGTAAAAAACGAGGTAATTATGGTTGGATTTTGACCAAAATAATGACTAGTTAGGTTAGTAAAGGAATTAGTTAGTGATTCAACCAATAAAATGCTTGCATTTGCAACCAAGAACATGTTGGTAATTAATGAATTAGTTAAGGGGTAAATTGGTCAAGTGAAAAGGTTAGTATATAAAGTTAACAAGTGAAAAAGGATTGCATGATACCCATTTTCTTCCTCCTTGTTGTCGTCCATCATCTCTCACTTTTCTCTTAATTCTTCTCCAAATTTAAGCCAACAAGTCACTCATTGCACTTGTTCTACACATCATCTACCCCTCCAAAGTATCAAAACCATCAAAACCTATCTAGATTTGCAAGTGAATTTTTAAAGAAAAGTGCTCAATCAAGGTAAGTTGATGTGGGGTTTTGATTTTGTGATGGATTAAGGTTAGAAATAATAAAGAAGCACTCACGAGCATGTAGATATAGTCACTTTTGCATTTGAATTAGTTGATTTGATTTTAATGATGATAAATGTATTCTTTGGAACCCTAGGTGTGGGTTTAGAGCAAGGAGCTCAAGAGAAGGATAAGGGAAAATTATAAGCTCCAATTGGTGGTATGAAAAAGCCAAAAATATTGTCCAAAAGATTGGTGTACACTTGCTTGAAAATTTCCTTTTTGTTAGTAAGGTTTTAGAATGTTTAAAATTTTGATTCTTTATGTTTCTGGTTAAATGAGTTTGATTTCCATTTTGGAATGAGTCGTGGATTATTTTGATGTATAAAATTGTGAAAGTTTGACAAATTTTTGAACCACTTGTATATGTTGGCCGAATATGTATATAGAGGGTTTTATGAAATTATTTTGATAATTGGTGATTTAGTGTTGTTTGCATGTGATTTTAATAATTTTCGAATGGAAACAGAAAATAATCGAAAAGAAATTGACGAGTTTAATGCCTTGACCGAATATATATCGGTTGAAGGACACAAAAGTTTTGATAAAATTTGATAAGTTATTGATGAGTTAATTGAGTACAAAATGATGTTTGCTGATGTTTAAATCGATACTTCAAATAATTGGGAAAAATTGTGATTGAAATTTTGTTTATTGCTTTCCGAATGAACTTTTTTTTTAGAAACGGAAATTGTTAATTTGTTAAATTGTTGGTAATAAATAAAAATTTATAAGGGTCCTAATAAACTTGAACATTAGTAGGTAGGAATTGGTAATTGGGATGTCAATAGGATAATTATAGTAGTATTACGTCGATTTGCTTATATACATTGATATAAGATTCATGGATCTTGAGAAGCATCGAGTGTCTGATCACTGAATTTATGTGTTATATGAGAATACGATCCAGCGGGTGGGCACCGAGTGTCAGATGTTGGGGAAACCCGCTTTTCAGTCCATGGTATCGTGTCAGAGTTTACGAAGAGCACTGAACATTATTAAAGAAAATCGTGCTGATATGTTTGAAAATGAAAATTGTTATGTTTTATGTGTGCATTGACTAGTAATATTATTTCTTTGTAATTTATCTATAAAAGTTTGAAAATTGTGAAATATTAATTTACAATTTGTATTTTGAGAAATGTTAAATTTAAAATTTGTGTACACCCACTAAGTAGAAATACTTAGCGCATTAGATTTACCACGCGTATGTTGATATTTGGGCATTGTAGATAGAGGTTGCCAATGAGATATTTTCCGCGCGTTCCGTGAGTCATATCTCTCCATTTTAAGTAGATATTCTTTTGGCATGTATATTTTTGTTAAAGTGCATTGACACTAACATATGTATGTACACATATGTGTATACATGAGAATTTCGTAAACAATTATGTATTTTTGATATTGTAAAGTGATTTGGTAATCATATTATTAGTCTTCTTTAAAGTTTATGTTTACTTTTATTTGATGTTATTATTATTATTTTATTTTTATTTTTTTTTAAAGATATGGTATTTATGAATGGTTGTGTGGTGAAGTGGTTGTAAGTCAAACGGATGGTCCGAAATGGAAATTAAGAAATTAGACTTATTTTAAAAGTGCTTTCTTTTGAAATCTATAAGTTTTTAAAATTTTAGGATTTTCAAAAAACAGACGAAATTCTACCGAATTTTTGGAAAAAAAAAAGAATAAAATAAAATAATAATAATAATAGCATATATATGTATAATAATAATAATAAACAAGTTAAGTGAGGTAGCATCCTTTCAACTCAATTTTTATTGTAATGGGAATCGAGTAGAATGGTGTTACAGGTAAAGTTTGAGGGGGTCTTTTATATTTTACCCTTGAGTAAATTACAATCTAGCTACCTAAGGTTTTTCCATTTACAAATAGAACCACCTTTATGGTTTATTAATGCATTAGCCCCAAACCATTAGACAAATATGTTAAATCTAACCATTGACTATTGGCCATCAAACGTCCATTATATCCATTCAAATTTGAAAAATTACTTAGATGCCATTATTTAAAAAAATTAAAGTAATGTAGATAAAATAAAATAAATTATGTAAAAAATAAAAACCTCCATATCATATATGGACAGTGGGGATCCACAAAGATAAACAAAAAAAAGTTAAAAATCAAAAGCCGTAATAAAATAAATTTAAAGCAAAAATTTAAAAATTAAAAATTAAAAGGAAAATTAAAGGTGGACTAGGATTTCCACCATCCATCAAGCGAGAATCCCACTTCAAATCTTCAACCACATCTCCTTTTCCAGCTACGATCTCTATCGCCTACGATTGCTAGAGAAGGAGATCCTAGCTTGGGATCTCCTTCACATTGGTAAAGATGGAAACCAAACTAGATCACCATCTTCGACAATTTGTTTGAAGATAGAGACCCAAAAGACGGGCTTCGTTCTTATACCTCTATTTCCGTATTGTTGGTGGCCCGTTGGCAACCTCATGGTGGCCCTCCAATAGATTTCTTATCCAACTGGAAGGTTTTCGTAAAGTTAAGCCATCATATATCTTACAAAATCTTTTTAAAAATCTCATTTGTAAATCGGAACAGTTAAGAACTTTTTCCTTTAGTTATACTTTTCTAAAATAGATTTAATAAAAATTTGGACAGTATAACGATTGTTTTTATGAGAATACCACCATGCAAAGATTTTGTGGAAAACATGTACACTTCTATAGCAAACAAAGTCTTTACTACCTAGTCTCAAGCCCTCTTTTCTTTCCACAACACATTTTCAAATTAAACACAAGTCAAACTCATAAATTCAGCAACCCATCGATGTGAAAATAATTAAAATATAACATATCATTTAAAACATTTCTCTGTCATGCATCAATATAGTCATATATTTATAAAAGCATACATTCTTTTACATACAAAAATTCTTATTCAGACTTTCAAAACCATTTATACAATTTTATGTAAATCATAGAGGCACACGACAAAATCCATTTACTCTTAGATCGAAGTCCCTGCTACTGATGTATTTGCATCTATACCTGTCCCTGGAGAGGTTTTATTTGTAAAACATAAAACTAAAGTGAGCTATACAAGCTCAATGAATCTCATATTTTCTTTAATTAAACTATATTTTCTAAAATAACCTCTCTAAAACTTAAAAATCAATTCGTTTGTGATTCCGTAAAATTAATCTAAACTTTCTAAAATTCTTATTCAAAGTAAAATGCATGAATGGCATTTAATATCAACATGAATCATGCTGTATAAATTTAAAATGCAGTAACATATTGAAAAGTGATCTTTCTAATTTCAGAAAACCATTTTGAATTTCTTTTCAAATCTAAAATCATAAATAATTACATAATTTCATTTTATGCTGTAAATCATAAACATGTGGTGGTAATATATATATATATATATATATTTTATGAAAAATCTATCCATAAAAAGAGCCAACCACTAGTGCCTAAATACCACATAATACCCTAGGTATGGATCAGCCAGATTCGGCTAGCCAGGCCTTATGCCCCAGCCCCGACACTGTCCTAACTAGTAAGAGCGGAATTTACCCTCGCTCATATAGAAGCTAGCTATTTTATATACCTAGTTCGTGCATGGATGACACCCTAAACACGATTAACTGACACAGTCCATCCTATCGTTAGTGATAGACACCCTTGACACTATCCATGCAAAGTTTGGGTACACTATAACAGGACCCGAACCAGACCTTATCTAGGCTCTCGTCTGGAAGATCCCGTCGGGCACTTCAACAAATTTCCTGAACCCGACTCGTCGGATTGAAGAAATCCAAGAAGCGAACCCCTAACTTTCTTAGCCGGTTTACTCGTTTAAAATTTAAGAATTCGGTTTTTTTTAAAATAGTTGGGAGTGATAAAATTTTTTGATATTTCATTTCAAAACGATTTCATAAAAATTTCGGCAGCATAACAGCTACATTCTTAACAAATCCAAAATTTTACCTGCATAGAAAATACACTTCGACTATGATTTCATTTTCTCCCAACTTCTTTATCTACAAACATACATTATTCATCACCATCTCCACAATATTATGCATGAACTCATACTAGAAGATGAATATATACATCATGCATGAAAACTCATGAAAATTTACAAATATATTTATATTTATACAATCCCAAAAAAAGTGAATGTCATAATCATCATGCAATACAATTTCATATATATGTTTTATACATGTCTATTCATAACTCGCCCACCTAAGAATATGTGAAATGAGAATGTTGTCTCTCCACCGAACTACAGTCGCACCCAAAGATATAAATAAACTACACATTCGACGAACGAGTTAGTGCAACAAGATCATATAATATAATAAGCAACAATATGATAGACTAAAATCTTATTTATTTTCAAAGCTTTCAAAATCTTAATATCTTCTTTCAAAATCCTCATGTACACCCTCAAAATACTCTATCCATCATAGCGATTTTAACTAACGCCAATGTGAAGCTACTGCGGTATCTCAACCACTACGATATGAAATTTACTGTATCGCACGTAGAGTGATAACTCTCATAATTGAGCAACTACAACGTAGAATTTTCTGCATCGTAGTTGTGGTGCTAAAACTCTAGGCGACTACGAGCAGAATTTTCTGCATCACAACGTAGCGCTATACTTTCTAGGAAACTGAGCAACTACAGATGAAATTTTCTGCGTCATTGCGTAGTGCTAACTTCTCTCTAATCTGAGCAACTACGGACGGAATTTTCTGCGTCGTCACGTTGTGCTAAATCTCATAAACTCTTAAGGCATATACATGGGTTTGTAAAACTAGATTTATTAAGTGCAAAAGCACAACACTACATACTTTATGAACTTTGAAAATTCTCTTAATTCAACTTTCTAAAGAAAATAACTTATATTGATTTATATTATTTTATGGATTCCATAAGAACCCATATACTCAAAACTTGAACTTTGATATTGAAAATCATTTTCGTTCACACTTAACGCTTGTATATCATATTTAACACAAAGAAATAGAATTAAACATAAGTGATAGTACACTTACCTCAAAGTCGCACAAATCCGAATCAAGCGTCTCAACGAGTCTCTCAGACTTCGTTCGCTTGCTCGTCACCTACATGACAATTTCTTATTATCACTAGTGACAATCTCATAACGCAACTTTAACTTTAAATTAATACTCTCCAATAACTACCCTTTTTACACTATAACTTCTCAACTTGTTTCTAACTCAATCGAGACTTTTTAGTTTCAATCTCTTCATAAAAGTTTTAGTTTTGGATCCCTAGGGACACCCTCACGCAGTCCGTATAATTTTTAGAGGCCCGAAACAAGAAATCGAAATTTTTCACCTTTTTTAATACCCTATAACAGAATGTAACGCAGCAACCTACTCAGGGCTCCGTTTTCCTTCGTTCTTTTTCCTAAGATCCTCTTATCTCACATTCTGGTCACACATCAAATTTCGTTGAAAAATTCTATCGTTTGCTATGTCAAATCTAAGAAAAATGCCCCGTTTTTGTTACTTTTTGATGCGCGATTTCGCATCAGATGAGCGACGTTGGTTTTTCTTTCGTATCTTAGCTTTTTTTACCTATTTATGATCAACTAGATTCATTCCATGCAATAAAAATTACATTTACATAATTATTTCACCTAACGTCTCTCTAACGGCACTATTTTGAGCATAACTTGTGTAATTTTTATCAGAATCGATTCATTCCAAAACCTATGGTTTTTTATGACTTCTAGGCATTATTTGAGGTGTAGAACAAACTCATATATGTCAAACTTGCACAGGTTATCTCTATCCTAAGGTTTGAGCTCGGGATGCCCAATTTGCTCAAAACTACTACCATTGAACTTCTATCACCTCTTCCTATCTTTTTAACCTTATTTATGCTAAATTTTGGGTTCAAAATCATCTAATCTCAGAGGTTATCTACTGCTCTTCATATCCATAACACACACACAAACACTACTTTTTCATTTTAACACTCACAACTTTTGTCAAATAGATAGAGTTCATGAAAATCACTTTTGTTTCCACTGTTATCAAGTGTATGACAGCCCTTTTATACAACCCTAAGCTACCATTAACACACAACAACTTGTCATTTAAGATTCTACAACAATCACTTAGAGTTTTACACAAATTTTAAGTGTAAAACCTCCAACACAATATACTAGCATCAACACAATTTTCATCCTACACATACCACACCAACTAGCAAGCAAGATGAAGAGAAGATGTGATATCTCACCTTGTTTCTTGTTTACAAAGGTGAGACTAGCTTGGAAGAGGTCCTAGAGAAATTGTTTGAAGCTTGGATGATTACTTGGATGGTCCTTCTTCTCCCTTTTCTTCTTCACCTTACTGTTTTGTTTTCTTCACACCTGTTTTTGCTGTGTTTCTTGTGTCACGGCTGATCACTTTCTGCTCTCTTCATCTCACGGCTGGTTTGCTTCTTTTTTGTCTCACAATTCCTCTAAGTGTTGTATTTATAGATTTAACAATTCACAAATGACTAACATGTCCCTTTTTCTCTTAATTCATGCCACTCTCTTCCTTGAATTACATCTCACGACAGCTTCACTTCTTCTTCTATTACTTTTGCTTCTAATTGTTTTGTTTATATATCTCATTAAAAATTTATAAAATGCCAAGCTTGTCTCATTTGATTATTTGACTATAACCCACCTTTTATTTTAATTACACTAGTAATAGACCACTAACTCTAAATAATAATTCCTCTAGTTTTTATTTTGAACTTATACACATTATCACTTATGATTTATCTCTCAATTATACACTCACTCATACTATTCTCTTTAAATTCTCTCTTATTTGTGGATGAACTATTTTACTCTTTATTGACTTTTTCCTTACTAAATTAATTATTGTGGAATTCTCGAACGAGCGTTCGCTCTTCGATGACTCGGTTTAAATTAACACTAACTAGATTTATTATTTAAACTTCCTAATTTAATTTCTAACACTAAGAGATTAAGGATCAAGACTAGGGATTTACATGCTGACCAGTAACATATGACTGAGCGGGACGAACCACCATCCTTAGTGGGTAACAACTAGTATTACAAGCTTATAAAATATTTCCATGCATATTCTCTTTTTCATCATATAATTTCGTATCTCAAATAGAAAAATTTTGTAGTTCAAATAATTATTCATAAACTCATGCAATAAGTTTAAAATTGATTTAAAACATTCTAAAGCATGTATTTGAATATAATTTAAATTTTCATAATGAATAAAAACATATTCGTATCCAAACATTTTAAGGGACACTCACCTATTGTTAGCTTACAACAATTTCAATTCTAGTTTCCCTCGCCAAAATACACTTACACATGATTATATGCTACATTTAGGCAACATTACAATTGAAATTGTTCGTATAAATTCCCTATTCGAAATCTCTAACAATTAAGCACACAAAGAACTTCAACCAATACTTCAATTCATACCTAAATGTTTAACGAACTTTTGCATCATTCTAGCTTCTATGTTAACCGAACCTTAACCATACTTTTACACTATTCCTTTCATCAACTTTTTGTCACCAAATAATGCACAATACATGTAAATTAGTGGAAATTAACTCAACTTTTAATAAATTCCAAATTTAGCAAAACTAGTATGCATTTTGGCCATGAATTGCATCACTTGACATCCGATGGATATTTTTCCAAATTCCATGTTATGTTCATCATTAATATGACTCATCTAACTATTCAAAACACTCAAAAACAATATTTAACTCTTCAATAAATTTAGTGCAGAACCATGACAGCTTGTGCACCAAAATGTTTCTTCCCATTTCCATATCAAATCTCAATCTTTCAATACATTTTCATGCATGAAATCTACCTAAAAACCTCAAACACTTTTTAAACCATAAACTCTAGCCTTGGCTGTGACTCATAGCACACATACACAAGGTTTTCTTCAAGCTTTTCCACTTGAAATTACACTCAATTCACATATATTTTCATGACAGCACACTAATATCCTAAACAACCTCCACTTAATTTGCAATCAAAAATTCATCTATACTAGTAAGCTTATCCATCCTTCTTGTAACCCTAATTTTAATCTCCCATTAATTTGAAGCTCAAATCTTCAAAATCCATGTATAGAAATTTCATTAAAATCATTCACATCTCATTTGGAATTTTGATCAAGCAACTTACATACAATCACACATAAACCACATATAAAAGTTCATGGAACTTGAATCTTACCATTAGAAAACCACTTGCTTTTGCTAGATGACCTTCCTAGGCTTGTAGATGACCTTGGATGACTTGAAATTCACTTAATATAGCTTCAAAATTGATGAAGAATAGCAGCTGCACTCTAGTTCTATGTCTGCCGAACTACACCCCTTATTCTATCTCAATTTCTCTTTTGATTTCTCTTGCAATACATCAACTATATATAGGTTTTTGGTTAGATTAACAAATTCCCTTAATTGTCATCAATTTTACAAACTTTCCATGTTAATTGCCCTCAAACTAACTTAGAATTTACTAGCTTGCCACTAGTTACAATCCAAGACATTTGATTGGTCACAATTTAAAACTAGTTCAATTCTAACTAGGTCTATCCTCTTGTAACCATATGTTAACTAATTAATTCAATTGTCTCTAAAATCACTATTTTTCCATCCTTATCTCTACCTTCTCTCACAACTTTGAAATTTCCAAAATGCCCTTAGTCATGCATTTTTAACAATTTATCCAACCATACCCCTTTTTGATAGTTTATTTGTTACCATTTTCACATCAAATTCTAATCGATCACAATATTGCTTATCCTATTCGGATTTATCTTTGATATATCCGGAGGTCCTACTAGAATCTGGTTATGCATCTGAGAACCTAAATTACTTTATTATTTCATAATTAAAAGTACCTTTACACTGTACATGTATAGTACTACAATCGGAAGAGTATATTACACTAGATCAGTTTCCATCTTCGTCAAGTCTATCAAGGATGGGATGATAAAGACCCAAGATGGAGAAAACGAAGATGGAGGCCCAATTAGTTCTCCATCATCGACCTTCGAAGATGAGCTGCATTATTGACTGATCGGTTAGCGATAGAGCTAGATCCATAAAGATCTCATCAATGAAATTTTCATGGATCCGTGGAGATTAAATCTGGGTTAGTTGCACTAACATACCTTGAGTTTTTTTCTAAAGGCTTGATATTCAATAAATTCCTATAATTGCTACTGCCCTTCATTTGTTTAGTTATCATCTGTTAGAATTAACAGTTGACTAAGTAATAGAGGGTGAGATTGTCAATTAAACTATAACTAAAATATTAGTTTATTAAACAAATAATTAAAATTTTATTTAATATAAATTAAATTAAAAATGGGATAAATATATAAGAATGATTCATTAGAAATCGAGTTTGCGTCCATCTTTGATGAAGCCACTGTACATTCTAGAAAGCCCAGATTCATTAGATGGTAAATCTGATGGTTCTCTCTCAATCATCCACAAAAAACTCAAATCTTTGCTTCCATCATTCTAGAAAACTCATTTCTTTGCTTCTCATCCTTTAAAACCTAGATTTCCTTTTCATGAAAACTAAGGTATATTTTTCACAAAACATCTAGATGTTCTCTATTTCAATCTTTGCTGGGAAAAAAATCACAACTCCTCTACTTTAATCCATTACAAGCACAAAATCTCAATTATTTTCAATATAAGATCAAAAATCACAAATACCTTCCAACTCAAAAATCACAAATAAATCAATTTAAAAAAGAAGAAGAAAATATTCATTAGATATGGATCTGCTCTGAATCTGCTCATACTGCCAAATGTAGTCAGTCGTAGCCTTTGTCCACCATCGTTGTTGCACCACCATCTCTCCACCATTGTAGTTTACTAGTTCTCCTTAGTTTATTAGTTCTTAGCCACCGCTCAATCCGATCACACCACAATTCTGGTCTCCATCTCAAATTGGGTCGTCGCACTACACCAACGTACCATCATCTCCTTCCTTGGCCTTACACTATTTCTAATAAAGCTCCATTTCTGATGAAGAATGCTACACCGAGATGGCGCTCCATCTCTGTCTCTAATGGAATATATTGCTTCATCATCTTCTCTATTGGTTTTCTTCCATTAGATTCTCCAAACTTTGTCCTCCATCTATTTTTTTCAATTTATAAAAAACTATTTGACTTGTATCAAAACAAGAACTCTCTGATTCTATAAAGTTTAATTTTTTTTCTTTTTTTTTGGTTGATAAACATTAGTTTTTTTTTTTTTTTGATATATTTATTATTTAATAATTATTATTGGTTCAAAATAGATTATTTTAGAGTAAAAGGACACTAAAGGCATTTTGAAAAAAAATTTGGGAGCATTGTTGACTTTTCCCCCCGAACGTTAGTCAACAGCTGAACTTAATGAAAGTCAAATGTTGACAGGAGAAATTGCAACAATTAAACTAATTAGTTGAATATTAAGTCTTTCTTTAAAAATTTAAGATATGTCAGTGCAATTAACCTGATTAAATCTATATAATTTAAAAAATAAAAAGAATGTTGCTATATTTTTGTAAAAAAACCTTTTAAAAAAATAACAAATTCATTCCACCATCCATCAACCTTATGGACAGTAGAGATCAATACGATTTTATTGATTTTTTTTAAAAAAAAAAATCTTTTTATATTAATTCTTCTCCATTGTCCATCAATCTAAATTGATGGTGGAGATCTATCTATATTTTTTAATTTATTTTTCTAATATTTATAATCTAAGTTATGTGTCAAATGACCAAACTACCCTTTCTTCTAGTTAGTTTTAACGGTCAAGTGTAGTCAACTCTAACTACTATTAGCAAATGATTAAAATGGTTCCACTTATAAATAACCAAACCTCATGTAATTAATTTATAAGGGTAAATTCTAAATTGCCACCCAACTTTTGCATTAAAAAAAAAAAAAAAAAAGTTACACCCCGACCTTTCAAAAATAAACGTTTTACACCCAACTGTTACATTTTTTGTTTGAAAATGTGATTATCGTTAATTGGTTAAAGGTAAGATGGTAAATGAACCTAGTCTGATGGGCCCCATCTATATACAACTATTTCTGTACATTAGACAACCCGTCGACACCCCACGGTGGCCCTCCAATCGATATATGCTCCAGTTGAAAGGTTCCGTGAAGCTAAACTATTTTTTTTTTTAATTTCTTGCACACAAAATTTTCCACGGAATTGTTTATAAATCTGAAATATAAAATGTCACTTAAAATATTTACATATCATGCACAAATATATTTGCACATTTTCCAAAAATGCATGTACTTACATACAAATGTTATTATATAGATTTTCAAAAACATTTATATCGACAATGCATAAACACAGCAGCACACGACTTAGTCCGTCTACTTTTAGATTGGAGTCCCGGTTACTGAAGCACCTATAACTGCACATGCACTTAGAGAGGTTTTGTTTATAAAGTAAAAAAATAAAGAGTGAGCTAAATGAGCTCAATGAGTGTCATACATTTCTATTCAAAATATACTTTCGTTATTTGTTTTAAACAAATATTTCATAACTACTTCAATAGTGCAAAACTAAAGTAGGTTATCTGATAACCACATCTCAAGTAAATACATGAATAAGAATTTATTATAAATATAAATCGTGCGTCACAAAACTGAAATTCAATAAAATATTGAAAAGCGAGCTTTTTGATTTCGAAAAATTACTTTTAAACACTTTTCAAATCTGAAATATATAAAGTAGAATTCTATATTATTTTATTTTTGCTATAAATTATAAACAACGGTAGCAATACAATTTTCGGAAAATCTCTGAGCGAAATAAGTCAATCACCGACAGCCCATACCACATGGTACCCTAGGTATATATGATGGAGCGGAATTTACCCTCGCTTAGGCCACCAATCCGATAACTACGTAGCGGAATTTTGTCTCGCTCACGTAAAAGTTAACTAATAATATACCTCGTATGCATAGAGGGCAACACAATAGATTGGACTAACTGACACAATCTCTCCCGCTGTTAGTGACAGACGCCCCCAACACTGTCATGCACGCTTAGGGTACTCTATTGGTAATATCTAAGATACTTATAGGGCGTACCATAGGCCTACAATTCATTGCTAAACATACTACTTTACATCATATAACTCATAGTATTTCTTGAACATCTTATTTTCAACAGAATTCTTTGCATCTCATTTTCAGCAGAATTCTTTGCTGCTTAATAAGTTGAACATATTAGCGATTCATACTTCATATCTCATATGAAATTTTTGAAGTCCATACAGGAGGTTTTCATATTGAACTCATTTACTTTAAAATCAATTTTCAATATTCTAAAGCATGAATTGAACATAGTACATAAAATCATTATGAATAGAAATATAATCATATCAAAATATTATGAAATGACGCTCACATTTTCTGAACTCCCGATAGAGCACAATTAAGGGTTCCCTCACCTCTACTTTACCTACACATTTTCATATTCTATTTTTAGGCAACGTCACAACCAAACTTATTCGCACATACACCTCTATTGACACGTATGAATACACAAACACCTAACTACACAATAATATCAAAATACTTTTTTCCTAGCCATACCAATCCCGATTATTCGCATATACTTTCTATTAGAAATTCTTAATATCTAAACATGTAAAACACCTCAAATGAAGTCTAAATTCACATCAATGCCTTAAACGCATCTTTGAATTATCTTGACTCATATTGGCTGAACCTTTACCAAACTTTTACGTCATCAATCTCATTCAATTTTTCTCATAAAAATTTGCTCAAACACATATAAAATGGTGAAAAATAAAATCAAATTCATAAAACTCACACTTGAGCAGTAGGACAAGGTTTGGTCATGAGGTGTGTCATTTGACATCCGATGAATTTCTTTTAAATTTCATGTCAAATTCATTATCAACATGACTTATAAAATCATCTAAAACATCCAAAAACAAATGTATATTATTTTAAGTTTTCTATGGCCAAAACATATTAAGTGGATATACCATACTTTTGCTTCTCATTCCAACATTATAACTTGATATTTTAGCACATTTATATGCATGAAAATTATTTAAATATATTAAACTCAAATTAGACCATTGAAATCCTACTTGACCGTGAGTTATATCCCAACACAACACCAGTATTCCTTCAAGTTTTAAACTTGACTTTACATTAAAATTACATCATATCTCATTGCAAGGCAACTAGTATCCTAAACAATATCAACTTAAATTTCAATCAAAAAGTCATTCTCACCAGTAAGCTCACCACTTGCTCTTGGATCATTAATCTTGCTTTCCCATCAATTTGAAGTCTTCAATCCTTAAATCCATATATAAAAATCACCAATAGTTCATTAGGGACTATTAATCTAAATATTTAAACATACAAATCACCACTTGAAATCAACTTGATATTGATAGATTTCACTCTTACGCTTGTATACATCATTTGTATGACTTGAAAACCACTCAAGAATGATCTCAAAATCACAATTTCAACTATTGCCCATTGGTTTCTCTCCAGTCGTAGATCCTCTTTGAACCCATATAAGTTGCTCTTTGTTCTCAATTTGATTTCATCTCATGTCAACTTTATATAGCATTTATTTGCTCTAACAATTGCCCCCAAACTAAGATTAAATCTATAAGATTGCCATTAGTTTGGTTTGGAGACTTTTGATTGGTTGAAATATAAAAACAATTTTAATTCTAACTAATTTCATTCCATTTCAGCCATATAATATTTCTTTTATCTTTTAGCTAAATTTGTCTTCATATGCTCTCCTTGTCTCATGTTTTCATGCTTCATTCTAACTTATCACTTGCTCATTTCACACGCCATACACACATCTCACACTTTGTTTCACAACTTCATGTTTTATCTCATAATTTTAAATTTTCTAAGATGCCCTTTGTACATATCTTTTAATAATCAATATAATCATAACCCTTTTTGGTAATTTCCTTGACACTAATTATATATTGGGCCTTAATTAATCACCATACCAAGTTTTGTATTTGAAATCATCTCCGATCTATTCGGAAATTCTACTATAACTCAATCAACATATTTGGCCAGTTTAAATTACTTTATGACCTCGTAAATAAAGGTATACTTTATACAGTACATGTACAGTATAAGAATCGGAAAAGTATATTACAAATTCTCTCACCTTATAAAATTTCATCCACAAAATTTACAAGACTTACCTATTAGAAAAGGTAGGGATATCGGTGGCACATCTAATCCTCATGCTCCCATGTGGCATTTTTCACATCATGATTCATCCACAAAACCTTCACCAAGAGAATGGCTTTAATGCATAGGACCTGTTTCCTGCGATCTAGAATCTGGACTGGTTCTTCTTCATAAGTCAAAATCTCTCTTAGTTCCACAAGTTGATCTCTAAGTACATAGGGGAGATCAAGAATGTACTTCTAGAGCATGAATACGTGAAATACATCGTGGACTCTGGCCAGTTTTGGTGGCAGTATCAACCTATATACCATTGATCCAACTATGTCCGTGATCTCATATGATCCAATATAACGTGGACTCAACTTACCACATTTTTTGAATTTGAGCACACTTTTCCATAGGGAGATCTTGATAAATACTTCATCACCAATCTCAAACTCAAGGTCCCTACGACGATTACCCATATAACTCTTTTGTCTGTCACTTGCTGTCTTAAGTTTGTCCTTGATAACTTTAATTTTATTTGAAGTGATTTGAACAAGTTCGGGACCTATCAGTTTCCTTTCACCTACCTCATCCTAATACACTGGAGTCATACACTTCCTTCCATAAAGTGCCCATATGGAGCTATGTCGATATTGGCCTAATAACTGTTATTATAAGCAAACTACATAATTGGTAGGTGTGTATCCTAACTTCCTCTGAATTCCATGACACATGCTTTAAGCATGTCTTCAAGTGTCTGGATCATCCTTTTCGACTGACCATCGGTTTGGGGATGAAAGACTATGCTAAAATTCAACCGCGTGCCTAAGGCTGTTTGTAGACTAGGTAAAAACTTCGATTTAAACCTCGAATCATGATCTGAGACGATAGAAACTATCGTGCCATAAAGTCTAACTATCTCATCTATGTAAAGCTGGGCTAATTTGTTTAAGGGGTAATCATTCATGATTAGTAGGAAATGGGCGGATTTCGTTAACCTGTCCACTACAACCCATATAGCATCATGCCCCTTTTGACTACATGGGAGTCCTACTACAAAATTTATCGTAACCTTCTCTCATTTCCATTCTAGGATAGAGAGGGGTTGTAACAATCCTACAGGTTTCTAATGCTATGCTTTTTTTAGATCTTCCACATCCGGTACACATAAGTGTTGGTCTATCATCATTATACCATCTTCACTGATTATAAAATCTGGTCTCTGCCCACTCTCAATTTCCCTTCTCAACTTTACCAACTGGAGATCTTATTTCTGTCGTTCCCTTATCTGATCTACTAAAATGGGGTGAACATGAAAAGTAGCTAATAATACCCCTAAGTCTACCATTTCTAATCTCATTCTTAAAGACCTCATTTCCACCAAAAATGGAAGGCACACGATTTTCAACTGCGATAATGAACTGGTAGGTCTTCTGCTCAAAGCATCAGCCACTATATTGGCCTTTTCATTGTGGTATTCTATAGTACAGTCATAGTCTTTTATCAATTCTAACCACCTAATCTACTTCATATTTAATTTTTTCTTAATAAACAAGTATTGCAGACTCTTATGATTTGTGAAGATCCGACAAGGGACACCATACAGGTAATGTTTCTAAGTCCTCAGTACAAATACCACTGCTGCAAGCTCTAGATCATGGGTAGTTTAGTTCTGTTCCTGCTTCTTCAACTGCTTGGAAGCATACGCTATAACTTTATTATTATGCATAAAAACACAACCTAAACCCTGTTTCGAGGTATCACTATATACAGTAAAATCATCTATCCTCGTTGGTAATGTAAGTACAAAAGCTGATGTTAGTCTTCTCTTTACTTTATCAAAACTTTGCTGATAGGCATCTGACCTTCAAACTTTTTTTTCTTTTGTCATCAGTCTAGTCAGTTGGGTTGTTATTTTGGAAAATCCCTCAACAAATTTTCTGTAATAGCCTACCAACTTGAGGAAACTCCTGACTTCGATCATATTTGTAGGTGGCCTCAAGCTTATAATGGCTTCTATCTTCTGAGGATCCACATTGAGTCATTCAACTAAAATAACATGACCCAAAAAAGTAACTCTGTCTAACCAAAACTGGCACTTACCAAACTTAATGTATAACTAGTGCTCTCATAAGGTTTGTGGCACTATCTTGAAGTGCTCTGCATGCTTCTCATAACTGCCTGAATACACTATTATGTCATTAATGAACACAATCACAAACTTATTTAGATAGGCTCGAAAAACCCTATTCGTCAGGTCCATAAATAAACTGTGGCATTCGTCAACCTAAAGGACATAACTAAAAACTCATAATGCTCATACTAAGTCCTAAAAATAGTCTTCGGAACATCTTCGTTGTAGACTTTCAGCTGTTGATAACTTGATCTCATGTAAATCGTCGAATACACTCTAGATCCCTATAACTGGTCAAGCAAATCATCAATTCTTGGGAACAGATACTGATTTCGTATTATCACTCTATTTAGCTATCTATAGTCGATACATAACCTTCAGCTCTCATCTTTCTTCTTGACAAACAAAACTGAAGCCCCAATGGAGAATTGCTGAGTCTCACAAAACCCTTATTTAGCAACTTTTCCAACTATACTTTTAACTTTTTCAACTCGGCCGGAGCCATTCTGTAAAGAGTGATCGAGATCGGCTCAGTTTCCAAAGTCAAATCCATCTTAAACTCTATCGTCCCATCTAGGGGTAAACTTAAGAGACCCTCTAAAAATACATCTGGAAATTCGCTTACCACCAAGATATCTTTTATTTGAATCTCATCATTTTTCTGTTCAATCGTATAAGTCAGATATCTCTGATACCCTTTATGGATCATCTTACTAGTTGTCATGGCGATCATAATATTGATGACAAGTACTTTCGTATCCCGCAAAACACCACCTTTGGTTCCCCTAATCTTACCAATCTAACCTCCTTCTTATAACAATCAACTGTGGTTCGATGGTTGAATGGTCAATCCATTCCTAAGTTTACATCAAAATCCCAAATATTTAATACAATCAGATTTGCTAGGAACTCCTTACCTTTTATCACTATTTTACTACCCAAAATTACTTTTTCAACTTAAAGTAAGTCTACAACAGGGATGGAAACCATTATACTACAATCTAATGATTGTAAGTCAATATTTGCCTTAGCAAAAAAATGCACAGACACAAAAGAATATATAACTCTGGGGTCTATCAACACATATGCATCGTGATCAAAGACAGAAATCATACCAATAATCACCTCCGAAGTGGCATCCGCTTCTTGTTGGGTAATGATGAATACTTGGGCCTGTGTGCGAGGTCTACCTGGCTGACCCATAAGGGGTACTACTCTGCCTTCTAAACCTCTAGCTGGAGCTGTGTTACTCGACCCTTTAGTCTAAAAGCCTCTACCTTCGTGTCTTTGACCACCACTAGCCTGCTTGGATACTGAGGGTTCGGCCTCTAATCTCTCAATGGTGGCTAACTGTAAGCACTCTCTCGTATAGTGGCCTTTCTGCCTATAGTGATAACAAGCAGTACTGCTTATTCAACATTCACTCGTATGTCTCCTTCCACATTTACTACACTATGGCATTGAGCTCCTTGTGTCTCGAGAGCCTCTGGGCGCTATAAGTGATCTAATTGACTTCTGATTGGATGATGCTTCTCTGCTTATCCTCCTGCCACCAAACCATTTAGATTTGTTCTTTTTTTTGGCAACCTTGCTAGGTCCATCCTGAGGCAAACTGGATTCGCTATGCTTGTTTTCTAGCCTCCCACCCTAAGCAATGGCAATCGCATTCTTCTCTACTTTCATAGCAGTTTATACCAATTTCTCATAGAGCATTTGAGAGGCTAATGATAAATGAATTCTGAGATTGGGATTTAAGCCCACAACGATTCTTTTGCATTTTTGTTCCTTATCCTCAGAAATAAATAGAACGATCATGACCAGTTCAGAAAATTTCTTCCCAAATTCTGTTACGGATGTCGAGCCCTTTCCAATCTAAAGAACTCTTCTACTCGAACATCTTTATAACTCTTTAAGTAAAATCTGCCTGTAAATTCTCTCTAGAACTGTGCCCATGACACCCCATTTGGATGTCGCCTTACCAAAGCCTCCCACTAATCTTTTGCTTTATCTTCTAAGAGAAAGGTGGAAAATAATACTTTCTATTCATCAAAGCATTTCACAACTCTATAAATCTTACTAACACGATCCAACCATGTTAGGGCACTCTTAGGATCACCACTCATGTTAAATGTTTTCGTACCCAATTTGTAGACACATTCAATCAAACACCTTGGTGCTTCTAAGGTCTCGCACGACTAACGCAGTGCCGCTATCAACATTTAGGCTACTTGTTCTGCATTGAAATTTTTATCAGTTAGTTCTGCAAGTCCCAACGGTTCTAAGCGAGGCTGATTCATAGAGGCATTCACCAACCCAACCATGTGCTCGGCCTCCGGGCTAATGGTGTATTAGGTGTTGATGTCTTTCGAGTTGCTCTTTTAGGACCTCTGCAACCTTGTCCGTACATAATGCTCTGATTTCAACAAAAATAAAATTATGTAACACTTGAAATTTCTAAAATCATATGCATGGAAAATAACAAAATTTTTCTAGGTTACCCTGTTCACATAACAACGTAAAAACACTCTATGAAATCAAAACATGAACAGAGGCAACCCTATTTCTAAATCGGGCTCTGATATCACCCTAACGGGCCCTATTCTTATACAACTATTTCCGTATACTGGGCAGCCTGTCGGCACCCACAATGACCTTCCAATTGATGTTTATTTCGGTTGAAAGGTTTCTGTGAAGTTAGGCTTTTTTTTTTTTGTAATTTCTTGCATACAAAATTTTCCGCGAAATTGTTTACAAACTGAAATATAAAATGTCACTTAAAATATTTACATATCATGCACAAGTATATTTGCACATTTTCCAAAAACGTATTCAATTACATACAAATGTTATTATATAGATTTTCAAAAGCATTCATATCGAGAATACATAAACACAGTAGCACATGACTTAGTCCGTCTACTCTTAGGTTAGAGTCCCGGTTACTAAAGCACCTATACCTGCACCTACACATGTACCTGAGGAGGTTTTGTTTATAAAGTATAAAAATAGAGAGTAAGCTAAACGAGCTCAGTAAGTGTCATATATTTCTATTCAAACTATACTTTCGTAATTAAAGCTCCCAAAAAAATATTTCATAACTATTTCAATACTACAGAATTAAAATAGGTTTTTTGAAAACCACATCTAAAGTAAATACATGAATAAGCATTTATTATAAATATAAATCGTGCGTCATAAAACTGAAACTAAATAACATATTGAAAAACGAGTTTTTTTTTTTTATTTCGGAAAACTATTTTGAAACACTTTTCAAATCTGAAATATATAAAGTAGAATTCTATATTATTTTATTTTTGTTGTAAATTATAAACAATGGTAGTAGTACAATTTTCAAAAAATCTCTGAGTGAAATAAGCCAACCACTGATAGCCCATATCATATGGTACCCTAGGTATATACAGAGAAGTGAATTTACCCTCACTCAGGCCACCAATCCAGTAACTATATAGCGGAATTTTGCCTCGCTCACGTAAAAGTTAACTAATAATATACCCCGTACGTGCAGAGAACGACATAATAGACTGGACTAACTGACACAATCCCTCCCGCTATTAGTAACAGACGCTCCTGACACTGGCATATACGCTTATGGTACTCAATCGATAATATCTGAGATACCTATAGGACGTACCATAGGCCTACAATTCATTTCTAAACATGTTGTTTTACATCATATAACTCATAGTATTTCTTAAACATCTCATTTTCAACAGAATTCTTTACTGCTTAATAAGCTAAACATACTAGCGATTTACAATTTATATCTTATCAATGTTGGAATTTAGCCAACCCAGAGATTTTAGGTCCAGACTACAATCCTGATAACAATGAGTAATAAAAGCGAATAGAAAACAAATAAAAGTGAAAAATGGAGAGGAAGAACAATGCAAAGAAGACAATTTTTTATGTGATTCAGCAAGTATACCTACGCCCATAGGCGTCACTCTGAATAATTCAGCAGAGTAACGATATCACTAATCAAAGTTGTCCGTAATACAAAGAAATTCACCTCTATTTATAGTGTCGGGATTTACAATTTGAGTGTAACACAAATTTGGAAGTAAATTTTTATATTAACTGCACTTCTATAACAATCTCCTTTGAATCAGGAAAGATTTTCGAAATTGAATCCGGGATTGTAAAGATTTGATTTGCATGAAATCAGAAAGTTTGAATCCCTCTCGAATTAGATTGCTACAAGCTTCTAAAAGATTATCTTGCGCGAGCCTAGCGAGCTGACACATCGTTCTCACGAGCTCAAGATGAATCAAGGTAGCTTTAGTTTAAGACACGAGCTGAAGAAATAGGAAGCAAGCTCAATACTACGACCTGAGCATTGGGCTTTTTGGGCTTCTTACCATTGAGCTCATCTATTAGGCCATTAGCTGTCTATTTATCCAGGTCACAAAAATGCCCATAACATATCTCATACGAAATTTTTGAAGTCCATATAGGAGGTTTTCATATTGAACTCATTTACTTTAAAATAAATTTTCAATATTTTAAAGCATGAATTTAACATAATACATAAAACCATTATGAATAGAAATATAGTCATATCAAAATATTGTGAAATGACACTCATATTTTCTTAACTCCCAATAGAGCACAATTAAGGGTTCCCTCGCCTCTACTTTACCTACACATTTTCACATTCTATTTTTAAACTACGTTACAACCAAACTTATTCGCACATACACCTCCATTGACACGTATCAACACATAAACGCCTAACTGTATAAGGATATTTATACCCTTTCTCAAGTCATATCAACCCAAATTATTCGCATATACTTTCTATTTAAAATTCTTAATATCTAAGCATGTAAAACACCTCAAATGAAGTCTGAATTCACATCAATGCATTAAACGCATCTTTGAATTATCTTGACTCATATTGGTTGAACCGTCACCACACTTTTACATCATCAATCTCATTCAATTTTTCACATCATAATTATGCTCAAACACATGTAAAATGGTGAAAAATCAAGTCAAATTCATAAAACTCACACTTGAGCAATAAGACAAGGTTTGGCCGTGAGGTGTGTCATTTGACATCCGATAGATTTATTTTAAATTTCATGTTAAATTTATCATTAACATGACTTATAAAATCATCTAAAACATTCAAAAATAAATGTCTATCGCTTTAAGTTTCCTATGGTCAAAATATATTAAGTGAATATACCATACTTTTACTTCTCATTTCAACATTATAACTTGATATTTTAGCACATTTATATACATGAAAATTACTTAAATAAATTAAATTCAACTTGGACCATTGAAATCCTTCTTGGTCATGAGTCATATCCTAATACAACACCAACATTCATTCAAGTTTTAAACTTGAATTTACATTAAAATCATATCATATCTCATGGTTGTAGTGGGTGAATTTTACAGTATATTGATTTTGACCAGGCCTCGTCAGTCAACTTTCTTGGAACCTAACAATCTGTGTCATGCACAAATCAAATAAAGAGAACGCGGGTGATCTTGACACCAGTGGGGTACCGACCGAAGACACTCTGACACTCAAGTCAGTAAACTGATTGTAAAATATATGAATGCAGTAAGGGTAAAGCGTCGTTAGATTGGAGGGAGTGTGCCGGAGAAGAAAAATGACGGAAGACTATCAGAGTTTTGACCGCTTTGATTTGAAGACTAGATGAAATAAGAGCACAGAGATATTGAGTATCAATGGGCAAAACCTTATATAATAGAATAGTGCAAGTGAGTTGTGAATAATACACTAGGTAAGTTCCCAAGAAAGAGAGGTCAGTCACAACGGATCCGTTAAATACCAAGTCTTTCCTTAGCCAGACATTTCTTAGACATGCACTTCCATACCATTATACTGAATCTATCATAGAGAAATACTAAATCTGGAGTAGAAAAATAAGAACACAAGAGAAAAGAAGAAGAAACCTCAAGTGACTTGCAAGAGAGAAGCAAGAGAGGTGGGATGCCTCTTCCTCTTAGTGAAGCCTCTATTTATAGGTGGAAGTGGTGTCATGAGTACTTATTGCCATAATTAATGACTTGTCGGTTACAAAGTTTAATAGTATGATTAATGATATGTCGATTACAAGGTTTAATGGTATGATTTATGATATGTCGATTACAGGATTTAATAGTATAATTTAGACATGTCAGTTATAAGGTTTAATAGTATAGTTTATGACATGTCGGTTATAGAGTTTAATATCTTTTCTGTTATAATTCATTAAGAGCAATCATGACTTGAAATTATAACTTATTTGAGTTAAATCAACTAAGTTTCTGGGCTATCCACTTGGGCCATTAACTTGGGCCAATCGATATACTGGGCTACTATATCACAACAAGCTTTGAGCTTTTATTTTAAGTTTGGAAATTTTTGACCACTACAGTGGCAAGGCAACTTGTCATGACCCGAGCCCTAGGCCGTGGTAGAATTGTAAATATTAATTAATAAAAATATCTCTATTTAGATACTCCGGAGTACCAAATTTAAAATATTAAGAAAAGTATAATGAAAAACTTCAAACAATCTAAAATAATTTCAGTGAAAACCCATCCCCACATATATGCGAACACCTGCTAGAAATCATGGATTCATAGCCACAATAAAATTTAAGAACACTTAACCATGCAATCAGCTTATCACAATTAAGCTTTCACATCTACTCAGATTTCCAAATAAAAATTCACAACTCTAATGTCTAGAATACAAAGTTTTAAATGCATCAATAAGAGTCCTCTCAATTTGGTTTCAAAACATTCATCCATAAATGCCCAAATAAAAAAAATAATAATAATAATTAAAGAAATACATCACAAGTCAAGCACTTGATTCCTAGTAGTCTATCTACTCAATCGGGTGACCACTTAACTCATCCTGCACATTTCCTAGAGGGAGAAAAATAAAGGAGGGGTGAGCAATTGCCCAGTAAGATTTAAATCCCGATATGGTTTTTAAAAAAAAAAAACACTTTTTAAATTCATGGTTAAAAAAACTGCATGGTCACTGTCTAAACAAATCTCATATAATATTTCAAAAATATATATATACATGCTTCCAAGATAGAAATAAAATAGAAATAAAACATCTAAAGTTTTAAGTCGAGTCATAGCATTTTTATGAATCAAGGTAAATCTCGTTCCCTAATCATATACCCGATGGCCTATAATTTCAATAAATTGTTTTTTAAGAAGGAAAACAACGTTTGGCCCACCGTGACCCTGGTAACCATACCAGAAAATACCCTACGCATTAATACCCTATGCAGTGACCCCGACATAAAGTTATATTATACGAATAATTCATGATGTCATATACCCGGTGGCCTATAATTTCAATAAATTGTTTTTGAAAAAAAAAACA
This sequence comes from Litchi chinensis, assembly GCA_019925255.1. NCBI lineage: Eukaryota > Viridiplantae > Streptophyta > Magnoliopsida > Sapindales > Sapindaceae > Litchi > Litchi chinensis. The sequence continues at coordinate 22,426,166 of CM034461.1, read as the reverse complement.
ATGTTTGGCCCACCATGACCCTGGTAATCATACCAGAAAATACCCTGCGCAGTGATACTCTACGCAGTGACCCCGACATTAAGTCGTAATGTATGGATAGTTCATCATAGCCTCACATAATGACTAGAACAACGGATCTTTACCCCATTCCATTTACAAAACAACTTTATATAACTCCATCAAGCCATCAACATAACATATATATATATAGAATCGATATTTTGAAAACCCTTCCTTTACTTATAATTTTCAGCAGCATAACAGTTGCTAATTCGATAAATCAAATCTTTTGCAATCCTATAATAAACCACAGTATATTTCCCAAACAATCCGCAATATATTTCCACAATCCAAAATATATTTCCAAAACAATCCACAATATATTTCCATAATCCAAAATATATTTCCAAAACAATCCACAATATATTTCCACAATTAATTACTATACTTTCAGAATTATAAAGATCCAATTAAACATCAACTTTAACATAAAAATTTCTCAAAGATTAAGGTTGAGCTCCTACCTTAATATGAACTATTAATCACTCCGAAAACTTTGATTTCCAATATAACTATAGTCGTTTCGAATCGAATCTATAAAATAACATAATGTAAACCCCTAGTCTCGAATTATAACCTCCTAATGTTAAGAGAGAGATTAGAGAGTTAAAATCAATCTCTACATTAAATTAATGGAATTTCATGGCCTCGAAAAATTATTAATTCGAGAATACGACGAAAATCGTCGACAATAAAAGTTAGTAGCATGTCAATAACAATCCAAGCTAGAAAATTTAAGAATTTAGTTAATGATAATCAAATTAAATTTTGATTAAAGAGAGAGTCAAGTGGTCAATAAGACAAGCTTGACGATCGAAGGAAAATTTTGACGAAACGAGAATTAAATTAAATGATGAAAGCTAACATGGAAGCAAATATGGATGGGCTAATATGAGAAACAAAGAAAAGAGATGAGATTGAAGTGAAATTAAAGAGAGTTGGGGCAAAATGCAATTAAGAGAAGTTGGTGACTATATATACCACACTTAAGCTGAAATTTTTTTCAACAAATTCAAGTCATCAGCCGAGAGGAAGAAGGAAGCTTCGCGAGAGAGAGGAAGAACCGTGAGAGAAGAAACCAGAAGAGAAGAAGAGATAGCCCAGCCGTGAAGCAAAGAAGTCGTGAGTAGCAGAAACAGACCAGAACAGCAAAGAGGTCGAGCAAGAAGGCAGCAGCAGCTGTTGGTAGCGAGCAGAACGCGAGCAGAACCGTTCACGCGAGAGCTGTCGCGAATGGGAGGCTGTTAGTTGTGAACTGCAGCAGCTGGACAGCCAAGGACGAAGAAGGAGGTGCACCAGCCGTTGCTGGTCGTGGGAGGTACGAACAAAAGCAGAACCAGACGAGCAGCAGCAGAACCGCAACGGGACTGCAGTGGCTGGTCGACCAGGAAAGAAATGAGAAGAAAGCTCATCCAGTTCTGCCATCCAAGCTCTCAATCATCCTCCTAAGACTCCTCTCAAGCTCTTCTCACTTCTTAGAGTCATAAACCAAGTAAGAAATTAGATTTCTCACCTCTTTTCTTGCTGAAAATTTCAGCAGTGTTGCTGAAAAGTGTGATGCAGAATTGTGATGCTTGTGTTAGACGAATTGGTCTTCAAACCTTGATAGAACCTTAGGTAATTAAAATAGACACTTAAATGATGATTTGTTGGGTGTAATTGCTGCTATAAAATGATGTATATGGGCTGTCATACTCTCTCTCAAAGTAGAAACCGAAATTTGTGATACACTCTAAGTAGTTGATAAAAGTTTTGAGTGAAGTTTGAGCATTTAAATGATCAAGTTAGATTTATGTATGTATTAGAGACTTGAAGGGAAATAGCTAGACCTTGAAATTAGATGGTTTTGAACCCAATTTTGAGCATTAAAGAGGTTAGAAAAGTTAAGGAATTGTTAGAGTTGAAAAATGGGAAGTTATGGGCAAATAGGTGAAACTCGAGCTCAATTTTTGAGCTAGAAGAGACCTAACTTTATTTCACTTATTTGGAAGTGTTCTAGACTTCAAATGATGTCTAGGAACCATAGAAAATCATAGGTTTTGGAACGGATCAAATCCGATAAAAATTATGCAAGTTATGCACAAAATAGTGTCGTTAGAGCTCTGAGAAGTGAAACGGCTATCCTAATACAATTTTTATTGCATGAAATGAGTTTGGTTGATCATTATTAGTTAAATAAGGCTTAACTATGGAAGAAAAACTAGCGTCGCTAATCTGAAACGGAAAGTATACAAAACACGCACTAAAAGTGCTAGAAAATACCCGAAAAATGGACGTTTTCCTTAGATTTGACCTAGTAAAAGATAATATTTTCCAACGAAATTTTATGTGTGACTAGAATGTGAGATAAGTGAACCGTAGGAAGAAGAACGAAGGAAAACGAAGCCCCGAGCAGCGTGCTACCACCTGTTCTGTTATGGGCTGTAAGTTGAGAATTAAAAATGTAATTTTTCGTTTCGAGCCTCCAACAACTAAACGGACCTCGTGGGGTGATCCCTAGGGGTCTAAAACTGAAACTTTTATATAAAAATAGAGATTAGAGAGTCTCGGTTGAATTAGAAATAAGTTAGGAGCATATAGAGAAAAAGGGCCATAGTTGAGACTTTCATAAATTGTAGTTGAGAATTGAGGTTTGATATTAGCAATGATGAGAACATGTTGTGTAGGTAGAGAGCGAGACACCGAGGCTCCTGAGGTTCATCGAGGCGCTTGGCACGGCTTCGAAGTAAGTGATTCGCCACTTAAGACCTTTTTCAATTTCATATAAATGCTTGATGTTTGATAATGAATATTGTAGTAAGTATAAAAGAGAATGAGAATGACTTCTTATATAAAGTTAAAATGTGAGTGTATAGGTTCCTATAGAACCTATATAGAAATAGAAATTGATACTAAGTTGCTTTTAAAGAGAATGAAATGAGAAAAGTTTTCAAGATTTTAAAACTAGAAAATTTTGTGCTTTGGCACTAGAAAAGTAGTAGAAAAACTCATGTGTATGCCTTAAAAGTTTAGAGATTTAGCGTTACGTGACGATGCAAAGAATTCCGTCCGCAATCGCTCAATTTATAGAAGAGTATAGCGCCACGTTGCGATGCAGACAATTCCGCACATAGTCGATTAATTGATAGTTAGCACTACGAAGCGATGCAGTAAATTTCGCTCGTAGTCGCCTAGAGTTTTAGCGCTACACTTGCGATGCAGAAAATCCCGCATTATAGTTGTTCAGTGATAAGATGTAGCACCCTACGTATGATGCAGTAAATTTCGTAACGTAGTGGTTGAAATATAATAGTAAGATTCACGTTGGCGTTAGTCATAATCGCCCGTGATGGTTAGAACGAGTCAAGGGTATATATGGGGAGTTTTAAAGAAGAATTTAAGACTTGTAAATTGTATGTTAGTATGTGTGATATGATATCATATAATGTTATCGCACTAACTTGTTTGTTTAATGTGTAGCTCGGTTGCTCCTATTAATTTCCACCGCGGGCGATACTACGATCTTCTGTTTTGCTTTATATATATATATAGGTGGGCAATCGCGCAAGACGCTTGGATACATTTTTGTATATGTATTTAATCTATTAAATTTGGAATTACAATGATGTTAAGATTGCAAATTGTAATATTCATGCATTGTATATATATGTGATGCATATATGCATATTGTGGGATTGAGTTAACATTTATACCTATGAATCTTGTGATGATAATAATTGTTTGTGGATAAAGAAGTTGGGAGGTTTTCAAATATAGTCGAAGTATGATTTTCTTTACAGGTGAAATTTTGGTTTTATCAAAAATGCAGCTGTTATGCTGCAGAAAATTTTATAAATGTGTTTGAAATAGAATCAAAGAAAATGTTTATCACTCCCAACCAGTTACGATAAAAATCAAATTGCTAAGTTTTAACGAGTAAACCGGAGAAGAAAGTTAGGGTTCGCTTCCCGGATGTCTTCGATCCGACGAGTCGGTTTCAATGAGTTCGTCAAAGTGTCCGACAGGATCCTCCAGACGAGAGTTTAGATAAGGTCTGGGAAGGGTCCTATGACATAATATAGAATAACTTTTAGTACGGTTGTCCTATGGGAAAAATAACCTCAAAAATGGATCCTACGCTTAAAACGAGTCCGTAGACGCGTCTGGAGCAGAATTTCGAGTTCGGGAGGTCGAGCAACTTACCTCCACCGTACGCGGTGGCCAACGGCGACTTTTCGACGATCGATTTCGGCGACCACGGTGGTGGGAGGTGCAGCTAGATGAGTTTTGTTATCCTCGACACGCTCGTCACGAAAATGAGGTTAACCGAAACTGAAATCACTTGATTTCATCGAGATCTAAGAAAATAAAAGTTGGTTAATGACAGAACTTCTTCTGCAAAATCAGAGACCCAAACAGTGATAAAAATTGATGAAATTGGTACCTATGGAATCTACGTCGCACAAACTTTCCAACGGTACCAAATTTGACTAAAACGGAGCTCAGATGAAACTAGAACGAGGTGTCAAAATGGAGGTCGCGAGAGTGAAAATCTGAAAAAAAAAAAATTTCTGGAGAGAGAGAGAGAGCGTCGGCTGCGTGGGGAAGAAGAAGGTTGAAATATATAGTCCCGAAAATTGCCATTTGGCCCCTCAACTATTTAAAAATTACGATTTTCAACTCAAATTCTAAAAATCAAATTTTTAAACCCTTACACTTTTATATAACTTTCATAAAGTTTTACAATTTCACCCTTAATAAAAATTCAAGATTTTACACAACTAGTGCCCTAAACAACATCAACTTAAATTTCAATCAAAAAGTCATTCTCACTAGTAAGCTAGATCACTAGCCTTTTTTTCCCACCAATTTGAAGTCTCCAATTTTTAAATCCATATATAAAACTTACAAATAGTTTATTAGGGACAATTAATCTAAATATTTAAACATACAAATCACCACTTGAAATCAACTTGATATTAATAGATTTCACTCTTAAATTTGCGTACACTTTTGTATGACTTGAAAACCACTCAAGAATGATCTTAAAATCACCAATTTTAGCTGCTGCCCACTAGTGTCTCTACAACCTGTAGATCCTCTTTAAACCCATATAAGTTGCTCTTTGCTCCCAATTTGATTTCCATCTCATGTCAACTTTATATAGTCATTACTTGCTCCAACAATTATCCCCAAATTGAGTTTAAATCTATAAGATTGCCATTAATTTGGCCTGAAGACTTTTGATTGGTTGAAATATAAAAACAATTTCAATTCTAACTAATTTCATTCCATTTCAACCACATAATATTTCTTTTGTCTTTTAGCTAAATTTGTTTTCATGTGCTCTCCTTGTCCCACGTTTTGATGCTTCATTCTCACTTATCACTTGCTCATTTCACATGCCATACACACATGTCACACTTTATTTCACAACTTCATGTTTTATCTCATAATTTAAAATTTTCTAAAATACCTTTTGTACATGTCTTTTAATAATCAATATAATCATGCCCCTTTTTGGTAATTTTCTTGACACTAATTACATTTTAGGCCTTAATTAATCATCATACCAAGTCTCGTATTCAAAATCATCTCTAATTTACCTAGAAATTCTATTATAACTCAATTAACATGTTTGTCCACTTTAAATTACATTATTACCTCGTAAATAAGGACATACTTTATACAATATATATATATACAATACAAGAATCGGAATGGTATATTACACAATCAATAAGAAAATTATATAAAAATATAAAATATAAAATAATAAACAAATAAAATATATATAAGGAATATATATATAATCAAAACTAAAAATTTAAATAAAAAAATCTAAACACTAACATAACCAAGCTCTCTCCTCTTCCTACAATCCTCCTCCACCACCCCTTCCCACACCGACCACCACCACCAAACCCCACACTAACCCACTCTCTTTCATCCCTTCATCTTCTCTTCTTCTTCTTTTTCTTCTTCTTCTTCTTCTTTTTTTTTTTTGATAAGGATGATTTTTTTTTTTTTTTTTTTTTTTTTTTTTTTTTTTTTTTTTTTTTTTTTTTTTTTTTTTTGTGTATGTTTGAAGATGTTTTAGGTTTTTATAATAGACAATTGACTGATCATATGGTTAGATTATTGGAGGTGATTGATGATGGAGGGTGTAAATGTGTTTGAAGAAGATGTGAAGTAGATTGGATCTCAACCAATTTTATACTTTAAATTAAAAAAATGAATTTTTTAAATTAATCTCCAATTTTTGTTTATTTTTATTTTTTTAAATTAATTTATATCGTCCATCTTAAGATGAATGGAGGAGATTTAATGAACAAATTTTTTATTTAATTTATTTAATATTAATTAAATAAGTTAAGTTTAAATGAGAGGTAAAGAAGTCATTTAATACTCAAAGTTAACTTTTCAAATAGAAAATATAACGATTGGGTGCAAAATGTTTATTTGTGAAAGATCGGGATGTATTCCTTTTTTTTTATGCAAAAGTAGGGGGCAATTTAGAATTTACCCAATTTATAATTACCTGTTTATTCTTTTAAAAGTACACAAATTTCGGGTGTACAGTACATACAATAGTTTAGCGTGCAAATGTAGCCACTCTTCTAAACTTTTCAGCCCAAACATCACTTCAGACAGCCCATTTAAAGACACTTAAACGTAAATACAGACGTCGAGTAGGGTCAAAACAGGAAAGTAGGCTCCAAAAAATTTCTAGGGTTTATAATAAAAGCCTTATAAATACTGAAACATTGACGGAAAGCTAGGGTTTGCAGGGGCGTGCTCACTTGACCACAGCTTGAGAGCATCGAAAATTTCAAGCCAAAATGGTACTTTCTCTTGCTTTACTACGTGGGTTTATATTTTTGTTTCGATTCGTTGGTTGTAACAAATAATAACACTCTTGTTAGGTCTCTGTTTTGTAATATTTTTATTTTTTTAATTTCCTTGTAGCTTCATGAGTGATCTGTTGGTAGTTTGCAAATAAATGGTGATTATGGATTTTCATGTGTTTTTTGTCTTTTTTTTTTTTATCTGGGTTTTTGTTTCTATGCTTGTTTGTTTGGTGGTTTGGTTGTGACAGTGAATGGAGTGCGTGTGTCTGTTACGGTTTTTTGAAAAGAGAAGATGAAGTTGGAGATTATAACTATATTTATCTTTACATTGCAAGATGGAATTAAGATGTAATGTTGTTTTCAATGGAATCGATTCAGTCCTTAGAAAAGGAACTCTATGAAGTGATGTTGAAGTGGAATATGGAGTCTAGTTTTGAGTTGATTTGATTAAGAAAGATTCTCTTAAAACTGTACCTGATTGTAGAAAAATATATTAATGAGTAATAGGGTGAGCGCACCATCTTTCCTCAAGAACTGCCTCCCCGTATTTTGTGGTTATGTGGAAGGAGATATTGTTTTTGAAATTTAGGTTTTGATTTGACATGTCCTGTAAAGGCGATTTTGCTGACTTGGTGGTATTTGTTGTTTGTGTTAGTTTTCGTTTGATGGTTCTACTACTTTCTTTTTTCCTACCATTGTACAGTGTAGATTTTATGCTTGTGAATTTCAGCTGATTATTGGAAACTCATTTTTTGGCAATTTTCAAATTCTGACCGTTGTATATACACAGAACATTGAAGTTGCGTGAAATTGACAAAGTTTTTGCAGAATTGTAGTGAAACTGTTGGTGTTTTTTGTTTGTAGGATCTGTTTAATGTGTTGAATTGCTTGAAGTGGAAACAAATTAGTTTAATAAAAACCAATCAAACCGCATTGCTTATCTTTCTCCCCTATAGTAGCAACTGCTTGTTAATTTCAATTGTTTAGTGGATGCATATGAGAATATGTGATGCTTATTTATTATACCTGAAAATGGTCATACCTTCCTCATGTTTTGTTCCCTTCCATTTCTCTTCATGTATCTTGTGTATTCCTTGTTTGATTATGTATTCCTTGTAGTTGGACTGTTTTTTGCTAAAGCATGAATTCTTATATAATGTGGTTTATGCTTGTGTTGGTTCAGCCATGTCAGCTTATGCACTGATGTCTAATTTATATATATTTCTGCCTTTGTGTTTAATCTGCATTTTTTTTTTTTTTTTGTGTTTACAGCCAAAGCAAATCCACGAGATTAAGGATTTCCTTCTCACTGCCAGAAGGAAGGATGCACGCTCTGTGAAAATCAAGAGGAGTAGAGATGTTACCAAGTTCAAGGTTCGCTGCTCCAAGTACCTGTACACCCTTTGTGTGTTTGACTCAGAGAAGGCCGACAAATTGAAGCAGTCTCTTCCTCCAGGTAAACTGCTGGAAGTATTTGTCCTTTAGACACAGTTCATATGCAGTTATAATGCATCAACAAGTAAAATAGTGAAACCTGTCTTGAAATAGTCATCAGTCTATGTCAATTATTTGTGGATGCGGTTGTAGTTCTTTCTATTCTTTCTTTGATATTTACTTGTGATATTCATGTGTGCAGGTTTGAGCGTTCAGGACTTGTGAATGTAGACCAAGTTTGTCTGCTGTCTACTGGGAGATGAGATTTAGATTTATGTTTCATGATGTTTTTTATAGTTGAATACTGTGAAATGGATTCAGGCTTGGTATTTCACAATTATTATTGTTAGAAGGATGTTTTTCTGCTTGTTGTTTTGTGCGAATCTAAACTTGGCTTGCATTATTTCGGTATCTATTCTATCACATTTTGTTTCATTTGGTGCTTTGGTGAAATTTTGACTATAGTCTGATGGTTTACTAAAGGTCTAGATATGTGTGAGATCCTTACTCTAATATTAATGATATAAATATGTGCGCATCTGTTTGTCACATTTGCTATGATTCCCGTGTTGTTTCTTCTATAAATTTGTGTTATTTGTAAGTTCTGCATATGTGACAACATCATGCAAATATTAAAATAATTTTCCATGCCCAGTGAGATCATAAGTTGTATATCCTGTGCCAGATCTGTGTTTATTTGGTGAGGTTGGGGAGATTAAAGTTCTGATGGCCAGTGACTGACCTCATGTTACTGTTAATCTGGGTAATTTTCAACTTCTAGCTATATGGATGGTTAAGTAAAATGGTTCATGTGGAGCATTGATGTGTATGGACAAACTCGAGGAATTAGATACCCATAGTTAATCAAATTAAATCTTGTGTTTCAGGTTAATGTTGGAGATTAATGTTTGAGATCATTTATCAAATATCTAGTCTACTCATGTTGGCTGAATATATTGTGAAGCTAAGGTCAAAGCAAAGTTTGTAAAGGGAGTTTTTGAAAAATCGAAAGCTTTCAGAGCTCCTAAAAGACTATTAGAAAAATTGTTTTTTCAATTTCAGTGATCTAGTTTTCAAAGATTGGTTCCTATAAAATTCTTTTGTGAACCGTCTTCCCCACCTTTAATGACAAAAGGAAATAGGAAAATTTATTAGAAAAATATTTCTTTTTAGGTCAGAATTTTACATGGTTAGTTTTTCAAATAGAGTAGATCAAAGAAAATTATTCAAATGTTTTTAAATATATATATATATTTTTTAAGATTTAGCTTGTATCAGCCTTCCTTAAAGCAACATTTTTACACTTTCCGTTAACTAGGTTAGACTTCTTGAGTCCCAAAAATCATTAAAATTATACGAATGAAACTCATATGCAGACTGCAAACTTAGCAAGTTTTGATATAATGCATTCTGAAACCATTTACGAGATGTATGCAAAGGAAAGGAGGATAATTTTAGTTTTTAAAGATTATTACACTTATCAAGAAGCCGAGAAAGCCTTAAATATCCAAGCCTATTGTTGGTTGGTAGTGTTTTTAGGTAATTGCTAGCTGCTGCAAATCTTGAAATTGCAATTGTAGATTTTGGGACCAAACAGTAACATCAAGCCGACTAAAAACATGGTTTAAATGCCAATAATAGATGCAAATAACATATGCATATTTAAGATCCGAAAACTCAGAAAGATTTGGAACTCTTGTACCCAATTTTAGATCATTGTCAAACCCAAAAAAACTAAACTAGCAATTTGTAAACGTATTCAAACAAACTAAAATGGATTTTTGAGAAGCAACTAGTAATGATAATTAAATTTATTGCTCATTTTGTACTTCAAAGTACAAAAGAGCCTTGTAGCTGGGCTCTTGGTTTCGTTGGTTAAGTTGCTTGACTCTCGTGCCACGGTTGTACGGGATTTACATCCCAAGTAAACATACCCCCACCATTGGAATGGAAGATGTTTAATGTTTCTTCATATCTTGAAGATGAGGTCAAAAAGGACCTTATACTTGAAGGCCATGTGAAGATGGTGAAGACGTATGAATCACATGTTATTTTGGAGAAACTGATGATTGGTCTTTGTCTACTTTTTCAATGATGGCGCACTTTGGTGTTACCCTTTATTAAATGCGCAATTATATATTGACTTTCATTTTTTTTTTTCAAATTCTGTTGGGTATATTACATAATGTCGTTACAGATTTGTTTAAAAAATAATTTTATAATTTAAATTTATATTACCATTTTATTTATTTTTTATTAGCTCTTCAAATATATTAGGCTTTTAAATTGTTGAGCAAAACAGGGAATATAATTAAGTTTTAAGTTTAATAGAGGATATATACTTGATTTGATCCTCTAAAGTTACTCTGTGAAAATAAGTTTAAAGGCAATTGTTTGAGAAAAAAATAATGAAAATCTATAGGATATTTAGTTTTAAAATGTTGTTATGTGTCTTCAAGTTTTAAATTTTATAATTACAAGAAACTTCATTAATTAGATTATACTGTACATGTTACTGATGTTAACAATTCAATTAATAATGATGGTATGGTCTCATGTAACATTTAAACACCCTCAATTAGTGGGTTTTAACTTAATACTATTCTTATCTCAAAAAGAATATTAAACATTTCTTAAAATACGTTTATATTTAAAAGGAAAAAAATCTAAATACCTCTAATTTATTTGTTTTTATTATTTTTAAAACAAAATATAATTTTAAAAATAAAAATGAATACCCCTAAAGGAAGTATATGTAATAATTAAGAAAACCAAAATGCATTTAACAAGCAATATCTCTATAAATCTATTGTAGAAAAGATTAGATAGAGATTAATTATATAATAATTGTTTAATATGACTTTGTGATATGAAATACTCATTCAGATTTCAGTCCAGTAACATTTTAGTTTCAAACAACTATACTAATAATTTTTTGAAACAAAAAAATACATGTGAAAGGAAAAGGTATGGAATGCGATGATGTAATTTGGTGGAAAAAATATAAAATAAAATAAAGAAGAAGAAGAAGAAGAAGAAGGAAAAGGGTGGGGGGGGGGGGTGGAAGGGGGGAGGGAAGGGGGTGAGGGGTGAGGGATTGTGGGAGGGGTGGTGATAATTCTAATTTCTCATCTATAGTTTGAAGTAATTATCAATTACCCTCTTATTATTCCTAAAAATTTCATTTTACCTCTTTTATTAACCCTGTTAGTGATAGATTCTGATCATGACAGTGTACAAAAAGAACAAATTATCCCTCAATTGAAAATAAAAAAATAATTAAAAATTTTTATAAAATAAAATTAAAAGAAAATAATAAAAAAAAAAAAATGGAGTGGATCTCTAATACTGCATCCTTATTCTTCTTGATATAAAGAACACCATCATTATCCATTCATCCAACCTAAACATCTTCATTCATCTCCATTCAACCAACCCATCATCAATATCAACCACCATCAACATCAAAACCCCACAACACTAAACAACAACATCAAACACAATAGGAATATTAAAAAAAAAAAAAAAAAAAAAAACAACAACAACACCATCTACTCAATCAAACCATCATCAACCACAAACACCATCAGCATCAACCCCTCTTCCCCTCCCCAACATCACTCTAACAACAGCATCAAATGACGGGCCCAACTCTTACACTCAAGGCGACCTGTCTGGTAACTCTACGATGGCCTTCTAGTCGGGATCTTCTTCGGCTGAAAGGTTCCCGTGAAGTTAAGTCTTTTCACTTTGTACTGAAAACCTCTTTTTTGAATTTATTTTTTAGCAAAAATGCATGGGAACTTTTTCATTTTAAATTCACATTCACAAAACAGAATTTTATAAAAATTTTGATAGTACAACGACTGTTTTTCTAAAAATTTCACTCTGTAAAATTTCATTTGAAACCTGTACACTTCTATTTCAAATTATTTCTCAACTACTGGGCCTCAAGCACTCTTTCCACAATTCACAAACATCCACAAACATGATTTAACTTTAAAAATGATTTCAAATTCATAACCAAATCATGCATAATTATATTTTCCAAAAGTGGCATATATTTATATACAAAATATTTCACAAGTTTCCAAAATTTATAAACATCATACATGAATATTTACAGAAATTCACAGTAGCACTCGACAGTGTCCTACAACTCTGGGGTGGTTGTCCCTGCTACATAAGTATCCGCATTTGTACCTATTCCTAAGAGGTTTTATTTATAAGACATCAAACTAGGTGAGCTACATTAGCTCAGTGAGTATCAAATATATTTCTATTCAAACTATTTTCAAAGATATCCTCCCTAAAATCTTAAAACACAAATTTATAAACATAATCATATTGTAAATATTAAATATATTTACAGCAAACCATATAAATTTAAAAGCATGAATAAATATTTACATCAATATAATCCATGCATTGAAAATTTGTAATTTAATATTGAATCGAAAAGCAAACTTTCTGGTTTCGGAAAACGATTATGAAAATTTTTTTCAAATATCAAATGATGTGTAAAATATTATTTTGCATGACTTTCATTTTTCTACCAATAATCATAAACAGTGGTGGTATTTTAGTTTTCGAAAGGTTTTTGAGTAAAACAAATCAACCACTGATAATTCATTCCATATGGTATACTAGTATATGGCGGAGCGGAATTTATCCTCGTTCGGTGCGGAACCTATCCTCGCACAGACCATCTAATAGGCATCTACTAGCAGAATTTAACATTGCTAGGAGCGACATTTATCTTCGCTTAAGACATTTATGTGATAATTGCGTAGTAGAATTTAACCTCACTACGGAGCGACATTTATCCTCACTCCGAAAGCTAGCCAATGATATACTCTGTACGTGCATTGAACGACACACGAGACTAGACCAACGGACACACTCCCCCCCACCGTTAGTACAGACACTCAGGACAAACACTGTCAATACACGTTTAGGGTACTCAACCTCAATCGGCGATATCGAGATACCTTTAAGGCATACCATAAACTCATAAATCATATCCATCCATTATGCTTTTCTTTAAATCATTCATATTTCATGCAAAATATTTAATAATTCATGCAAAATGGTTCTCGTATGGGATTTCATAAATCATAAAATAAACTTTTATTCGTAAACAGCATGAATTTAAATTCACCATTTAAAATTAACATGAATAGAAATATAATCATTTCAAAACATTTTTATTAGGATACTCACCTTATTTCCTAGTTCGCTATTAAATTTAAAATCAACGGGAAAGTTTCCTCACCTCCGCGTAACTCACACATATTCATATTCTATTTTTAGGTTACGTCGCAACCAATATAATTCTTTCGAATAATTCCATAACCACATATTATTATATCAACAATTCAAAACATCCTTTTTAAAGTTGATTATTCACGTTTATCTTTCGTTCGAAATCCTAATTATTTAAACACGCAAACAACATCATACGAAGCCTAAATTTATACTAACGGATCAAACGACATTTTTGAATAAAATACTCCCTATATTGGCTGAACCTAGCTCACATTAATACCATTAATCTTATTACATTTTCTCATCAATTTCACATTCAAACATTCAAATAATGATGCAAATTCTATTCAAATTCATCAAACATCACTTTCGGACGATTACGAAACGTTTAATCTTGAAATGGTTACTTAACACATCCAACGGGTTTTCTTTTAATTTCCATATCAATTCCATCATCCAAATATTCCATAAAATCACATAAACCAATCAAAAACAATTTTCCAACATCAAATCACTACTTTGGCTGAATCCACCTCATGCATATCCACCAAGTTTTATTTTTTTTCATTTCAACATCAAAACCCAATCTTCAACACACATTCAAGCATGGAAATAATTCAAATAACTCAAATTCAAAATGGACCATTTCAAGCTCTCTTGGCCAAATGCATCATGCATTAACACATCAATATTTCATCAAGCTTTAACACTTAAATTTACACCAAAACATCACCAAACTCATGACAAATCACTCAAACTCAAAGCAAAACACCACATTTATCCTTGGTCGAGATTAACATCAACATCCATGATAAGTTTTTCACTTGATTTTTACACTAAACCCATATGCAAACCAACCTCCACACTAATGAGGTTGTAAATCATAAAACTTAAACATATTTCACACAAATCCAATCATTTACTAAACAAAATTTTATGAAAATCAAAGTTTATCTCTTGGAGAGGTTGGAGATGGCTTCTAGCTTGGATTACCACTCTTGCATGTGGTAAATCTCTTCAAAAATGGCTTCAAACCTCCTTGGAACACAAGTTGTCTTGGTCAACCCCTTTTCTTCTTCAAGTCAAGCTCTCTTCCTCTCACACTCTCGGTTTTCCTCTCAAGTTGCTTGTGATAGTCGATTGCACAAAGTGAAATGTTCTTGTTTGTTTCTTGCTTTCATTTGAATATATATATATATATACACACACACACTTAGTCATTCTTTCCTTAAAAATCACTATACACTTGTCTTTTGTTTATTGGATAATCTTCCACTAACTTGCCACTAGGATTTCCACTAACTTGTCTTCTTTTGTAAATTTTCAATCTCTAAAATATTCTTTTCGTATTCGAAATCATTTTGGGTCCATCTGGAAATTATACGAGAACTAAATTAACATTTGTGAAAATTTATAAAAATTTGATTAATACCTACGAGTACCAAAAACAATTATTATATAACTTCATAAATAAAATTATTTCCAGTCATATCTGGAATCCTACTAAAATTAAATTTTCACATTCAAGTACTGAAAATTATTTTATTTCTCTACAAATACTATATACGGGACATTAATCGAATAAAATACTTCCATCCAATATGCTTTGAATCATTTAAAATCTCTTTGAAAATATTTAACTTCACTCTGTTTTAGTTTCCCTTAATTCTATTATTAATATCGAAACTTTTAATCTACAAAATCCATTTTTCAAAAATTATTACTCATACAAACCCTCTTTCCATCCGGAAACCCTATTCATAGAAAAAATAAATTATTTATCATAAAATGGAGTTTTGGGTTTTACATCAGGCACAATAGAAACATATATATTTATATATAAAAACAAAAACAAAAACCACTTTCTAGGTTTTCAGCGTTGAAAACCCATTTTGCAAAAACCTAGAAGTTTTGGGTTTCCAACGCCTAAAACTCAAATGCTTCTGGGTTTCTAATGTGAAAACCTAAAAATCATTGGGTTTTCGATGTCGGAAATCCAAAGATTTCTAGGTGGTGTGGAAACCCAAAATTCTTGGGTTTTTGGCACTAGAAACCTATAGATCTATGGGCTTCCGATACAAAAACCGATAGATCATAGGTTTTCAATGTTGAAAACCCAATTTGGGTCTCTATCGATAGACCTCCATCGATGGAAACCACCATCAAGAGAAAGGAGGAGGAGGAGGAGGAGGAGGAGGAAGAAGAAGAAGAAGAAGAAGAAAGAAGAAGAGACATGAAGAAAGAGGGTGATAAGTAGAGAGAGAATAAGAAGTAGAGAGAGCGAGAAGTAGAGAGACATAATTTTTAAAATAAAATTATTAATATTTTTAAATTTTAATTTTTTTTAATATTTTTTATCACCACCGTCCTTTTAGAAATGGATGGTGGAGATTTTTTTCATTTTTTTAAATATTTTTAAATTAAATTATTATTTTATTAAATACTAATACTTTTTATATTTTATTTTGTTTTAATAGTTTCACCCTTCCACTTAACAATCATTCATTGACTTTTAATATCCAAATTAATGATAAGAGGTTTTTTGGATATTTTAATAAACTATAAGAATAATTTTTTATTTATTTTGTAAATCAAGAAAGGGATATTAGTGATTTTTTATAGTCAGGGGGATTTCGACTATTTTATCAAACTATAGGAGGATATTGGTATTATCCCAAAAATATATATATATAGTATATGTTGTTACTCCCAAGGCAAAAGTCAGAGTAAGATATTTGGTCTTGAGGTAAAGATTCAACCCGATGGTATTCATGGTTTTACACAACTGTCCAACCACCACCCCCCCCCCCCCCCCCCCCCCCCTCCTCCAAATAAGTCCATTAGACAATCCGAATTCTATAGGCTCGGGTATTAAAATCTGCTCAATTAATGCTAGGGTGTAATTGATGAGAGAATGAAAACTTCGTTCAATTTTCAACCACAACAAAAAGAGATAATTCTATTATCCTCCCTATTGTTTGATCTAATCGTTAAGGACCACCCTATAGTTTGGACAATTCTCATTTTACCCCTTCTGTTACTTCTATTAATAAAAAATGAATTCTAACATTAGCAGTATATGAAAAGACGAAATTGCTACTCAATTTTTTTTTTAAAAAAAAAAAAAAACTTGTTAACAATTTTTTAATCTCCACCGTCTATCATCTATAATGGACGGTCTAAATTAAATTCAAAAATGATTTTTAAAAAAAAAAACTTAAAATGAAAAAAAAAAAATCCAATACCTAAAACTCAAGGTTTCCAGTAGCTGGTTTCTGAGTTTCCAGTCTTGGAAACTAAGAAAACACGCCATCAATCCATCAACCCAGAAAAATGAAAGTGGAAATCTCACACCATCAGTCGAGAAAAATGAAGATTTCCATTTATCTTCATCTCTATGGAGATCCAAGATTAAACACCCACCACACCTAGATAGATCAAAATTTAAAATTTTTGAAACAAAAAAAAATAAAAAACAAAAAAGTTGAAGATCGAGGTTTCGAACCCAAATCTTCAATCCCTTAACCACCAACCATTGTATTGCAAACCCCTTTCCAATTAATCCCAAATCTCCAGCCACCATACAAACCCCTTTCCAAACACCTTGTAACAACAAAAATCCGACAGAAATGGAGATACAGGACCCATCTCTGTCACCACAAACACAAGGCAACCCAAATCATCAAACACAATTTGGGTCTCCCAACACCTTCGATCTCCCTACCATCCACCACAACCACCTTTGAACTGCTGCCCTTGTTCGGGCCATTGGAGGCACGATCGCTTCGTCACGACAAGCCCCAATCCCAAGGCAACCCAACTCGGATTCATCGAAGAGGTTGCTCAAGCCGTTGGGGTCGTTTACCTAACGGCAACAATGGTGGACGATGAAGAGGAGGCTTTATCGAGAAAAAGAAGAAGAAGAATTGGATAGAGAAGAAAAAGTGGAAGTAAAAATTAAAATGATTTTTTCATTTTTTTTTTATTGTATTGGATTTTCGTGAAATTATTTTATTTTTTTTTTTAATTGCATTTGATCTCCACCATCCACAATCAAAATTCATAAATTTTAAAAGAAAAATGAAAAATAAGGTCAAAAGACCATTTTACCCTTCTAGCTTAATGGTCGAAATTTGACTTTTAACATCCAAGTTGACAGCAAGAGGTTTTCTGACCATTTTCATATACTACAAGGTGTTTTTTTTTGTACATTTCATAAATCAATGAGGGGGTCCTTAATGATTTTAGAAAACCTGGTGTTTATTGGCTATTATACCAAACTACAGGGAGGAAGTTAGAATTATCCCCAACAAAAAAATAATAATCTTCTTTTTTCAATTTCAACACTAGATAAATTAGTCAAAGATAGTTAGAAATTATCAAAATCAAATATTATATGATAATATACATTTTGGAAAAATCTATTCCATAAAATATTAAATTTTATTAACCATTAGGAGTCTAATTAGACAGTCAATTATTACTTTACAATCATATTAAACCTATATAATGAAGTGGCATATATATATAATTATTGAAATTGATCCAAGGGACTATTAGGATGAATTGAGATGGGACACTAGTGGCGCAATCCAGGGAGTTGTCCTTATATAAGAGATATTGGCCCATACAAAGGTGAGGAAACAACTCATGCAAATTGGTAGGTGAATGTTATTACTGGGTGTAGAACTCATACCATAAGTGAAGAGAAAAACAATAGTTGTTTTTTTATAAAAATAAGAATTTTATGAAACTATGAGTTTTACAACTTTTATAAAACTCAATAACCCTAGATCCATAAAACAGTGAAATAAAATAATATAAACAAAATAAGATTTTTACTTTCTGTATTAATCTTTATGGATTGTTCACCATCTAATCTTCCCTGATATATCTCTACACCAAGAAACAAGTGAGTGTGCACAATTATATAAAATTATGTTCATTTACTTTTGATTTTTTTTCTAATAAAAAAAATTTCAAATAATATTTCTAAGAGGTGAGTATTAATTTTATTTATATAGAGAAAAAATACACGAATTCTTTTTTTTTATATTTGCTATAGAAAATAAATTTAAAAAATTAAAAATTAAAAAAAAAAAAAAACTTTTTTTTCTTTGTTTCGAACTTAGAGCAACAAAAACAAAAAAAAATGATGAAAAGAAAATTATTCCTTTCCCTTTTATAGGCAACAATTAGATTTTTATTAATCAAAATTAACATTGAATATCATATTTATTAAATTAAACTTTTGCCTCATATAATATAATTAATTCAAAATTCATTCATGTTATATTTTGAAATTGAACTCAAGACCTCTTATAAAATTAATTAAATAATTATCAATTCATAATTAGTAATTAACTAATTAATTATTAAATAATTTTGAACAATCAATATTATTCAAAAACTAAAGTGAACACATATTTTGCTACTAATGTAACAAATGTAATTGGACGATCCAATTATAATATTTTATATACATGTTTTTTATTGTGAAATAAGTTATCAATGGGATGCGATAGACCTACAGTTTTGAGTTTTAATAGCATTGGAATTATTAATTAAACTCTTTAATTAAATAATTCATTATTATTAACCTTAGAGTTGTTTCACTAAAAACCTAAATTACACTTTCAAAACTGCAGATATTTTTTATACAATTTAAAATTTTTAATTTCTATTAATTTAATCATTACATATGATTTGATCATCCATAAATAGTATATAATTAGAGTTAGATCAAAATGTCTATTTTACCCCTCTAATTATTTCTTGATCCTTAAGTACCATTAATTCTCTAATAAATAATATATTTATAACAACTTATGAATTTATCTTTTTATTTACATATAAATAGAAAGTTGAGCATTTTTATTGTTTAAAGCCTGAATTAACCCTTAAAAGAACTACTTCTATACTTCTCATAAGAAGAAGTAAATTCCACTATTATATAGAATGTTCTCAGCTACTTACTAAATCATATCCCCAAAATACAAAGTTATTGAACTGGGATCTGCACCGATCTCATCTATATAAATCAAATGATACAACTCAATAAGCAAAAGTTCATAATACACTCAAGATTAAGATTAATTCATATATGATAAACCGGTCTATAAATATGAATCTTTAAGTTTAACGGATATTAGTTAGAGACTTATGTTTATCGTGATCCAATTCTATATAATCTTTATTATATAAGGTGTCTCCATTTCTATGTCACCACATAAACAGTCTCGGATAGGATTATCATAAAAAACACGAAATGGACCGTAATTTTAGATTTACCACAAATAAAGTACCCAGTTTCTTTGTTTTCTACAGACTTTTTAAATTACTTATCTCAAACTAAATCTGCTTGTATATAACATTTATATACTTAATTTGAAATTGTATCAGTAATTGAGGATATTTCTCATGATATTTATAATTTTCGTAAAAAAAAAAAAAAGAATATTTTATTAATATTTATAAAATCGTTTACATAATTATAAGCTCTTATGGTACAAACTCTAACAATCTCTCAATTGCCTTAGAGTAGATGAGACATATTTCATAATTCTAGACCTTCTAGATGACCTTCAAACACTTTAGCTGTTAAGGTCTTCGTAAACGGATCAGTAAAGTTGTCTTGTGATGCAATATTTATCACCTTTACATATACCCTTTGTACGATCTCCCTAATGAGATAATATTTTCTCTCTATATGTTTGCTTCGTTTATATCTTCTTAGTTCTTTAGAATTAGCTATTGCACCACTATTATTATAAACATCCATATCTGGAACAACTTCTAGATTAGTCAAAAATTTATGCAGTCATATTACTTCTTTAGCCGCTTCATAAGTTGCTACATATTCAACTTCCATAGTAGAGTCAACTATGCATGATTACTTAACACTTCTTGACGAGCCCCTCTTCTTTATATTATTAGGCAGTCTGCCCACCCCACGATGGTGGCCTTCCAATTAGGATCTACTTCAACTAAAAGGTTCCAGTGAAGCTAAGTCTAACACCCCGAATTTTCTCTATTTAAGAAAAATAAAAACATATCTAGATGAATAGTATTTATGAAATGAATAGTAATTTTCGGATGAATAATATTTTCAGATAAATAGTATCTATGTGAATAGTAAATTTTTTGAAAAGCGAACCCTAAAGTCAAAAGCTCTAGAATAAGTAATAGAGTCTAAGAAAACTAAAACAGATCAAAAATGAGTTCGTTTGAGGTAAAATTGAACAGTTTTCGAATCCAATCGAAAATTCGAAAGGATTTTTTAAAAATTTTGAAAATTTAGAGAAGTGTCAAAATTAGTATTAAAATACTCAAGAAGTATTTTAGAAACTCAAACGACACTTCTAAAGGAGATTCGGATTGAAATGGAATCAATCCGGAAATCGCTAAAGACAATTTAGTTAATTACGGAGAGTCAAAAAGAGGTACGGAATGACTTTTAAGAGCCACCGAGGTTACTAGGAGTAAGTAAAAAGTTCGAATATAGACCCCAATAAATTTTGAAAGGATTTCGAAAAAGTTTTGGAAAAACCGAATCGGGGCGTCCAGGAAAAGTCAAATAAAAATAGATAAAAAAATATAGACATGTGGGGCAAACTACCATAAGAATGCAACACGTGGCATTATGGATAAGGATGAGGACACTTGTCAAGATTGTATGGATGACATTTTTATGATTTTGGAGATATTTTGAAGGTAAAATTGTCATTTGGGGGGTCAGTATATAAAGAGAAGCATGAAATGAGTTGAAAGGAGAAGTGTGAATCAATCAAATGAAGAAGAAGACGTGAGAAATAAAGAGCAGCCATGAAAGGGAAAGAAAAACTGAGAGAGGAAGAAGAAAATGGAGCCGTGAAAGAGGAGGAAGAAGGAAAAAGAAGAAGAAAAGGAAGATGAGGTGATCCTTCTATCCTAGCCTCTCAAATCCCTCATGAAATTCTCAAGAAAAGGTTGAAGAGAAGTGAAGGTAAGTGATTTAAATTATGAACTAATTTGATGGGAAAATTTTGATAGTTGATTAAATGAAGTTTTGATGAATTTTATAGGTTGATTTGAGCTAGAATTGACGCGACCCAAACTAGATTCTCTCTAAGCTAGTATCTAGTAGGCCTCGTCTAGCATTCCAACGGATCTCTTTTAAACTCTCCTAAGCAGCTAACAGAAATTCGTGGATTAAACCCTAAACTTGCCCGCTTAAACTTTGCTTCAGATCTCATTTAATATTATTGTTTGAAAACTGATTGGCTTGATTATAATTTAGATTCAATTTATTGATTTTGAAATCGAACTAAAATCATAAAAGTAACCATTTTTATTTTCAAAATCTGAAAGCATTTTAACAAAAATCCGACAGCGTAACAGCTGCAATTATAAGGCTACCAAATTTTCCTGCAAAGAAATTACACTTCCAATTCTTTTCAACCACAACCCAACTTCTCATACAAACATATAACTCACAAATCAATCCATCATTTTCACCAAATCATAAGTGACAATCAGAACTTACTTATCATTGAAATATACACAAGCGATTTACATTACAAAACATTTTCATACAAGTTTTCACATGTGTATTTCAAAATGAAAAAGGATGTGTGCACTAACAAAATACAAAGCAAGTTATATGATGCATTCTTCGACTGTACGCCCACTTATATTAGCGAAGAAATTTGATCGCTTCAATCGTCCACTCAGGTACCCACTTATATTAGGTAAGTGATTTCTTGTGAATTATTATGACATGTTAAGAAATCATGCAATGTTGCTTCACAATATGGTATTGTTGCAAAATGATAAATTTAAATTTTGTGTGCACCCACTAACTAGAAATACTTAGCGCGTTGAATTTACCACACACAGGTAGTGATTTGGGCACTGTAGATAGAGATCGAAGAGCAGACTTCTGCCATGCTTTTTGTAAGTCACATTTCTCCATTTTGGATAGTTATTCTTTTGGCACTATAAATATTTGTTAAAATGTATTTGTAACGCCCTCTCCCAAGTTGTACTGTATCCATGTATGAGATGAGACAAATTTTATTTATAAAATAATAAAATAGATTTTTAGAGTATTTGGAAGTGCAATTTAATTTTATAGAATTTTCAAGATGATTGGGAGAAAATTTTAATATTAAAAGTTGAGGATAAAATGGTAAAAATAAAAGATTTTATTAAGAATTGCAAAATTGTAAAAATGAGGAAAGGACAAGGACAAGAACAAGAACATTAGAGAGAAAAATAAAGAATTCTCTAGAATCTGGTAAAAGTGTAATTTTAAAGAAGTCCAAAGGTGGAACCAAGCTTAACTCACGCCTATAAAAATAGGTATGTGATGAGTATGTCGGCAGAAGAAAAATCTGGAAAGAAATAGAGAGAGAGAGAGAGAGAAGTTGTCGCCGGCAGAAGCAAGGAGGGCAGATCTGCAACTATGCTGAGCTGATTTTTGCCATTTTCGAGGAAGATCAAGCTGTTATGAGGTGAAGAACAAGTTTAAAGAACATAACTGGTAAGATTTAGGTGGTAAGAATGAGTTTTTATAGTTTTGTGTTGGTGAAAAGCTATCGAGAACAGCTTCTGGGTTGCAAATGTTTAATAAGATTTTTGGTATGTAGATTTGGTAATTTAAAGCTGGAAGCGAGCAAAGAAGTAAGGCAAAAGGCTGAGTAAAAGTCTGATAAGTGAAATAACTGAGAAATGATGATGATTGTGGTGGTTAGTTTATGGATTTGGATGACTTAGTTTGTGTCGCTGAACCTGATGAGATCGCGACCTGAGATTTAATGAGGAATTTATGATATGTTGTTTGTGTGTGTGTGTGTGTGTGTGAGCTGAGTTGTGAGTTAGGGCGAAAGCTCGCGAGATGCGAGCTGGAGGAGACCTTTAGCGCACTTTAACTAGTTAAAATGTCGACTTAGGAGCGAATTGGGCTATGTCTGTTGCTCTCTATCTCGTCTATCTGGACTAGGCTAAAGTGTGAGCTCGCGAAGAAAAGTTGAGTGAGGTCGCAGCTCATCAGAGGTGCTTGGCCGAGCTGGCCTAAGGCTGTAGCTCATAAGGACGAGCTGAAAGGTATGAGGAGCGACCTGAGCTAGAAAAGATTTCAGCTCGCTAAAGAAGTTTGTTGAGCGAGCTCGTTAAGATTGGTACCCCTCAATTCGGGTTGAACTGGGCAAAATAGGAGCTTGCTGAAAGCGCGAGCTGAAGAACGAGCTAGCAGCTCGAGATGGACTGACAGTATTGCAGTCCTTAGCAGCTTGTATAGATTAGGAGTTAGATAATAATTTAGCTAGCTAAGTGAGGGTTTCGTTTGTGAATAAGTGTAGGTGACTGCGAGCTGAGGGAGGAGATCGCTTAGGAGGTCGCAGAAGCATTGACGCAAGTGAATAAGACAATAAGTAGTGAGTGTGAAAAGATTTTCTTTATATTAAATGCTTTTTAGATTTTTCTGTAATTATTATATAAATTCTCATAAATCATTTTTAGCCCATCAGCAGTTCATGTTTAGCATGAGAATTTAGCCTATTTGAAATATAAAAAAGTAAAAAAAAAAAAAAAAAGTAAAGATTTTCAATGACTAGTGGAACAACCCAAACTTATTGATAGATAGACCTTCTAGCATTTTAGATTCGGCTGGTATACCCCACAGTATAGGGTAAGTATTGGGAGGGGTAGTCTGTTAACATCGGGGGCATAGAGTCTGTCATGTCTGTGAGTCGCCTTCTATACCGTGGGGTATTGTCTCGCTTGCAATGTGTGATGATAGTTCCGCCAAGCAGTTGCGGGATGACTTTGTAGCTTTATCACTGTGCACGATGATAGATATTCCGCCATGTGACCCCCCACACTAAACGGAGCTGGTCTACCCGTTCATGTGGTTATAACTTTCCTTAGGTTCTCATTGGTACAGATTTTAGTACAAGCAGCATACTATTGAAAAGCAGATTCAAAAATAAATTATTTTAGAAAAAGCTTTGAAATTCCTAAAGAAAAATTTATAAAACTCAAGTCTTCGAAAACAAATCATTTTTTTGAAAAATGTTTTAAGGAGGTATTTTATAAAACTTAGCTTAAATAAAACCCTCGCACTCACTAGGCTTTATAACTTACTGTTATTTTTGGTTTTATGTTACAAAACCTCCCAGGTGCAAGAATAAAGAATCAAGGTACCAGTCCGCCGCGATCAAGCTAGGTGGGTCAGACAACTGACGACTCAGAATCGCTTCTTCTGTGAACATTGTGCTTCAAATATTATTATTAATTATGTTACCATGCATATTTCAAAGTTTGACTAATATTTTGTAGAATTTTTATATAACCATGACGACATGTCTATTTTAGATCTTTCACATTCATGATAACATTTTTATTCACAACATGACTGTGATGGGATCCAAGGAAGAAAACAAGATTTAGGCCTAAATGATGGGATCTAAGAAAGCAAGCTTTGAAGATTCAGAAGATCTTGAGAATTTAATGCATATCTAGCAGATCTTGAAGATTTAAAAGATCGTGAGAATTTAATGCATATCTTGCAAATCTTGAAAATTCAGAATATCTTGAGAATTTAATGTATATCTTGCAAATCTTAGAGATTCAGAAGATCTTGTAAATTTAATGTCATCTAATCTTTCATTTAATAGGTTATTTTATTAGGATTATTTACTTTCCATGTTGGTTTTATTTTCCTTGATTTTTAAGTTCTACAATTTAGACATTTTTGTTAGGAAATTAATTATGTTCCAAAATTAGTTTATGTCTTTGGTTATAAAAAGGCTTGTAACCTTAAAGTTAAAAAAGTTGGAAGTGGAATAAAAAATACAGCCAATGAGGTTTTATTGAGAGAGTGAGTTCTCTTTTGTTCATTGTTGAACATGTGATCTTATCAAGCTTTACTTATGGCGATCGAACCCATGACTTATCTCTCACCTTCTCATCTATGTCTTGGGAGTGGCGCCAATATCATTCTTTTTATAATTTTAGTTCTTGATTGAGTTCTAATCATTGGGTCAAAGTTCTTTATAACTTTGGTTTCTTGATTGACATATAATCAATGGGTCAAAATTCTTTATTTTATAAACCTGATTTAATCTTTCTTAGGGTTGTGTTTCAATTTGTTTGTGGATGTCGTATCGTTATATACGGGGTTCTCATCAGTTGGTATCAGAGCTTTGGGAATTAATTCAGGTTTGGCTATCCAATTTTATCTATTTTTTTTTTCAAAAAAGCAAAAATCAGATTTTTTTTGGATTACCATTCACGTCATTATTTGGTATGTTTTTGTTTTTCATTTTGATTATTAAAAAAAAAAAAAGAAAAAAAAATCGGATTTGTTCGTAGAAAAAAAAAAAAAAAAAAAAAAAGGATGAGTTTGAGTATAGAAAGAAAATGTTGAATGATAAACACGTAAATGAGTGGAGTGAAACACGTGAGGAAATGTGTGAGGATTTTTTTTTCAACATTCCTTTCAGGTTTCAAACAAGACCTTGGACAACAATAAAGATGAGTCACGATTTGAGGACAAATCGTCTTGAGGAAAGAGGGAATGATGGGATCCAAGAAAGAAAGCAATATTTGGGCCTAAATGATGGGATCTAAGAAAGCAAGCTTTGAAGATTCAGAAGATCTTGAGAATTTAATGCATATCTAGCAAATATTGAAGATTTAAAAGATCGTGAGAATTTAATACATATCTTGCAAATCTTGAAGATTCAGAATATCTTGAGAATTTAATGTATATCTTGCAAATCTTAGAGATTCAGAAGATCTTGTAAATTTAATGTCATCTAATCTTTCATTTAATAGGTTATTTTATTAGGATTATTTACTTTCCATGTTGGTTTTATTTTCCTTGATTTTTAAGTTCTACAATTTAGACATTTTTGTTAGGAAATTAATTATGTTCCAAAATTAGTTTATGTCTTTGGTTATAAAAAGGCTTGTAACCTTAAAGTTAAAAAAGTTGGAAGTGGAATAAAAAATACAGCCAATGAGGTTTTATTGAGAGAGTGAGTTCTCTTTTATTCATTGTTGAACATGTGATCTTATCAAGTTTTACTTGTGGCGATCGAACCCATGACTTATCTCCCACCTTCTCATCTATGTCTTGGGAGTGGCGTCAATATCATTCTTTTTATAACTTTGGTTTCTTGATTGACATATAATCAATGGGTCAAAATTCTTTATTTTACAAACCTGATTTAATCTTTTTTGGAGTTGTGTTTCAATTTGCTTGTGGATATCGTATCGTTATATACGGGGTTCTCATCAACTGGCATGGGAGTTGAAATGAAATTTTAAATTAGATGGTTTTCTTGTTTAGCTAAGTTACTTATTGATATGAGTTCGCTCCATGACGTTCTTTTTTAGCCTTAATAGTTAGACTTCAGAAGGGTCTCGTGGGGTGTCCAATAGAATCACCAAGTCCATTAGAGGAAATCCGGGTCTGGTCTTGTCAGCATTGGCACGAATGTATGTATATATGTACATGTATATGTATACATGAAATTTATAAATGATAAGGTATATAAAATGTAGAAAAAATTTTGGTATTATAAAGTGATTTTGTAAACTAATTATTACTCTTCTTTTAAATTGTGTTTACGTAGATTAATGTGATTTTCATTAAATGTGGTTCTTATGAATGTTTTGTGTGGTGAAATGATTTTGTGTCAAACGAAAGGTCCAAAATGGTAGTTGAGAAAATGGATTTACTCTAAAAATGTTTCTTTTGAAATCTACAGGTTTTTGAAATTTTGGGATTTTTAGAAAACAGACGAAACTCTACCAAATTTTCGTAAAATAATAATATATAATAATAATAATAATGCTAAATAAATGAGCAGTGTAACATTTTTTGGCTCGATTTCTATTTTAATGGGAATTAAGTGAAGGGTGTTACAGAGGTGTTCCAGAATCAATTAGTTGGGATAGAATCTCATGCTCAAACAAGTAATCCTCAAACTCTGTATTGAGATACTCGCCTCCATGATTTGATTGTAGAGTTTTCAATGTTTTACCTAATTGATTTTCAACTTCAACTCGAAATTATTTAAACTTTTCAAAAGTTTCTGACTTTCGTTGCATTAGGTAAACATACCCATATCTAGAATAATCGTCAATAAAGGTGACGAAATATTCATAATCGCCCATAGCTTTAACATTCATAAAATCGCAAACATTTGAATATGTAAAAGCTTTAGCAGTTCCTTAACTTTAAGCTCTTTTTAATAAAAGGTCTTTTGGTCATTTTATCTTCTAGACATGATTCTTAAATAAGTAAAGTATCGATCTTTAATCCGCTTAAATATTCACTCTTTATAAGTCTGTCTAATCTGTCAAGGTTAATATGACAAAGTCTTAGATACTAAAAATACGTGTCATCATTTGGAGAAATCTTTTGTTATTTTATTTTGAAAAAATGGAAAATAGATTGCATTTTGGCTGCCCGAAACCAACCCAACTACTGCCAAGTGGCAGCAGCTACGTGTCACCTGGTGCACGCAAGCTGCTGCACTTGGTGTGCATCGCACATGCAGGCTTTGTGCATGCCAACTGTGTTTGCGCATCACATGCACATTTTGATTTGCGTTAGCCCATCAATTTGCATCACATGTATGCACACCCAAACGCACAGCAAGCGTACCGTTTTTAACACAATTAATTATGGTTCTAAACGGCAGTTTTAAATATAATTAAATAAACCAACTGTTTTCAACATAATTAAATATAGAAGAACGGCATTTTTAAATTTAACCATTTCGTTTCGAATAATAATTCTTGCATAGAAAATCAGCCCTGTTGACATCAATCTTCACCTTTAATTTTTCAGAAAAGTTAAAGCCTAAAACTATTGAATTACAACGAAAAAATTACCATAACCTGCTGACCAAATTAATCGAATTAATTAACCAAAGAATCATAGAATTAATGATCATATCATACAATCTCATTCATCAAATATGAATATAAAATAATAGTGTCTACTCTTTGACCTACAAAATCAATACAAACATATTATTTTAAAAATTATTGTTTTATTATAACCTAGCTTTGATATCAATTAAAAAAAAAAAACAGTTGTTTTTTTTTTATAAAAATAAGAATTTTGCGGAACTATGAGTTTTAAAACTTTTTATAAAAGTCAAGAACCCTAGATTTATTAAACAATTAAATAAAATAATATAAAGAAATAAAAATCAAATTTTTACATTTTGTATTGATCTTTGTAAATTACTAATCATCTAACCTTCTCTGATATATCATTACATTAAGAAACAAGTAAGTGGACATAATTATATAGAATTGTGTTCACTTACTTTTGATTTCATGTCTAAAAAGAAAAATCAAAATAATGTTTGTAAAAGTTGAGTATTAATTTTAGTTATACAAAGAAGAAATACACAAATTCTTCACTCTATATTTGCTGTAGAAAATAAATAAAATAATAAAATAATAAAAAATTCTTTTTTATTCTTTGTTTCAAACATACAACAACAAAAACCAAAAAAACCTTATGAAAAACAAAGTATTTCTTTCCCTTTTATAGGTAACAATTAGGTTTTCATTAATCAAAATTAACATTAAACCTAAAATTTATTAAAATTAAACTTTTACCCCATATAACATAATTAATTCATATTATATTTTGAAATCGAACTCAAGACCTCTTATAAAATTAATTAAATAATTATTAATTCATAATTCATAATTAACTAATTAATTATTAAATAATTATAAATAATCAATATTATTCAGAAGCTAAGTGAACACATGTTTTGCTACTAATATAACAAATGTAATTGGACGGTCCAATTATAATATTTTATATATACGTTTCTTATAATGAAATGAATTATCAAAATGACCCACTTAATCTACAATTTTGAGTTTCAATCATTTTGAAATTATTAATTAAATCTTTAATTAAGTAATTCATTATTATTAACCTTAAAGTTATTCCACTAAAAACTTAAGATTACATTCTCAAAACTGCAAATGTTTTTATACAATCTAAAATGTTCAGTATCCATTAATTTAATCATTACATATGATTTGATCTTCCACAAATAGTTTATAATTAGAGCTAGGTCAAAATGTTCGTTTTACCCCTATAATTATATTTTGATCCTTAAGTATCATTGATTCTCTAATGAACAATTTATTAATAACAACTTATAAATTTATCTTTCTGTTTATATATAAATAGAAAGTTGAAAGCTCTTATTATCCAAGGCTTGAATCAGCCCTTAAAAGAACTACTTCTCTACTTCTCGTAAGAAATAGTGGATTCCACTATTGTATAAATATTCTCAACTACTAAATCATATCCCCAAAGTATAAAATTATTGATAGGAAATATGTACCGATCTCACCTATGTAAATCAAAATATACAACTCAGTAAACAAAAGTCCATAATGTACTTATGATTAAAATTAATTCATATATGATCATCTTGTTCATAAATATGAATCTTTAAGTTTAACGGATATTACTTAGAAACTTATGTTTATCTTGGTCCAGTCCTATATAATTATTTATTATATAGGGTACCTCAATTTCTATATCATCAAATAAACAGTCTTGAATAAGACTATAATACCGAATACGAAATGGACTGTAGTCGTAGATTTAACTCAAACAAAACATCTAATTTCATTTGTTTTTACAAACTCTTTAGATTACTTATCTCAAACTAAATTTGTTTGTATATAACATTTATATACTTAGTTTAAAATTACATCAATAATTAAAGATGTTTATCATGATATTTATAATTTTTGCAAAAACATATAAATTAAATGAAATAAATATCTTATTAATATTTATAAAACCGTGTATATAATTACTATGTGTTAGGGTACAAACCCCGACAATAAGGTATACGAGTTGTGGCTTTTATAAACGGCGCCAATGGCCAGCCACGTAAAGTGGCATATTCTATGTTGAGACATTAAATTTAAGGACTATGATCGGGGACAGTTCGGATTCAAACTCGGACCACAGTATCTACCCGTCAGTAGTGGGCCGGGTTCTCTCCGCATTCAAGAGTCCAATTATCCAAGTCTATTATGAAAAGACGAAAAAGCCCTCAACTTTTAATCAAAATACCGAAATGGACAAGATGAAGCATTTTTCCTCGGTTCTCCTTGTAAAATAAAATAAAATAAAAACATGCTTTGGTGGTTGAAGACAAAGTACGATCTGCGAATTCCCCCCATTTGAAGGTAATTTTTCAATATGCTGTGTTTGGTTACTGAGAAACTCTCTAGAAATGAATAGAAAATAGAATAAAGGGCATGTGTGGTTCTACTTGTTCATAACTTTCTGGTTTTTTTGTTTTTTTATGTGGGGTTTTGATTATTGGTTTCTCTGCTGAATCTGACTTCAAATCTGATTTTCTTGGAGGGTTTTGCTTGTTATTTGTTTTTGGCTCAACAACTAGTGAATATAGAGTAATTACTTGTTTGGTTCAAAAAATATGAGCTTTTGGTGTGTTTTATATTGATAGCAAATAGAGTGAGTAGAAAGTGTGAAACTTTATTAAAAGAAATAAAATTATGAGGTTGACCCAGTTTGTTATTTCATATTCTTGTACTTGCAGATTTGGTTTTGTTGTGCTTAGTTGGGAAAATGAAATTTTGACGTGTGTGGAACACGATTTAGGTTGTGAATTTGGCTAAAGAAAATTACACGACTGAGAATAGTACGGAACTAGTGTGATTGGCATTGACGATTGCTACAACGTTAGTTGAATTGGGATTGTAGAACAGATGGTTGGGCATTCGTTAGTCCCGGTTTCTACTTGCCCCACTAGGTTGGTTTCAACAATGATTGCTGCTCCTATGGGTAGCTCTTCAAATTTCTTGCCTTGTCTTCCTCCCGGACCAAAGGCAAAACTTAGAACTGTTAGAGTTTTGTCTGCTGATACCGGACATAACCAACCACCGTCTTCTTCTGAAATGAAGAATCCCCTAGCTGTGGTTTTGGACATTCCTCGAAAGTTATGGAGGCAAACGTTACGTCCATTGAGTGATTTTGGATTTGGTCGGAGGAGCGTTTGGGAAGGTGGGGTGGGGTTGTTTCTTGTATCGGGTGCAGTGCTTCTTGCTCTCAGTTTGGCTTGGTTGAGAGGATTTCAGATACGATCTAAATTCAGGAAATATTTGGCTGTGTTTGAATTTGCTCAGGCCTGTGGTATTAGTACAGGAACGCCTGTGAGGATTAGAGGGGTGACTGTTGGCAATGTTATCCGTGTTAATCCGTCATTGCAAAGCATTGAAGCAGTTGTTGAGGTGTGTTTTGATCCCTTTTCCATTTTAACAGTGAAATTCATGAAGTGCGGTGAACCAATTTTTTAATTTATTTGGTTTAGTTTATTAAATGTTTTGTTATCTGTTTCAGGTTGAAGATGATAAAATAATAATACCTCGAAATTCACTGGTTGAGGTGAACCAATCTGGTCTTCTTATGGAAACTTTAATTGATATAACACCTAAGAATCCAATTCCAACACCATCTGTTGGGCCTCTAGACCCAGAATGTGTAAAGGAAGGTCTGATTGTATGCGATAGGCAAAAGATGAAGGGATATCAAGGAGTAAGTTTGGATGCATTGGTAGGGATATTCACTCGTATTGGGCGTGAGGTGGAGGAAATCGGTGTTACCAATAGCTATATGTTGGCTGAAAGAGTTTCTTCTGTTATTGAAGAGGCAAAGCCACTGCTTACAAAGGTGTAACGTCCCTCCTTATGTTTTCTGTTTAATTGATTAAGTTGACTAACTGAACTGCAGGTTAACAGGTATGTCTGTAGTGAAAAGGTAATTGGTTTCTTTAAAAAAAGTAATAAAAACCAAAAAAGAAATGATTGGTTGGCAAACTCAAAAAGGACAAAAAAACTTAATGTGATATTTTTTTCATAGGATGACTCTGTTATCTCTATCCAGTTTATTGAATTTTTAAGGCTGTTGGCCTTGGCCTTGGCCATGGTGTTTGAGCTCTTGTGCCAAAAGATAATACCAAGATCACACTTTTTTGTTTGGTGCACTTTTCTGTTGCAGAAAAATGAAGCGTTACAAATTTGCCAATGACAAATGGCTGTTATATAAGGCTTCGTTTAGTTGAATTAAGTCTTGTTTGTCATACTTGCAACAAATGGAGTATAACTTATCATTTGTAGGAAGCAAATTAATATTGCCTTTTGTCAAAACAAAATCATAAAGCACCATCAATTGTTTTTTTCACTCTGCGATGATGAAAAGTTGTTAAAATAGACTTTGCTGTCAGAAAAGAAAGACATGGAGAACCAATAAAGAAACACCTTTGCACTTCTTTGCCTTTTTTAATAAAGTCTTTGTTTCTTATCAAAAAAATAAATAGTTAAATTAAGAAACACCTGTGTCTTTGGACTCTAGTTTTCTAGAAAACCTCAATGTGTATCTTTTAATACATTTACAGTAGTCTTCCACTTTTTGTCCATACAAGAGTGGAAGATTATTAGTCTGTTGATTGTCATTTTAAGATTTTAAGCGACCAGCAAGTCAATAACATTTGATACTCATGTCAGATTCCTTTTATTTTTTGGAAGCACTTTTGTATCAATTTCTTTTATTGTTAGTTGCAACGTTTGTCTTCATTACAACAATCTTTATCATGTGTTCCATCTCGGCACAATGATCATGACCCTCCATATTGCTTAGTAGTTGATCAAGTGTACCAAAACTTGTTCCACTTTTCATTTAGAAAGGCCATCATGTAGGAGTGAAACCTCACTCAAAATTGGCATGAGTTGTGTATTTGCTTCATTGAGCTAGATACATTTGCACTTGATAGTGAATGCATTCTCATGCTCAAGGCTTTGGCATTGATGTAGTGATGTCACAGATTCAAGCCATGGCTGAAGATGTTCAACCTTTGTTAGCTGAAGTTCGTGATAGTGGTCTGCTTAAGGAAGTTGAGAGTTTAACCAAAAGCCTAACACAAGCGTCTGAGGATTTGAGGTGAATGTCCGTTCTATTTTTGTTCATTTCTTCTTGTGGCCTACTTGTTGCTAGATGTTTTATTTGCATGGTTGCAATTTGAGAAGATGCAACCTGCATAAAATTAGAAAGCAAGTCATGCATGCACGAGGAGAGAGAGATTAATAAAAGTCTGCACAAGTTACTGCCAGACTTAGGTTCTAGTTTCCAGTAAGCTTGCCCCTTCCATAGAAAGTTTTCTGAGATGAACCTGTGATTGAAAGAAGAAAATTTGAAATTTGTGCAACCAGGCCAAAGTTTCAAAGCTTTAAAATTTTTTTGTTTTAGAATTTTGAAGAGAAATTCAATGAAGACAATATTATGTGGTTGTACAAGTTATTTGGCACTGTTACATGCAAGCAGAACTTGCGTTTTTGTCTCTCATACTAAGAGTTTCTTTTAGGCTAAACATTGTAGGCTATGGTGCTGTGGCACTTATGGATCCTCTACTGTTGAAAACAAAAAGGAATGAACTCATGGATGCTCTGTATTTCTATTTTGCACAGATAGACATTTCCTTCCCTCTAGCCCTCTTAAATTCCTGATTCCGTCCTTTTTTTTTGCAGAAGGGTTCATTCATCGATTATGACACCTGAGAACACTGAGTTGATCCAAAAATCTATATACACTCTGATATTCACTTTGAAGAACATCGAGGTGAGAGTTTTAACTGGGTAACTTTTGATATCTTCTGCTTGTTACTATGATATACTGCCTTTGGTTAGTCCAAAGTATTCTCTCTTAATGTTTCCTCTCTTCAATTCATCCACCATTGCAGAATATAAGTTCTGATATTCTTGGATTCACGGGCGACGAGGCTACAAGAAGGAATCTGAAATTACTTATTAAGTCCCTCAGCAGGTTATTGTGAAGACAAATGAAATTTGGAAGATACAAGATTAGAACAGTTTCTTACATGGAGACTTTTCAAACCTTCATTTAGCAAAGAGAGAGACTTGAGTGGAAGTCTTCACTTGCAAATGTTGAGGAAGTCTTTGCTAGTGGTGGTTGGGGTATTCTCTTTCTCTTCTGGAACTGTCATAGTAAGTTTTGTGTTGTCGTTTGTTCTCACAATAATTAGAAGTTTCGAAGGCGTAGTGCCAATAGAGGCTGTGTTGATATCGAAATTCTTACCTGCCAGGTGAAAAACATGTTTGCTTGTAGGAAATTGGATGCAATGGTTCAAAGTTGGAATTTTTTTGGAAATATAACTGAAAATTTACGTTTTTTTTTTTTTTTTTTTTTGACTTATTACTCATAATACATATTACAAGTAACATGTAGTGTGTACATTGCCAGACAATCTTGATCAAGGTCTTTGAAACGTGGTCCAAAACTGGAGGTCCCAAAAACAGGAAAACAGGCCCATAATGGGTGGGAAAATTGCCACACATTACATGTGTGGCTGCAACTAGAAACCTGCCGTTTGTTCAAAAGAAAAATAATGGTTTGTTTTGAAAATCTATTATGGAAATGATGAACATAAAAAAAAGGTGGGTGGTTATTTTTTATGTTTTAGTTATAACTCAGAAAAAGTTATTTTTTAGTTTTTGAAACATCTTTTACAAAATATGTAATTAAATATATTTTTCTTTTTTTTTTTTTCTTTTAAAGAGCGAATTACATAATATCCTTTTAAGGCAAGGCCTTATGTGTGTGGAGATGAAGTTTCGTATTTGTAACAAGAAACCCCACATTAATGGTCTAAGGGTGC
Source organism: Litchi chinensis (assembly GCA_019925255.1). Lineage (NCBI taxonomy): Eukaryota > Viridiplantae > Streptophyta > Magnoliopsida > Sapindales > Sapindaceae > Litchi > Litchi chinensis. The sequence continues at coordinate 22,390,828 of CM034461.1, read as the reverse complement.
TAAAACTTACGGTTGACTTTGTTTTGTTATCCAATAACAAAAATGCCCTTAGTTATAAGGAATTAAATTAATTTGATTAATTTTCTCATGAATAAAGACAAAAATTAATATTAAACAACTGAAAAGCTTGTTGTTTCAGCCAATCTACTGTAATCAATTTTAACTTTTTTTCTTTTTTCTTCAACCAAACTTGAAGATCTAGGTTCAATTGAATACATATCTTCAATGAAATTTAGCTCCCTCGGCAAATACAAAAATGTGTGCAACAAATCTACCCAAACCAACAAAAACAACACATAGAATCGTAAAACGTCAAAATCTAACCAATCCCATATCAAAACCAGCACTAAAAACATCAAAATAGTTTAAAAAAAAAAAATCATAACTTTATATTTACACACACACATACTCCAGCGTGAATAAAAAAAATATCAAAAATCTAACCAAGACTTGAACAGATTAACTATTCATCTACTCCTTCCTTCTTTAACAAAAAAATCCACAATCAACCGACAAGGCACCCTCGGAGACATAAGATGCTAGTGTCCCCGTAGCGACAAGGGCACGGAGACAAGTGAGGGTGTTGGAGATGTCGTTGGGGTCATACTCCATGTCAATGACGGTAAAGTTGTAGCTGACCAAGTTGGAGATCTCGGCAAGAGTAAGGGAGAAAGAGAGGAGGAAGATATCATAAAGAGGGGAATGAGGAGATAGTTGGTGGTAGTTTTGATGGTGGAGAGATTTTGTGGGGTTTGGGAGGACTTGAGTGGAGTCAAATTTGGAGTTTGAATCATTAGATAAGGTTTTGTCGTTGTTCTTCTTCTTTGATGAAGAACAATGAAGAACATTGTTGGTCTTCATTGATGAAAAACAAGAAGATGTTGCAGAGATGGACGAGAAAGATTAAAGATTTTTTTTATTGTTACTTTTTAAGTTTATAAAATTATATTTGCATTAAATGTGATTTGACGTGTCAAATATCTACTTTACACATCAGACAGTCCAAAGACGGCCCAAATGAATTGACGAAAATATCCTTCGTCCAACTAACAGTCACTAATGGCGTGGACGTTTTTTGTTGCAAAAGTGAAACTTTGTTTCCATGTGTACAAGACCTTATCTTAAGGGATATCATGTAATTCACTCTTTTTATTTAAAATAAGAAACTATTTTTAAAAAGCGTTCCACGCACAACCTACAATTCTTCACCTATCACATCTAAATACAACACGACACATTAAATAAGTGAGAGCCCACATGATACTAGTAGGCATGAGAAAAGATTGTCATGTTAGATCCAAAACCAATACATTTGAAGCAATATCTTTACATACATATAGTTAAATTTGTGCACCTTGTAAACTTGAATTGAACTGAATTTCCAAGGTGAGATGCACATTAAATAAGTGAGATCCCACAAAATACTAGTAAGCATCGTTTTCATTGAAGATTGCACGTATTACAAAAGATTGTTTATGGTAGATCCAATACCAACACCATTTCAAGCAATTTCTTTTGGCATATGCATGGTTAGGCATGAACCGACATTTGAATGGGGTAGGCAAATGAATGAGTAACAAAATTAATCATTTATTTTGTAAGACCCCACAATTATCATCAAAACTTTGTAGTCATATTCACATGCTTCGTCTTTTTTAAGTTTTTATAATAACATGGATTAGTGTGTGTTTCTACATGTGTTCATCTACAGTCTGTCACACACTCACACCTTATATAAAATAAAATAAAAATAAAAATATGTTTCCTATCTCATTATGCAAAAGTAAATTTTGAGTTTAAATTGTTCCCAGCGCAACGCCACCCCCCTTCCTTCCCTCCCCCCACCAAAAAAAAAAAGGTTAAAATTGGCAAGAGCGGCATGTCTGTGGTGATGTAATTGGTATTTTTGAGTTTTTGGGGTTCTTGATTTATGCCCAGAAATATTTAGTTTCCATTTTCTTTAAAAAGAAAGATTGAAATTTAAAAAATAATTGCTATGATTTTATTTGAAAACCATTTTTTTACAACTTTAAGAATGAATCTATAATACAAAAATAATTGTTTACTTTGATTATGTTTGTATCATTTGTGATAGCTCAATTTTTTTTATTTTATATTAAAGATATGTCAAAGGTCTTCCATAACTTACTGAAATAAAAAAATTAAAAAATAAAAACTATTTGCATGATATAGATATCTAATCCGGGAGATAATTACTCTCACATAAATAAAATAACTGAAAAATAGATAAAAGAAGTCGAGATGATCTAATAATAAACCTCGAATTATATTATATAATACTTAACAGGTGTTATAAAATAAAATATATTTTTTTTAAAAATACTAGTAATGGTACAGCTACTAGAATATAGCTGACGCAAAACTAAAAATTACCAAACAAAATGGGCCCGTTTACAATTATGGCCCAAAATTTTCAAATTTATCTCTATTGTTATTTTAATCTAAATATCTAATTGCCTTTTTTTTCTTTTTTAAACATAATCTATTTGCTTTTTTAAGTCTATTTTACTCATTTTATGATAATTCTATCCTCCAATAAAATTTACCATATATGATACAATGGTATCTACAAACAATGAACAAATAGATGCAAGAGAAAAAGAAAGATAAAGAGAAATAAATGAATAGATAAATTTATTGGTTGTTTATGAGTTAGATCCTAATTTTCCAAACATTAACATGTGCCCTTAAGACACTAGGTTAACACTACCCCTATTAATTTTAATTGAAATATAGACACTAATTACACATGATAATTACTCTATAAATTATCTATATTTATCATATTATTTGAACAATGAATTTATGTAGAATTTTGGTAATATAGCATTATTCATTTGCTAAACATTCTACACAACCAAAATAAATAAATAAATATGCACAGAAATTATTATTTTTACACATCTAGAAGAAAATCCCTAAAACAAAATCCTATTACCAATACATTTTATTCATAAAACCTATGTTAATTAGGCTTTGTAGTCATAAATATAAGTATAACATTAAGCTGGTATAATTTTTTACATCATTAAATTGACAATCAAACTTTATATATCTGGTAGTTAGTATAATAAATTTTTAATTTTCAACTTTATAGATATAACGTGTCTGTTGATGAATGCTTTTAGGCATAATTTGTACATGGAAGAATTTATTTTGATTCCTATATTTTTTTTAAAAACTTTTATTTTTAAATGTGAATCTATTTTTAGCATTCACAGTCTCTTACGTTTCAAAAACTCAACAAATTAATTCCTCTGACATGATTTTTAATAGTCAACATAAAAAAAAATGGTAAAAGATTGTTTTGTCCTTAATTTTATATACATTTTTAATTATTATTTTTGTTTAATTTAAAAAAAAAAATTCATCTAACATATATCTTTATATTACCAATTAGTGTTAAAAGACAAAACTATCATTATATATGTAAAGATTAATTTGTTATGTTTTTAAACATTAAATATTATAAATACTATAAACGGATTCATATTTAAAAACGAGATTTTTTTTTTAAAAAAAAAAAGAAGTAGGGACGAAAGGGAAGTTTCCCCTTTGTAAATAAATAATTTAAAAAATAAAAATCATAAAAATAGAATCAAGTAGAGTTGGAGTGATGGGTCCCTATCCGGTGGTAGAGGCTGAATCATAGCTAAATGTGAGGCAAACAAACAACAACCACCGCCAATTACAATCAAATGGATTTCAGGTGATACCTAGTCACTGTTGCAATACGTGCTCTCGCCTTTACTCTCATCTATCATGCACCACCATTTATCTGACTATTTTGTCATCACAACCAATTTCTTTCTTCCACGTGTCAGAATCACGCCGGCTGCCAATTCCATCAACCGTTGACTGAGCACCGCCGTTGTATTTGACCAAACGTGGTCTCGCTTATGACAAATGTCGCTTCCACTCGTAAAATCAAAATCTTTGTATTGGTGAGTGGTCACTCATATTTTCAATATGATTTTAATCTCTAATTTAAAAAAAAAAAAAAGATTTTAATCTCATCCGATTTGATAATATATTATAATTATTTTTGATACAATTATCATATAATTAAAACATATATATGATTTTAATCTCATCCTATTTGATAAAGTATTATAATTATTTTATATAGTTATCATATAATTAAAATTTTACTACCATCTATCATTAAAGATCAGTCAAAACCTATTGGAATTAAATGTTATATAATATCCAAAATCAACTTCTATGATAGTGAAATAAATCTACTTTCACAATAAGCTAAAAAATTTCCATATATTTTGAGAAGATACACAATAAATTTCAAATCTATGGATATTACAAATTATGTGTAATTCAAAAATCTACTCTCCTATTGAGAAGAAAAAACTTTTCTTAAATCTACTCCTATAATAATGAGAGAAAACTCCGCATGTATGTTAGTAAATACATATAATGAGACTCAAATCTTGATTGTAATAATAAAAGAGAAGTGTATTTATCCCCTTGAATTATGAGTGAATATATTATTACAGTTGTTTATAACATGTCTGCTTACGTTATTCGATATTGTCTTGACAAATTTCTAGATTTAGTGATTATAATATTAATTTTATCTTTTGAATACAAGGTAATTTTCAAAATTAATTATTAATTTTATTTAATAATTGGAAAAAATAGTTATTAATATTAATAGAATATGAATTAGAATATTTATAATGATCTAACAATTGTTCTTTATTTATTAAGAGTAACATAAAGCTCTGCATTTATACGTGCTATGGATGGATCTAAGAAACTATGCTTTGTCTTTTTATAAGCATATCAATATGTGATAGAGTTGGGATCCCTTTTTCTTTTTTTTATAAGCATATCAACCCACTCCCCTCTCTCCTCCTTTCAACTTTTTATGGGAGAGATTGAAGTTTGAATAATACATGAGAAATGCAACAACTATGATCATCCATAATCTTTTATGCCGATATATTATTGAATTATACAAAGTTTTGGGAAAAAAAAAATTCCTCAAAAAGTATTCTAGCTCTATATGACAATTACACATAATGAGTTCCATTAGGAAACACTTATCCCATATAACCTATCAACTTGTTAACCTAATCAATTTAAATCAAAACAAGTTATAGCTTCATTCAAAACTCTTTTTATTTTGATGGATTTTGATGAAGATGGGTTTTGATGAATTTGTAAATTATCTTCGTTTAACAATGGTTTTGAATTTAAATATGATAAAAGAACATATTTTCTTCTTACAATCCATTTTTTTCAACTTATTCCGAAAAAAAAAAATCATATCAATAATAAATTTTGTAAAGATAATTATTTTGTTTCAAAATTCCATTTTATCTTTATCTTTCTTTACTGCAAATATTTAATTTTAAAAGAATAAAGTTTTTTTAAGGATTTATTTGAAAGAAACTCTTAATTTTTATTCATAAAACACTGCATTATCTTTTAAAAAAAATAAATTAAACCTATTCTAATGAAGATTTATTTTGTCCTAAATAAAACTTAAAAAATTGAAAGTTTAGTTTTAAGTTATTATGTTGTTTTGAATGGCACAATAACCTTCGCCATCACCCCATAATCAAGTAGTCTATTAAAAATTTAAAACTAAAAAAGATAAAACTTTGGGGTTTTGGGTTTATAAAATATCACAGAGATGAAGAAAAGAGAAAATGCCATGTATTCTAAAGATTTTTGTATGAATGTTTTAGAAAATTTGCACTCATTTAATAATTTTATGAGAATAAATTTATTATTAATGAAAAAAATATCAAATTAGAGTGTGAATAGGTATTTAATGTTCCAATTGACTTTTTTGCTTTGAGGTTACTTGCTAGTGAGAGTGGGAAAGAATCTAAAACTTGTTACGTTATCTTTAATTAACTTTAATTAGTCTAACAAATTATTACAACTACTTTAGTATATTCCATATTTTTTTTTAAATGAAATGACTTTATTCTTTTGTTTTCTTTACTTGGAACAATTTCCAAGCAATATTATCATTAGGTAATTAGTCATCAACTGAGTGATATGTGTCCACAACCTTACTCAAATCTAATTATAATATTTTATCTTCATTGTATAATATTTTTCTAAATTTTAATTTTATTTATTTTAATCCCTTGCCAGTTGAATTTGATATCAACAAAATATATATATATATATATAAAATTTTGCAGAGTAGTTGGTAGATTCTCTATCGACTATTCTCTATAATTAGTTTCAGTTTCTACAAAATAAAAAAATTTGTTTAAAAACAAAATAGTATTATATTTATTTAACTAGCAAAACATCACCGTTACTGGAACGTGGGGAACAATTTAATTGCAAAAACAAAAAGAAAGTCTCATTCACAATCATAGTTGCACTAAGTGGCTTAATTTACTTTTTCTTCTCAACTTTTCAAAGCTTAGCCTTTTTATTTTAATTGTTATTAATACTAACAAACAATGAATAAATCTTTAATTACTAAAATCTAACATTTCTGCCAGATTTGCTAGAATAATGGGCAATTGTTATATGTTGTTGCTTGACTTGGTTTGCCATGTCAACTTCTTGTTCATCAAGCATCATCAATCAATCATCATCAAGGTTTTAATTAATTAAAATAATTAATTGTGCTCACTTTTTCTAATAAGTTCACTTTCTTTAATTCAGTTGACTTAAATCATTGCAAGGCATCGTCTTTTTGCTTTTCATTTTCTTGCTGTTTCCCAAGAAAATGCATCCTCCAATGTATTTTGGCTAGGTCTTTTCATTTTAATTTTAAAACCTTAGTAGCCAGTTAATTTTGGTATGATATGACGAGTTTTACCTTCTAGTAAATTATAAAGCAAGAAGTGCAAGATGTTTTGTGTTGATTTGATAGGTATATGGATTTTATTTTATGTATTTATTTATTTTTGAAGAAGAGGTATATGGATTTTATTCACATACCCAACAATTTTTTGTCATCATTTGAATGAACGATGACAAAAAATTTTAGAAGTTACGGAATCAAAACACATTTTAGATCAACTGTGAAAATGCAAAACTAGGTTCAACAAATTTTTTTATTATATAATTCTCCCAAATTCGTTGTGTTCTTACATAGGTTGTAAATGTTAAAGACATGTAGTAGGTCAATGGTCACATTGATTAAAGCATGTTGATTTTGTGTCTGAATGCACGGTTCTACATCTCACAATCTCTTTCCCATCAAATAATTATATGAGTTACTTTCTCATCTTATATGAGTCTCATCTCCACCTATATGTGAGATGCTCCTTTTATATGAACACTATCACTGAGTTGTACCTAAAAATCAAATCTCACTTAGTGAGATTGATATTTGGATTTGTATCAATTATAAATTATATATATTAATGTTAAAAACATAAAATAAAATAGGGATAATCTCAATTTCCTCTCTGTAGTTTGACGAAATAGCTAAAATCCTCATTTACTTTAGAAAATCGCTAATATCTTCCCTCTTGATTTTTAAAATAGATAAAAAAACCCCATGTAATTTATTAAAATATCCAAAAAACCCCTTACCGTTAATTTGGACGTTAAAGTCAATGGTTGACCGTTATCTGAAAGGAAAAATCTCAATATCCCCCTGTAGTTTGACGAAATAGTTAAAATCCCCCCTTATTTTAAAAAATTGCTAAAATCCCCCTTACCTTAAAAAATTGCTAAAATCCCTCTTTATTTTAAAAAATCGCTAATATCCCCCTCTTGATTTTCAAAATAGATAAAAAAAAAACCCCTGTAATTTATTAAAATACCCAAAAAAACCCCTTACCTTTAATTTGGATGTTAAAAGTTAACGGTTTACCGTTATATGAAAGGGCAAAACTGTCAAAGTAAAATAAAAATAAAAATATTAATATTTAATAAAATGATAATTTAATATTAAAAAATTAAAAAAATAATTTTTTTCCATCTCTAAAATGGACGTAATTTTGGACGTTCATCATATTGATGGACGGTGGATATAATCCAAAAAAATTTAAAAAAAAAATAAAAAATTAATACTTAAACACATTCTCTCTCTACTTATCACTCTCTCTTCCTCTCTCTCTTCTTCCTATCTACTTGTCTCCCGACGGTGGGTGGACGGACTCTCTTCTCTCTTCTTCTTCTTCTCTTCTCCTCTCTCTCTCTCGTTCTTCTTCTTCTTCTCTCGATTATGGTCTCCGTTGACATGGAGATTGGGGGTGTTCGGCGAGGATACCATTGGGTCTTCTTCATCGGAAACCAGGGGTGGTCCGGCGAAAGAGACCAAACAATCTTCGTCGCGTAGAGACCAGTTCTGGTCTCCACGTAATGAAGACCAGATTTGGTCTCCGTGGAGACTAAATCGAAGATTAGAATCTCCGATCTGGTCTCCACAGAGACTAGATCTGGTCTCTATCACGTGGAGACCAGTTCTGGTCTCTTTCGCCGGACCACCCCTGGTTTCTGATGAAGGAGACCCAATGGTATCCTCGCCAGACACCCACAGTCTCCATGTCGACGGAGACCATAGCTGAGAGAAGAAGAAGAAGAAGAAGAGAGAGAAGGAGAAGAAGAAGAAGAAGAAGAGAGAAGAGAGTCCGTCCACCTACCGCCGGGAGACAAAGCAGATAGAGAAGAAGAAGAAGAAGAAGAAAGAAAGGGAAGAGAGAGAAAAGAAGAGTGATAAGTAGAGAGAGAATGTGTTTAAGTATTATTTTTTTATTTTATTTTTAAATTCTTTTGGATTATATCCACCGTCCATCAATATGATGGACGGTGGATGTAATTTTTTAAAAATTATTAATATTTTTAAATTTTTAAAATTTTAAATTTTTTTAGTAATTTTAATCACCACCGTCCATTTCTAAAATAGAAGGTTAATTTTTTTTTAATTTTTTTAATATTAAATTATCGTTTTATTAAATATTAATATTTTTATTTTTATTTTATTTTGACAGTTTTGCCCTTTTATATAACGGTCAACCGTTAACTTTTAACGTTCAAATTAAAGGTAAGAGGTTTTTTGGGTATTTTATAAATTATAGAGGTTTTTTTTTTTATCTATTTTAAAAATCAAGAGGGAGGATATTAGCGATTTTTTAAAATAAATGGGGATTTTAGCGATTTTTTAAAGTAAGGGGGATTTTAGCGATTTTTTAAAATAAGGGGAGATTTTAGCTATTTCGTCAAACTACAGGGGGATATTGTGATTTTTCCTTTCAGATAACGGTCAATCGTTGACTTTAACGTCCAAATTAACGGTAAGGGTTTTTTTGGGTATTTTAATAAATTACAGGGATTTTTTTATCTATTTTGAAAATCAAAAGGGGGGTTATTAACGATTTTTAAAGTAAAGGGAGATTTTAGCTATTTCATCAAATTACAGGAGGAATTTTAACTATTTCGTTAAACTACAGAGGGGATATTGGGATTATCCCAATAAAATAAGCCAATGTGCCCAAAAAGAACGCTATCGTTTCATTTATGTTTGTGCCTAGGCAGTGTCGAAACTTGTGTCGCAAAAATCGATTCCTTTACAAGTCTGCTTGAAAGCAAATAATAACAATTGCTTATCTTTCTAACCTTTTAGGAGAGAGACATCGGAGCCATCCAAATTCTGGGACAAAGACACACTAGTCCTCCCAACTCTACGATACATTCTTGTCTCTGTAATCAACACTGATATATTTCAAATTGAAGAAAGACATTTGATTTGTGAAAGTTAATGTTTAGTCATTATAGTTAATTGTAATAAAAATTTTAACGAAATGATTCGATGATAAAAGATTAATACGACTACGCTGATATAACTTAGTTATAAAAATAAATGATAAAATGAGTAATGAGATGTAGAAAATTTAGTTTGATTCACCTAAATTCGAATTTATGTAATGCTGAGACTATGACATTGTTTTTGTATCTTATTTCAAGAAAACGAGCTTAAATATCGACCTCAAAGTCAATACTTTCTAAAGAGAAAAAAACATCGGCAAAATAGGAGTTTTAAATCATCATTCTTCCTTAAAAAATTGACTCGATTAATGATTAATGGTTTTTAAAAAATTCACTAGATGTTCCAAATATTAATCCAAATCATTGGCCTAATTATAAAATAAATTGATTAGAATTAGGAAGACGATAAAGCCAAAACTAGAGTCGGTCAAGGACAAACCAACCACAAATACTAACCCAGCTGTGAAAATTGTTAAAATAAACAATTAGGCTCCCATACAGAAAGGAAATATATTAATTTTAAATATCCAGTTGTAAGGTATCAATTATTCATCCAAAAAATAACAAGAGAACAATCATGTAAAGATGTGGGCTAATGCCAAATCATTGGCTTGTGTTGATGGAGAATTGGGGTTGGTTCCAATGGGACCTGAAGTTGGCTAACCTCCCAACTAATTTCATTTTTTTAACACACTAGAAATTAACTTGAAACCAATTTATACTTTAATATGTCATCAAGATTTTCAAACACTTGAAATTTGAAGAATGTTTTAATAAAATTCTATCTTCATAACTTTTTTAATTATTATCCAAAACACATTTGATTACTTTTTTGATATTACATTTCATGTTCATATGTTTACAGAGACGTATGATAGAGTCTGTTAAGTAAACGATCCAAAAATCTTATCCTAAAATCAGAAAAGGGTATCCATAAATAAGTAGAAAATTTATCACATATTATGGCTCCGACTCCGAGTGAGGTTCAAACCCAAGTGGGACCTACTTTTTCCATTAAAGCATCGCATTGTTCTCCAAATACATTTGATTACTTTTATAGAGAGAATAATAAATACAATAATTATGAAAAAGTTATTTAAAAAAATTCTCAAAATTTCATCTAAAATGAATGCATAATTAAATTTTGGATGAAGTTGAAGCATATACCCAAAAAAAAAAAGATTGCTTATGTGGAAATTCAAATATAATATTTATTAAAAAAACATACTATTAATAGTATGTTAATTATCATCAAATTTAAAAATTTAAAAAATAAAACCCCAGTTAATGATATTAAATTCTTTAATAGAATCAATTTAATTTAAATTTATAACATTAACGTTAAAATCACAAATTAAACTTGCATCATATTACCAGCATAAAACTAAAACAAAACCTTTTGTTGTAGTTAGAAAACTCATAAAATTAATAACAACCCAATTTCATAATTTTCTTGCATTAAATTTCACAATGACTAAACTCACAAAAAATAAACAAAATTGAGTAATTGACATTTTCTTGAAAGCTACTTACTAAAAAGTATTTGGTACATCTACATCAGGCTGAGATTGTGCATTTGTTCCCCGAGCTTTTCAAAGCATTACGTGTGCGCGCGCGCCCGCATATATATATATATATATATAATGACTGTGGAGGTGGGTCCAGGTCCTAATTCCTACCACATGTAGGATAAAATGTGTAAGAGAGGGAGAGAGATCTTAAAAGAATGTGGTTAACATTTAATTAATTAATAAAAAAAAAAAGGGGGCAGGGTGGGTGTGGGGGGCGGAAGGCTGCAACATATCATGAGGACAAAGATAATAAAAAACATAGAATAGAATACAAGTGCAATTGTCTCGGGGATGTGGCTCCTTTTCAGGTAGCCGACACGCCATTACATAGTTCCCCACACCACCCGTAACTCCCCACATGCACCCATTTACTTTCTTCACTTTGTTCTATGCATTTATTTTATTTCATTTTGTTTCTTTATTATTATTAAAATTGATCTAGAAAATCATTAGGATCAAACTGAATTAAACATTAATGATATGATCTAAAGAATAATTCTCAATAAAAAACGATCTATATATAGATGAGAAAATGATCCACACGAAGAGGGAGTGGGAGAGGTGGTGTTGGAGTGATATGGCATGGGTAGATGAGAGATATACCAATTTAGGGTGAGAGGTCCCGAACCATGCTCTCTAACCATGGGTGGGTAGCAGCACTTTTACTCACTGTGCTAGTGTCCAAGTGATGTTTTATACATTTAATTTTACCACCTGCCCTTTTTTATATTACTTTAATAATTCAAAAACTAAAATCTACCTATGCCAAAAACTATTTATAAACTTGGAATTATATTTCTATAGTGGAAGATAACTACTCATAAAAAAGTTGTAATATAAATTCAGTGAGATTTAAACCTACACCACTAAAGTATATGTGAAAATGCATAATCACATGTAGTAAGTGTGAAACGTGCTTAATATTTCACTGTCTATTTAATTGTTATGTTAGAATATTATTACAGTCATTCTTGTTCTTTAAATATTAATCATTTTTATTTATTTATTTTTTTGGATTACATATGATAATAATGTTAGATTATCCAAATTATTTATATAAGTTCATACTAAAATGATATAACTCTGTGAACTATAATCTCAATGCTAGACTTGGTGGTTGATGTGCTAGTTATAACTGATCGCATTATTTAAATATGATTTTGGTTAAATAATTTGAACAATCTAATATTACTCATAATGCATTTATTATTTCATGTGCCTATAAATAAATAGCCATTTTTTAATTAATTTGTGCTATTAAATAAATATATTTTAGTATATTTTATATTTAAATATTTTTTAGAGCAGTTTCTTTTAATAATATATGGATTTTTTTTTTTATGCTTTATAACATTTTTTATCATTATATATGGCTATTTTGGTAATGTTTTAATATTTTTCATGTAGATCATCAATTAAATTTTCTATAATTGGTAATCCTTAAATTTTTTTAAAGTAATATATTTACAACATTAATTTTTACCGAAAGTAAAAAGAAATGCTAATAGCAATTATTTGAATGGACCAGTTTGCAATAAAAAATTATATTATTATTATTATTATTATTTTTAAAAGAATGGCAACATTAGAGTGGTGATATTTTTATTCCTCATAGATTGTGTGTACACTTCATAAGTAGACCTTATTAAAAATATGAAAAGTCTCAAGTTTATGAATAAACCTCAATTAATACCAATATTACTCTTCTTTTATTGTTTTTGTACTATATTTTTGTAAGTATAACTCACAATACTTATTTTGTTATTTAATTAAATTTGCTAAAATTTTGATAATTTTTCTGCAACAAATAAGACAAGTAGATTATGATTTTCTTCTAATAATAATTAATTTAAAACTTATCATTTTACAATCAATTTTTTAAGAAGATTTTAAATTATTCTTTATACTTTACAACCAATTTGTTTTTTTTTTTTTAAAAAAAAAATTGATATTTGAAAAAAATAGTTAATTTAAATAGTTGGAATTTGAAAAGGCATTGAAAGTTTTATCTTTGTTTAATTTTTGATTGGGTTTAATTTTGGGAGTTATATGATAGCATTTAAATAAATTTATTATTATTTGATCCATGTATAATTTTTTTATCTTAGTTCAATGGATGTATTGTATTATTTAAAAAAAAGTTTGAATTGATTGGTAGTATTTGGAATAAAACAAACTTCATGATATGTGTTATTATTATTATTATTATTATTTTATTATTTTGGTTCAAACATATTTTCAATTTTTTTTAATATTTTAGCTAAATTTAATAATTTCATTATGATTTTGATTCATTTTCAATATTTTACATTCAATTTGTTTCCTTTAAAATTGTTTGATATTTAAAATTAGTATTTCAAAATCATTCTCAATATTTTGCAACTAATTTGCTTCCTTAAAAAATTGTTAGGTATTTGAAATTAGTATGTAAAAGAGAAGTTAAAGGTTTGAGAAAATAAAAATGTTTTATCATATATACAAGGAAGTGATTAATATTTGTGAGTGTAGTTACATATTATTTACTATTTTTAGTCATTTTCTTTAATGATAATGTTGGATTTTAAGCAACAGACCTACATACAACTTTTTATGGGTGTAATATCATCACTAAAATAAAAAAAAATTAAAAAAAAAAAGTCTGAACTGATATTAAACAAAATAACAAGGATCAACTTGCCTAACTTCCAAACATTTGGACAAAACTGATCATTCTTAAAACAAGAGAGACATTTTTGATATTTTCTCTCATTTATTATTTGTCAAGATAGGAATCTAAAGTTGTTGTAATAATTTCGATGAGATTCATTTGCTAAATTGCTTGATTAGTTGGTTGAGCCAAAAAATAATAATAATAATAATAATAATAAAAAAAAAAGAAGACACCTTGGGTTGGTTGTGTAAAAATCTCATCAATGATCAAACAGCAGTAGTTGCACAAGTGAAGCCACAGGGAGGGTGTCAGGTTGGGCCTTTATTGCAGACAAACAATGGATGTGTTGTTATTTATTTATTTATATATTGATTAGGACAAATTTAGGGATGAGTCGAGATTAAGAGAAATTTAACTTTGTGGTGCGGTCCAAAAAATGATTTTTATATGGAAAGGAACAACCCACAAATAGACGGGAAAGAGAGTCCACACAAGTGAGGGAAATATTCACAACTTTTTTTTTTTTTTTTTATATATATTTTATTGTGGGAGAATGCCGTCATAGGTGTAGAATCTGTCTTCAAGGCACAGGGATAGTGGACAAACCAATGGTGTCACTGATATCTACCATGGATGTGTTGTTGTGTTCAAAGACTTGAGAAGTGCATGTGTTTATTTATATGTATGTTATGTGTCAGAATCTGACACATCTCATATGTGTAGTATCTTATAACACAAATACCATATTTAAATTGTCAATCATGTCATGTGGCTAGCAAGTTTAATGTGTAATGTAAGCCTCGCACCACCTATTATTCCTTGCCTTCCATCCTATGTTACCATTTACATCCATTTCTTTCTTCTTCTTAATTTCCACTTCCTCCCTCTCTCTCTCTTTCTCTCTCATCTTGTACTCAAAAAGTTGCTTTTTGCTTTTCTGGTTTTTGCTTTTTAGCTGGTATTGTTTATGGTAACTTACAAGACCAGCCATAACTGATTCACATTTTGTACCTGTTTTGTTTTGTTTTTTTTTTTTTACTTCTGTTTCTTTTTAACAAGTAGCCAATGGTTTTTTTTTAATTTCATTCTGTTTGTGCATATGGATTGATGAGTTTCTTGTGAAATTCACTTTGTTTCTTTGTGTTTATTCATTTGCGGTTCATGATTAATGTATTTTCTTGATAATAAAAATAAATCTCATTTCGGTTGGTGTGTTGTTTAAAAATAAATATTTTTGCTCCATCATTGGTACCAAAAAGCTTCAACCACTTCCTAATCTCTGAATCTTGAAGCTTGCATCTCTCTCTGTCCGAAGTGTCCCCATTTTTTATTGATTTGTGAATTGGGGTGTTGATAAAAATCCATTCTTTAGGTGTTAAAGATCTCTGACCTATCTGGGTAATGCAATGGCAAATCTTGTGCCTGGAGTGCTGCTGAAGCTATTGCAACACATGAACACAGATGTGAAAGTTGGTGGTGAGCACAGGTCATCTCTCTTGCAAGTGGTGAGCATTGTGCCTGCATTGGCTGGAGGTGAGCTGTTCCCTAACAAGGGCTTCTACTTGAAGGTTTCAGATTCATCTCATGCTACTTATGTATCTTTACCTGATGAACATGATGATTTGATTCTTAGTGATAAGATACAATTAGGCCAGTTTATTCATGTTGAGAGGCTTGAATCTGCTTCTCCTGTCCCCATTCTTCGTGGGGTTAGGCCGGTTCCCGGAAGGCATCCTTGTGTGGGGAGCCCTGAAGATATTGTGGCCACTCACTCTCTTGGCTTTTTGAACAATGACAATAACACCAGTACTGGTTCATCTTCAAAACCTGGGGAGAAAGTGAAATCTCCTTTGAAACTAGTATCAGCAAATAATCATGTTGGTGGTGACAAGGACAAGTTAGCAAGGATTAGATTGAATAGTGGTGCTAAAGATGATCAATTGGATAAGAAAACACCTACTTTGAGTAGATCAAAATCTCAACTTTCTAAACCAGCATCAAATTTAGATGTCAAGAAAGAGTCTTTGGGGAAGTTGAAGTCATTGAGTTCAAAGTCAATACCCTCCTCTCCCACTAGTTGTTATTCGTTGCCCACTTCGTTTGAGAAGTTTGCGAATGGAATTAAGCAGCAGTCTAAGATTAAGGGATCTGATAAGGCCACAGTGAAGGGGGCATCAGCAGAAAAGCCAACTTCTGTTCGTGGGCCGAGTCCCACGGCCAGGAAAGTACCAGTGATCAAGAATATAGTTCAGGGGTTTGAGTTTGGGGCCAAGGCATTGAGGAAGAGCTGGGAAGGGAATATGGAGGTCAAGACAAGGGAGAATTCGAAATTGAGAGCTGCCAAACATGATCCCAGGCTTGAAGCTCGGAGTACTTCAGTGAGTTTAATCAGTTATTTTAATATTAAAGACATTCTAATCATTAGATTTTGACTGAAAGTTGTTTTATCATCTTTATAGTATTGTTGTTTTCATTACAACCTTATAATTTATCATTTGGTGGTTTTCCGATCAAATGGTATAGTAGAGATGTTTCAGAATCTGTTATAAGATAAAGTTGAATAAAATTTTATTACATCTGTGGATTTTGATTTTATATGTCCAAGTGTTTAAATGATGTTTCATCTTTTCTTTTTTTATTTCTTGTTAAGGTTTTTGAAATCTCATTTTTCTTGTTGGATTCCCTCAACCTAGTCATTGCTGAGTTTTTATACTTTATTTAGTTTTATACAATTTTCGATTCTGTATAAAAAATTATGTACCAAAATTTTCAACTCCTATTTTCCAGGCACCTAGAAAAAGCACATCTAGTGAAAGGTTGCCCTCAAAAGAAGAGCATAAGCACCAAATATCCGCCAAGTCATCATCTAAGGAGGATAATAAGGTTCCAATCTCTGCCAAGAAAGTTACTTCAAATGGAGTGTTGGATGATCAAGAAAAATCAAATAAGCACAGGATGTCCATTGGAAGAAAATCAGGAGAATTGAATCATAATGGTTTCCCAGGAAATTTGGTCAAGGTTCCAATAAATGGTACAAGATTAACAGATGGAAGTGTTTCATGGTCCGCGCTTCCCTCTTCTCTTGCAAAGCTTGGGAAGGTATAAACCATATGTAATCACTTGGGTTTTGAGTATTGATAAGTTCCTTAGTCTTCATTATAACGACTTTCATTATGCTTCTGTCTGTTGGATTGTTCTTCTTGCTATCATTGTACGCACGTGCACATGTTCATGGGCTAGTAGTAAATTTTATTCATTTCATTTGTAAAATTAATTTTATCTTAAAACCTCAATGTTTTTGTCTTCTGCTGAAAGACACTTGATGGATGTAAGAATTATGTCTTAGATATCTGATAAGTTGGAACTTCTGCCTCACGATCCTTTGATATGTTTTCTTGTCATTTATATGCTCCCTTAGGCAAAAACATGAGTGTGAGGTAGTTATTCTCTGATGTTGCAAGAAATTTGTCAATTTATATTGCTCTGAGATTTGCTGTTTCTTATTGTATGTTTTCACCTTTGTCATTACAGGAAGTCATAAAGCACAGAGACGCCGCACAGACAGCAGCAATAGAGGCCATGCAGGAAGCTTCTGCTGCTGAGAGCTTGCTTCGATGTTTAAGGTATAACTCTCCTAAGAATGAAGTAAACCCTTATAAGAAAATTAGAATTTTTCTATTGCTTTAAATAGTAGGATGTAGTTGTTGCCTTAGGATTTCTCAGTAGAATAACTTCTCTTGTCAAAATCACTCAGTAATTGTAGCATGCTGAGATATGATGCATTTTAATTTTTATATGCTCCTGAAAGTTATAGAGAATGTACAATATAGGATCTATTGAAGTTTCTTTCACAACGTGGATCAAGAATAGGCATTGGGGTATTATCAGGTTGATGGTACTCTTCTTGATTTTCAAACAAATGGATGTCAGTAACCATCGTGGCACATGAATGTTAAGTACATTCCCAAAAGTGTCTCAGTTCTGTAAACTTAAGTTTTCTGGCACTTAAAAAAATAAATAAATAAAAATTTGATTGATGATGATAAAGCCACCTGATGAGTATAAGGGAATCAAATGAGGAAGAACTGTGTTAATGTACTGAATAAGAAGTCTTAAGTTTTATTACAATCAATAAATTATGGATATTATTGCATACGTCAATGCAGCATTCTTGTCTAGATGTCTAGTACTAGTTGTGTGTTTGCATTAGTGCAGGGAAATATATAGAAGTATAAAGTTTTATGCTTCTATTTGCTAGCATTCTCCGTTACAAAAGTAGCCCCTTTTATTTAATTATTTTGAATTGGAGCATTAGTGGGATTTTAGAAAAAATGTAAGTTGCACTTTGCTCATCATTTCAGGTGAATATCCTGGAATTTAGCAACTGTTTAACTTTTAGTTTTCTGTTATCTTACTACAAGGCGTTTCTCA
Source organism: Litchi chinensis (assembly GCA_019925255.1). NCBI lineage: Eukaryota > Viridiplantae > Streptophyta > Magnoliopsida > Sapindales > Sapindaceae > Litchi > Litchi chinensis. The sequence continues at coordinate 22,372,441 of CM034461.1, read as the reverse complement.
GTAATTTTCAAATGGTATGAAGAAGAAATTATATTCAGTTTTAATATCAACGGTTTTAACTATTGTTTTGGACACTTTAAAGCTTCTTATGACGGTATCATCCTGGCAGGCCAGTTCACTCCCTTAAATTTTAAGATCAGGTATCTTGATGATATGAACTTGCAAATTATGCATGTTGTACCACATATCTATTTTCCAGATGGTACTGAATAATAGTGAAATATGAGGCTTTAGAATAAGGTACTAATTTATTGTATGCTTGTAGCTGCTGTTGTGCCTTTTTCTTATAAAGCTGGTGATGGCCTCACTCATCGCTAAATCCTTCAATCATTTTAAAGTTTTTAGATCTTCAGTAGGATTTTCGTGTGCATGGGTTGTAGTACCTCTAAGATAGTGGAGATTGTAGAAAGCCGATTGCACTGCAGGCTGGCAGACACCTTGTAACTAAGGGAATGGTGGCGCAGATACTCCAGTAGGCTTTTTTTTTTTTTTTTTTCTTCTTCTTTTCAGTGATGTATAGTTGGAATTTATCCTGTCACCGTTTTCTCTGAAAGAGAAACAACCACCTCACTAGTGCTCAGTTGGGAATTTGATGAAACATCTTGTAGACAATTCCCTAAACTAACACAAATACCTTCCAATTTTGAATGGACTTACACCCCCAAGAAGTAAAAAATATGAATTGAGAAAACATAACAAACTAGGAGCAAACAAACCACAACATAGGCAAATTTATGTGATTCACCAATATGACTACATTCATGGAGGTCAACGATTTCAGTAAATATGAGAATACTAAGTGACAAGATGCAAGAGATTCTTTGTCCCATAAGCTTTCTTTTCCCCCTAAATCTCAATTATTCTACCTCACAAACTCTCTTTGGTAGGGTTTTGTTTCTTTTTGTTGCTTTCTACCTGTACACATACTCGTAAAAAAACTCTCAACAATACGGTTATACTAAGTGACTATTCCCTAATTACAACAAAGCCCACCCAAAACCAAAAATTACAAACAGCCATAAAAACCAAATATATAGTTTCTTTGAGACATACATCTACAATCTCCCTTTGTTGAAAAAGGAACTTCAGCTTTTGGAAAATCATTGGATAAATTCTCATCACACTTTAGGTAGCGAGGTGTCCACCTAACTCAGCAAGAGTGAAGGTTTAGAAAGCTCAGACAATGCTCAAACTTGTCTTTTTTTGGTAAGCATGCCGGATGTATTCTCATACTTGTTAACTTTTTCTATGTATTGTAACCTTAACAAAGAGAGCTTGTGAGGTAGAAAGATTGAAAAATATAGGGGACAGAATACATATGGGATAAATTTGCTTGTATTGTGGTTTGCTCTTGTCTTATGTCTTCTTAATGTTTGTTATAACTTGTGCTCATAAATTTATTCAAACAAGATTTTGGAAGGTCGTTACGTTAGTTTAGTGAATTGCCTACAAAGGTGTTTAATTAAATTCCCAAGTGAACACTGGCTACGTGGTTGTTGCTCTTCACTAGTACACACATGTAAGAAGGCTCTCTTAACAACACATTTATACAAGGAAACTTTTCACCATTTACAATTACAACTAAACCCACCCAAAATCAGAAATTACAGAAAGCCCCAAAATTCACTGATGGAAAATTTTTGAGAGTAATAGAATTATTTTGAATTATGCTATAGGGTCTAGAGCTAAAATGTACTGAACCACATATATGCCTGATAACCAAGTTAATGTGATTGGCCATTGGACAGAAACTGCAGTTTTTAGTCAAGGTCGAAAGCCAGACTAGTGGAGTACAAGACTTTTGTCTGCTCGTCTTAACTGTGCCTTAGATGCCATTTTACAGTTCTTGTATGTATATGCTGATAAGACATCCTGTGAGTCTAGCTGAAAGATTTTGCTGCCTTAAGCTGAATCCCAAAAATTTGAAATCTATCAACAATTGTGTCAGAGATGCCCTGATCAATTAAATATGTTTCGTTATACTTGATTGAGTTACATTTTCTGGTCTGGGGCTTCAGATTGCATGCTCTGTTAGAATGGAAATAAGTAGTAATGGTTCCAGCCGTTTAAAAGATATGGTTTTCCTTTTGAATTTAACCGACTAAAATTTTAGGACATACAATGCTTTTCATATGTGTTAATGTAGTTTATAATATGTTCCATAAAGCCATTATTCTTGGAGAAATGATAAGAGAGGCCTTCAGAAAAATTAAAATCTATTGAGAACTTGGTATATTGATCCTTAATCTTGCATCTTCATTTTACCATTAAAAGGATTTGTCTTGACTGCTAATTATGCTGAAAAGATTCTTTGGCTAAAGTAATAACTGCCGAGCCTTGATTTTAAATTAATATTTGCAGCAGGATTTTTCATTTAAAGGGCACTGTTTTAAGATAACAGGCTGTCCCATGCTTTTACCTTTAAGTCGAGGTCATATAGAATTGGTCAAAAATAATATGCACTATTTGCAATGGTTGATTTTACTTCAGAAAGCAGAACTCCCCAATTGCTGTCTGAAAGCTATGATTGGCTTTTTATGTGCAGTGGAAAATAAAGTTTGCAGTTAGTCCTATTTTTTTGTTGTTCACTAAAAGGAGTGGTCTTTTTTGGATAAATGTTTGGCTAATTTTTTGTAACAGCTAAGGATGCATAGTTGTCTCTTCTTGTTTGTTCATATATCCTTTTCACTCCTTACTAGATACATAAATGATAGCAATACTATTTGGCTGGGCCAGGAATTTTGTTGTCCATCAATTAAGTTCATATACATTTTTTCTTATGGTGCACCTTGTTGGGCATAATGATATAGTATTTGCTGATTAGTCTAGAGAAATTAATACTGAGCTAGATATATGGTAGGATGGATGCAACTCTGAAGCATTTGTAATACTTTTTTGTTAAAAAAGTACTGGAATGTAACTTACAAGGAAAAAACTAAACGATCAATTCAGAAATGATTTTGTTGTTAATTCTTCCATCCAAGACCATGACCAATCAAGATTACTTTTTCTGTCTTAGCATATTTAAAGAAGCATGGCGCAACATGGCCTGCGAGTTTGCAGCAGGATATATCTGACCATGTATAGGTTGTACTTAACCAGTGCTGTTTCTATCAAGATAAGATTCATGCCATAAAATGTGAAAATTAAATTTGAGAAAGGGGCATGAGCTATTTACCTGGGCTTCATTTCTGAGGGTAAGAAGGTTGATTTTGAAGACCGGAGAACATTGGATTTCCCTAATCTGAAAAGGATTGTAATAAGGCTGGACAAGTGGAGTAGATTTGTCAAGGTGATGAGCTTACAAATTTTAGAATTTTAGTGAAGTTTAAGAGCCTAATCTTACATTTCGCTTTAGGTTAAATTCAGAAGGTGGTTGTCAATTTCACTGTAGTGGTTAGCTCTATATATACATAAAGGGATTGAGTTGATTTGTAGGCATCAACTGCAAGATGGTGAGCTGCGCAATTGCTATTGAATATAAATACACAATTTAGATAACCATAATAATTTGGCAGCACCATTGTCCCAAAAAAAAAGAAAAATTGGCAGCACCAGCAATAACAATGGTTCCCAGCCTGATCAAACACCTTGGCAGTATGGTTGGGATTGAGTATTTGTTAAGAACTGGAATAATTTGGTATATCTCAAGAACTGAAAAAACAAAACAAAACAAAACAAAGAAAAGGAAAGATCAATCAAAAAGAAAAATGACATTTGGTTTGGATTACAAAGATCAATGGTACGAGAAAAACTTCTCGTATTAATGGAAGAATAATATAACAATATAGTATTGTTTGTAATTTCGTTTACTGGGACATATATGCAATGTATAGGTAATATAAGGGTGAGTTCATCTGCCTAAGCTGTAATATAAAAGCTGGCAGAAATTTAGGTTCTATTTTATCTTTCTGCATATGTACTTTTGTGATTCTGATTTCCAGTTTGAAATATTGTATGTATAGTTCCTATATAAGAAATGTACGTGTAAAAATATATGCATTTTTTACTGTTGTCTTTTTCTGTTTCGGTTTTCTGCGTGATTCATCATTTTGTGTTATTTTTCCTCCTGCAGTTTGTATTCTGAGCTGACTTCGTCCGCCAAGGAAGATAATCCACAGCCTGCTGTGGAGCAATTTTTGACCCTACAGTCCGCCTTGAATAATGCTTGCATGATTGCTGATTCTCTATTGAAAATTATTCCAGTCGGTTCATCCCCAGATCATGAAGAAAACCCATCTGAAGAAGCACTAAAAGTCACATCAGAGAGACGGAAACATGCAGCCTCTTGGGTCCAAGCTGCATTGGCCACCAATTTATCATCATTCTCTGTTTTTAGTAAAGAATCTACTTCAAAATCAATTCCTTCTGCTGCTCCTGCTCAAGGCCAAAAGATTTTATCTGGGAGTCTACCTATGTTAGTGCTAGAAAATTCTACTAAGAATGCCTCAGTGAAATCCCAGGTAAAACCTCGTCCAATGGTCGGTTCTAAGCTTGTTGCATCAGGAGCTCTTCGTAGACCTGGGGATGGTCCAGCCATTACTCAAAAGGCACAGGTCCAACCCCTACCAGAGTGGGTTAGAGGGGATGGCCTTGATGAGGCTGTTGACATGGCTGGAATGTTGCGAATGGAGTCACAGGATTGGTTCCTAGGATTTGTGGAGAAGTTCTTGGATGCTGATGTTGACTCCTCAACTTTGTCTGATAATGGTCAAATAGCTGGGATGTTGACTCAGCTCAAGAGTGTGAATGACTGGTTAGACGAAATCGGGTTGAGCAAAGATGAAGGAGAAACACCCCATGTTTCAGCTGAGACGATTGACAGGCTAAGGAAGAAGATATATGAGTATCTTCTCACACATGTTGAATCTGCTGCTGCAGCACTTGGTAGTGGATCACAACCATCACCACAGCTTCGAGCAACTGAAACAAAGCCGAAAAGGTGATTTTACCTCATGAACATGAAATGCAGTGTTTTCTATGTATATGTGGTATATTGAGTCCTAGCACTGTGCCCCTCAACCACCAAGTGGTCCTGGGAAGTCAGCCAATTAATTTATATGTACATAAAATGCTACAGGGGTTTTGAGGTATAGATGGAGTAGTCATATATTATTGATTATCAAAAGAAAAGTATTGGATATGAAGTGGCATGGATTCTTTCTTCTGTTTTGTTGTTGGCATTTGTTTACTGAAACTATACAAATGATAACACTTTGGAGATCAGTGAATTGATCTTCTTTGTTCTTTGTCCACAGTGAATATGTATGCTTCATTTTCCATTCAATAGCAAGTGTTTTCTTTTTCTTTTTAGTTTTGAACATTATTCTTTTACATTACTACAATGAGTAAATGACACCAATAGTTATGTTCTGGAGCAAATGGGGGTTTGCCATAGTGGTATGCGACTTGCTTTATCCTTACTTGCAAGAGCAGAGTTTGACTCTGCTCACCAGTTACTTAATATAAGTGATAATTTTTCCACATGATGTGGACTTTTCCTCTTGCTTTTGGGAGCTTCAATTTCGGACCATGTCTTAGAGATTCTGATAAAAAGTGTTTAACAAACGACACAGTATGTAAGATATTCGTGATACATGTAATAAAAAAAAAAAATTATGTTATGAAGATGTTATGTTTTGGATAGGAAACAAGGTGGCATCACAAATTTTCCATACAAATTTTCCCTGTATTAGATGTATGTGTATCAATTCAAAAGAATCATGTTATATGTCCATGATTTAGTGGATTGGTATATGTTGATGAGAACCCCGTATATAAGGATACGATACCCACAGTCATATTGAAACACAACCCCAAGAAAAATTAAAACAGGTTTATAAAAAGAAGGAATTTTGACCCGTTGATTATATGTCAATCACGAACCATAAAGAATTTTGACCCAATGATTAGAACTCAATCAAGAACCAAAATTATAAAAGAAGGATATTGACGCCATTCCCAAGACAGATGAGAAGGTGGGAGATAAGTCATGGTTTCGATTGTCACAAGCAAAGCTTGATAAGATCACATGTTCATAATGAACAAAAGAGAATTTTTACTCTCTCAAAATAACCACAATTGGTTGCATCTTCATTCACTTTTCAACTTATTCAACTTATGTTTGCTTAGGATTACAAATCATTTTATAGGTAAACAAATAAAACCCTAACATGAAACCTTAGCCCCCCAACAATTGGACTCACTAAACATACTCATGGGTTTAAAATAATTAAACATGGGCTTAAATTAATTGAATGTGTCAGCTCAGCCCATTACATAAATTAAGACCCAACATAAAATTAAATGTTCTAACTTAATTTAAAACCCCATTACAATTAAAATAAATTTCAGCCCATATTATTTAAAGTCCAGTTAACTCCAATTGCCTTTAATTAGCTCCCAAAGCCTTCAAGATTAAGCCCAGTAGTCTTTAATTGTCTCATTGTCCAATTATCTCGTCGTCCTCCATGCTCGCTATCTTGGTTTCCATCATATGTGATGTTTAATATGTTAGATTAGAATGAACTGAATTGAGTTACTAATTAATTGGAATCAATGTGGTGCTGTAGTGATAAGAAAACATTAATTACACACAATGAAAACATTTATACAAAAAGACAACTATAGCAAATATGATGAAGCCATAGTATTTAATAGTGTCACAGGAGTTGTGATGAGTAAGGATGGACATAAAAACATGAATCTGGTCCGAACGACCCAATACGAATTGATTTGTGGGTGTTTAGTCCGGATCTCATGTTTAAAGCCAAGATGTTTGGACCCCTACTTATGAAAATACCATGTTTCACGGATTAGATCGAATCGAGGTATATAAAACCGATTTCATCTATGAATAGGGGTATATACGTAATTTCACATGTCTTTATATAAACCTCCCTTTAAGGCCTTAACCGTAAAATTCATTTAGTCATTGCTCAGCAGCCCGGTAGCCCCATGTCTTCATCGTTGTGCAACCACCGAGCAATCTACTCTCATCTTTTACCTCTCAGCTCCTCGTCGTCATTATTGTGAGCTCCGCTCGTCGCCATAGTGCTATCACTTTGGTTTCCCTCACGATGAGTTATGATCCACCGAGTCTACTCTCATCTCTCACCTCTCAGCTTGTTGTTGTCGTGAACCCCATTCATTATCGTCGTCGTCAGCTCCGCTAGTCACCGTGGAGCTATCATTTTGGATTCTGTCATGGTGAGTTACGGTCCACTGAGTCTACTCTCATCTTTCAACCCCATTTCTTTTATTTCTTATTTCACTTCAGTTTCTTTTTCTCATTTGACCTTGATTTATATTTTATCAGTTTAGATTTACTAATTAGTCATCAATATCCTTTGAAGCAGCAACTCCATTGTTTCTTTTTCACTTGGTGGGTCTATTTGCAGCTTTAGCTTGATATTTACATGATTGGGTGTTAGTGTTTTGGTGATTTCTTTGCCTATATGTTGTTTTCTGTTGTTAAGTTCACATATTTCGCTTGTTGATTTTATATATATGTGTTGTTATTGTTGGGAAAAAGTGTAGAGAGTGGTGAGGAGTCTAAATTTGATATTGATGATGTTAATTTGATTGGAAAATGTCAAAATCTTGGGGTGACAAAAAAAAAAAAAAATAGAGAGAGGAAGACGAAGAATAAAAGTAGTTGTAGGCTTAAGTCAAAGTGTTGGAAGCATTTTAAGTTGCTTGAAACTAAGGAGAGCAGAAGAAGGTCTCGGTGTATATATTGTGGAGCTACATATGTTTGTGAATCCTTCTCTAATGAGGCCACAAACATGAACAAACATATTAAATTTAGGTGTAAGACATTCAAAGCCAAATAGGTTGATGCCATTTAAAAAACATTAAAGAGACAAAAAAATTTAGAAGGTTTTGGTAGTAATTTGACTACATATACCTTTAATCAAGAGTTTTGTTGGAAACAATTGGTGGGGATGATTGTAAAAGATGAATTGTCATTTACATTTATGGAGAACAGCGGATTTCAAAGGCATAATGAAGCATTGTGCCCTCGATTTGAAATGTCATCTAGGAGAACAATGGTGAGAGATATTTACAAATTGTAACTTGATGAAAAGGCAAAATTGAAGAGAAAGCTCAAATAAAGTAATGTGAGAATTTATCTAACCACGAACACTTAGACTGCGATCTAAAACATTAATTACATGGTTGTGACTTCTCACTTTATTGATAATGGGTGGTATTTGTAGAAGAGAATTTTGAGTTTCACTCTAATAAAAGATCATAAAAGGGAATCAATTAGGAGCTGTATTGAGAGAGTTTTGAAAGAATGGGGTATTAAAAAAGTCTTCACCATTACTGTTGACAATGTATCTACAAATTCTGTTGCCTTAAATTATGTGATATGAAGATTGAATAATTGGGATGTGCATGGAACAGTTTTAGGAGGAAAATATTTGCATGTTAGATGTTGTCCCATATATTAAATTTGATTATAGGTGATGGTTTGAAAGATATTCATGAGTCGATTGTAGCCATTCGAAATGTAGTGAAGTATGTTAGATATTCTCCAGCTAGATTGGCGAGGTTTAAAAAATGTGTTGAAGATGAGATGATTGGGTCGTCGGCTTTGGTATCTATGGATTGTCCTACAAGGTGGAACTCAACATACTTGATGTTAAAGAGTGCTAACAAATTAAGAAAAGCTTTTATGTAGTTGGAGGAGGATGATGGATATTATGTTCACTACTTTTCGAAAAGCAAGGATGGAAAGAAGCGATTTGGGCCACTTACTTCGGAGCACTAGGATTGTTTTATGGTATTTGTTCATTTCTTAGAGACCTTTATTAGATTATTTTGAGATTCAGTACTTTTTTGCAAGTGACAACAAATGAATATTTTTAAATTGGTGTGAGACATTTTGAAGAATCAATGAGTTGAAAACTTTGATTGATCCTCTTCTGATAAGGATGACCTCTAACATGAGAGTAAAGTTTTTTAAGTATGAGAGGGGGGGGAAGGCATCGGTAGAGGGGTGGGGTGTTGGATAAAACCAACAAGATGTTGGTGGCTCAAATACTTGACCCTAGGTACAAATTGGATTATATTGAATATTGGTTAGAGACTTTCTATTCTAAGGCAGAAGCAAAATCCATGACTGCACAAGTGAAAAGGTTATTGGAAGAGTTGTATGATTATTATAAATTTGTGCAATCTGGTGGGAATGGAGATTATCATTATGACTCGTTTGGTTCTCGTGATGTGATTATGGTTGGTGATGATGGTCAGACTAAGACTAGCAAAGCAAACATAAGTGAAGAAGCGGTATTATGGGGGATCAGACAAAAACAACGAATCAAGAGGGTGGAGAAGAAGAGTGAGTTGGATTTGTATTTGTTGGAAGAATGTGAGTCTATAGATAATAAAATGTTTAATTAGTTGTATTGGTGGAAGAAATCTTATACTAAGTACCTAACTTTGGCAAGTATAACAAAGGATGTGCTGGCAATGCAAGTTTCAACAATGGCGTCAAAATCCACTTTTAACATGGGTGGTGATATCCTAGATCCATTTAGAAGTTCATTAACTCCTAAAATGATTGAGGGGGTAATTTGTTATCGAACTGGTTGAAAAGTTTAGACCCAACACCCAAAATTGTTAATCTAGAAGAGCATGCGGAACGTGACGATAATAGTGTTCAAAATATTCAGCTTTATTAATCCATTGAAACTAGTGAGTTTTATAGTTTAGTTAAGCATTTACATTTTGTGTTTTATGTTTTTGTTTATATAAATAATACTTTATAATTTCATGATTTTTCTTAATTTTTGATGTAGTGTCCATCAAGGATGAGCAAGTGAAATTTCAACTTTAATGGATTTGGATTTAGCTTGAAATGTTGGTACTAAGATTTTATAGTTTATGTTATTTTTGATATCATTATTTATTATTTGTTTATTGTTTGTGTACCAATAAAATTTTTTTGAAGGGCTACAAACAAGTGTTTGAATTTTGGAGCTAATATTTGGAGTTGGGCTTGGAGCTATTCTTTGGAGATTCATGTGGACTGTTTTGTTTATTTTATGGATGTGGTCTGTTGAGGTTTGATTTGGAGTTTAACTTTTTTTAGATATAGACTGTTGACTTGAGATTCATGTGGACTATTGGCTTGTTTATTTTGTTTATTTTGTGGATGTGAACTTTCAAACCATGTTGATTTTTTTTTCCTTTAAATTGAAAAATGAAATCATGTGGAATTGAAAGTAGGTGTTCAAACATGAAAATCGATTCGATCCGATTTGATCCGTACATTGGGTGTTTGGATCAAATTGGTTCCTTCCTTTTTAGGATCATGTTTAGATCCAAAAAAGACGATCAGCAAATTTACCATGTTTGGATTGGATCCAGTCGAAATTGATTTGGACATGGTGTTGCCGACCCCTAGAAGTGAGAGATATTGACATGTGATAAGACCAATTATAAAGGTGAGACACTCCCATACCTAGGAATCACACTTTAATCCATTACTCACACTTCCCAAAACTGAAATATAAAATATAACAATGAAAACTGACTTCAACTGGTTTCTCTTTTGTTGACTCTCTCTCATTTTCTCTCTTCCTCTCTTGTCTAACTCGGCCCTCACAGTTTCTCTCTTAACTTGGCCCAATGATGCCCGTCTTATCTCCCTCTTTCTTTTCTTTTCTCTGACTCTCATAGATTTTATGATGTTTGGATTTGTGAACACCCACCACCTTGGTGAACATTAGGTAAGAGGTAATATGTCTTAACTCAAGAGTTAATTTCTCTAATATCTTTATCTAATGTGTGCAGCAAGTTTGTGTGGTCACACAAATAATTATTATACCCAATTTAGATCTAGCCCTGAAGTTGAATCATTTCAATCAAGCAATAAAGCCTAAGATTAAAATTAGGCAAAAAACATGAACTGGGCTGAACTGAATGAAAAATAAGTGTTTGGTTTTCAAAAGGGTTCAAACTGGTTTAAGGAGACTGAACTGAATTCATTTCATTTCGATTTTCTATTTCTAGGATTGAAACCTAATCGATTAATACCAAAAAATATATATATATCATATTTTATTTTTCTTCATTTTCCTTCCCTTTCATTCGATCAACTTGTTGCTGTTCCAAAGCTCATCTCCAAACCGCTATGCCTTGTTTTGTCGTTCTCCATCTCTTTCACTCCTTTATACGCTCCCCAAACTGCCACGCATTTTACCTTCCTTCTCCATCCTCTCCTTTGATTTCAATCCAAGCTTTTTGATACTCCATTTTACTTTGTTATTAACACTTGTAACCAATTTTGTTTTAGGATAATTTGTTTTGATTATGAATTCGTGGTTGTATTCAATCTTAACTTTGAAAGACTTTTATAGTTTTTTTTTTCCTCGAATGATGTAGAATTGATGGATTTCTAAAGATTTTACAAAATTTACGAAAGACTTTCATAAATTTTTGTAAATTATTTTTTTTAAAAGATTTTCATTGGCTTTGATAAAAATTATAAAAGATTTTCATAAACTTTTATAAATATTAATAAACTCTCATTACCTTTTAATAAAATATATATTTTATAAATGTTGTGGGTATATATTTGGGACTGCATAAGTAGGCTGGTAAAAGCTTAAGGAACTGATTCAATGGATTGACCCAATAAATGAAGGTCCAGTTCGCCAACACCCAGCTCATATAAATAAGCTCTCAGATTGTTGTTTCAGTTCTTAGGTCGTGGGTCAATCATCGTCAAAGCTGTCTTCCGCTCAGCTCAAGATCATCCAAAGCGAGCTCTAACTCGCAACTCAAAATGCTCATTAAAGAAATTTTTTCAGAAAGATAACAACCTAAATTGAGGAAGAATCAACTACTAGAATTAGAAGTTGTTATACCTATTTTTGGGACTGCGGAAATGGGCTGATAAAAGCCCAAAGAACCAATCAAATAAACTGGCCCAACTCTCAGCTTATCAGCCACCAGGTCGCAGGTCGCAGGTCGCAGCTCTTAGCTAGCTCAACATCCAGCTCGTAGCTAGCTCAACATCCAACTCTCAGGTCTCGTACCAGCGAGCTCCATGCTATTCCAGATCTGGAGGAACAATTAATGCAGTATGACTATGACAGAGTTGTTAGTCAATGCAATAAATGCTTTGTCAGAGTAGTTGATTTCTTTACGTGTACATCACTCAAGTGTAATCCTACTTCCTCTATAAATAAGGGGAAAATTCATTGTAAAAAGAAGAGGAGAGCTCAATCTTAGTATTACAGTCACTCTGAAAAAATATATTGAGAGTGACCCGTAGATGTAGGCACCATTGCCGAACTACGTAAAAATCTCTGTGCATTTATTTCTTGTTCTTCCTCTCTCCTCTCTTTGGTGTGCTTTGTGATTGAAGGTATTGGGCTTAGGATCTTCCGTCGACCGTTTCCGAACGTCAACAGAAGTAAACTCAATCTCCTATTTCGATGAGATTTATCCCAAAATTGATGGACACTAGTTTTGGAAGTTTAATTAATATAGAACTGTTTCCTATTTTATTTGTACTCAAATTGTAACACCTCACACTATAAATAGGGGTTGAAAATTCATTGTAACCACATAAACAACAATCAATCAATAATATACTGTGACTCTGCCAAAATAACTAGAGAAAAGTTATGGACGTCGACATTGTTTTGGGTCGAACTACATAAAAAATATCTTTGCATTCACTATTCTTGCTATTCTCTTTCTTATTCTCTTTCTTTTATCTCTACTATTGTTTTGCTTAATTTATAGTATTGGGTCAAGAACTTGGATCGACTAAATTTTGACATTGATATTTTGGAGTAAGAAAGAGGGCCCGCATTGTAATATTTGGAATATTTAACTACCATGACAAGTGGAAAAACCACCAGAAGTTCTGACGTGGTGGTTGATCAACCAGAATGGTAGATGGATCAGCAACAACGGGACAACCAACCAATAAAGGATATAACTGTGCCCATGGCAAGCGAGTCTCATGTCCTTATAAGTGGCACTACAATAAGTATGTCTCTACTAGCCTCTCGCCAACTAACACCAATGGTTCCCACAGTCAAAGGGTTACAGGTATGGCACTAGCGACAAGAGGAGTTGGAAAATATAGTGCGCCAACTTACAGATGCAGTCAAGACGCTAACACAGGTTCAAGCACAAAACGCGCCTAGATTTGAGGTTGTTGCTCCAAGAGAAGTTTACCAACAGCAATGAAAGGAAGTGTCAACACCTAAAAGACCCTTCAAAGAGGTGCCTTGATTTACCGACTCAACTCATTCCTCCAATTCATGCTCGAGAATTGAAGGTCATCGAGCTTGTGAAGAGGAGGAAGCTTCGTGACCTGCAAGCTTAAGAGAGAGGGCTAGTTAGGGATACGTACCAGACCACAACTCTTTAGGTTATGAGCACAAGCCTCAGGCCCAAGGATAGATGAGCTTCTTTAGAGGGTTCAACAACTTGAGGCACACCTCGATACCTTAAACTAGCATGAACAATATGGGGAGAGGACCTCCTTCACTAGGAAGGTCAAGACACAACCTCTCCCTCCTAGATTCAAGCTCCCTAACATGTCTCGATACAATGGAGAAAGCGACCCTCATGATCGCTTGGATGGGTTCAATGTCCAAATGGATCTTCAGACGACCAATCTATTAGTTAAGTGTCTCGTTTTTCCAACTACCTTAGGGGACATTCCATGGTCCTGGTTCAAGAGTCTTCCAGCTCGTAGCATAGATAGTTGAAAGGAATGTCAATAAAAATTCATCAGCCAATATAGAGCTCTGAGGAGGCTGCTTATGCCATCCTATCATCTTGCCACGATCTTCCAACGATAAAATGAATTGCTGAAAGATTACATTACTAGGTTCAAATGCGAAGTCAGCAATGTAGAGAACCCTTTGAACGAAAGCATCCTGACTGCAATTTCAGTTAGGCTTCGTAAGAATGTGAAGTTATATGAGAGCATCTACAAATCCCCAATGAGGGACTTGGGAGAGTTTTATGATCGAACTGCCAAAGAGATCAGATGGGAGGAGATCTTTGGCCCCACGCAGTCTAATCCGAAGGATGAGGCGGGCAGTTCCAACCAACTAAAGAAAAGACATAATGGCGGGAACGGAAGTGAAGGTCAAAATAATAGCTCAAACCATCAGGTCACTGAGAAAGCCATGAATGAGCCCAAAAATGAACGACTTAAGTGTCAAGGTCATCATGATAGCCACAACATTCTGTTAGATACACAGGACAAGATCTTTGCAACGGAGAGGAATAGAGAGGACTTTGGGAAACCCAAGCCTATGAGGACTTCCGTTAATCTCTTAAACAAGAACATTTTTTGTGTCTATCATGATGAGGACAGACACAACACTTCATAATGCCGGGCGTTAAAGGACGCCATTGAGGAACTAATAGAGAGAGGTCGCTTGAAAGACTATACAGTGCGACCAGCGAACCCACAACCCCAATAGCAATGACCTCAACAACCATCACAGTTAACACAACACCAGCGAGGTTCCAACCTCTAACTTATAATTCAATCTTCGAAAATCAATAAAAGCTCCAGGTTCTCATATTGCTCTACCTTGAATAATTTTACTGATATCTTTATTAAATGTTATGTATAAATGTGAAAAGCAACCTTTCTACCACGTTTTCTTTTTTAAAAATTTTATAAGTTAAGCTATGTTAGCTGAGGTTCTGACCTACTGTATAACACCCTGAATTTCCTCTATTTAAGAGAAATGAAAATATATAGAAATGAATAGTATTTTCAGATGAATAGTATCCGTTGAATAGTAAATTTTTCAGAAAGCGGACCTCAAAGTCAAAAAACTCTAGAAAATGTAATGAAGTCTAAAAAAATTGAAACGGATAAAAAATAAGTTCGTTGGAGGTAAAATGGAGCGGTTTCTGGATCTGATCAGAAATCCGAAAAGATTTTCGAAAAATTCAAAAAGTTAGAGAATTGTCAGAATGAGTGTTAAAATGCTCATGAAGTATTTTAGAAACTCAAATGAAACTTTCGAAGGAGATTCGGATGGAAATAGAATCAATCCAGAAATCGCTAGAGGCAATTTAGTTAATTAAGCGGAGAGCCGAAAAAGGGCATGTAATGACTTTTAAGAGTCACCGAGGTTATCAGGAGTATATAGGCAGTTCGAATATAGGTCCTGGTGAATTTTGAAAGGATTTCAAAAAAATCCCGGAAAAGTTGAATCCGGACGTCCCAGAAAAGTCAAAAATTAGAAGCAATAAAGAAGAGATAAGCTTGGGAAAAACAACTATTGAAAATGCGATACGTGATGTTGTGGATAAGGATGAGGACACTTGTCAAGTTTTTATGGGTGATATTTTTGTGATTTTGAAGACTTTTAAAGGGCAAAATAATCAATTGGAGGGTTAGTATATAAAGTGAATGCATGAGATGATGAGAGAAGGTGTGTAGGTCGGCAAAAGCAAAGGAAATTTGAAAAAAATATAGCAGCTGTGAGATGGAGGGAGACTGAGAGGAAAGAAGAAGAATTGGCCGTGAAGAGGAGAGAGAAGGAAGAAGAAGAAGAAGAAGAACAAGAACAAGAAGAAGAAGAAGAAGGAGAGGTGATCTACCATCTCTAACCTCTCAATTCCATCAAGTTTTTTCGAGAAAAAGTGATGGTAAGTGGAATTAGATTTATGTTTAATTGATGGATTTTTTTTTAGTTTGGTGATTCAATGAAAATGTGATGAATTTTATGGCATGATTGGAGGTTGTTCATCATTAAATTTAGCTTGGAAAGGAAAGGAAGCATCAAATAATTTTGGTTTAAGAAACTAGTGATGTATAAGTTAGGGTTTGATGTAGAGATTTAATGAAATTTAATTAATGTTGATTTTTAAGGCATTAGTGATGAAAATGATAATTATTTGAAGTGTTTGAGCATTATTTTGAGCTTGGAATGAAGTGGATAACTTAATGTGTTATATACTAGTATGTGTACTTAATTTGTAAAAGTTTAGGTAGTTGAATGAATTTTGATGTTTGAATGATATTACATGATGATTTATGTTGAATTGAAATGCTATTTGGAATGAAAATGCAAATGGATAAATAGATTAATTTTGTAGCGAAATCTTGGTGCGCAAGTTGCCATGATTCTTTCGTTAGTGTATTGAATTGTATTTATATCATTGTAAGGGCTATTTTGGTGTTAAGTGCTGTCTTGGATAATTATCATGAGCTGTTTTGGTGTTACGTGTTATCCTGAATAATTATCATAAGCTGTTTTGTTGTTAAGTGTTATTCTGAATAATTATCATGAGCTGTTTCAGTGCTTAAGTGCTGTTTTGGATGATTATCATGAGCTATGTTAGTATTAAATGCTGTCTTGAATGGTTTGTATGAGGTTTGGAATGCATTTGAGTTGATTTGGTAGCAAATGAATGGAAGAAAAATTTAAAATAGAAAGTTTGAGTGTTAAGGTGGTTTAAAGTGAGAAATGGGTGTGTGGATGGACATTGATGCTTGATTTTGTGTTTGATGACAATAGTATGAGTCTTGGATAGATTTTGAGTTAATTGATGTAATGAAAATGAAAAATTCGGGTGTGGTTTCTGAAAATGGACTTTTGTTAGAATAGAGTGTAATTGTGTATTGAATCGATTTGTTGATGTTTTATTAGAGTGATGAAATTATTTTGGTGCATGGATAAGCTTATATGAAAATTTATGTGGATTGAGTTAATTGTTGGAATGAAATTTGGGAAGAAATTTATTGAATAGCTTAGTTGCACTATATATATTAGTAGGTGTTTAACTTGGAAAATTTTATGTAATTTGAGAGATTTTAATGTTTGGATGAATTTATATGTGGTGTTGTATTAATTTGAGGTGATTATTGGAAAGAAAATGTAAGTGAATAAACTAAAGAGTAATTATATTAGAGTAGGGACCAATTGTGTTACTCATGTGATTGTATTGATTTTTCTTATGTTTGAATGAGTTATATGAGCTTTTGAAATGAATTTAAGTTGAAGTGTCGTTGTGATGTTATTGATGTGCATATATTTAAAGAATTTGATTTTATTAGTAAGCATAAAATTGAAAATTTCCTTTGGAATTTAGTGATTTTATTATTTTGATGTGGTGATTTGATATATATGATAATTATGTGTCAATTTGAGTGTTGGTGTACACATATTTTCCATTTTTGATTTCATTAGTAGCATAACAATGAAAATTTTGTTTGAAAGCTTAGTGATTTTGTTATTTTGATGTGGTGATTTGATATAAATGATATTTATATGTTAATTGGATGTTGATAGAATGGATTTTATGATGAAAAATCAAGTGGAACAAAAATCTTCAAAAATCCCTACGCTAAGTCGAATGTATGCTAAAGAAAGTTCTAGAGGTATTTTTGTCATTTCAAGCTTATTTACAAGTTAAATGGAGGATAATCGAATGATGTGTGTGATGATTTATGGAGTTGAAAATAAAATTTGAAATTTTACCCCTTTGGCCGAATGCTCTATAAATATGAATCAAGGGGTATTTTTGTCATTTCACTCCCATTTATGTGTTATTCACATAATGTTTTGATAGTACGTATGATAAATTGAGGTTTGAAGAAGAAAAATTTGAAAATTTCCTCTATGGTCGAATAAGAATGTGAGAAGAATGAGCATTATGTCGTTAAGCTTTGACGTTAAAAATAAGGGCAAAATTGCCCATTAGAAATGGCCAGTGAGGGAAGTGTCAATTTGGGTGTTGGTGTACACATATTTTCCATTTTTGATTTCATTAGTAGCATAACAATGAAAATTTTGTTTGCAAGCTTAGTGATTTTATTATTTTGATGTGGTGATTTGATATAAATGATATTTATATGTTAATTGGATATTGATGGAATGGATTTTATGATGAAAAATCTAGTAGAACAAAAATCTTCAAAAATCCCTACCCTAAGTCGAATGTATGCTAAAGAAAGTTCAAGAGATATTTTTGTCATTTCAAGCTTATTTACAAGTTAAACGGAGGATAATCGAATGATGTGTGTGATGATTTATGGAGTTGAAAATAAAATTTGAAATTTTACCCCTTTGGCCGAATGCTATGTAAATATGAATCAATGGGTATTTTTGTCATTTCACTCCCATTTATATGTTATTCACATAATGTTTTGATGGTATGTATGATAAATTGAGGTTTGGAGAAGAAAAATTCGAAAATTTCCTCTATGGCCGAATAAGAATGTGGAAGAACGAGTATTATGTCGTTAAGCTTTGACATTAAAAATAAGGGCAAAATGGCCAATGAGGAAAGTTTCAAAAGATTTCGAAAATGGATACAAACGAGGGGATTTGATACTTATGTGATTAACAGTTTATTTAAATTGATAAATTTGTAATTATCAGAAAATATTTAGAGCCCAAGTAAACTTAAACATTGGTAGGTGAGGATTGGAAATTGGTATGCCAATAGAGAAATATTAGCAGTACTGCATCGCGTTATTGATATGAAAATTGTGAATTTTGGACCTTGAGAGGCACTAAGTGTCCGGTCCTAGAATTCATATGTTATGTAAAATGTGATTCGGCGGGTAGTCACTGAGTGTTCGATGCCAGAGAACTTGACATGCCAATAGGGTGATTATAGTAGTACTGCATCGATATGCTTATAGACGTTGATACCAAATTCATGGACCTTGCGAGGCACCAAGTGTCCGGTTCCAGAATTGGTGTATTATGTGAAATGTGATCCAACGGATAGTCACCGAGTGTCCGATGCCGGAGAAACCCGTTTTTCAATCCATGGTATCGTGTCAGAGTTTACGAAGGGCGCTGAGAAGAATATTAAGTGAAAAATCATGTAGTTATGTTTGAAAAATGATTTTTATGTGTGTTATATATGTATTTGTTAGTAATGTGTTTTCGATGTGAATTATTATAAAAATTCGAAAAAATAATGTTGATACATTCGAAAACGTCTATTATGTGCTCTATATGTGCTTGTATTAATAATGTAATTTATTTACGAATTATTATAGTATTTTGAGAAAGTATAAAAAGTTGGCATTACCATATAATATTTTTATAAAATAAAAAAGTTAAATTATTGGTAAATTAATTTATTGTGAATTTTGATAAAAGTTTGGGCATTTTGGAAGTTTGGTTTTTGATATGTCTGAAAATGAATTTCATGTGCTTTATACGTGCAATTATTAATAAATGGATTCAATTGTGAAGTTCAGTAAAAGCTTGAGAATTATGGAAATTTTATTTTATAATATGAAATTCTTGATGAAATGATAAACGTAAAGATCGTGTACACTTACTAAGTAGAAATAGTTAGCACATTGGATTTTCCACGCGTAGGTTGAAATTTGGGCGCCGTAAATAAAGATAAATGAGAAGATAGCTACCGCGTTTTCTGCGAGTCACATCTCCATATTTGGTAGTTCTACATTTAGTATTGTATAGTGGTGTTTAAGTATATGGAAATGCATGTACATGTATATGGATTTATAGGATTTTATTAATGAGGATGTATAAGTTGTAGAAAAAGTTTTGGTTTGTAAAGTAATTTCGTAAAGAAATTCTTATTTATCAATTAATTAATGTTTAATTTCGATTAACATGATTTTTATTAAATGTTGTGTTTATAAATGTTTGTGTGGTGAAATGATTCTAGAGTCGGACGGAGGGTCCAAAATGAAAGTGGAGAAAATGAATGTATTTTATAAGTGTTTGTTTTTGAAATCTGCAGGTTTTTATAATTTTGGGTTTCTCATAAAAATAGAGGAAACTCTATCGAATTTTCAAAAAAAAAAAAAAATAGTGCATACATGTAGAATAATAACGAATAAACCAATTAAGATAACATCATTCGACTCAGGTTCTCATCCGAATGGGAATCAGGTGGAGGGTGTTATATACTGAACATAGTTTAACAAAATTTTATTAAGTCTTGTTATATTAATATAGGTTTCGACCTACAGGACAGTCTACCATTATGTTGTTAGCTGATATTCCGACTTATTGGATAGCTCGCCATTATACTGTTAACTGAGGTTTCGACCTACTGAACAGCTCGTCATTATGTTGTTAGCTGAGGTTCCGACCTACTGGACAACTCGTCATTATGCTGTTAGCCGAGATTCCAACCCGCTATATAGCTTGACAAAATTTCGGTATGATAGCCGAGGTTTCGACCTACTATATAGCTCGTCATTATGCTATAAGGTTTTGACTTACTAGCTCGCCAGTTTTCTAAAAGGTTTCGACTTACTAGCTTCACATTACGCTATGTTAGTTGAAGTTCCAACTTTCATATTATGTTGTCTTTGCTAAGATTTTGACCTCGACACTACTATGTTATCTTGAGTCCCGATTTACTGGATATGGCTTAAATTTTTGAATTAAACTACAATTTGCGAACTACGACACATCAAGATCAGCGACCTCCTTAGCTCCTACCAGGTTCTATTACCATGTATTTATACATTGCTTATCTAACTTTTGAGTTTGCAGGAAATTCAAAGACTTAGAAAAGAAAAAAAGCAAAACAAAAGCACAAGACAACATTGAAGTAAATGTATTCAAAATAAACCTCACAATGAGATGAATCAATTCAACAATGATAACCTCAAAATGAGGTCCAAATATACATTACAAATACTCTCGCAAAGCGAGGTGAATGTAGCACAAAGTCATTACAAGTTTTAAAAGAAAAGGAAAACAAAATGAGGGTACAACATGATATGCAACCTATTGAGAGCCTTGGCCCTAAGGGGTTGATTCCTTGGGAATTACATCAGGGGAAGATGCATCTGGAAGCACTGCGATCTGAGTTGTCTCATCTTGAAAGGTCGCACCTGGAGCTCCGCATCTTGAAGAGTTGCATCTGAGATAGCTGAGGATCAGACAGCTTGCTCCTTGTACTTCTTCACCTTCGTAACCGCCTTCTTACCAAAGAAGGAAAAGTCCAATTCATGATGAACTTCTCACGAAGTGTAAAGGAATATACTAGAGGTCTTTGATTCTGCTTCCTTCCTAGCTTTAGTGACCTCCTCCTTGACAAGCGCGAGCTTCTTCTTGGTTTCCTCCATTCCCTTCTTAGCAGCCTCAGCTCGCTGCACCAACTAGCTCTTTACCTTGTTCAATTCTTCTTCATTTTTAAAGAGTTTGGTGATGAAGTGTGACCTCACAGCTGTATGAGCATCTTCCTTGCGAGTTAGAACATCCGTAACTTCCTTTCTAACCTCCTCGGTATTTCTCAATATGGTTAGAAGGAGTTGCTCAGAGTTCTTTGCTCTCTCAACCTTCAAAATCATGAACGAAAGCTCATCCGTCAGCTTTTTCTTCTCGCTCTCGAACTCTTTCTTTTCATCCTCAAAAGTGTGGATTTGTTGTGTCTATTTCATGGCCCTTATAGCAATTTGAAAGGCAGTAAGTTAGTATTTAAACCAAACGAGAAAGTAAGAAAGGCAAAGCTATTACAGATTACTAGCAGCCCGTGGCAAGCTATGTAGTCAGACAATGTATCATCTCTCAAGCCCTCTTTGTTTAAGGCCTTAGCGGAGCCCCTCAGGATTTTGAGCAAGTTGTCGAAGACGACATGGAAGTATATCCGTCCTGGACCGTCTTCAGGCTGCGCTCTAGCCTGTGGCTCGACTCTTCTCTCTGCAACCTTGGGCTGCTTACCATTATCTACTCGTCATCACTTAGTCAGAGGAATATTGGACACTAACTTTCTTTTGGCTCCATTACTTGGAGCAGCTTGAACCTCGTGAGCATGAGCTCCCATTTGCTCATGTTGAACTTCAATCACCTCTGGCTGCGAGGTAGGGACTTAGGCTTATAAAGGGCCCGAATCCGGTACTGAGGTGGTCACCTTAACGGAGGCAACGACTGAAGAAGTTGCAGGCTAGGCAGATTGAGCTGAAGGGGGTTTGTGGAGGGCGAGTTTCACCATCTCTATAGTTTCTCGAAGGACGGGAACTGATTCTACTTCACCAGCAAAGTCGAAAGTAGAGGCGAGCTCAAGTTCACCCTGAATTCTGATGTCCCTCCTATTGTCAAGAAGCTCGTTGTTCAGAGGAGGAGCTAACTAGTGGGCCTTGAGGAGCTCGTCATCGAACACGTGATTGATTCTCCCTTCTTGTGAATCCGCAAGCGTCTTAAGAATTTCGACTTCCTCGTTAGTGAAAACTCCCCTATCTCTTGTCACGTCTATGAGGTGAAAACAAGAAGGGTTAAAAAAAAAATTGCTCTAATTTGCAGAAGTCAGTCCTTTCCATCTACTTGGAGTAAGGACGAAGTCAAAATTTTAAAGTTGTCTAAGGAAATACAAGAAATATAAAACCAGCTCAACTTGTAATCTCTTACATTAGACTTGCCCTTCGTATCGCCCTGAGGTAGGATGTCTTTAGAGCTCATTTTACGAGCTATGAGATAATAAATCTCATTTCGCATTCCCCCATTTAGGTCGTCGACACTTTTGACCTTAAAAATGTGGCAAAAGATTTTGGGGATTAGAGATGGAAGGTCGTTCCTTTTGAAGACCAAAGCCAGAGACGTGAGCTAGAAGTAAAAATTAGGGGTTAATTGGAATGGGCTGAGCTTCAACCTATTCAAGAGATTAATAAGATAGGTGGGGACTAGAAATCTGAGCCCATGCCTAAGAGGATAGGTGTTGATGGCAATAAACCCCCGAGAAGGGTGGGCTGCATGGTCGTTAGGTGAGGGCAACATGACACAGTAACCTTTGGGAAGACAATAGTCAAAAGCAATTCCCCACAACTCCTCATACTTTATCTTCGAGGTGTATTGGATAAACATCTCGCGAGCTTGTTGTTCCTCGGTAGTCTGGTAGATTATAATAAGGTCAGCTCGAGCTACGAACTCCTTAGCAACCTCCCTGCTCAAAGAGGTTGCTTCTTCAACAATGCGAACTTCCTCCGCGTCAAGCTCTTCCAAGCTGAAAGAGTCGCCATCTTCTACTCTGTATGCATCTGCGACCTAAAGACATCTACACATAGAAAGGAACAGTTAGGTCGCTACATGCAAATCATGCCTAAAAAATCTAAGTTCTCTATTCTCTAACAAGGAATTGTCTAATCTACATGTCATAAACGCCATACAGATCGCTAAGAACATGGGGGGCTCGACCTATAAGCTACCGACCTACGAGCTAATAACCTATAATTACATTATCCTATAGCTCGTATACATAGTGTTACAAACAACAAACAATTTGCAAAAAGCCAACCAACAAGATTAAATAAAAAAGAAATGAAAAGTCGTAAACATACAACATCAAGAACATAGAACATTCAAGTCAATACCAGATTCAGAGAAAAAACACAATGCAACGTACACAAAAAATGGAAACTAAAAAATCAAGAGTTGGTTGTGAAGACTTACTGTAAACGTAGTAAAACTTAACTGTCTGAGAAGGAAGACACTGATCTTCTTCAAGATTTACTAGTGCAAGGATGTAGAATGAGAGAAAGAGAAGGCTTGGTGACTTGAGATTCAAAATGGTAGAGTAAAAAGGAAAAGGAAGGGGCCTTCACTTTATATAGTGCAAGACTCTAATCGTTAGATTTGAGGGCTAATTAACTATCTTAGATCTAACGGTGCAGCGCAAGTTGAGGGACTTATTGAAAGGCCCCTTTCCCTAGGTAGCCTACCAACAATCTCACAGTAGCTTTCCAGTGGATATCTGATCCATTTGAAAGGTTTTCGTGAAGTTAAGTCGTTTACTTTTTCAAAATCTTTCTAAACTTTCTTTTCTAACGGAAATGTGGGAATTTTTTTTTTTTCTTTTTTTCACCTTTACAAATTTGATTTATAAAAATTTGAACAACATAATAACTGTTTTTCTAACAATGCCACCCTGCAAAATTTGTATATAAATTAAACACTTCAAAAATCAAACGATTTCCCCAAACTTCTGAGCCTTTGGCCCTCATTTCATCAATTCACAAGCAACCACAAATAAATTATAAATTTTAAAGAGAAATCCAAAATATATTCATATGTCATGCATATGTTTATTTATATATTTTCAAAATTAGGGAAAATTATATAATCAAGTACATACAAAACTTTTAAAAATATCTAAAATATATTAATGTAATCACAGCAGCACCCCCGACTTAATTTGCCTAATCCTCGGCTGGAGTCCCTGCGACTGACGTACTAGTTCCTATATCTGGTCTCGGGGAGGTTTTTATTTATAAAACACCAAATATATGTGAGCTACACGAGTCCAGTGAGTGTCATATGATTTCCTATTAAATACATTTTATAAAATTTCCTCACTAAAATCATTTCGAATATTTATATAAAAATTTAAATAACCATTATTCAAAAATCTATTTTCTGAAAACCACATTTCAATTGAATGCATGGATAAATAATTGCTATAAATAATTTCATGCATTATAAGATCAAATTACAAAACTACATGTTGTATGATATAACAAAACATTTAAACAATGGTGGTGATAACATTTTCTTTTGAAATTTTTCGAGTAAATCGGGCCAACCACTGATAATTCGTACCACATGGTATCTTAGGTATAGAGCGAAATTTTGCCTCGCTCCAGCCTTCCCGGAATTTTCCCTCGTTCAGGTCATCTATCTAACTATACGTAGTAGAATTTTTCCCTCGCTACGGAGCGGCATTTTTCCTCACTTAGGTGGAAGCTAGCTAATAATATACCCTAGACGTGCATTGGACGACACATAGGACTAGACTGACTTATATAACCTTTTGCGGGTACCTCTCGCTATTAGAATTGTTAGTAACAGACGGACACCCCTGACTTTGTCAATGTACGCTTCGAGTACTCAACCTCAATCGAAGATATCTATAATATTTACCAAGCATACCATAGGTTTACAATATATTTCCAGTAACTGTTTTCATTATAAAATATATCTTCCATATAATTATTTCAATTTCATACAATACACACAAAACATTTTCGTATATAATATATTTAATAAAAAAAAAAATCAATTTTGTTTACAATGCATGACATAAATATTTACCATATCAATTCGAAATATTTCAAAATACATTCACCAATGTTAGCTCATGGTAATACACATTTTAGGGTTCCCTCAATTCCGAGTTACCTATATAATTTCGAATACCACGCTTAGGCAACATCACCACTAATCCAACCAAACTTTTTAACTAAAACTTTTAATTTAAAATCAATTCAAAAACCCATCATTCACTCAAATAACTCTTTAACCAATAAACACTAATTAACCACTTAAGTTACAATTCAGAATATATATACTCAATACTTTCACAGCTTTACTATATTTCCAACCAATTATTTCACACCCATTTCTTTTAATTTCCTTTGCACCAAATCACTCAAACACATCCTAAACATCACTAAAACACATCAAAAGGATGGAATAACAAATTTACACCCATTCTTGACCTTAACCAACTTTACATCCAAACTTTTAATTTCGAATTTTTCTGTCATTCTTTTAATTCCAACCAACTCAATTTCATTCCAAAACATCATACAACCATTCAAGCATTAAAAATCAACACAAACACATAGATAACATAATTGGTCCATACACTAGCATAATTGTTCATCACTTCATTCCTTTTGTTTTTCTTTCCAGAAATCATCTTAAATTAACATAAATAATCATATAATATCATCCAAATACTAAAATTCATTCAATTACATAAATTTTTTCAAGTTGACCACTTACTAATATTGGTCATAACCAAGCTAATATCTTCATTTCAAGCTCAAAATCATATCCAATTATATCAAATAATCATTAAATATCTAACTAAAACTTTAAACTCAAAATCAATTAAATTTCCATCAACTTTTGGTATCAAACCCTAATCCTCACCTTACAAAATTCTTGACCCAAACTTGTTTCACTTTTTCTTTCACTTCTAAGCTTAATTTGATGATGATCAGCCTTTATTCAACCCAAAAATTTCATCAAACAAACACTATATCATCAAACTTTAAAAACCCATTCAAAATCACTATCAATTAACATCAAAATAATTCAATTTCACTTACCAATTCTTCTTTATTCTTTATGGATAATAACAAGGGAAGAAAGTAGATGAAAAACTCCTTGAAACCTTGGCCTCTTATCCTTCTTCTTCTTCCTCCTCTTCACGGCCTACATTTCTTCCTCTCACGGCTGAAATTTCTTTTTATCTTCCTCTTGGGTTTGCACACGGTCTCCAACTCTCCCTCACGTTTTCTTCTTCTTTTGACCGAGCATCATCTCTTGTTTCATCCATTCATGTAATCCACATTATATACAAGTCTTACAATTGTCTAATTGCCCTCTAACTATCCTAAAAATTGCGAAGATGCTATTTGTTGTAATTTAATTCATTTGATTGGTCAAACCATTCAATCCAATTAATCACCAACCAAATCACTTTCACTTTTAATTTCTTTCCAACTAATTACACTTCTTTTTGACTTAAATATGTCAACACTTCATTGGTTCATTCAAAGTCACATAGATTGTGCTTGTCTGACATTTATCTCTTCATACAACTATTTGATTAATCCTTAAACTTAAAATTTAATTCTCATTTAACACTAATAAATTCTAAAAATATTTCATAATCATCATATTATCAAATTGATCATGCAATACTCTAATTAGGTATCTTAGCTTTCAATTCCATAATTTGAAAAAAATTTAATTGATCGTAAAATCAGAAATTCTTATTATTATCTAGAAAAAAGGGCTTTTTCGTACATTACTTTCGGATCACTTAAAACTTATTCAAATGAACTCATTTTCGATCCGTTTCAGTTTCTAATAAATCTAATACCTATTCCGAGACTTATAATATTCGGGATCAATTTTTTAAAAATCACTATTCATCCAAACATTATTTACCTGAAAATACTATTTACTGAAAAAGTTTTTATCTTACGATACTTGAGGAAATTTTCGTTTCTCAAAAATCACTATTCACATGAAAATACTATTCATTCGAAATATTATTCATCCGAAAATGCTATTATAGAAGTTTTGAGTTTTACACTTATCATCATGAGCTGTCAATTGAGAAACATGTGCATTAAATATGCACAAAATGAGACATGCAATTGGTACAGTTACCCGAAGAGTGGCCACAAGTCACGTGATGGGATAGAATTTGAAAAGGCAGCACGACAGGTCGTAACGCATAAGGTTTTACCCGTAAGCTTGAGCTCTAAGTCTGCAGATCGCACTAAGAGTTGGAGGGCTAATGTTGTGAATATATTTAGGACTGCATAAGTGGGCTAGTAAAAGCTTAAGGAACTGATCTAATAGATTGAACTAATAGATGAAAACCTAGTTCACCAACACTCAGTTTGCAGGAACGAGCTCTCAGATCGCTGTTTCAGTTCTTAAGTCGCAGATCAATCATGGTCGAAGCTACCTTCCATTCAGCTCGAGGTCATCCAAAGCAAGCTCTAGCTCGTAACTCGAAGTGCTTATTAAATGAATTTTTTCAAAAAGACAATAGCTTAAATTAAGGAAGAGTCAACTATCAAAATTGGAAGTAAAATCAAACTCCTATTTCGACGAGATTTATCCCAAAATTGATGGACACCGATTTTGGAAATGTAATTAACATAGAACTTTTTTTTTTTTTTTTTTTTTGCACTCAAATTGTAACACTCCACACTATAAATAGGGGTTGAAAATTCATTATAACCATATGAACGACAATCAATTAATAATATATTATGACTCTACCAAAATAACCAGAGAAACAGTCATGGACGTAGGCATCTTTTTGGGCCAAACCACATAAAAATCCCTTTGCATTCACTATTCTTCCTCTTCTCTTTCTTTTATCTCACTTCTTATTTTGCTTAATTTGCAGTATTGGGTCAAGAACTTGAGTCGACTGAATTCAAACATCAACAATAAGATAATAAAATTATATTTATTATGTCAATAATGATAAAAAGGCATGACACATAAAATAAAAGTAAAGTCACATCAATAACATAAATAGATAATGAAAACACTAAGTATTTTAAATATTTTATTATTCATTTAATATCTTTTATGAAGAATAAAATGTCTAATGTCCATTATTATTAATAACCCTAACATTGCTCCACCTATCAACAACTATAGCAACCTTCCATTCATTAGCATACTTTTCTTGTTGTTCTTGAGTCTGAAGAAATGAGTTAAAATGATCTCCTTCATTAACTAATAATGATGAAGATGCTGAAGCTTTGTTATCTGGTTCAACCGAAAATTCATTTGAGCAACATTGATTGTGAAGGAAGTTGTGTAATCCTACATAAGCTAACACTAGCTCTACTTGTGTTTTGCATGGAAATGGAGGGGCTATTTTGAAAATTGTGAACCTCGATTTAAAATGCTGAACATTCTCTCTATTACATTCCTTAAAGAAGCAAGACGAAGATTGAACAACTCTTTTTCATTTTCAGGGTCATGATTTTGGCCAAGAAAATTTTGAAGATGATAACATACATCTCGGAAATGAGCTAAGAATTGACGTTGATTTGGAATACATAGTCTATTAAAAAATGTTTATCTAAACATACAATAGTTGTAGAATTAGTAAGCAATGGATAACCTCTATAATAAAGAAAAACTTTAAATTGAAAAACTAAGTGATATTAGTAAGCAATGGATAACCTCTATAATAAAGAAAAACTTTAAATTGAAAAACTAAGTGATAATTAAAAGCTTGAAAAGTAATAATAAGTGGCGATAAAATTAAAATTTATAAAACATACTTTATGACACTTTAAGTTTGTTTCTCCTTGATAAAGCATCACTTAACACTTTTGAACCATATGTAGGTCTCTACCACCTACTATACACGTACATGAATTCCAAATCAAAATTACAAGCTATTAAAACATTTTATGAAATTATTTTATGACGATTATGAAAACTATTTATATCACGTTCAGTGACCATTGCTGAATATGGGTATCATCAATAGCTCCAATATAATATTGAAATAATAATAATAATAATAACAAAATAGTAGTAAAATAATAATAATAATAATAATCTTACTACTTACTTTAAAGTAAGGTAAAATAGCGTACTTTCCCTTATTCTTTATAGCATTATAGATCCAAGTTTTGCCATCATATCTTTTGCAATTGTGTTCAATGCCTTCAAAGTCTTGTTAAAACTTTAACTAGTAATAAAATATGAGAGAATTACTGAGAACCCTCCCAACATATAGTTTATTACAATCAGAAATCATTTTTACGTTTTATAACAATGACCTCCCCTGTTCTAACTGTTTGACCATAGTTGACTGTAATGGTTAACTGTAATAGGGGCATTTTGGTCAATTTATCTGATTTTTATTTTTATTTTAAAATTAAATCAATTAATAAATAATTTAAAAATTAAATTATTTTAAAATTTTAAAAAAATTAAATTTTTACTATAAAAAATCATTTAAAATTTTTTCAAATGGATCTAGATCATCTATCTTAAAAATGAATGGTCTAAATCAATTTAAAAAAATAATAATATTTCGAACAAATAAAAAAATGATAAAAAAAAATGATGATGGTTCATCAACATTTTTTTGGGTTCATCAACATCAACACATGCTTGATTCATCAAGAATAATCCATCATCATCAATCACCAACACAAACAATCATCAACACAAATAACACAAACAAAAGTCCAACATCAATCATCAACACAAACAAAAATTACTGTCATCTTCAAACAAAAACCACTACCATCATCATCAAACAGACCCAAGAACATCATCACCAATACTACTTGAAAACTCAAACAATAATACAGGTCTGAGTTTCGATCTGGAAACTCAGACACTGATGCGATTCCGGATTGGAAACGGGTCTGAAAACCCAGACCGGCGTTTGGGTTTCCAACCCAGACGTCAATGGCGTCTGGGTTTCCAACCCAAACGCCGATCTGGGTTTGGAAACCCAGACCCCACCTGGACATCGTCTGGGCTGGAAACCCAGACGCAACGTCTGGGTTGGAAACCCAGACGCGATGTCTGGGTTGGGGTCTGGGTTTCCCAACCCAAACGTCGACAAACCCAGATCGGCGTCTGGGTTGGAAACCCAAATGTCGGGTCTGGGTTTCCCAACCCAGACGTCGTCGACGTTTGGGTTGGGAAACCCAGACGTCGATCTGGGTTGGGAAACCCAGACCCGACGTCTGGGTTTCCAACCCAGACGTCGATCTGGGTTTCCCAACCTAGATCGACTGGTGAAGAAGGCGAAGAAAAAGAAGAAGAAGGAGAAGGAGAGAGAGAGAGAGAGAGAGAGAGAGAGAGGGCGTGATGAAGAAGAAGAGAAGAAGAAGGAGAAGGAGAAGAGAGAGAGAGAGAGGTGAGAGACGGACAGATTTAATAAATAGAAGGGTA
This sequence comes from Litchi chinensis, assembly GCA_019925255.1. Taxonomy (NCBI): domain Eukaryota; kingdom Viridiplantae; phylum Streptophyta; class Magnoliopsida; order Sapindales; family Sapindaceae; genus Litchi; species Litchi chinensis. Next base: position 22,342,010 of record CM034461.1, on the reverse strand, counting down.
TTCTTGTCTTTTTACTCTATTTTGTCATTTTCCAGTTATTTCAAACGGTTAACTATGGTCAAACCGTATTATAGGGGAGGTCATTGTTACAAAAAGCAAAAGTAGTTTCCAATTGTAATAAGTGATATTTATGGAGGCTTTTCAGTAATTCTCTCAATAAAATATGGTCGACCAAATGTTTTACATATTAAGCAATATTGAGAATTTTGTCCAACAGTAAGTAAAAATGCTACAAGCATTTCTTCAACACAAATATATCTTATATCCCATAAGAGTGTTTTTTCTTTAATGATGTTGCATAATTTCCAAAACACGTTAAAAAACATTCTATAAACTTGTCAAAAGTGTTATGGATCCTTATTTAATATGTTATATATATATATAAACATACACACTTGTATTTTTTGGTTACCTAATTAGGGGACGTTAGACACATTCACAATGCATGATAAGTATGAGTTCCTTTAGCATACTAAAGACTACTTGAGTTGCAATCAATGAATACCTAATGATTTCATCAAATTTTTTGTCCATCTCTTCTTGTTCTTCCATTTTTTCTCCCTTTATTTCATCTTCAAAATAGCCATTTATTCTGTCAATTGGCAAGCTATTCAATTGGCTCTTCAGATGTCATTTCCAAGAACTCAATATTCTTTGCTCTAGTATTAAGCAAATTAGGCGCCTTAAAATGAGTATAATTATCTAAGTTTGAGATCTTTGCAATAAGTTTTCGACAACTAGCTCTCTGTAGCAAATGAATCGATAGTCTGAGCAATCTTGTCAATGCTATGAGTGAGCTTGTCTATAGCATTTGATTGAGTGTTGTTGGTTTCAAATGAGCTAGATTTTCCTTCACACTCCGCTTTATTTCATTTTCTAGTTGTTGAAGAAATCTTTAAATTAATAGGTTGAAAAGCTAATGGTATGTAAGCAATAAAAGACTAACATTATACTTTAGGATTACAAAAAGTAACATTATACTCCGCTCTATAATTTATCATTATTTTTAATTTTTTTTGTTTTCTATAATTTTAAATTTTTAAAGAAAATATAAAATTAAAAGACAAAATTGTCATTATGTTAGACTAACTTTAACAGAATTTGACTAATCGAATAAGAGTGTTCTGTGATAAATAAGTAAACATATTTTCTCATGATTAAAAGCATATCTCAAGGGACTATTGTGTAATTTATTCTTACTTAAATATTAAATTAATTTAGTCAAATCCAATCCACTTCAATCCTAACTATATCAAACATGATATAATATTAATTTATCCTGTCTAATCACATTCTATCTTATCTTATTTCATCTTATCCTATCAAATCTCGTGCATCTAACGAGGCCTTAAAGTTTCAAGTGAAAGATATATATCAATTTGATTTATTAACAAATTAAGTTAATCAACCCAATTCATGAAATGTGAAACAAAAATGTAGCGCATCTGACATATGGACCTATGGTATGGTGATAGTGGTGGTAGTGGTGGTGGTGGTGGTGGTGGTGTACTTTTACTCATGTTTCAAGGCCAACCTTTATTTATAAACCCACAATGTTAAAGAGACCATGGGCTATTATCTAAACAATACTCAAAAAAATTAATTTAAGGATACAATTTTCCTAAATTCTTCAAAATACATTAAAAATTTTATCTTTGAAGATTTTAGGTGAGGGATCTTGTGTGAGATTCCAATATCCGATAATAGAAAATGCTTGCAAAGTTTATTTCGCTTATGTTTTGAATAGGTGCAAGTTGGAACAAGTTCATTTTTCATCCTTATAAATTAGAATCCCCCCACTCTCCCACCCCCCAAAACCCCTCCAAACCCTACAACCCCCCCCCCCCCCCCCCCCCCCCCCCCCCCCCCAAAAAAAAAATATATATATATATATAGGGTTAATTGCATTAATATGCCCTGATTTTTTTCTTAAAGGCTTAATGTTCAACAAATTCCTATAATTACTGTAGCCCCTATTCAGTTAGTCAAGAACCATTAAAATTATCATTCGACTAACTAGAGGGTAAGATTGTCAATTAAGCTACAACCAAAATATTAGTTTATTAAACAAATAATTAAAAAATTTATTTAATATAAATTAAATTAAAAAATGAAAAATATATAAGAGATAAGATGGAGGTTGAACCTCATTCGTTGGATGATGGTAGAAATTCATCTTCCATGTTCTATCTCATATTCTCTTCCTCAAATACAAACTCTTTATTCATACCACCAACGCCCAAATATAATCTCCATATTTTTTAGTTAAAATTTGAGACAAAAAATCACAAACAACCTTTCAAGTTAAAATTCACCAATTAATCACTTCATTCTAGAAGCCCAGATATTTTTCTTATCAGATGGTAAATTTGACATTTCTCTCAAATCTCATCCACAAAAAACTAAAATCTTTACTTCCCTCATTCTAGAAAATCCAAATCTATGCTTCTCATCCTTCTAAAACCTAGATTTCCTTTTCATGGAAACCCAGATAACTTTTTCACAAAAAACCTAAATGTTCTCTTCTTTAATCTTTACTAGGAGCAACAATCACAACTCCTCTACTTTAATCCATTACAAGCACAAAATCTCAACTTTTTTCAATTTAAGATAAAAAATTATAAGTACCCTCCAATTCAAAAATCACAAAATAAATCAATTTATAAGAAAAAAATATATATTTATTAGAAATGGATCTGGTCTAAATCTACATGAAAGGACCCTTCCCGGACTTCCCCTTTCAGAATCCAAGAGGAACCTTCCCGGCACTCCAATTGAATCCCTTGCAGTCATCTTACAGGCGACTCTAAAGAAACTCCGAGGAGTAAAGCCATAGAACTTAATTAAATTTTTTAAAAGTGTGTTTTAGAAATCATGGTTATAGGTTTTTTTTTTTTCTTGAAAATTTTGATGGCCCAAACATATATGTTTCCAAATCCAAATCAATAACATAAAGCACTTTGAATTTTTCAAAACATATTCATACATAAAATCAAGAATATTTAAAGTACATGACATAAAGGGTGAATTTACACTTATCAAAAATATACATATACATATGCTTTCTTAAATCATATCCATCAGGTATGCCAACCTATCCATGTAGAGGAGATACGACGCCTTGAACACTTGATCCTGCACCTGGGAGATTTTTTTTTTTTTTTTTTTTTCATAAAACATAAAACAAGGAGTGTAAGCTAAAAGAACTCAGTGAGTGGCATAAAATTTCACACAAAATAATCATTTCTTTTATAAAATCCTCCCAAAATATTTATAAGAAATCTCTATTTAGTTTACTAAAACTGTAAATCTTGTGCATTCCATAAGTAGCTTCATGAAACTTATATTTATGCATAAAAAAACATAATAGTATCACATATTTGATGTTGAAAGCATAAAATGTATAATATACTAAAATTAATCATTAACTTTTAACAATCATATAACAATAATATCTTTCTAAATCTTACAACAAGTGATGTGCTTTTCTTTCTAAAACTGTACCAATGGAAACCCAAAGGAACTTATATCACATATCAACTATCCTAGCACCACACAATGTGATGTCACGTGTCGACTAGCCTAGCACCGTACAACATGACTACTACAAAGACATCTCAACTACCACGCAGTGGAATTCTACATCGCATATGTAGAGCAAGATAATACCCTACACATGTAGAGGACGACACAATTGACTCAATCCCTCCGATGTTAATGACGCACCCTCCCAACACTTGCCATACACATATAGCGTATAATGATCAGGTCTAAAACTTTTCTATAAATTTAGGTAAACTAATGGCCTTTAAAAACATTATTTACTTTAAATATTGCCATACTAAAACATAAAGCATATTGCTTTTAAAATAAATACTAAAAGTATTCTCTTTACTTGATACATAAAATATTCATAAATTAACATCTTTATATACTTTAAAGCATGCATACTAGAAGCACGAAAACAAATTGCTTTTAAAAGAAATACTAAATGCATTTCCCTTACTAGATGCTTAAAATATCCATAAATAATATCCATAACTAATATCTTTAATAAAATCTTAGTATTCATTTCAAACATACTTTAAAACATGCAAATATTGAGTTTAGCAATTCATAAGAATATACTTACACTAAACTTAATAAGAAATAAATTAAAACTTAATAAAAGTATCCACTCACTCCTTACTTTTCCAATCCTTGAAGAGAATCCCTTCATGGACTCCTTTCTTGTCCCCTTGCTTGCCTTAAACCTACATTTCATCCATAACTTAGAATTCAATCACCATTGCTTAAACTTTCAACTAAAACCATACATAACCAATCTTGGCCTAAAAATGCCTTAATGCATTTCCTAACTTCCTTTTTCAACTTTACTTGTTTTCTTTATGCATAATTTATGAACTTCACTTACTAGAAATACAAATCAAATCATAAACACAACTTACTAGATTAGGTGCACTTTGGCCAAATTGTGCACCAATTAATCTATCAATGCCTTTATTGATTTACATTTACACAATTCACTTAAATGTCACCTAACAATTATGTTCTAGTTTATCAATACACTAAAAAAAACACATTCTTGCCATCATGGCCAAATTCACACAACTTTACACATGTGAATAATTCTTTTGATTTTTTTTTTTCATGCGTCAATCATCCTAAATGCACTTCAATCTATCCTAATTCATTCAAACAACTTAAAACTCACATGTATACCAAACTTTCAAAGCTTGTTCGAACATTTACACATCCAATTTCCATGCTTTTTCTCTTCATTTTCTTAATTTAGGGGTAGATTAACTTGTATTTAAGTGTGGAATTGACAGAAGACTCAAAGAAAGCCATTAGACAAGCAAGTGATTAAGGTAAGCATTCTAATATTCTAAAATTTTATGTGATTTTTCAAGAAAATTTAAATTGAGTTGATTTTAGGGTATTAGATGATGAATTGTGTGATTTTAATGTGTTTGATGACTATGGAAGAAAAAGAATGATGTTGGATGTATGAGGTTAGAATTCGGCTATGACAAGGGGTTGATGTCCATAAATTGATTTTAATGGTTTGATGTAATTATGTGATGTGTTATATGATTTTGAGATGATATTTATTAAGAAAATGAAAAGAAAAAGCTTGGATTAAATGGTGGTGTACATTCGGCCAAGATGTGGATTTGATGTCAATGAATTGATTTCAATGTTTTGACATATTTATGTGATATTTTATATAATTCTAAGATGATGTATATTGAGAAAATAGAAAGAAAAACCTTGGATGAGGTTGTGAGTCGAATTCGGCTAAGCATGATATCTTAAGGGTGCATGTTGTGTTTTGTCATTTGAATGATTTAGGGTGATTTTGAAATGAATTTTGGATGATTTATGTATGGTAAAATTAAAAGAATAAAGTGTATGTGAAAGGTAGTGTAATTAGACTAGATGAAGGGCATGTTGGTTTGAATGCCAAATTGGGTGAATTAATATGAGTTTCCAATGAATTAGTGATGGATTCTAAATATGGAATGTGTATTATAGGTGAAAAGGAAGCAAATGAATCAAGAAAGAAGTTTTGAAAGGTATTCTAGTGAGTGAAAAGCCAAGTGAGTGTAAACATAGTTTATGAAAGAAAATGCAGTTTAGTTTACCATTAAAGCATTTTTATAAGTTTCCATTAAGCATGCTAGTTTATGAATGTTTTTATGCTTTAGTTTGAAAAGAAATATTTTATTCTTGAAATAATAGAAATAATGAGCATTTGATACTCATTAAGAATTCATGTAATATGCTTGTGTATTTTCAAGCTTATAGAATGATTATTTTAGCTTTAAATTATATAAGAAAGAAAATTTTCATGACTAGTGGTTTACCCAAGTTTATAGAATTTATAGATTCAAACTCAACCGATATACCCTACTGTGTATGGCAAATGTTGGAAGGGCGTGTCACTAACATCGGGGGGATTGAGCCTGTAGTGTCTCTTGTGTCGCCCTATACACATGTGGAGTATTATTTTGTTTTGCGTATGCGATGCATAATTTCGCTACGTAGTAGTGAGTCTTTATAGTTTTTCATGATGTGCAATGCTAGCTTTTATGTCACGTGACCTCACATTGAGTAGCATTAGACCAGTCACCATGTGATTGTAGTTTCCTTGGGTTCCCATTAGTACGGTTTTTAGAAAGAAAAATATACCACTAGATGTGGATTTTAGTAAAGCAATGTTTTGGGCTATACCTTGAAAGTTTATAAAAGGTATTAACATTTTATGAAGCTATTTTAGTATGAAACATTATCATGTTTTACGCATGATTATGAGCTTTTAAAATCGATTAGTATATTTGCAAAGTGTATGGTTTTAGAAATGAAAATATTTTAATAAATAGAAACTTCTTTCAAAAGTTTTTGGGAGGAAATTTTTAAAGAATTAGTTTAAATAGAAATATCTTAAACACTCACTGAGCTCCTTTAACTCACTTTTCTTTGGTTTTATGTTTTAAAAACCTCCCCAAGTGCAGGGATTAGTGATCAGCGTGCCCGTTCTCCTATTGTAGATTAGGTGGGCTGAAGATGACAAATGCTTCTCTGAAACTACATTTATGCATATTTTAATTTAGATAAAATCATGTGCATGTGCATATTTTGGTTTGTAAACAAATTTTGTAAAACTTATCTTGCTTGTGGTGATGTATTATGTTAATGTAAATGAAATACTTGATGATAATTTAATATACATGAGGTAAATGTTTAAATTATGTGTAAATATTTTTGATTGTATACTTGAAAACATATTTTAAAATTGACAATGATTTTAATTGAATTAGTTTCAAATTATGACTAGGATTGTGATTGAGATGGACCAGAGGTCCAATTTGATAGTGGAGAATGTGCATGAATTTTAGAAGTGTTTATTTCTTTTGTTACAAGGTGACATAGTTCAGTAAATAGTCGTTATGCTGCCAAATTTCTTTTGAAAGAAACCTTAATTTTTAAAAAATGAAATTTTACAAATCATAGTTCATTGTATAATAATAATCAAAATTTATGGGTTTGCTCCATGGAGTTCTTTCGAGTCTTGTTAGCTAGATGTCTAAAAAGGTTTTGTGGGGTGTCAAGCGAGATCACTCGAGTTCCTATAAAGGGAATTAGGATCGAGTCCCGTCAGTTTAAGCTTGAATCCTATTTGAATCCATGCCAAAAGTTCAATCAATAACTCAAACTAGAAAACCAAACCAAAAACTCATGCAAACCCATAAAATCTAACTTGCAAACTTACTTGTTTCTTCACTTTTTCTTGCTCAAATTCATCCTCTCACACTCTTGAACACTTTTAATGAAGATAAAAGGAAGAGAGATTATGAAGAATCATACCTAGATCACTTGGAATAACTCATGGCAAGCTTGATTTCTTCTTCTTTTCTTTTCTTTCTTTTATTTTGCCTTGTAATGTCGGTTATGTGTGAGTTGTGTGTCGGTGTGCTTTTAATTTGAAAAACCAATATATATATATCAACACAAGTGGCCAAATACCACCCCACTTGTTTTTTTTTTTTTTTTTCTCACTTTGACTTTTCCACTCTTATCTTTTCCTTCTCTTTTTACATTTGTTTGGACTTGTTTTATGGTTTGGTCTCACCTTAAATTTTTGTTTCATTGCTTTGTCTCATGTGTTTGATAACCATTTCACTCTTCGTTGTCTTGGTTGCCGACATCATGCTACCAGTCACTCTTTTTTATTTATTTATTTTTCATTTTATCTCATGGTGTCCCTTCTCCAAAACTTGTCATCTTTCTCATAATCATCCATTGTTGACCGAATCTTACACCCTTAAGAAAACATATGATTGGTCCTTAATATGTGTTATACTTCCACTAATTAATATTTTTATGCCAAAAAGTCTATTTTGCCCTTTAATGCATTAAATTTACATTTAATATAAATAAATTTCAAAAATATTCCATGATCATTTTATCATCAAATTAACCATGTAATACTCTAATTAGATATAAAACCTCTCAATTGTATGCTTTAAAAAAAATTCAAATAGGTGTAAAACCATTAATACTCATTATTCTCCAGAAAGGGCATTTTTGTCCAATAAACTTTGATTCACTTAAAATCTATTCAAACGGACTAATTTTCAATCCGTTTCAGTTGTTTTAAACTCTACTACTTATTCCAAAGCTTTTGATTTGTGGGGTTCTCTTTTTAAAAATCACTATTCATGTAGACACTATTCATCTGAAAATACTATTCATTCAAAAACATTATTCATCCAAAAATACTATTCAGTTAAAAATACTATTCATTCAAAAAATTTTATTTTTCATAAAAATGATATCCTGTGTTGTACACATCACATTTCGGTCATAAATGTCCAATCGAATCCTAAATTAGCCCTTAATACCATTTTCGGATAGACTTATTCACTGACCTATTCACTAAAAATAAGTTTTTCCTAGTAACGAGGTTCGGGGTCTCACACTACAATCAACAACTACATCTGTCTACTATTGTCGTCGCACCACTATATCTCCACCGCTACAGTTTATTGGTTATTCTCGATTTACTAATTCTCAACCATTGCTCGATTTGGTCGCACCATAATCCTGGTCTCCATCTCAAACTGAACCATCACACCGCTCCATTGTTTCCTAATAAAGGTTAATTTCTGATAAAGAACACTATACCTAGATAGAACTCTATCTCTATTGCTAGTGGAGTTTGTCGTCGCTTCATCATCTTCTCCATTAGTTTTCTTTTATTAAATTCTCCAAACTTTGTTCTCCATCTATTTTTTTCAATGTCAAATAAACTCTCTGACTTGTAACAAAAAAAGAAATTCTTTAACTCCATCAAGTTTAAATTTGATTTCTTTTTTAATTTTCCCTTTTTTGTTGATAAACATTAGTTAATATTTTTATTAATATATTTATTATTTAATAATTGTTATTGGTTTAAAATAGATTATGTTAAAGTAAAAGGACAGTTAAAACTTGAAATAACTTTTGGGGGCATTTTTGACTTTTGTTAGTCAATAGTTTAACTTGATGGAAGTCAAATGTTAATAGGGGAAAACTAATTAGTTGAATATTAAGCCTTTCTTTAAAAACTCAAGGTATGTTAGTGCAATTAACCTGGAAATCTATCATCTTTAATAGTCGCCTTCATTAATTGCAAATCAAAGTAAAAACAAAAAAATAAGAAAAATAAGAGTAATGTTAGATTGTCCAAATTTAATATGGTATTAACAATTGAAATGCCACCTCACTTTAGTATGAATTTCAAGAAAATTTGTGGGCAATCTAGTATCACTCTAAAATTATATTTCAAATGTAGAAAAATAAGGGCACTTAAGGGATTTTCATTTTTTTTTCTCGTTGAGAATGTTTTGTTGTATTGAAATTTTATTTTATTTTTTTGAATAATTGACACTAATGGTTGGGGGTCTCTTGAAACCCAATGAAATTAAATTGTTATACGTATTTTTCGGACTCAGTAATTGGGCTGGTAAAAGTCCAATTTAGGCCCATTTAAGACCCGATAAGAAGGCCCAATAAGGTCAACGTAGTCAAAGCCCATCAGACGAGGCCCAGTATTGACTCTAAGCCCATCAAGTTTTTCAGCTCGTTTAAAGGGATCTTCCAGCTGGCATCAACAGACCTATAAACACAGTCAGGTCGCAGCTCGCCTCTTACGCAGCTCGTCTCTCGGCGAGCTCGAGCTCGAGACCACCAAGACACGTCAGCTCGCTCAGATGCGTAATAAGTACAGTATATTCCGAAAACAGGCAGTTACCAAGTTCAGCCATGATTCTCTCTCCGAATATGGTAATTGCCCAGTCAAACCACGATTTCCTCATCAGGGATGAAGATCTATTCCAATTCAAATTCAAATCAACATTATCTTGAGATAATTATAGTAATTTCCTGATATTATCTAAATATATTAGGAAGTGTAATTAAGTTATAATTCTTTTCCGGTTTTTCCCAAATTATTTAGGGAATATAATTAATTCAGGATTCTCTTCCTGATTCGCTACAACTAGAATTGTAACACCTTATTCCCTATAAATAGGGATTAAAATCATTGTAACATGATCAGACAATACTCAATAATATACTGTCACTCTGCAGAGATTAAGAGTTGGACAGTCGTGGACGTAGGCTTTAATTGCTGAACCACGTAAAAGCTTCGTGTTCCTCGTTTGATTCTCTGTTTCTGTCTTTGTCTTTTCTTGGTATTTGTGCTTTCTCACATTGATTGCAGGTATTGGGCATTGATTACTCGTCGACTGAATTCCAACGTCGACATTTTGGCGCTAGAAGGAGGGCCCGGACTGCAATCTTTTCCATCTCTAACGATATGGCAAAGACTAGATCAAACACGTTCCTTGGAGATGATGACCAGGCGGAAAGTCACATGAACCAATCTCAACAGAACTTACAGCCTAGGCAAGACGCAACCACGCATGCAGCAGGCCCGTCCCATGGACAGATACTCGGGGCTGCGCCAGGCATCCCTCCTCTGCCTCACCGTCAAACGGTCTCAATTGCCCCGATGGCCGAAGGGCAGAATGCGTTGTTGCAAAGGCAAGAAGCGTTGGAAGATACGGTTAGACAGCTCACAAAAGCCGTCAACATGTTGGTGCAGGCTCAGGTTCAGAACGTGGCTAGGGTGGAAGTTCAGGCACCACTGGGAGTGCCCCAGCCTCCGGAACCGGCACGAGGACCTGAAAGGCTAGCAAGGGAAGTCCCGCGACCTGCAGACTCGGCTCGCTCGTCTAATGCGCGTTCGAGGGCCGGAAGACACCCTGTTCAACACGAAAGGGAGGTCGCACGTCCTGATAGCTTGGTAGCAAGACTGAGCCAAAATGGAAACAGACGGATAGAAATTGGCCAAGGCAGAGTCCGAGCCGCGGCTTGTTATGTCGATGAGGTGGATGGACAGCAGGTAAGATCCCATCGTCATGAGGGTCAGTTCGAGGAAGACGAAAGGTATGACCCTGAACATCCGGCTCCAAGTCATGATCACAGGAGGAGATACGAGCTCCGAGACCCTCAAGTAGAGGAGCTCCTCCAAAGAGTCCAGCAGTTGGAAGCACGACCTGGAGCTCCGGAACGGCGTGGGCTATACGAAGATAGGACCCCATTCACAAGGGAGATTGAGACACAGCCTCTCCCTCCTAGGTTCAAGATGCCAAGCATTCAGCAGTACAATGGGGACAGTGACCCATATGACCATCTAGACGCATTCAACGTTCAGATGGACCTGCAGACAGGAAGTCCGATGGTGAAGTGCCGAGTATTCCCCGCTACATTGAGGGATATTCCGAGGACGTGGTTCAAGAATCTCTCAGCTCGTAGCATAAGAAGTTGGGAGCAATACCAACAGAAGTTCGTTGGTCAATACAGGGCACTGAGAAGGCAGCTCGCTCCATCCTGCCACCTAGCCACCATTTTTCAGCGTCAGGGTGAGTCGTTGAAGGAATACATCACCAGGTTTAGACGCGAGGTCGCGAATGTCGAGCATCCATCAGATGAAAGCATTCTGACAGCGATCTCAACCGGATTGCGCAAGGATGGAAAGTTATACGAGAGCATTTACAAGTCCCCAGTGAAGGATCTGGGAGAGTTCTACGAGCGAGCTGCGAAAGAGATTAGGTGGGAAGAGACCTTCGGCCCGAAGAAGCAGAACCAGAAGAATGAAGCGGGCAGTTCCAACCAGCCAAAGAGGAGAAACAATGGCCGGAACGAAGAAGGAAGAAACAACAGCTCAAGTAATCAGATCGCCAAGAAAGCGAGAAGAGAGCCAAGGTATGAGCGACCTCAGCGTTGGGGTCGCCAGGAAGGGTACAGCGTCCTGAGTCAGCTTGGTGGTAGGAGTTGTCAACCCAAAAAACATATAAGGTTGAGGGTTCAACTCCGGACGCGACCCCAAGAGGCCAAAAGGGGTTCAACGGTCTACGGGCCGGCCCCACATAAATCGTTCCGTCGGCGAGGTTCCGACCCCCGACCGGGTGTTGATCAATTTCGATCGTCAACAGGTTCATTGATATATATATATATATATAACCCTATTACAAAAAGATCTATTATAATGACTGTGATGCTTCTATTTCTTTGATGAACATGACTTTGATATCTGAACTTCTGTTTTGCAGTATGATCACCGCGATTACTTGGATGATTACCATGTAAGTGTCTCTTTTGTTCATTATATCTTTGTTTTCTGTTACATACATTAGTGAGACATAGGATCTCGATCCTATCAAATAAAGTTATGAATATGGGGTCTGCTTAAAGATGGACCTTCACTTTTTTCATGAAAATGAGATGAGTCTTTTATCATTGGAATTAATACCGTAAAGGAAAAGGAAGCAAAAATAAAAGACAATAAACTTGAATCTAATGTCTGGTACAGGTGCTGGGACCAGCACACTTCACCCAACACCGAAAAGTCTTTTCGTGTTTAAGTTCCAATATTCTAACAGAAACCCTTGTGTTTTCTTTTGAACTTTCAGGATGAACTATGAGGTTCCTTTTCCAATTTTCATAGTTATGTTGCTCTACTGCTTAGAACTAAAAGTGGTTGGCATTCCCCTCAAGCTACTTGTTCAATTTGCAAGTTATGTCCAAACCTGTTGTCGTAACATTAATATTTGATTAGCTAGGTTTTAGGGACTCCATAAATGCTGGCTGTCAATTGTATATGTACAATTCAATGCTTGAATGATGAGTCTTTACTCCTTAGGACTTGAACCATTTTTTTTTTTTTTTTAATGTACATATATTCTTTACCACCACCCAAATTTGGAAATATAGAGATTACAGACATCTAACACCCACCCAACTTGGGACAACAGAAAACAACATTGAACAAACAGTTCAAATCCTCGAAGGAGACGAAGCAAGAGTGGTCGGATGGAATGTCAAACGATTTCCAAAACCTGGAAATGGTTTATAACCTTTGAAATCCAATCAACCCACAACAAACATTAGGAACACAAGGTGGCCCGCATAAAACATTAACTTACAAAATTACAAATCAGCAGCAACTTAATAAAAGAAATCTATAGATATAGCCCCCTTAAACCATAGATGGCAACAGTTACACAACGGCCTCCTGAACAGGAAACGGCGAACCAGAAGAGATCTTCCATTAGCAGGACTTGAACCAATTTTAGACTTTTTTTTTTAATCAAGTTGGTTGTGATCTCAGCCTCTTGTATGAATGACTTGGCATAAATCATAAGCAGCATTGTTATGCTCAAATTATTGTCAGCTTATTGATCGTAGAATTTTCAATTGTTTTCAACATTTAAACCTAAAAGAAACACCTCCAATATTTAAAAAAAAAAAACAAATAAATGAAAGTAATTGTTTTGAGTAATAAGTAATTATTAGTTTGGGAAACAAATTTTGGAAATGATGAGAAACAATAAATTATTGTTCTTCATTTGTTAGTTATAATTTTAAGAATAATGACTTAAGAAACTAATTTTAAGGACCACTTAACCCAACACTTTTTTAGCTTTTTCACTCTAATTTTCCTTTTATTGATTAAAAGTGGAAAAATGCTTACATGAACACATTCAAACAGCCACTTATATTGATGGGGTACTCTTTTTGGTCCATTGTCTTCCTTTTCACAATAAGTGTCATTTTCAACTAATCAAATTCACATGGGTGCACAATGGACAGTGGAAATTTATGATTATGTTAATTGACAACTTTTTCTACTCTTTAACCTTTTGTTTACTTTTTATTTTACAAATTGAACTTTTTTTCTCAAACTGAAGATTGTTTTCAGCTACAATACCTCTTACCATGTTCATTCACAAGATTAATACCGTTTGATAGGTTTTTTCTTAATTTAAAATTTTAAGGTTTCAAAAAAATATAAATAAAAACTTTTAAGGAGAAATTTCATTTTCGTCTCTGAGGTATTATAAACTATCAAGATTTTAAATGTCTTTTAAAAGAACTCTCGTTCTCCCTAAGGTTTTGACAATACTTTGAAAAAGTTTTTACCATCAATCAACCGACAATCAAACAAAATGGAAAATTTGGATAGGAAGGGTATTTTTGATATTTTGCAAAGAGAGTTGGGATGACGACTCGTGTATGACCAAAATTTAAGTAGTATACATAAATTCACTAAAATAAAATTTAAGAAATGATTAATTTATTAATTAAAATAAAATTTAAACTAATTAATAAATTAAATTTTAAAAAATAAAAGATTTCCATTATTCATTTCTTAGATGGTCGGTGGAGATTAAAATTAATTGAGAAAAAAATTTAAAAAAAAAAAAAAAATCGCATTGGGTTACAACCCAAATGAAGATTTGGGTTTGAACTCAGATCTTCAATATTTGGGGGTCCACTCAGATGTTAAAAATCTAGATTGCAAGCCAGATCTTGAAAACAATTTAATATAAAAATCTAGGTTAGAATCGAGTTTGGATTCGAACCTAGATGAAGATATTGGTTCAAACCCATATCTTTACCTAGGTTCAAATTTATATTCAACATCCTTGACACAACACAACCACCAAAACACAATCCAATCTCTCCCTCTGTCTTAGTTACTCAACAACCAAAAGACAACTCAAATCTCTACTCCAATCACCACTATTACCATCCTAACTGTCTCCGTCTCCAACAACCTCATCCTCCTTGCCTCCAAAACTCACTGCTTCAACCCAACTATCTCTTGCCCCCCTCTCTTCATCCTTATTCTTTGTAACTGCTAGATCCAAACCCATCAACACAAACACAAATCCAAATCAGCTTGCATTGGCACCAGAAGACCTAACAACACAAACACAAACAACAGAGAAATAGAGAGAGACTAGAGTGAGAAAGAGATGGAGCCCAGTGGATTTTCCTCTTTATCAGTCGAAATAGAGATGGTTCCCCACTTCCATCAGACTATTAGATGGTTTCAAATCAATTGAACGGTCTAATTAGATTTTTTTAAAAAATAATTTTTTATTTATTGTTTATTTTTTCTATAAAAACAATAGTTACATTAAAAAATAATAATAATCATATTATTGTACATGTGTTATTTTTTTATTAATCGAATGATATTATAATATTTTGGTTTCCTTAGGGCAAAACCTTCATTTTATGTGGTGGGGGGCAATTGAGTATTTATCATTTTTTTTGTTTAGTTTAACTGTCAATTGATTGACAGAAGGAATTTTTTTGAAGTGTTTTCAAAACTTTAGAAAGACTAGAAGCTGTTTCTAAAATATATTTAAAATCTAGATGGTTTCTGACATCTCAAAGATAAAAATGAAAATTTATGACTACTTATCATGCTCCAATTTTATGCTTGATTTAATTCAACTTTCTCTTGTAGGTGGAGTGGAATCAGTGACTCAAACAAACATGAATTATAGTCACAAGAGTTTAAATCATATCTCGTTCTCAATCCTAATTTATATTTAAGGAAAAAAAAAAAAACTCTCTTACTCAGCTCTCTTTTCTAATTATTTTTTACATTTGTATTTTATCAAATAATCATTATTCCCAACTGTCAACGAGCTCACTTTTATTATAGGGTTTCGTCATTTACTGCTGTTAGAAAATTAACTTAAATTTATGATTAAAATATCCATACATATACCATACATCTACTCTTGATAAAGTATCCATACATATACCATACATCTACTCTTGATAAAGTAGTTGAGCACTTTTTCTTCGACTTTATGATGGGGATTTGAATTTCAACCTTATCAATTAATATACAAAGTGTGGGGCGACTCCTCCTATGAATTATATTTCAAGTAGTGCAGCATCAGATTTTGTTAAGTAATGCCAAATTTTTTACTCATTTGATGCCTTATTTATTAAAAAAAAAATTATAAATATTAATCTATTTACTTCTACTTAATTGAAGGATTGTATTTACTTTAATTCATTTACCTTTTTTTTTCGCTTTTGATTGAGTAAAAATAGATAATAAATATTAACTATTGAAATCACAAATTTCAATTTGTTAAATCAATATACTCCTTTCCTAAAATAAATTTAACACCACTGTTTTTGAAAGAATTGAACAAAAAAGGGATATTTATAATTTAACCTCAACTTTTGATCATAATCTGAAATTGTTTCCTCTAGTTTCATAATTAGCCATTCTCCTCCACCTGCGCCCCCACCGCCTTCTCCTCCCCCCAAATCGCTATTTTTTCTATTATAGAATTGACACTGACACTTATAGAGTAATAAATAACTTCTTTACCCCTCATTTAACCTTAATTAAAATAAAATTAAAAAATAAAAATAAATTTAATAAAACAAAATATAAAATCAAAATTATAAATAAAATTATAAAAGAAGATCTCCACCTCATCTATTACTGAACTAGATGGGAAGAGGTCAAAATTTAATTAATAATAATAAAATACAAAAAAAATATATAATAAATAATTTAAAAAATAAAATTTAATATTATCAATCTTTAAAAAATAATTTTTAAGATTTTTTTAAAAATAAAAATAATAGAACTCCACCATTCATCTCCACCAAGATGACATATTGGCCAATTTATGCCTTGGAGCAACCAAAGAGGTCAGAGCATTTATACACTTTTTTTTTTTTTTAAAGAAAAAAAAAATTGGGATGAAAATTATGGTAATGTGACCCTAACAATTTTAGAGTAAGATAACCCAACGAAAATTAAACAAAATACAATCTTTTGAATTCTTTATATACTAGATTGATATTTGATTTTTATAAATAAAAATGCAAGTATCTTAGAAATGATCTTAACAAAAATGTTTTCTTTTAACAATTTCTTTAAATAATAGTCCTATTTTCTAACAAAATCCAATCATTTTTCATTTGTAAAGTAATTTATAGATTTTCATCTATATACATATATAAGATGGACGGTGAAAATTAAAGAGCTAAAAAAAATCTTAAAAAAATATTGAAAAACAATTCTAATTGAAGACTTCTTTGACTTTAAGATCTTACTCATAACCCAGATCTTTAAAATATTAAAAATATATATATTTATTTATTTATTCTACCATCCAATATCATCACACACTAAAACCCATCCAAAATCCAAAACTTCAATCCACCATCCTCAACTAGCATACACCACCACCGTTAGAGACCCAGGCTAGTGGAGATCAGTGGTTTTCTTTTTTTCTCTGTTTTTTCTATTGATTGGGTTTTTTTTTTTTTAAAAAAAAAAAAAAATGGTGTTTATTGATGATTGTGGGAGATTGATATTTGATGATTGTAGGAGATTGATTATGAGAAATTTGGGTTTCCAAGCTACTGGAAAGAGGGAGAGAAAGAGAGGGAGGGAAGCTAGGAGTGTGGAAGGCTAAAGATGAGGGTAAATCATAGCTGTGGAGATCCAGATTGGATCTCCACCATCTAGTAATTTGGATCTCTAATTTTTCTTTTTTTAAAATTTTTTATTTTTTAATTTAGTTTTTTATATTTTTAAAATGTTATAATTGGGGCAGTTTGGTCTTTTTATTTCAGTTAAATTTTTCTATTATCAGAGTGATAAAATGAGGTTTTTTGAATAAAAATGTAATTGCACGAGGGAGAATGGGTAATCTTTCAATAGGTAGTTGGTTTTTTAGGATTTTCCCTTTTTTCATATAAAATTTCTTTTTAATTAGTTTTTTAAAAATAAAAAAATTACATTTTTATTTTTTTGCTTTTTTATTATTTTTTATTAATTGATATTTATTTTTTATTTATTAGCTTTATTTACAATTTTATCCTTCCACGTCAATAAACAGAATTGATAATGACTAAAAGTTGATTTTTTATTTAATTAAACGTTAAGGAGGTAAACTGCTAATTATGCAATTAGAGAGAGTGGTTTTCGATTGTGGTTAAAGGTTGGAGAATAAATTATAAATATTCGCATAAAAAAACAAAAACTCTTTATGCGGCTTACCAAACAGCAACGTGGTATTGCAATGCATTTACAATAAAGTCAACAAATATCCTATTTAAGATTTTTTTTTGTTTGTTTTTTTAAAAAGTCAACGATACTCCTTCTATTTCAATTCTTTAATTTTCTATTATCTTCATAACTTTTGAGTTCTCATAAATATCCAAAGTTGAAGCATAATAAATATCAGAATAACAAAGTTCCAAAGTGGTTAATCAGTTTACTCTTCGTTAGAGATATTACCAATTCCAAAAGAATTTCATCTACTATCACTCAATGTAACTTGATAGAAAAGAGTACTTATTCAATTGATAATGTTTCGAATTCGAATACCTTCCACCATATGTGATATCTCTAGAAAAAAAATCGAACATGACTAATAATTAAAATATATTTATGATTTGGTTTCTCTAGATCGTTGGATTTCCAAATGAATGCAAAACCACCAGCATGCAACAACCCAAATACTCAACAACAACCCAACAACCCAAATACCCTGTAGTAACCCAGCAACCCAAACAACCATACTTATCGACCACCACCATTAAAGTTGAACTCAACAATCCAACATTCGTTTGGGTTCGAAAGATGACCTAGGCTTGAAGACCCAGATCGACTTGATGCAACTATTACGACAAAGATGATGGTTGTTGCAATGGTGGTGATGGTGGATTGTTTGTTTTTGTGTGGATTGATTGTTAATGATGTTCAATAGTTTTAGATGATTATTGAAGATGTATGGATTGATTATGGGTTTAAGATGATTATGGGTTCAATAGTTCAAATGATGGTTTGTTTTGTTTCAGATGACATCTAGGTAGATGTTGAAAATCTTGGTTCACCTAAATCTTTAATATTGGACGATTAAATCGTGAGACGATTTGATCGAACCCAGATTTCCTAGCTGAACCTAGATCTTGAAGATTTGGGCTTTTTTTTTTTTTTTTTTTTTTTTTTTTTTTTATGGTTTTTCTTAAAGATGGAAGGTGAAGATTTAATTAATATTTATAATTAATTTTAAAATCAAATTTTAATAAATTTATTTTTTGAAATTTAATCTTGGCCATACACATATTGTCATTCTAGCTCTCTTTTGTGGAATGTCAAAAATACTCTTCCCACCCAAACTTTCCATTTCCTGTGATCATAAGTTAACTAACGGTTTGGACATTTTTGATGAATTTTTAATACTTCAATGATAAAATGAGCTGTTTCTAAAAACACATTTAAAATTTTGATAGTTTCCAATACCTCAAAGGCTAAATTAAGTTTTTCCTAATAGTAATAATAATAATAATAATCCTGTTGGAATGACAAAAATAATTCTCCCTACATTAAAGTTGACCAATTTGACCTAAAATAATGCTTAAAATGATGTATTTTCAAAATGACAAAAGATAACCCACCCTCCCCCCTCTTTGATTAGTTTGACCTAGAATAAGGGTTAAAATGATGTATTTTCAAAACACACAAAACCATGTAAAAATAAAATAAATAAAAAAGCAAAATAAGGTTAAAACATGAAGACAAATAAAATTTATCCTAAAACCAATAACAAAATTAGAGTATTTAAAAATATATTTGGTAACTGATGGCCATGCTCATGAGCTAAACAAAGTGCGTCGGTGACAAACACAGATCCCATTAGAGGTGACATAATTACAACCCAACATCACAGCCCCCACGCCACGTGTAATGCCTTAAATACATGTAACAATACAAAATCCAGCTTCTAAATAAATTTTATTTTTTTTTAAATAGTATATGCAATACAAAAACCGCAATATGAAATATTGACGGACTACAATACCAAATATTGTCAGCCTAAATAAGTTTTTCCTATTTCGAGCCACATTGCATGGTCTAATATTTTATCTTTTAATACAATTTTGATCATTTTTATGATTTGGGAATTAGGCAAAAATTCAAATAATTTAGCCAAAAACTCCCTTTAGAGGCCTAAGTTAGCAAAAAAATCATTCATGAGACAGTTTCACGATTGATATAGTAAAACGGATCAATGAAAAAGATAAGAGAAAAAAATAATATCATTTTATTAGTTTATCCCATCATATTAACTGTGAGACAATCTCATAAAAGACTTTCTTATAGGATAGAAGCCTTAAGGAGGGCTTTTGTTGTCTTCCAACAATATACAGTTGGATTAAATTTCATCAAATTCTAAAGTCATTTTTTGAATTTTTGAATTTTGGCTCTTTTGCAAAATCCAATATAATTATAATTTTTTAATTATTATAATTAACTTAAAATTTTAGATTGCAAGGATACAACTTGAACCTTAATCTCAATAAGGTGAATATGATAATAAGTTAAAAATTTTTAACATTTTCTTTTAAATAAAGTAATTATATTTTTGACCCATTTAAAAATAAAAGGTTTTATTTTAGTTTTTTATAAATGATATCTTTTTTTAGGTCCAAGTTGAACACCATTTTTGTTTTAAATTTTTGGAAGAATAACCATTTTCAGAAAAAAAATATATTTCATAAAATAAGAAATTTTGAGGAAGGATTTTTTTTTTTTTTTTAACTTCAATTAAAAAAAAAAGTTATTTTCATAATTTTCTTAAATAAAAATTCTACAATTTGACTCTCGAACTTACAATTCTAATTTCAATAATAAGAAGTAAACCCAGTTACGAGTTTAAGGGCTTCGAGGGGTTGGTGGGACTTGGGAGATATGACCAAAAATGATTAAAAACATACCTAAACAATTTATATTATTTATTCATCAAATTTATAAAAAGAATACTTTACTCCTTAAATATTATATATTAATTATTGGCTTTTAAATAGAAATGCCATTTGTGGTGTTAGAATTCTTACTTAATCATAATATACATATACATATTTTTTTTAAAAAAAAAAAATCAACTCAAATCTGACTATTATTAAATTGAATAAATACTATTTATTATTGAATTATATTAAATAGTTTCAACCTAAATATAATTATAAAAAAATTATAACAATTTTTAATTTAATATTATTTTTTCTTTATAATTGGATTTAAAAAAAAATAAAAAAAACGAGGGCTATACAAATTAAAAAAAAAAAAAACCATAAAAATAAATGAATAAAAACTCATTATCTCTCAAAAAAAAAAAACTCATTATCTCTAGCAGATTTGATACAAATGAGGTCCATCAATCATGCCGATCACAAAACACAAAGCAGCCCCCCTCCAAAAAAAAAAAAAAACTTTTATTTGAGTCCCTAAAATTTTAAAAAATATCATATTTTTAAAAATAACTCTTTTTATCCTCAATTTTTTTCAAAACTCTTTAAAAATATTCAAATAATTAGTGAACTGACGATCAACATCAATAAAATATATGAAAATATATTTTTATCCTTAAATGATTGTTAGTAGTAAATAAATTATTATATTATTCTTCTAAAATAATAAATTTATAAGTTAAATTTCTTAAAATATTCTTAAATTATATAATTTAAATTCTTTAAAGTTATCGTTAATTTTCAATTGATTGATGATTTAAATTTTTTTAAAAGTTTTGAAAATTTTAAGGATGAAAAGAGTTATTTTAAAAAGAGTTTAAAATTTTGATATTTTTTGAAATTTTAGGGATTAGAATAAAGTTTTTAAAAAAAACAATGCCGTGGACGGCAATAAAAAAGTGAAAAAAAAAAGGTCGTTGAATTTCGTCACCGAAAAAAATTCAATAAATTCTCTGACTTTAATAATCATAAAACGCGTGACGTGACAGTGGACTAGCGGACTGGTGTCCATAAAACCCATTATTTTCCTTTTATTCTACACCAAATAAATTATATCAAAATTCAAATTTAAACCCAAAAATGTCACAATCCTTAATATTATCATTATTATCATTTTTAATAATATCAAAATTATTAAAAATCTAATCACCAATCCAATAAATCTAATTAATAGGTAAAATTATCCAATCAATAAAGTAGGTAAATACAAAATCTAATTAACATGCTATCTTAAACACAATAAAGTTGATAACTTTAATCACAATAAGAGGATTTTTTTTTTTTTTTCATATATTCTAATAGACTAATACTAAGTTTTTTTTTATTTTGTTTAAATTCATGTTCAAATAACATGTTATATAAATTGTTAATATCATATATATAGATTTTTAGAATTAAATTAGATAAAACACTGATGGTATGGTCTGGAGAGTAGCTCTTATAAGAAATGATCGATCCATATAAAAATAGAAGAATGACCTACACGAGAGTGACAAGGTGGCTCAGAAAAAAATGGGATAGAATAGTCACAAGAGTAGTTTAATTATTATATTATATCATAATTTATAAGACATTATAAAAGTGATTTAATTATTATATTATCTTATAATTTATAAAATATTAAAAAATTATATATCATATCTAAATTATATGAATTTTGATAAAAATCTTAAGAAAACTAAATTTATTCATTCTAATAAGGAAGACATCATCATGAATTTTAATACAGGTATAAAACGAAAATATATTAGTGAGTGGACGTCACGAAGGTAATAATAAAGGATAATCCCAATTTTTTTCTTATAATTTGATAAAATAACTAAAATCTCTCTTTATATTCATTTCTTCTAAATGATTTTTTTAAGTAAGGGGGGATTTTAGCTATTTCATCGAATCACGAGGGAAATTGGGATTATCCGTAATAATAATAATAATAATAATTAGGAATATTAAATGAAAACAAACGGGCTTTCTCTTTCCAAACGGCTTTCTCTCTCCAAAAATTCTCTGAGAACGGAGAGCGAGAGAGATATGCAGACAATCTCGAAAGCATCATCTGCTGCCATAGCCTCCATCAGCTGTTCAAGGGTCTTCTCTTTTGCCCCCCCTTTTCTGTTTTTTTTTTTTTCTTTGAAAATATTGGTCTGGGTTGTGGTTGTTTTTGGGAGATATGATGGTATGTCGAAAATTCTCATGTCCCCATGTCAGGAAAATTTGATTTCTTTTTTATAAATATTTATTTGTGGTGTGAACAAAAATTGAGGAAATGGTGTGTTGTTGTTATCTGATTATGGTGGTGTCTGTTTGTTCTGTGCTTGGAGTTTGTTGTGTTTTCTATCTTCTAAGTGTTTGCTTGTTCTGAACTGATGTTTGCTCTTTACTAGGTTTGCATATCAAACTCTGATTTTCATTTTTTTTTAGATGTTTTTGTTTCCTTTGTGTGTGTAGAAGGTGATGTGGTTTGGAGACTGGAGATTTTGATGGAAAATTGTGAATGTCAGTAGATTAACTCATTTATGAGCAAAGGGGTAGTGTGAATATGATTTTGATGTAAATCTTTGTATAGTATAGACAGATTTTTACATTTTTTGATTATATAAAATTTTTATAATCTAGATTTAAAATGAGTTTTGGTAAAAATTAGTGCATAATTGTTTTGCAGTTATATGGTTTGTTATGTATGTTTTTTTACAATGCAACATGAAGTATATTGCGGGAAGATTTGTATACTACTGGTCATGTGCAGAAGCGTTCGAATCTATTATTGTGTGTATTATGTATCTGTGTGAATCATCATTTGCTGATTTTGTTTTTTTTTACTTTATTTATTTTTGTTTCTTCAGTTCAGTCTTATTTCTTTGATGTATATAATGATTTATGGTAATTATGTAAATTTTTTTTGCCATATTTTAGATGAGGAGTGGCCTTTGTGTGCTGCCGGGACCAAGACAACTTAGCCTTAGAAAAGGTCTCTTGTATGGTTTAATGAGCTTATTATCACTGCCATTCAAGACATTGCGTGGAGCAAGTCGAACTCTTAGAGTTGCTCAGTTTTGCAGTGTTACTAACATGTCTTCGGCATTGCAAATTGAATTGGTGAGTTGATATTTTGGTGTCTCTATTTTATACTGAAACTATAATGGCTGCCCTTGGTAATTTTTATCTGTGATTGTTATTTATTGGAGTATTTGCACATTATTAAATGCCCTCTTAATTTTTTGTTTAAAAATATGCCACTTTGGGCTAGATTGGTTTGGTTCTGCATGCATTTGGCTGCTAGATCTCAGATGCCTTTACCTACTGGCTGAGTGATTTTGCTAGTTGGATGTGGTATCAGCTACATAATTCCAAAAGTAAAATTATACACTGTATCTTTATAGCAAATGAACAATGTAGGAACAATAAGAAACTTCTAGGATAGTGTTACTGTGAAGCTGTTGTTTAAAATTCATTATCATAGATTGTTGGAGGAACTTCGCTTGATAGGGCATCATAATGGTGAATGGGATTGATTTCATCTTTTCCTGATATTTGACTTTGTTCTGCTTGCTATGCTACCAGGGTAACTGTGCAAAAAAGTATTGAAAGCATCAGTTTAATAGATTTGCAATTTTATTTTCAGTTATTCTACTTTGTTATTCGTTTCATACTTGTGCAAAGGTTCCTCATCAAATTTATGGCCTTATTAGTTCAGGATAGGGGGCTTCGTTCAATTTATATCTTTTAAATGTTTGAGTGCCTTTACCTCATACAGTGGTTCTTCTAAATAATCTCCCGATCTGGTCGAGATATATGAAAATTAACACCTTGTAATAATCCATATTTGCATCAGTAGTCATTTGATTGGGGCAAATGTCCCATGGTTGGTTATCAAAATACTTGAAATTTCAATTCATTTTCCTTCTCCCTTGGGTTGGTGGAGTGCGTTTTGGAGAATTTTCCAGTAAATATAACAAGAGAAAAAACTTCTGGGACAAGTGCTCATGGTTGCATCTCTGGAATTGCTTGATATTTTCAGGTACCATGCCTCAAGGACAACTATGCATATTTGTTGCATGATGTGGACACCGGCACAGTTGGAGTTGTAGATCCTTCTGAAGCTGTACCTATTATAGATGCTTTGAGTAAAAAAAACCGAAATTTGACTTACATACTAAATACACATCATCATCATGATCACACCGGTGGGAATATGGAGCTAAAAGCAAGGTACGGTGCAAAGGTATGATTATGTCCTCTCTTGATTTTTCTTCTTGTAGAACTCATATACCAAATGGATAATTGACTCACAAATCAACATCAAATAATAAACAATCATTTAACAATTGAATGGGTGTTTTTGTCAGTATGTCATCTACTGGCAGGTGCTAATCCTATTTAAGTGTTTTATCGTACAATGTATTTGCAATTCATGTGAAAATTGAAGATGAGACATGTCTTTTCTCACATTTTTTCTTTTGAAGAAACCCCTGCCCATCTTAAGATCTTTTCCTCTGCAAAGCTCACATATGATGGCATATGCTCTAGTTTTTTGATGTATGATGGGAAATACGAATTAAACAAAAACAGTTAATATAGCGAAAGACATTTTTATTGTGATGGTAATATTTAATCTTCTAAGTCTTGATTCACATTTGTACATCATGCAGTAGTTGCCAAGCTTAAGCACTATAGCTCAACTGAAAATTAGAATTTAAATATTTGCAGTGGTTGCTAAAAGTTGCCGAAATGCAATAAATTTGTCTATCCAGACTTCTGTGATTTATGATCTAGCATTCAATTTTGTGACTGAAAGAAGTATTTTAATTGATAATCAGGTCCTTTTATTTTGCATCCCTTGTTTATGTCTGAATGAAAATATGGGTACTTCCATTGTTATAAAGAGATCTGGTATGTTTACATTAGTTCAGTGCTATGAGACATGTAAGTTTTGTGAAGTTCTTTTTCTTTGTTCCTTGTAGGTGATTGGTTCAGGGATAGACAAGGACAGGATTCCTGGAATTGATATAGCACTGAATGATGGGGACAAATGGATGTTTGCTGGTCATGAAGTACATGTGATTGAAACTCCTGGTCATACACGAGGTCATATTTTATTTTTCAAGTACATTATGAAATTCTTAAGATGCTTTTGAGGAGCATTTTTGTTATTTTGAAGTACTGGTAAATCAACTTGTTTTTTACTGGTTTGTGCGTCACTCATATTGGTGATGTATGGACTTCTATCCTTTTCTGTATTGGTTTGGTGATGGTCACCATGATCTTATCTTTTTGTGTTTTTGAATTGGTGCTTTAAATTGTCACATATCAGGAATTGTTTTCTTATTGTACTGCTATATCTCACAGCCCGTTCTACTGCATAATTGAACTTTACTAGTCATCTGATTTTTTATCTTCATACTGCATCATTTGGTGTTACAATACATCAAAGTTATCTTTTTCACCCAGTTGTTCTTTAAGTGGTATTGCATGGTGGTTTGGGCATATTTGAAGGAATTTAAAATTCGGTTATATTTCATCTACAAAGTAAGCTTAAATTGTGAATGTTAAATGTAGCAGCTGAACCTATATTTTAAAATAACCGTGCAATGTCAATACCCAAATAATGGACTGAAATTTTTTAGATTGCAGACATATTCTTGAACCTTGAAATTGACAGTTTTAGAAAACCATGATTGTTGTTTGATATGCAAATGTTTTTCTTTTGCCATTGTGGATGTGGTCGTATATTTTATTATAGCTTGGACCTTAGTGCACATCACCCCACTGTTGTTCCTGATTTTCTGTTTTGTTATAATTTTGAGCAGGCCATATTAGCTTCTACTTTCCTGGATCTGGAGCAATTTTTACTGGAGACACTTTGTTTAGCTTATCATGTGGCAAGCTATTTGAAGGAAGTCCTGAGCAGGTAATTTTTATTATTATTTTTTTATTCTTGGTTAATTATGGCTTGTATATTGTAACGGCTTTTTTTTTGGTTGAAATTGTACATTGTAACACTTGATTGCCTATATGTTACAGATGCATTCTTCCCTTGAAAAAATCATGTCTCTGCCAGATGATACAAGTATATATTGTGGTCATGAATATACATTGGTTAGTATTCTTCTTCTTCTTTCATTTCTCTGTAGTAATATGCATTCCAATTTTCATTGATGTTTAAAGCTAAAACAGCACACTAACTAACTATGATTTGTTTGAAATATGACAGAGTAATTCAAAATTCGCATTGTCTATAGAACCCAAGAATGAGGCACTCCAATCATATGCAGCCCATGTAGCCCAACTTCGAAACAAGGGTTTGCCGACGGTAATTTCTAGGATCATCTTCTTTTGTTATCTAACTTTCAGAACATCTTTAGAGTGTCTATAGAAATTGTTTGAGTTGTAACTGAGGGTGGATGTTTAGAAAAATCCTCATAGATTAAACATTGTTTTTCACCATATTAGAAGTCTGTCATGTAAGCTAGCTAATTTTATTTTATTTTATTTGCAAGTCGTAGACTGAATTGAAATATTGAATATTCTTTTTAGAAGAAAACAACAGTTTCTTGCCATGTCAAGAAGTCATCATACGATTGAACATGTGGTTAATGTAACTAAGATATGGTGACAAGCGATTCACTATTTGAAGCTTTAGTCTCTGAAGTTTCATTACCATCTGTGTGCACCTGTTGTGTACTTTGTCAGCCATTGTATTCATCCAAGTTTTCTCTATTTTTTTCTATATGCAAGTGATTTATTTTTATATACCTCATTATAGTCAAGAACACTACGTGGTTGAAACTTGATAGTGGATTGCTCTTGGATCAAGCATAGGAAATCTGAACAAATTGAACACTGGTGGTTTTTCTGGCCCAACATAGTTTAAGTAGGCAGTTTAATTTTAGATTTATATATCTCTTGTGCCGTGCTTAGCTTTGTTAAGTTCCTTTATGGCCCCAGTAAACCACGTGATATGGATGGTTTTGCATACATAAATGCTTCCTGAATTTATTTGTTTTTTCTTGACTAGGAATTTATTTTGTATGTCATTTGTTATGCCTAAAACTTTCTCTAATAAGTTGACGGACTTGGGTATTGCCTCAGATTCCAACAACATTAAAGACGGAGAAATCATGTAACCCGTTCCTTCGGACTTCTAGCCTGGAAATTCGGCAGACATTAGGAATTGCAGACACAGCAAATGAGTCAGAAGCGTTGGGTGTTATCCGGCATGCAAAGGATAATTTGTAAGATTTATTTGTAATAACTCCTGTTTGTGTGTATATGAGGGTTGAGCTGATACATATGTGCAATAAACCACCAATGCTTAGACTCGAACTTTCTTTTTTTTCTTTTTTTTTTTTTTGGTTCCTTTCTGAATATATAAAAAATTATTTTGAAAATCTGCATATTTTTTGTAGCTGAAGAGCTCGCTTGTTAGATATGCATGGTATGGCACAGTTGTTGGGAAAAGGAGTATGTAGTTTTAAGTTTAGCAATCGAAGTGTCATTTGTCAAATGGATGGTTGGCCATCTCCCATCTTTGCATGTACAAGGCATATCTTGACTAATCAGATGTGATTGGGTTTGGTATGATAGTTTAGAGTACGGACCAAGCTTCATACGCGTTGGGGTAATTTTATCTATGTTATGTGATATGATACGAGTGATCAAGTATAGATGAATATGTGTTCTCCTTAAAAGTTTTGGATGTGTCCACTTTACGGGTTTGGGCTATCTATTAAAGTTATGAGACAATGTATATCAAATAACAAAAATAATGTATTGGCGATTATAGGTTTTTATATGATATCTTAACAATATTTGTTACCCAAGTTGTTAAAATAAATTATGTACTTTTCGTTTTGTGTTTGATCTTTGCATATGATTACTATGGCAAAGATGTTGTCTCGTTCAATCAACGCTATAAAATTTGGGTATACTGTTTGTATCTTAACTGGACTTTAAATTCATGATAGATCAATTCATGAATAAATGTATTTTTTAAGTGAAATAAATAATTATTAATAAATATCTATTCATGAATTGGGATTTAAGGGGGATGTATAGTATTACTCATAATATATATATATATATAAATATATATAACTTTTATGGTTAGTGTTATCAAGTTCATCCATTACATTTAAATAAAATAGGAGAGTGAATTTGTTTTAAAAGAAAAAATACAATAGATGAATTTGATTGATTCGTCTTAACTTTTTGAAATTAAGAGCTACAAACCATACAAATTTTGTATATATATATATATATATATATATATGTGATCCCTTTGGATACATTTGGGGTATGCATACATTTGACAAAAACAAATGTGTGATTACATTTTAAAATATGTTATTGTAATTTATTATATAATCTTCGAATAATACTTACATTTTCAACATGCCACCAGGAGACTAATGCGTCTATTTGACCAGAACTGAATACAAGCCATTCTGAGAGCACATCAAATGTAACTAGATCAAATTTTATTCCTTTATTGACGTACTGCTCTTTATAATACATTGTCATATATGCTTACAAGATAAAAATTAAACATATTAT
The DNA here is from genome assembly GCA_019925255.1 of Litchi chinensis. Lineage (NCBI taxonomy): Eukaryota > Viridiplantae > Streptophyta > Magnoliopsida > Sapindales > Sapindaceae > Litchi > Litchi chinensis. The sequence continues at coordinate 22,312,751 of CM034461.1, read as the reverse complement.
TTAATTTCAGAGAAAGATGGATATGAAATTGTAAATGCATAATTTATTGAAATGTAAACACTTACAAACAAGGAAGTCTCATGGACTGCGTATCTACTATCTTGAGTCTCATTCCATCACTTTTTTCATAAATACATCAAATAAGAATTGATGTGTTCTGAAGTCAACCTTTAATTCTCGTCCTCGAGAGTTACCAATATATTCGGTATCATGCACCACGCATAATGATAAACCGCAAATCTAAAATTAAAAGAAAAAATTTAATTGATTGTAAATTTTATTATGTTAGCAACTAAGATGAATCGATCATGATTTTTTTTTTATCATTACCTGAGCTCTAAAGACGTGGAAACTTTGTATTCATTGTGGATAGCCTCTACAAAGTTTACAGACTCCCGCCATCTCTTCGACTTGCTATTAAGGCACTTTCTTTTTCTTTTTTGTCAGTCCAGGATCCGTGGATGGAGTGGAGTCTATAGATATGCTGCTGGCTTTGTCTTTCGTTTGCCCTGTTCCTGGATGACCTCATCCTGTAATTGTAAGCACATCAAAAACAGGTATTACACTTTTACAATTATATGTCATATTGTAATACACTAGATATACTATGTCTACTTGGTCATCATCACGCTCAACCCCTACATTTAATAAATCTCCTGAATTCATTTGGGAGTAGTGGATCTTCTTATCCTTCTACTAATGGGGTAACTGGTGGACACCCTGAAACTAAAGAACTTCCGTATTCTTTTGTGCATAGAGAGGTGACTGACTAACCACCTCGTCTTCATGAAGAGATAATCGATGGACCCTTTCATCCTTATTAAGAGATGGCCGACGGACCCCTTTATCTTGATGTTGTGGTGGTGGTAGGCAATAGATGTACTCATCCTGAACTAAGCTCCCACCATTATCATCATCGTCGTCATTGTCGTCGTTATCGTCATCTAGATCATGCTCACCAGTCAGAGATATAGGAATTTTTAAATACTCTTCTACCCGTTGTAGCCTCTTATCCATCTCCTTTACGATGTTAAAGATTATCTTCTGTCTTTTATCTATCCTACTTAACTTCTTATGAGTTGCCTTTTGTAAATCTATAACATACTCAAACAGCCGCTTCACCTATAGAATAAAATAATATATATCATTTTACATAGTGTACATAATTATAAAAAATTTTAACAAAGTCTTCCATATTTTTTAAGTGTTTAGAAAAATATAACTTGCATATTTAAATAATTATACTTCATCTATCATGTTTAGAGACTTTGTCTCTCTTCCCACTCCGTACTACTATACAACATGTCTATAACTTTTGCATTTACTAAAATGAATATTCACCAAACAATAAAATAAATAGAAGATTTGTGCCTTCAAGATATACGTTTTGTTTATTGTGCAACTTTTTTGCCTGAAACTCTAAAAAAGTATCATCTGATTCGGATTGTACGCTTCGGACGTCTTCATTCTACTCATCATCCTCCTTTGTAAACTCATCAACCATATGATCATTATCACCCTCCACCTGATAATCATCATCACCTTCCACCTGATAATCATCATCACCTCGTACATCATTGTCGTTGTCGTCGTCATCATCATCATCATCCTCACTCCCTTTGTCGTTGCCAAATTTATATACCTCTTCCCTAACTAAGTCTTCCGATTGAAAGATTTTCAATAATTCGTGTCTCTTTCGGCGTCAATAGGCTCAAAGGTTTGCGTCATGCCAACTATTTGCATTATATACATATATATAGTTATATTATTATTATATACGTAATATAAATAAGGATAGTTAAAATAAACAAATAATTTAGACTAATTTAGGTTAGGTTTGCCACTTACAGGGAAAAAATCATTAAGGCTTTTTATATCTTTCGGTGTCCTCTTAAGTGCCTATTTCTTATATCTTGGCAGATCATTTTGCAACGACTAGTTACTTTTTGCTATCTTCTCTTTCAACATCAGGAATATTTATACTAACCACCACTATAATGCAAAAATGATTAAAAAAAAATATATATAGTTAGTGTATATATATAACCTTATATATTAACCGTATTAGAAGGAAACTATAAATATTAACCGTATTAGGTGTACCAAAAATGTCAGGATATAGCTATAAATATTAATGATACTCAGTGGATTTTTAATTCGTTGTTCATTAATGGCTAAATGGAGGTAGTAGATTAGTGTACTATAACTTAATGTACCCTAAGGGAATGAGTTCCACATCTCTGCATTTTCAACCATGAGCCACATAAAATGAGCAATATTGGCCTTGTCATCTTGTCTCATGAAAAGATGAAAAACGATCCCTATATTTGCTAATTTCAATAAATTTTCATCGTTTATTGCATTGTCGACTGTACAGCTTTGGCGGGTTGTATGACTCCTTATCTTGAGAAAAGTGGCTAGGCTGGGCATAGTCAGCTACTCTCCATTGAACAATCGTCATAGGATGCTATTCTAGCCAGTTTGTAATTTATTAAAGATTTTTCGATCCATGCCCTGAAAAGCAAGTTCGGTAACTAATCAGAATTCCTGTTTCCCAATTTTATATAATCCCCTCCCCTCCATCCTCAATTTCAAACCACATTTGATCAAGGTATCCACCGATGACCTCCACCTCTCTAGCAAGAATCCATAATATCATGGAAGCAACAATTCTATTATTGATAATTTTCAAAATATGTTTGAACTGACACTCTTCTATGAACTGATCGTATAAATTTCGTTTAGTAATAATTACAATTATTTTATTAAGCCATTTTTTACTAATGTGTATATTCTCACTCATATTCTTATTAATTATTTGTGAACTATATTCATACCTAAAATCCATCTGTCGAGAAGAAAAATAGCAAAAGATTAGTATTTTAGATGTGAAAAACTGAATCGGTTTTTAACTTCATTTGAAAAACCAGTCAATATTATAGATCAGTTATTCATTTTTAAGCTAAGACAATTATGAAAAATCGAAGTGAAAAACTAAAGTAAATAACTGAATTGAAAAACCAAAGTGAATAATTGAACAGATGGCGATGCCGCTATTATCATCGAAATCGACTATTTTCAACCAAAATCCAACTAAATCCAACCAAATTCAACCTATTCTAAATATAATCATCATAACCCAACATTCATAACATAAAAAATATCTCAAAATCGTAAAACAAAATTAAAAAAATATAAATTTTAAATGGAAACCAAAAGTTCGTGTACCTTTGCAAATGAAGAAGCTTACCGGCGGCCAGAGATGCTCTGGCAAGGTCATAAACTGCGAGAGATGATTGAAAAAGGTCGAATGACCTCGTCGAATCTCCATCGGGTACGAGTCGCAGAAAACAGGTCGATGTTCATTTTTGCTCAATGATGAAAATGACTTTTTATCGAGATTTCTTATATCTTATATATATAGAGCCTGTTTCGTAATTTTATATTTCAGTTTTTTATAAAATTTTAAAAGTTAAGGGTTTATGGGTAAAAATGTATAGAGACATTATATGTAATTTGAGTATATAATAAAATTAATTTGTTTGAAGAGTTAAAAATAATTTTTCTTAAAATAATGGATAAAACAAAAATGATTATTTTAAAATGGATATTTCTGATAATTTCAACATATATGTGTGTGTATATATATATCGATAAGATACTGGTACATGTTATCTATATAATTAGATTATATTAATTATATTTATTTAATTTTAATTGAAAGTTACTTTACTAATCTTTAAAGTCCGACCACAATTTACTGGTCTTCAAAATGAATCATTTACTTTTTGACAATTTGACCAAAAAGCAAACATATCTAGCTACCCCACAGATAAAGTAGAAACATACAATAGTGAAGAAGTTGGAAGCACACGGGAAACTTGCTGGCGTGGGAAGTGCCTTTGGCGGAAGTGGATAGGTTTACCAAACACGGAAACATCGGAAAAGCTCTCTCTACCTTCGAAGAAAATGACATCATTTCCATCTCACCTTTCATGATTGTGACACATACTTCAACCACCGATTTTTCCTGCTACTTACAAGTACATATCTGCCCTTGCTTTTAATATCTTTCATTTCTTTTCCAGGGGCATTATGGTAATAGAGTGGCCTATGCTAGGGATGAGACTTCTTGTTGTGGTTATGAATTATTAGGCCACCGGCCACCCAACTGACGCCCTTTATGGGGACATGCATGTCCTTCTTTGATAGAAGGGTATACACTAGGGTAGATACCTTCGCGCGCGTGTATATACGTCCTTTTTCTAAGAAGGACGTTTTATTGGAGCGTGCCCTGGTAATTAAAATTTGGTATATTATGAAAATCGGCCCTGAAAAATAAATTAATTGTGATTGAATTCCGATATTTTTTAATTAAATGAATCGTCTTCTATTGTTAACTTACCATCTAAAATATTAATATTTTCGGTCCAAAAACATAAAATGGCCAAAATACCTTTATCAAGATCCTATAAAATCTCTATTATACCCTTCAAACTTATGTGATAATTATTAAAATATCATTTAAATTATTAATTGATAATAATATTAAATAAAAGAAATAAAACAAAATAAAAAAATAAAAAAGTAATGAATCATCTTCCATTTCTCTCATTCTCTCTCATATCTTTTCTTTTTTTTTTTTCTTTTTTTTTATTTTTATTTTTTCGTTTTTGTTAGGTTTCCTAGTTGCATGTGGGTGAGAATGTTGGAAACCTAGAATTCATTCTCTCTCACCTCTTCTCACTCTCTCTGGTTTTTTTTTTTTTTGGTAAGTTTCCAATAACCTAGAAATCCAGATTTTTTTAGGTTTCCAACAAAGATTTTTCTAGATTTCTGGATTACCAACAACTAATCTAATATCAATCGACCTCCTCACTAGTCCCCTCCTCCATCGACAGCAATGCATCCCTCAAGTCTATCCTCTTCGACCTCCACTCACTTACCACCACCACCACCGTCCCCTCATTAACAATACAAAAAAAAAAAAAAACACAAAACACAAAAATCCATCTTTGAACACAAAGCTAGATGCACACCTTAGAACAAACCAAATAAAAAATCTAAATCACCATCACCATTCAATCACCCAAAATCGAACCCAATCGTCATCTGTTGTGGAGGAGGAGGAGGAGAAGATTTTGTTGGAGAAAAGAGAAGGAAAAGAAAGTATGGTGGCGGAGGAGTGATGAATGAGTTTACTAGTAGAGTGATTAGGGATTTGGGTTTTAATTTTGTTTTAATTTAATTAATATATTTTTTTTAATTTAATTTAATTTAATAAATAGAGTTATTAAAATGAATAAAATTACTTATCAAATTATCATTTTGCCCTTCATCTTTAACACCAATCAAGTTTTTTAACTAGTTGGAAATGAACTATCTAATAAAAAAAAAGAGACGATCTAATCATGATTAATTTACTTTTTCGGGGACTTTCATTTATCGTAATATCCTTTTAAAAATTTTTACTAGAGAAGGAAAGAGCATTTATATAAAATTTAGAGGCTAATTAAGGTTGGAGATGCGAGAGGTTTGTATTTAGCAAAAGAAGATGTTTTACATAAAGGAGATGGTATAGAAGGAGAAAAGGGCATCAAAATCAAGCCGATTCTTTGGGTCCGGTCCAAATGAAAATGAAGGCGTGAATCCACACAACTTTCATTTTCCCCGCCAAACGCGCGCGCGCGCACATACACAATCTGTGATTGGAAAATGGTGTTAGCGGAGGCGATCCCGAGGACGTACGTGGTACTGAACGGGAGTGGATTCCTGGGGAGATCGCTCGTCTCCAAGCTCCTGAAACTCGATGACTTGATCGTCCGAGTCGCCGATACCGCTCTCCTCTCCGACGACTCCTCCTCCGGTCGCGCCGAGTACCTCCAAGTCGATGTCCGCGATTTCTCTCAAATCAAGAGAGGTTTTATTCTTTACTTTTGAAACGTCGTAGCTGAATCTGTAGATTTTATTAGTTTCTGATTCAATGGTGCATGTGTTCTGGCAGCTTTTGAAGGTGCATCTGTTGTCTTTTACATGGATTTCGCTGATTTGGACACAAATGACTTCTATACCTGCTACATGACCATTGTTCAAGGTAAAAAAATGACTTGAAGACATTAAGTGGATGTTTTTTAATTTTATTTTTGTTTTTTTTATTGTCAAGACCAGCTGAGATAGCACTTTCTGATTCTGTAGAATTAATTAATGATTGCTTTTCAGGCACAAAAAATGTGATCACTGCTTGCCGAGAGTGCCATGTGAGAAAGCTCATCTACAACAGCACTGCACATGTCATTTTTGATGGTTCACATGATATTCACAATGGAGATGAATCCTTGACATGCCGCTGGAAGGCATGCTTCTTTATTACTTTTATGATGCTTCTTCATTACAAAACAACATTCTTTCTTGCATCCGCCTAATCATCTTTGTTTTATGGTGATGATACAGTTTCAAGACATGTGGTGTGACCTTAAGGCTCAAGCGGAAGCTCTAGTCCTCTATGCTAACAATATCGATGGTCTACTAACATGCGCTCTTCGTCCTAGCAACGTCTTTGGACCAGGAGACACGCAGCTTCTGCCTCTTCTAGTTAATCTAGCGAAATCTGGTTGGACAAAGGTTAGTTAATTTGCCCTCATCCTTTTCTTTTCAATTTTCAATGAGTTAAATCTGATTTGTTGAAAATTGAAAGGCCAAGATTTCAAGTGCATCCATACCCAAGTGCACCGTAGAATGTGCTTTGTTTGATATGCTTCCTCTCCCCATGTTCAGAAATTGAAATCTCTATGTGGTGTGTCTATTTCTTAGGCACTTGAAATGGATTTTTTTATCATTTTTGGAGTAACAGGATTTCTCATTTCAGTTTATTATAGGAAGCGGTGAAAATATGTCTGACTTCACCTATTCAGAGAATGTCACTCATGCGCATATCTGTGCTGCAGAAGCTCTAGATTCACAGACAGTCTTTGTGGCCGGAAAGGTATTTCTACATTTTGATTGTTACTGGATGTGGAGATTTTACTTATTTTACATTCTTGTGGATTGATGTCTCTCTTGATCAACATGTAGGCTTTTTTTATCACCAACTTTGAGCCTATAAAGTTTTGGGAGGTCTTATCTCTGATATTGGTAGGCTTGGGATATCAAAGGTAAAATAAACTTTCTGAAAGTCTCAAGCAAGACTTTGCATTCAAATGCAGGTTGGTTTTAACTGACATCCTGTTTGCATTTACAATGTCATAGTTGTGGACCATTGTTATTTTGGGAAGATTTTGTTTAGTTACTTTTTCTCCTGTCCTTTTAGTTAATTGCAAACTCATACAAACATTCTTCTACTTTTCATCTCATTTTGGTCTTTCTTCTGGATGTTTGGTATCTACATGTGCTTTCCTCTATATGGTTAATATCGTATACTTTGGGATGGACTAATTTTTTAATTTTTTTCTCTTAATATTGTTCTTGGATATTTCATAATGATCTGAACTTCAGTTGTCATTTAATTTAATTGCAGACCATTTATTAAACTTCCTACCTGGCTGGTTTGGTATATTCTTGTGCTCGTCAAGTGGACTCAAGAAAAGCTAGGTTTGACAATATATAAACATTCTCTATCAGCTTCTTACATTTTTCAATTAGCCTCACGCACCACAACCTTTGACTGCACTGCTGCTCAAAAACATATTGGATATTCTCCAATTGTCCCTTTGGAAGTAAGTCATATTTATCTCTGATGTTTTTTCTTTACACATTTATTGATTTTTTAATCTGTTATTGTAAATTGCATTTCTTCTCATCTAATAGGTTTAATCTGTTATTATTATTATTATTTGTAATTTTTCAAGTCCTCAATTTCAGCAAATTCTCAAAGACAAAATTTATGATTTTCAAAACCTGTATTACATACTGTTCTGGTTTTATTAGTACTCTGAATGTTTTGCATTATTTTCAGCTTACATTCTCCTCTTATTTTTAGCACTCTGTATAAATGAGTCAAGGGAGGTTATATGTAGATAACTAGATATCATAGAGAAAGGTGAAAAAGTAGAACAAGAGGATCTAAACACACGAGGTTAAAATCCATTTTTGTAGACAAAACACTAACAATGGAGGTTCCCAGCAGTAATCAAGCAATAGCAGATAGGTAGGCATGTTTAACATGGAAGACATGTGGTGTGCCTCTGTTTTTATAATCCATTTTTTCGTACTATCAATCTTTTTTAAACTAATCATTGTAGCAGAAATAAGATCTATATAGATAGATTTCTGGTTTCCTTCTCCACGTTCAAGGTATGTGTAGTGTGGTGAATTGTAAGAAAAGAATATAATTCACACTTTGAAAGAGTACAACTCTAGCCTTTAGGTTATCTACACTAGGTCATGTAACAGGAAAGCAAAACTATCCTAAATCAAATCCTTATAAATTTGGAATTGTATTGACTAATAATAACTTCTTAGTTGTACACTAATTACAGAATTAAAGTCTCCGAAGAATAGGAAATCTCCTAAGAATAGGAAACCTCTTAAGAATAGGAATCTGTGTTTCTCCACACTCCCTTAAGCTGGTGAGAAGATATCATGCATTCACAGTTTGCCAATCATTGTCTGAAACACAGTGTTGGTAAGTCCCTTTGTTAGCACATCTGCAAGCTGCCTCTCTTTGGATACATATGGTGTGCAAATGAGACCACTATCCAAGTTTACTGATGTAATTAGTTAAACTAGGTGAATAAAGAGGTTATTGGTAGTTTGTTACCTAACCTCATTGTTTAGTTTAGCCCAGAATTATCTTATAGCTTAGATAAGTTAGAGATGGTTCCTTGTTTCAAGGAGATAGAAAGTTAATTGCAGTTCTAATGTATAAAACATCGAACTTTCTCATTTAGAAAGTTGTGGAAATAAAGTCAGGAATTTCCAAAGGATTCCACCAAGTTTTTCAATTTGTCAAAGTCCTACCTATTGAATTCTCCTTGTTCTTGTGTGTCCTCCTCATTTTCTGGTTGATTACTGCTATTAAAATTGGCCTGTCCACCCTTCAACTGATGTCCACCTTTGATCCCTTTGATTAGAATTTTGTGGCATTCCATGAAGTTTCGAGCATCGATCCCTTGGTATGCCTGTGCTTCTTACAGTAGGTGCACCATACATTGTCATTAGTTGCTGTTTTGGACAAATCGGCATGCCCATTATCCCCATGGAACTGTTTTTCAACCACTGCATTCTTCGTATTTCCAAAATTCGACAACAGTGTTAAGCTCTCGACTGTTAGGGTTTCATTCATCATAACCTCTCTCCTTCCTTCTTCCACACAAACCATAGTAATAGTTTCATTTAGGGAAGGCAAATCATCTTTTTCTAAATTCTGAACTCTTAACTTGATCGAATACCAAATTCAAACCAGCAACTGAAAAATTTTCTCCTCAACAAACCTCCTCAATAAGGCCGCATCTTCACTACACTGCATCTTCAGGTACTGATAATAGTTCAGTTCTTGCCACAAATTCGTCAAGAGAATAGATAGTATATTCAGTTACGGGCTTCTCACTTTGTTTAGTAATTGAAATTTTAGTCTTAATCTCAAATACTTGGGCAGTATTATGAACCTTTAAAACCTCCTTAGTTGTGGATAGAAACATAGAAGTGTTGCTAATCTCAAGCAGCATAGAATTCCAAAGCTGGGACATGATTATAGAGTCTTCCTCTCAACTATGAAAGTCGGGATCACCTTCCTTCGGTTCGGTACCCAATAAATAGCTAAGCTTCCCTTTTTCCTTCAAGAATGTCCGTACAACTTGCAGCCATCGCAAATAATTTTTCCCATTCAGTCGGTATGCAGCCTTAACCTTTCGAAGCTACCCTGTGGACTGATTTGGTAGTTTGTTAAGAGGTTGGACTAGTGTAGGATAATGTTCGTGTCAGAGGAACGTTGGTTGTGTTATGACTAGATGTGATGGACACATTCAAATTGCATTCGGTCCAGTATTCTAAAAAGCACTAGGCATTAGTTGGGCGGTGGCCAGGCACCTAGCACCTAAGGTGCCTAGACAGCTCTTTGGTGATTAAAGATAATGAACCAGTAAGGAGAAGTAAATGAATGATTAGGGTTTAATGATAATCAGTGCTACTTAAAAAAATCAAAGAAACTAACTTGGCAGAGAAAGCTGCCAAGAATTGTAAGTCACAAAGAGACTTTAGGTTCTGATACTATGTGGTAAATTGTAAGAAAAGAATATTATTCACACTTTGAAATAGAATACAACTCTAGGTTATATACACTAGGTCATGTAACAGGAAAGGAAAACTATCCTAAATCATATTCCTATCAATTAGGAATTGTATTGACTGATAATAACTTCTTAGATGTACACTAATTTTAGAATTAAAGTCTCCCAAGAATAGGAAATCTCCTAAGAATAGAAAACCTCCTAAGGATAGGAATCCTGTGTTTCTCCACATGGAGTTAATACCCCTCATTTGAAGTGCTCAAGCAAATGTATCTTCCATCAAGCAAGATTTTTTTATGGCAAATTTCCTTGCTGACAATATATAAAGCTATCATGGGTGGCTAAGCATGTCTTTCTATGGAAAGTTGGAAACTAGTTATATTTTTAAATATGTTTTTGGTAAAGAAAAAAAATGTTAAGAAAAGGAAAGAGATGTAGGAAAAGATGGGGAGTAGCTATTTCTGATCTTTTGGAGGAATGAGAAAGTTGATTTTTTTTTTTCCCTGTTTTTCCTTCTTTATGTTTGTGAAATGGAAGAGGAAATGGCTGTAGGGGTAGGATATTGATTATATACTTAGATCACTTACCTTGATTTCATTCTCTTCTTTCTTCTAATTCAAAAAAGGATAAATTCATATTTCCCTTTCTTGCTATTCTTTTTTCAGCTTTTTACTTTTTATTTTTAGTTCCTCATTGCAAATTTGTGTTTAATTTAAACTTGGTTTGACTGATTACAAGTGTAATAGAAGCTAATGTGGAGGCTGCGTTTCCTTTTCATTTCAAACTTGAGTCCTTTTGTAGTGCGTTCTCATTGCACTACAATGATATATGGAAAATTGATGGTCTGACATATTGCTTATGATTTTGCCCATTGTTGATTTTGCAGAAAGGCATCTCATCAACCATTGAATCATTTTCTCATTTAGCCAGGGCCTCGTCTTCTGGGCATTATGGCAAGTTTGATGAACAATCGAAAGCAGAAAAGCTGCTAGGTGGCGGTAAAGGTTGGAATCTTATGATGTTAGATGTTGCTTAAAATGTGCTCTAAAGTGAATCTTAATTGCTGTATGGCTGAAGACTATGTTCAGATTAGCCTACTAGTTTTTGCTTGCTTTAAGTTGGGCAGCCTATGAAATTGCTGGATGTCAGCGTGATAAGCCCAATAAAATCCTGCTCAGCTACTCAAACCTTGTTGGTTGGGTTGTGCTTCACCCAAAACCCAATAATTTGCTACAGCAAGCTTGTGCTTCACACTGGTAGAAGCCAGGTGCTTGCTGATGCTTGATATATAGTTGTGTTGTGGTGTTATTGTCAAAGGAAGAATATACGTTTTTTGGTTTGTATAGTTTTAAGTACTGATGGATGAGTCCTTTTTTCTTTGGAACACGGAATTAAATTTCACTTTTAAATTAAACAAAATGCATCAATTGATCATCATTAGAAGACCTCACTTCATAGAAATTTCTTTTCAGTTACATATCATCAGTTAAACATTTTCTTAGCAATGTATCTAAGATGTTGTAATTTAATGGGCTGTGTATTATATGGTATTTAGTGTGATTATTACTGTAAATTAATCTTGAATTTTGTTACTGCAGTTGCAGACATTTTGCTGTGGAGAGATGAGAAGAAATCATTTACATGCTTTCTTGCTATGTGTCTGTTGTTTCACTGGTTTTTTCTTTGTGAAAGAACTTTTATCTCATCTGCCGCAAAGCTTCTGTTGCTGCTTGTAATCATACTCTTTGTATATGGTATTCTACCATCAAATATGTAAGTTGCACAGTTGTGAGGCCTCAGATTTGTTTTTCTAATTACTTGTGTTCAGTTCTAAATGTTGCTGAAAATCATTTCCTCATGTTGGAGACTTGGTGGTTGCTTTTTAAATTCTTTTGGAATGTACAAGGACTTTTGGATTTTTTTTTTCTATGTTTCCATGATTTTTTCCCTTCATTCACTTGTTTGTATGTCTACTTTGCTTTGTGTTCCTTTAATACCCACTTCTGAAGCCACAGAAACAAAGTTTGTCTTTCAATGTGAATATATCTATTATGTGCTAATAAGCCTCTCTGTGTTTCTTTGGATATTTCTAGCACTCAGCGTATATAGTATGATCCAGCACTTGATGCATGAACTTCATGACATTAGTTTATGGTATTGTAGCATTAACATTCATGCCTATATGATTTGAATCTTGGATAGGCGATCATTCGCCTCAACTAATCTCTTGATTTTCATGCAATTATATAGTCTAGGTCTTTTGATTTTTTTTTTTCCCGAAAGTAGTCGAGGTCAATCTTTGTAAATTTTTTTCAGGTCGGTGCCTTTTTTCTTTTTCTACAGATATGGTTTCAAGGTACAGAGGATGTCTTTGTCTAGTTTTGAAATCTCAGAAGCAGTAATGGAAGATTCAATTGCAACAATAGCATTATTGTGGAACAAGGGCATACAGTATGTAGAATCATTGGCCAAAGGAGGTGATTGGAATAATTTCTTCAAGGTATATACTGACACTGATTCTTCTATGATGCATATTACACAAAGTTGTCTAGTTGCAATTTCTGTATGAATTTTGTGGTTGTAACATTTAAGTATGCATTTAAGCATTTTAGGTATTTTGTCTCAAACCAGGTATCCCAAGCTATAGTTTATTTAACAACTTAAGGAGGTTCTCTGTAGTAATTTGCGGTATCTCCAATTTTGCATGTAACAAATTAAATTGAATTTGTAGTAGTGTTTGGATGCATGTGAGTGCAGGCAAAAAGGGGTTTGTTTTGGACATTTATACACAAATTTTAAGTGATGGATTTTAATAGGAGGTAACTAACATCTCACAGGGTAAAAGAGTTGGTGCCTAAGACTTAAGTTGGACGTCCAACCTTCCGCCCAGTTGATTTTTGAAATAAAAGGAACGGAAAAAAAAAAAAAAAAAAAACCTCTTTTGTTCAGACTTCAGAGTTTTAGACTATAGAAGCACCCTTTTGATTGCATATTAGTACCTTGTTTGGGATACTATAACTATCCATACTAAATTTTGTACAGTCTTATTATTCTCTAGCAAATACCAATAGCCAATGATTTTATTTTTATGTAGGACCTGCCTTGGACAGGGAAGTCGGATGTTTTTGAGTCATATATTCTTGAAATGCGTTTTTAATAAGCTTTGTGAAAGCAGGACTTCTGTGTTTGTTTAACAATCTTAATTAAGATCAATTTAATGTTGTTGATTCTATGTTTCTTGACTTATTCTTTTCACGTGGAAGTTTTGCCTTAAACTATATTGTTAATTTATTCAGGTGGCAGTTTTCCTTTATTTTGTCAAGTTGATTCTGTTCCGGTCCTTGACTGCGGCCATAGGTGTGGGTAAGGAACTGTTAATCGCCATACCACAATGACTTAATAGTTTAATATTTGCTTCACACTGACATCCTCCAAAATTTAATGTAGCTGTGGTGCTTGCATTCACTGTGTTCTTTGTTTACGAGCAATATGAAATGGAAATTGATGGATTAGCTAGGCTTCTGGTTGACCATATAACGAAATCAAATGCATCGTTGACGAGAAATCTACCTGCTCCAGTAGCATCTTTTCTTTGTAAGTTGAGGATATTGCACGAACATAAAGCACCTGCTGAGGTTAGAAAGGGGAAATGGGTGGCATGATTAACTATAACATTTTCAGGTCAGTTTTAAATGCTTGTATATGATCTGCTAGCTTGGTTAGGCTTGTATCAAAATCGTATAGACTGCTGTTTCCCCTGTAAATGAAGAAAAGAGGGGGAGTAGATTCGTACACCGCAAGTTTTTTAGGTCCAGTTTCTCGGTCGTTAGCATGTAGTTGTCAAATGTTCAAACCAGCGAAGCCATCTGTAAATGTTGAGTTAACAAGGACCTAAATTTCGACAAATTGGTGGAAGTATGAGCAGGAACAGCTTGCACAAAAATTGAGTTCTCTCTCTGTTGTGTTGTTTACTTAACTGTTGCCTGCCTTCTGCGTTTCTGCGTAATTTTTTTGGTCAGTCTTGAAGAAAGGAAGTAGTTGTTTGAGCTTTTTATTTTGTATAAAATTTGCTCTAGATGGAATACCTTATGAAGTTTGTATGTTATCACAAAAGTAGATAAAATAAACTTGACACGAAACATTACCAAAGTAAGAAAATAAGGAAATGAGATCATCAACTAAAGGACCTTGTATGGAGAAAAGTTGAAGCTTGGAGAGTCCTTGAATAACAACCAAAGAATCTGACTCCTGTCAATCGAGATGAAGATTAAAACTCTTCATATATTCACCAACTGCAGCAGTAAAGGTTTCCTGGAGCTGTTTAGCCGAAGAAAACAAAACATACCCATCATGATTCCTTAGCTTGCCTCCCACTCTCACTGCACCGCGTTGGAAATTCTAATTCACATTACCATTAAGCTTTCAAAGGCCAACCAGAGCATCGCCAAGAACCAGGAATACGGGACGGACACAAATTTGACACATACAAAGCAGCAGCTGAAGCTTGATAATCTGCTAGATAGTGTTGCAGAGAAAGACACACATCACTGAACACTTATACAACTAACCAGCAGCCACAAGAGCTACTAGAACCCACTTTGGGCCCCTCCTGAGCCACTACCTATAACCACTTCGCATAGTAGAACCAGAACAACATTTTGTAATGCCACGTCAGCTTGTCATCAAAGTTCCTTGCGGACATCTGAATGCTGACGATTATAAATCCTTAATTCCAAAAGGGTCCAGAAGGATGAACAAGATAAAAAATGATAAAGTAGGACGAAAGCTGCTAGAGTCACTTGTCCAGAAAAGCATTTAACAACAGTTTCAGACCCAATCCTTCTAATGGGGGTGTGCACCCAAAGTATTAAATCAAATAATCCACTCAAACCAAACCAATTTAATTGGATTTGTTTGATTTCGTAAAATAGAATAAACCTATTGGATTGACAAATCAGGTTTGTATTGATTTGTGACTTGCATTTTGTCGACCAATAAAATCGGCCAATGCTGGAGTCAATGCAAATTGTGTGAATTGAATCAAATTGAAGGAGGTGACATAAAAGAGAGACCAAATAAAAAGACGAAAGAGAGAAGACACAAGGTTTTTAAAGGGTTATGTTATTGCTTATGGGGGAGGCTATGTTACAGCAGAGTTTCTGCTAGGGTGTGTTGTTATGTTTTGCACATGTGAAGAACCTTTTACATAGTGTTAAAAATTCTTTGTTTACATAAAATTAGGTTGCTAGAATGTAGGAAAGACTAAGATTATCTTCATATTTTACATCAAACTATACTAAATATGTTGATAGGGAATGAAATTGCAATTCCGGAGATTTCCTAATTGGAGTTATTTCATGTTTTCTAGATCCTTTGCTAATAAGGAAGTTACTTGAATTTTGTTGCTGTCTGAGTTGCGATTAGCTGCTCTTCTGTGGGCTTTCCAAATCGTCCTGCCATGCAGCTTGTTGGGTTTTTGACCTCGTAATGCGTCTGCTGATGTGGTATGTATGGACGTGTCAACTGGTATGGGCTTCACGGTTGCACTGTCTTACTGGGTTTGTACTCTTTTTGGGCCTTTTGAGCCTCTTTTGGGCTTGAGGCCGTTGTGATATTTTTATGCACAACACGTTTTATCAAAGTTATTAACCCACATCAAGCCATTACAAAGTTAAAATAAATATTATCACTAATTAATCCATCAAATAAAAAATAACTAAATTTAATCTAATTTTGTATTATCAGTTTTCTCTGAAGGTTGAGCATTGCCGCTTTGTCTAAATTTAATCTAATTTTTTATTATATATTTTCCCTATAGGTAGAGCATTGCCGCTTCCAAAGTTTCAATGTTTCTCTTCTTCTTAAATCTACATTAGTTTTTTCGGTTCCAAACATGAGATGACTTAGGACATAAGTGGGATAATTTTTATTTTTGGCAATAGAAAAGGAGAAGTAAAAGCTTGACCGTTCAATTAGTGTTTAGATAATATTTCTTAGAAGAGTTTTTAATTCAAATTAATTTTTGAGTTGTTTGATTAACAATGATATAGTATTGTTAAAATCTTTTCTAATAATAATACACTCAAAATGTCCTTGTAAAATAAAAGAGTTACTAATATGGTAAAACGTATAATTGAAATAATTAACAATGATAGTAGTATTTAAAAAAAAATAAATTAATAAACTAAACAAATAAAAAAGGGTAAAATTACAAATATGTATTTCTAATAAAAGATATAAATGTATTTAGTAAACTCAAATAATAATTAGTTTATTCATTTCTAATTTTTGAAATTCTAATTATTTTTGTTTCATAAAAAATCATAGTTATTTTTTAAAATGTAATTAAAAATTACTGTAGTGGCAAAAATCTGAGTTCGCGTATCAAATCGGCTCATATCAACCCAACATATTGATGCTGCCCATAAACAATCAAGTTGATATTCAGCCCAACAAGCAGCATAGTTGACCTCTCAACCGGCAACCACCAGGTACCACTTCCATGTAACTGCTAAGCGTGATCATACACGGACGGTTTCAGCAGAGTGGAAAGGGGAATTAGGGAAGGTGGTTTCCTAATTTGAAGGATACACCACCCACGAACTAGGTAGAGGTCCTTGTTCACGCCTATAAAAGGCAAAAGGGAAGAGATTTTAGAGATACTGAAACCTACCAAAATTTCCACTCACTGCAAATATTTATCACCATTCCAAAACCTTCAACCCAACTATTGCTCAGGAAGTATCCTATTCTCCTTTACCCTTCTTCTTTCCTTTATTTATTATTATTTAAAAAATAATAATAATAACTTGATTGTCAAAGTGACTGGCACCACTCTTTGACCGGCACCACTCTGCCGATTCTACTGCACTTGTCTGACCTTTTTGCAGACTGCTAGTGCTCAAGAAAGCTAACAGTAGATCCTACCAACTACTTCAGTAAGTGTAGAGCTATACCACTATAGTTTGGTGCCCACAGTATTGCCTAGCAATCTTGTAGCAAGAAGTTTAGAGGACGTTTGACTATACTAGAATGGCAGAATCAACTCAATAATCAACGTTCAAAGCCCAAGTAGCAGTTTTAATGGCTTAGATGAGCAGCTACGTAGAGAAACTATAAGAGCTTGAAACAGAGAACAGAGCTGCTAGAGCCGAGACTGTTAAGTCAACAATCAAGAGTGTAATGCACCGTTAATCAATATAGAACCTGGGGGAAGAACAGGAGCGGTAACGACAGAAGAAGACCTAACTGAACCTAGAGTTGAAAACTTGGGGCCAATCCCTTTGGTGTCAAATGAGTTCACCCACCGCTTCGCGGAAATCGAAGCCCTGATCAACAAGATTCTAAGAATGCCCGCGCTGATTAAGAAGAGCATAGCGAATAGTTTCGAAAAGGGATTTTATGAAAATTCTCACATAGGACTAGATTAATCGAGATTGGATTCTTATTTTATTTTATTTTATTTTTTTTTAATTAGATGAACCGTCACCTTTCTTTAACTTTTCATTCAAAATGTTAAATATTTTTCATCCAAAAATATGAAATGATTAAAATACTCTTATTAAAATTCTATAAAATTCTTATTATATTCTTCAACCTTTTGCGGTGATTGAAATACCTTTAAAATTATTAATTAATAACAGTATTAAAAAAATAATACAAAATTAAAAAAAAAATTAATTAATCATCCGTCATTTCTCTCATTTGTCTTCGTCTTCCATCTTTAGAATCAAACCTATTCTCATCTCATTTCTTTTCTCTCATTCTCTCTCATCTCTCTTTTTTTTTTTCCCTTCATTTTTTTTTTGTTTTAGAAATTCTGGGTTTGTAAGTTACTGAAAACCTAAAATTAAGGTTGTCATTTTGGGTTCCCAGCAACCTAAAAACCTAAAGTGACATGGAAACCAAGAATTTCTGGATTTTCAGGTTGCTGGAAACCCAACATTTCTTATTGAAAACTCAATTGATTTTGTTTTTAAAAACCAAAATTAAAAACAA
This sequence comes from Litchi chinensis, assembly GCA_019925255.1. Classification (NCBI taxonomy): domain Eukaryota; kingdom Viridiplantae; phylum Streptophyta; class Magnoliopsida; order Sapindales; family Sapindaceae; genus Litchi; species Litchi chinensis. The sequence continues at coordinate 22,294,530 of CM034461.1, read as the reverse complement.
AATTAAAAAGCCAAATCAAATCAAATCTGGAAACCCAAAATCATAAGCCAAAATTAAAATCCAAATAAAAAACCACAAATCTTTCCATCAACACATTAAAACCAAAAATTATCACCACCACAACATCGTCACCACCACTCAATCACCATCAATCATCACCACCATACTCAATCATCACAAAACATCGCCATCACCACTCAATTATCATCAAACATCACTACCACACTCAATCATCAACACACACATCACCACCACTTAATCACCCAAAATCGAACCCAATCATCATCTGGGTTCAAATTGGGTGTTTGAAGCCAAATGGTGATATGGGTTCCAAGTTGTTTGAACTTAGATTGTCACTTGGGTTTAAAGAGCCAATGGAACCCAGCCAGAAATTAGTTGCGGGGGAGGAGGAGAAGATTTTGTTAGAGAAAAGAGGAGGAGGAAAATAGAGTGTGGTGGTTGTGTGACAGATAAGTTTTGTTGTTGAGTTGTGAGAGAGAGAGCAAGGTGAACCAAGCTCTAGTTGTGGTAGGGTGATTAAGAATTTGGGGTGGTCAACTGGTGGTGGTGTATACTTAATTTCATTTTAATTTTTATGTAGTTATTTAATTATTTACTACTTTTTCAATTTTTTAATTTAATTTTATTAAAACAAATAAAATTACTCATCTGATTACCGTTATACCATTCAACTTTAACGTGAATTGGTTTTTTAACTAGTAAAGATCAAAATGCCTAATAAAAAAAAAAATCGGCATCTATTACTGAATACTTTACTTTTTAGGGGGATTTTTTTATAGCATCCCGTTTTGCAAATTCATTGTTAGTAGATTCCATTGCAATTGTAGAGATACTGCAAAAATTTTGCCTTCTTAACATGAAAATGTACGATAGAACAACCAACATAGACAACCACATTGCCTAGTATAGACAACAGATGTTTGCGGTCGTGATCTCATGCGAACTAAGAGAAACGATGATGTGCAATGGATTCAGGTCTAGTTGGGTAGTACCTATTGTGCAATGGTTTACAAGCCTTCCAAACTGATAAGTTCATTCACATAATTGACAAAAATTTTCGTGGGATAGTTTGCTGGCAACAAAAAGAATGAAAAGCACTAGAACAACCTATATGCAGCTGTCCAATGACTAGGTGAGCACTTGCATGGCTATGTAGAATGCTTCAATAAAGAGGTGTCGATCCTAAACTCCAATGTTGCAACAACAGTCTCAACTTTAAGGAAGGGGATTAAAGCTTCGTTTGATACAACTTCTCTAAGTAGATATTTTAGAAGTAGATATTTTGGAAGTAGATTTTATTAATAGAGCTTGTAAAAAGAAGTTATTAGTTGTTTGATTGTTAATTAAAAAGTATTTTTTAAATTATAAATTTATCAAAATGGATTAAATAATTTTAAAGGTATAATGAAATTGTTGTGGGTATATTTGGGGCTGCACAAATAGGTTAGTAAAAGTCTAACGAACTGATCCAATGAATTGACCCAATATGTCACACCATCCACCCGATTCTCATTCAGATGAGAACCTGAGTCGAAGGATGCTACCTTAATCAGTTTATTCGTTATTGTTTTACACATATACACTAATTTTTTTTTTTCGAAAATCTGATAGAATTTCCTCTGTTTTTCTGAAAAACCCAAATTTATAAAACCTGCAAATTTTTTTAAAAAAGGCACTTCTAAAATACATTCATTTTCTCAATTTCCATTTCGGACCATCTATCCGACTCCAAAATCACTTCACCATACAAACATTTGTAAACACCATTTAATAAAATCATACTAGTCGAAATTAATCACTAATTAAAAGATAAATAAGAATTCCTTTACAAAATCATTTTACAAACCCAAAACTTTTTCTACAATTTATATACATTCTCATTTATAAAATCTTATGAATCCATATACATGTACATCCATTTCCATATACTTTAACACCACTATACAATACTAAAAGTAGAACTATCAAATATGGAGGGATGTGACTCGCAGAAAACGCGACAACTGTCTTCTCGTCTATCTCTATCTACAGCGCCCAAAATTCAACCTACATGCTAAGTATTTCTACTTAGTAGGTGTACACAAACTTTACATTTATCATATCATCAAGAAATTCATATTATAAAATAAACTTTGCAAAATCCTCAGATCTTTATCAAATTTCATAAATAAATCCATTTATTAATAATTGTAAGTATAAAACACATTAATTTTGTTTCTAAGCACATCAAAAACCTAACTTCCAAAACACTCGAACTTTTATCAGAATTCACAAATAAATCGATTTACTAATAATTGCACATATAAAACCAATAATTTTAACTTCCTCATTTCACAAAAATATCATGAGGTAAAACAACTTTTTTACGTTTTTCTCAAAATACTATAATAATTCGTAAGAAAATCACTTTATTAATAAAAACACATATACACAAAAGATTTTTTCACATATCAACACGATTTCTTCCGATTTCTTCCAATTTCTATAATAAATTACAACGAAAGCACATTACTAACAATTATGTATATAAAACCCATAAAAATCATTTTCAAATATAGTTACACGATTTTCATTTAATATTTTTCTCAGTGCCCTTCGTAAACTCTGACACGATACCATGGATTGAAAAAAGGGTTCTCCGGCATCGGACACGCGGTGACTACCTACTGAATCTCATTTCACATATCATATAAATTCTAGGACTGGACACTCGGTGTCTCGCAAGGTACATGAATCTAGTATCAATGCATATAACGAATCGGTGCAGTATTGCTAATATCACCCTATTGGCATGCCAACTATCAATCCTCGTCTACTAATATTCAAGTTTACTCGGGCTCTTATAATTTCATTTATTAACAAAAATTTCATGTTTTTAATAACTTTCATTTCTCAATAAAAATTTCATTCGGAAAAACTATAACACTTATTCAATCAAAGTTTTTCTCATTTATTCAAAGTCTCATTTTAACATCACGACACATCATTTTTCATGTCTTTAACTCATCAAAATCTTATCAAAACCGTTGTGTCCTTCTTCTGAGATAAATTCGGTTAAGGCACTAACTTATCCATTTCTTTCCGTTTCTTTTCTGTTTTCATTCGAAAATCATTAAAATCATATTCAAACAAACTTTTATTACAAATTATCAAGATAATATCACCAAAAACCCCATATCATCTATTCGGTTAATACATATTTTTCACAAACTTTTCAAATTTTGATCATCAAATACCACAAAAATCATTCACAACATAATTCACATATATTCATGGAATCTGTTTAATTAAAATATAATAAAATCATAGGCTAGATTAAACAAAACCTTTACTAATAAAAATGAGTTTTTAAGATAAGTGTACACTAATATTTTGGGCAATGTTTCTAGCTTTACCACATCTCCAAATGGAGCTCGCAACTCCTCTTTATCTTCCTCTTGATTTCCTTGAGCTAATTTCCACACCTGTTTTTCAAGAATGCAAAATTCACCCATTTCTTTAAATTTTTTTCCATCAACTAACTTAATTTCAATTAATTTTCATACAATTACACCAAACTATAAAATTTCACCACATTCCATTATCTTTTTTTGTGGTCGTCCACCCCCTCAGTTTACTCAACTTTATTTTTCTTCATTTCCTTGACTTATATTCACTCAAATTCACCCAAAAACATTTCATACTCACATCAAACATTAACAATTCAACTCAACCCACAATTACACCCTATTCTAGCAAAAACTCATTTTCATGAACCACACCCTAATTCTTTATTTACTTTACATCAATTAACTCAAATCCACCCAAAATTCATGCCAAAATCATCAAACGCAAAATCAACCATCAAAAATCCATTTAATACACAATTTGCGCCTATTCTAACCGAATTTGAATCTTATACATAACCACTCAATATTTTCAATTTCTTTCCGTCAATGTAATCCAACACATCCTAAACCTCACTAAAAACACATCAAAAGGATAGGATACTAAATTTATACCTATCGACGTTGAAATTTAGTCGACGAGTAATCAATATCTAATACCTGCAATCAATGTGAGAAAACACGAAAACCAAGAAGAATATAGCAAATAACTCAGAATAAAACATAAAAACAAAGGATTTTTAACGTGGTTCAACGAGTGCGCTTACGTCCACGGCTGTCTCTCTTAAATTCGGTAAAGTGACAGTATATTATTTTTCTTGTGTCCCTGTTACAATGATTTTAACCCCTATTTATAGGGAAATAGTTGTTACAGATTGGGAAGTTACAAAATAGGAAGAGGATCATGAATTAATTATACTTCCTAATCTGTTTGAATAAAATCAGGAAACTGCTCCTTAAAATCCGAGATAATGTTCTGGAAGATATTGCATTAACTGCGTTTTGGGCAAACTACCGTTTATGACGACCTCAAGCTGGACCTCGCTGAGAAGCGAACTGTGAATAAGGCAGACTATGGAACGAGCTACAACCTGGCTGTGATACGAGCTCGTTGCTATGAGTTGAGAAAATTACTGGGGCAAGCTAAGGAACTCGCTGGGCTTAGAGTTGATATTTGAGCTTTATCTGATGGGCCTTGCCTGATGAGCCTTGATTGGGTTGACTTTATTGGGCCTTCTACTGGGCCTAAGTTGGGCATTTACCAGTCCATTTAGTGAATCCGAAAAATGCATATAACAATACCTATTCTTGGACTTAATAAATTTTACACTCAACTTTTCATTTAAATTTTTTCTTTCATTTTTTTAACTCTAACAACCTCAAATTTATTTCAAAATATCATATCAACCATCCAAACATTAAAATCACTTAAACACATTCAAAAATATAAATGGTCCATATACTAACATAAATGTTCATCACTTTATTCAATTGATTTTCTTTCCAAAAACCATATCAACTTAACCCAAATCATCATCTAACATCATCCAAATACTAAAATCCATTTAAATACATAAATTTTTCAAGGTATACACATACTAATATATGAACAATTAATTCATCCTCATCATTTCAACTCAAAAATCACATCCAATGACATCAAATAATCATCTAACTATTAATAAAGGTCTTAAACTAAAAATCCATCAAATTTCAATAAAATTACAACATAAACCCTAACTCATACCTTACTAATTTCTTTGACCCAAAGCTCCTTGATGATTTCTTTCCTTTCCAAACTTGATTTGATGATGATCTAACTCTATTTATACCATAAAATCCATCAAAATTCATTTAAATTCATTCTAAAAAAAAATATCAATAAAAACCCTTATCAATTAACATCAAAATAACTCAATTTCACTTACTAATTCTTCTTCACTTCTTCTTGCTTCTTTATGGATGATAACAAGGGTCAAAAGTTGATGGAAAACTGTCTACATACTCCTAGTAACCTCAGTGATTTTTAAAAGTCATTCTATGCCTCTTTTTGGCTCTCCGCTAAATTCATTGAATCGCCTCCCGTGATTTTCGAATTGATTCCATTTCCATTCGAATCTCATTCGAAAGTATCGTTTGAGTTTCTAAAATACTTCTTGAGTATTTTAATACTTATTTTGACACTTCTCTAAATTTTTGAATTTTTTCGAAAATCCATCCGAATTTCGGATCAGATTTGGAAACTACTCCGTTTTATTTTAAACGAACTCATTTTTTATCAGTTTCAGTTTCTTAGACTCCATTACTTATTCCAGAGCTTTTCGACTTTGGGGTCCGCTTTTTGAAAAATTTACTATTCATATAAATACTATTCATCTAAAAATATTATTCATTCGAAAATCACTATTCATCTTGAAAATATTATTCATTCTGATATATTTTCATTTCTCTTAAATAAAAGAAATTCGAGGCATTACATAATAGATAAAAGCCCAGTTCACCAACTTCTAGCTCACAGAAACAAGCTCTCAGTTCGCTGTTGCAGTTCTCAGGTCCTTGGTCAATCAGGGTCAAAGTTGTTGCATGCTTAGCTTTAAGTCGCGCAGAATGAGGCCCGACTCATAGCTTGAAGTGTTCATTAAAATTTTTTTTTTTAAAAAATAACAATCTAAGTTAAGAAAGAGTTAACTACTAAAAAAGTAAAATCAAGTTCTTATTTCGGCGGAATTTATCCCTAAATTGATGGATATCGGTTTTGAAAGTATAATTAACTTAGAATTCCTTCTTATTCTTATTGTACTCAAATTGTAACACTATACACTATAAATAAGGGTTGAAAATTTATTATAGAGATAACAATCAATAATATACTGTAACTCTGTCAAAATAACAAGAAAAATAGTTGGGGACGTAGACATCTTTTTGAGCTAAACCACGTAAAAGATCTCATTGCATTCGCTGTTCTTCCTCTTCTCTTTCTTTTGTTTTTACCTTTATTTTACTTTGTTTGTAGTATCGGGTCAAGAACTTGGGTTGATTGAATTTAGACGTTAACATTTTAATGCTAGAAAGAGGGTCGAGATTGCAATTTTGTGAGTTTTCAATCGTCATGGCAAGAGGAAGAACCATGAGAAGTTCTGATGTGTCAGCTGATCAACTAGAAAAACAGATGGATCAGCAATAGCATGACATCTAACCGATGGAGGATATAATTGTGCCCATGGCAGACGCGTCTCATGTCCCCACAAACGATGCTACCGTGGGTATGCCTCCACTAGCCCCTCACCAACCAACACCAATAGTTTCTACAACCGAAGAGCTACAAGTGTGGTACTAGCGGTAGAGGGTGTTGGAAAATACAGTGCGGTAACTTACGGATGCAGTTAAAGCACTGGTAAAGGCCTAAGTACAAAACGCGCCTAAACCTGAGGCTACTACTCTCAGATAAATTTATCGGCAGCAACAAGAAGAATTGCCAACTTCTGAAAGACCCATCAAAGAGGTGCCGCGACTTGCTGACTTAGTTCGTTCCTCCAACTCATGTTGAGAGCTAAAGGTTGCCAAGCTTGTGAAGAGGAGGAAATTGCATCCTGCGAGCTTAAGAGTGAGGATGAGCCAGGATGGGAGCCACTATATGGAGATTGACCGCGATCGAGTTCGGGTCGCATTTCAGTATGAAGAGGATGAAGCAGATAATCAATAACGTGTGGAGTTGCACCGAGCTAGCGGCTCACAAAGGGCTTAACGGGCCTTTCTTTCTTATACTACTAAGCAGCCCACTCGGCATCCCCATGGTAGCCTTCCAATCGGGATTTGCATCAGCTGAAGGGTTTCTATGAAGTTAAGCCTCTCGATCTAACTGAAAGCCCTTTTAAAATTCTTAAAGTTTACTTTCAAATAGAAACGGCTTGAAACTTTTTGGTTTCTAAGTAATCATTTGCAAAACATGGTTTACGAAATTCCAGCAGCACAACGACTGCTTTTTTGAAAATTTCATCCTGTAAAAATGAGATACAAGACCTATACACTTCTAAAATCATTCAAATTTCAACTTTTAGGCCTTAGACCCTCATTCAATTTCATAACCAATCACGAGAATATAATTTCAAATCAACAGAAAATTTGAAACTTATTGAACTTGCATAAAACATAGTGCACATATGGTTTTCAAAACATAATGCAAAAGCATGGAGTGTAACACTCGAAATTTCATGAACAGTGTTCTCAAAGGAATAACATTCTAAAGGAATAGTATTTTCGGAGAAATAGTGATTTTCGGATGAATAATAGTTTCTACATGAATAGTATCTGTGTGAATAGTGAATTTTTTGAAAAGTGAACCCCGAAGTCAAAAACTCTGGAATAAATAATAATGTCTAAAGAAACTGAAACGGATCAAAAATGAGTCCGTTTGAGATAAAATGGAATCGTTTTTAGATTCGATCGGAAATTTGAAAAGATTTTCGAAAAATTTCAAAAAGTTAGAAAAGTGTTAAAATGAGTATTAAAATGCTCAGGAAATATTTAGAAACTCAAACAACACTTTCGAAGGAGATCATGATTGAAATATAATCAATTCAGAAATCGCTAGAGGTGATTAAATGAATTTACGGAGAGCCAAAAAAAGGGTATGAAATGACTTTTAAGAGTCACCAATGTTACTATGAATATGTAGGAAGTTCGAATATAAGCCTCGGTAAATTTTGAAAAGATTTCAAAAAAGTCCCAAAAAAGCTGAATTCGAAAATTCTGGAAAAGTCAAATCAAAGGAGAAAAAAAATGATAGACATGTGGCATAAAAGAATTGTAAATTGAGTATGAATTTAAAAAGTTGTGTGATAGATTTTGAGGTTTAAATTATGACTCGTAGGTGATTGAATTGGAAGAAAAAAAGATCAAGAAGGAGAGGTTAAAAAGTACATGATTATATTTAATTGTAAAGGACATGTACAAGGGTATTTTTGTAACATCCCAATTTAACTGAACGTAAGAGATTAATTGAAATCTAATTTAATGTTATTAATTTGATCCAATTAAAGTTTTAGAAGTATAGAAGTTTGTGGATAAATATTCTATTAGATGATATTTTCAAAAGAAATTAAGAAAGTGGTATTAAAAGGAAAAATGTTATAGAGGTTAAAATGAAAATTTACACGTATTGAAAAAGAAAAATATCAATCGGTGGGCTTTTTTTTTTTTAAATAAAATAATAATAATATTAAATTATGGGGCCCATTGAAATAAAAATATATGTATATATATTAGTTAATAGTGGTGGGCCATAACCATTTTAATATATATATATATATATATATATAGTGGATGGTGTTGAAAAAAAAATAGTAATAATAAAATGAACGTTGAAGATTGATATGAAAAGATGTCGAGAGAAAAAAAAAATAATAATAATAAAATAAAGAAAAGAAAAAGCAGTGGAAAGAGTGATAAGGATTGTGGCATGTATATATATATGGTTCTCATAAGCAAAAACAAACTCAGAGAGAAATCATTCGATAGCAAGAGGAAGAAAAACAAAAGAAGGAGAAGCCAAGAAGAAGAAAGAAAAAAAGAAAGAAAAGAAAAATATTTTGGGTGTCCGATTATTTAGATAAGGTGAATCTAGGATGATAAAAAAATCAAAGGAGAACTCATTTTAGATCCAGAAATAAGCAAAGGAGTTCTGTGAGTTGATAGTTTTATTTTTAATTAAACTGATTGAGTTATAGTTATTTATATTTCCGATTTTATTATTTATTTCAAATAAATAGATTTGTTGAGTTAGTTAATTTTATAGATTATCAATTATATTTGACGATTGAAATAAAAGTTTATTACAAAGTTGTATAAGAAATTCTAGGAAGAATTTTATATTTTCTGTTTGAGTTATTATTAAAAGGATTTTAGAATGTTTGGAATTTTGATTATTTATGTTTTTGGTTGAATGAGTTTGATTTTCATTTTGGAATGATTTGTAGATTATTTTGATGTGTGAAATGATGAAAATTTGACATATTTTGAACCATTCGTATATGGTGGCTGAATATGTATATAGAGGGTTTTACGAAATTATTTTGATAAATTGTAATAAAATGTTATTTGTATGTGATTTTGTCTAAATTTTTGTCTAATTGATTTCATGATTATGTATGAATCATAGTATGAATGATTTTGTGACATTTTAAAGTGAAAAGGTTGAAAACTTTGTGAAAATATACATGTTTGGCCGAAAATGGTATTTAGGATGTATTGTGAAATTTCTTTGAAAAATTGTGATTAAATGTTATTTGCATGTGATTTTAATGATTTTCGAATGAAAACGGAAAAGAATCGAAAAGAAATTGATGTTAGTGCTTTGACCAAATATGTATCGGGAGAAAGGCACAAAGATTTTGATAAAATTTTGATGAGTTAATGACATGAAAAATAGTGTTTCGTGATGCTTAGATTGATACTTTAGACAAATAAAAAAAAATTGTGAATAAAGTTTTGTTTATAACTTTCCAAATGAAATTATTAATGAGAAAATGAAATTTGTTAAAATATGTAAATTGTTGATAATAAATAAAATTTATATAGGGCCTTAGTAAACCTAAACATTGGTAGATGAGGATTGGTAATTGACATGTCAATAGAATGATATTAATAGTACTACACCGATTTACCTATATACATTGATACCGAATTTATGGACCTTGAGAGACATTGAGTGTTCGGTCCTCAAATTTATGTATTATATGAGAATACGATTCAGCGGATAGTTACCGAGTGTCCGATGTCGGAGAAACCCATTTTCCAGTCCATGGTATCGTGTCAGTGTTTACGAAGGGCGCTGAACATTATTAAAGAAAACTGTGTTGATATGCTTAAAAATGAAAATTGTTGTGTTTTATATGTGTATTGAATAGTAATATAATTTCTTTGTAAACTTATCTGTAAAAGTTTGAAAATTGTGAAATATTGATTTACAACTTGTATTTTAAGAAATGTTGAGTTTAAATTTGGTTGTAAGGTTATACTTGAAAAATGATTTTTATGTAATTTATGTGTGTTTGTTTACTAGTAAATTGATATCTTTATGATTTATTATAAAAATTTGAGAACCGTGAAATTTTTTTTTATAATCTGGTATGTTTATGAAATGATGAAATTTAAAATTGGTGTACACCTACTAAGTAAAAATAATCTAATGCGCAAGTTATTGAACTGGACATTGTAGATAAAAACTGAGGAGATATCGGTAGCACTTCCAGCGAGTCACATTCATTCCCATTTTGGATAGTTATTCTTTTGATATATATATATATATTTGTGTTAAAGTGTATTAAGATGAACATATGTATATATGTACACATATTGGTATATATAAAATTTTGTAAATGATAAGATATATAAAGTGGAAAAAAGTTTTTAGTATTGTAAAATGGTTTGTAAGAGAATTATTGCTTTTCTTTTATTTTACATCTACTTTCATTATTGTGATTTTCAATAAATGTGTGATTTCATAAAAGTTGTGTGGTGAAATGATTTTGAGTCAGACGGAGGGTCCGAAAGGGTAGTTGAGAAAACAAATATATTTTAGAAGTGCTGAATTCGAAATTACAGGTTTTTAAAATTTTGGGTTTTCCAAAAGCAGGCGAAACTTTGCCGGATTTTCAAAAAAAAATAAAAGAAAAGTAGTATATATATATATATATATATATATAATAATAAGCAAGTTAAGTGAGGTAGTATCCTTCGACTTGATTTTCATTCTAATGAAAGTCGAGTGGAGGGTATTACACGGAGTATGAAATCTCAAATTATTACAATCATGCAACATGTCTCAAAAGTTGTATAAGTATATGATACTCCAAAAGTGAACAAACTAGTGTAGCTGTGTCTCGTCTTCAACCCTCTTGCACGTCCAACGGAGCTCCTTCTGAACTCTAACTCGCACCTATACTTGAGGAGGGTTTTAATAAAATACGAAAAGAGTAGTGAGTATTAACTCAATGAGTGGGTAACTTTTAGACTTTGAGTTTCACTTTCAAAATATATATACACCTCCCAAAATAGTTTGGAAATACTAATAATTTATCTCAAACTGATAAAAATATAAATCGAGCACATAATATACAAATATTTTTACTTGAAGTTGATATAATTTTCATAATTTGTAAAGCTTTCTCGTTTTCTGAATCTCATGTTTTATGATGTGTTTCTCTTTCTGAAACTTGCGTTACAAGGTAACCTAAGGAAACTCGTCTTCACGCGATTGTACGTTTACACGTCATGGAACTCGGACTAAGAAATGCTACCTATGTAGTCGCGGATGCGGGACTTTAGGGATCGCAATTCCTCTTGACATCAGCTGATCTACACTATCATATACGTGCAGAAGATGACATACTAATTTAAATCCCCCCAAGTTAGTGACTCTTCCAACCAATCTATCATACACGTACATAGTACTATGACCGAGTATAACTGGGGATTAGTGTAAACCCAAGACATCTGAAATTCTTCAATATGCTTAATTTTTTTTTTTTTTTTTTGTTTTTGCTTTTTCTTTATTTTAGCTTGAAAGCATATCGATCTTGTTTGTAAATATTCTTTTCTCTAGTATACAGTATACAACCGAAATACTTTCTTTCTTAGGCAAAAGCCTAAAGCTTTACTAAGACAAAAAGCCTAAATCTTTTTAAGGTAAAAGCATAAAATTTCTTTCTAAGGCAAAAGCCTAAAATATTCGAAATATTCTTAGCATGTTTTTTTTTTTATGCATGTATTTCATTCAAACTTTCAACTTGCTATACTTTTAAGAATACTTACATTTATAACATAAATTTACGAAAACTATACATGTATTATGATAAAAATAATAACATGCTAAAAGTTTGCTCGATAAATCATATTGAATCGGATACAAACATAAATATTTGCAATGATAAATATTCAATTGATAAAATTCATAAAAGTTTATAAAAATCCATACTCATAACTTACTTTCCAATATAATAATCACTCTTCCGCACCTTCCGTTAGCTCGCCGTTTCACCTACATTTAAATACAAGCGTGATTTCCAAGCCATAACAATCTTAATTATACGCATATGCATTCCATTCAAAATTTTCAATATTCAAGCATGCAAATCACCTCAATTTAAGTTGTAATGGACTGCGGCACTGCCTAGCTTGTGGCGAGTTGGTGCCCTAGCCAGCTCGGCTCGAACTGTGGGCATCACCTAGCTCGTCCCTTTGTGAGCTATTGCTCTAACTAGCCCGATCCGAACTGCTAGCATCGCTCAGCTCACTCTTTACGAGCTGCTGCTCTAGCTCAACTCGGACAGGTATCGTAATGGATTACAGGCATCATCCAGCTCGCCCTTTGAGAGCTGTTGCCCCATCTTAGCTTGGCTCGAATTGCAGGCACCGCCTAACTCGCCCTTTACGAGCTGTTGCCCCAGCTCATCTCAAACTCACGACCTGGGGCTATGTACATAGGGAATGCAGAATGTGCACCAAAAATCATCAAAAAATAATTGCATAACATTGTAATATTTTTATAAACAATTCATGATAGCTTGCATCCTCAAAACTTGCTTCAAACTTTAATATCACATTTCCATTTTCTAACATATCAACATGCATGAAAAATACCTAAATAAATCAAACTCAACTTTGAGAAATTTATTTCTTTGCTTGACTGAACCTATATACACACATAATACACAAATTTTTCTTTATATTTACACTTACATACTCATCAAAAATCACATTACATCTCATGATAACAACCAAGCTCAATTTGAAGGTCATCTTGACAGAACATAAGCATACACAATTCTAACATTTCTTTTTAAGGTTTTACACTTGTAAACACATCCAAATAACCTCATTTTTCATGATAAAACAATAAAAAAAATTTAAACCAATAAGTCCATCTTTGACCAAGACTTACAAGCCATTTATCATAAATTTTCCTTCAAATCTTTACATCAAAACCATATGTAATACCACATTTATCATTTTGAGATCTTAAATCTTTAAACTCCAACACAAAATCATGACCCAAACATACATATTACACTAGTCCATTCAACAACAATAAATCCAACATTTTCACTCGAGTAAAATTTTGAAATCTAAAGCTTATCTCTTTAAATGGGCAAACAATGGTAAAACTTGCTCCTAGCCTTGTATGCAACTTACTTTGACATAAAAATTACTCCAAATCACTTCAAGAACAACATGCAAAACTACTGCCCTCTTACTTCTTCCTTGGCCGAACACCCCTCCTTCTCTCAAGTGGGTTGCATGTGTTAGAAAATACATCAAAACAACTTAGAAAGGTCAACAAAGGCAGCAGCTTACCTTGATTTTTCCTCTCGGCAGAATGCTTCCTCCTCGGTCGAGCACTTCTTCTTTTCTTGCAATGTTTTTCCCTCTTGTTTCACTCTTGTATTCCTCTCAAAGATGGCTCTCAAATAAACAAAAATGGCTGCTACACTCAAGTCTCTTTTTCGGCAGTTCACTCCTCTTCTTAGACTGAATACACCTCTTCTTTTTTTTCTTTGTCTCGTTTGTTTTGGTGCTCGACCAAGCTATCTTATTCTTCTTTCATCTTTTTGGCTTTCATTCACTTTATATAGCTCTTATGATCAACTTACATTTGTCACACATTCTCCTTACTTGTTATACATTTTTCATCCATGCAATTAATCTGACGAGTCTCGACTCCTATTCTCCAGGTGACCCGTCTCGGCACCCCACGATAGTCTTCCAGTCGAAATTTCTTATGGCTGAAAAGCTCCCGTGAAGTTAAACCTTTTAAATTTATATTTTGAAAATTCCTTTTTAATATTATTTTCCCTAAAAAACGGGTGGGAACTTTTTCCGTTTAAAATTTACGTTTATAAACAAAATTTTATAAAATTTTTAGTAGCACAACGGTTGTTTTTCTGAAAATACCACCCTGTAAAATTACATTTAAAAGACCTATACACTTTAAAGGCATTCATTTCTCCACTACTGGGCCTCAAGCCCTTTTTCTACAATTCACAAACCAATCTTAAATATACATAGGCTTAAACTAACTTTAATTAACTTCAATTTCTAAAACATTATATGCATGAACATGGATATATATACAATTTCAAAAACGATATTTATATTTACAAATGAAACAATTTTCATGCTTTAAAATATAACTTCATACATAAAGAAACAAAAGTTACAACTGTGTCCGACGAAAAGTATGCCTACTTCTGCTGTGAAATCCCTGCCATCTGAACGTCTGCACCTATACTTGATCTTAGGAGGTTTTTATTTTAAAACAACAAACTAAGGTGAGCAAAATACGCTTAGTGAGTGTCATTTATTTCTATTCAAACCGATATTCAAAAATTTTCCTCCCTAAAAGTATTTATAAACTCATTTCATACATAAAATCATTCTATAGAATTTAAATACATAATTCGAAAACCATAAACATTTCATAGCATGAATAATCATTTGTAATATATACATATATCGTAAACTGATAATTATAGCAATAACTTTAAAAGTAACTGTTAATATCAACGATTACTATCGAATGCTTTTCCATTATAAAATACCTCAATGATGACAATTTGTATTTTCGAAATTTTTTTACTTAAAACCAGTTGTTGACGATCGGAATCGGTCAACACCCGGGGGGTCAGAATCTCGCCTACGGAACGATTTGTAGGGGGCCGACGGTGAAGACTATACCGAGCCGGGGGTGAAGACCATCCCAGATAACCCCTTTTGGCTTCTTGAGGGTCGCGTCTGGAGTTGAACCCTCAACCTTATAAGTTTTTGGGTTGACAACTGGTGGTAGTAGTTGTTAACCCAAAAAACATATAAGGTTGAGGGTTCAACTCCGGATGCGACTCTCAAGAGGCCAAAAGGGGTTGTTTGGGATGGTCTTCATCCTTAGCTTGGCATGGTCTTCACCGTTGGTCCCGTACAAATCGCTCCGTAGGCGAGGTTCCGACCCTCCGGGTGTTGACTGATTCTGATCGTCAACACCAGCCAATCACTATCATTTTCAATTCATATGATATTCGAAAATAATTGCATGGTGGAGCGGAATCCTACATCGTCTCAAGTCATGAGTGTCCTGTATTACGTAGCGGAATCCTACATCGTTACGGAGCAGAATCTTACATCATCTCAGGTAGTAAGTTAGCTTAAAATGTACCCTGTGGGGAGCGAAATCCTATATCGCTTTTGGGTACTCTACCAATACTGGAAATCACAGAATATATACCATATGCTATAGATCATTTCAAATACATGTTTCTCATTTCAAAACTCTGATTTCATGAAAACTTTTAGTAATTCATGCAATTTGATTTCCGTTCGAAAAACTCGTTTTTCATATAAAAATTAATTTACAAATATCAACAACATGAATATATATATTAGCATACAATTTTAATGTGAATAGAAATAATCTCATCTCAAAACATTTTCGTTAGGACACTCACCTCGATTTCTAGCCCGCTATTTATTCTAACCAACAAGAGATGCCACTTTGCCTCCGAATAACCTACACATTTCTGTAATCTAATTTTAGACTACGCTACGACTAACGTAATTCGCACGTACATACATTTATGCATCAACCAACGAAATACTCAACCAATCAAATATCTCAAAACACTCAACTTTAATTCATTTTAGTTTCAATTACTCGCATTTAATATTCGTTCGCAATTATAATTATTTAAACGCTATATATATATTTCAATTCGAGATTAAATTCACGCGAACGAACTTAAACGAAAATTTCGAACTAACATTTCTTCACTTGACTGAATTCCATACATAGCCTTATCATAATTCTTTTTACGTTTTCACATCAATTAACATTCGAACACACTAAAAATTCAACACTAATTTCACTTACAACCATTAAATATCACTTTCGGACAATTACAATACGTTAAATCGCGAAGTGACACATTAGTATTCAACGATTTCGTTTTTGATTTCCGAGCTTATCCTAGTATTCAAAAGTTCCCTAAAATTACGTCAATCCATCGAAATAATTTTAAATGACTAAAATACCATTTCACATTCGAAACTAGAATATATGCATTTTTGTTTTCAAAATCAATCCGACACCAAATCATGCACAAACCAACCTCTGCGCTAACGAGGTGATAATTCCTAAAGCCCAAACATGCATTTACAAAAAAAAATCTTTACGAAAGCTTAATGAAATTTTTGAAAACTAACTATTACCTTTTGAAATCACTAGAAACATTCCCTAAATGTCTTCCATCATCCTAAATGAACCTTATTTCGTCAAAAACATCATCATTCTTCCTTGCTTGAGGTTCAGACTTCACTCCCATTTCATGACCGCGAATCACCTTACCTACCTCACTTGATTTCTTGTTTGATTAGCTTGCTTTGATGCTAGCTTCTTTGATTATTGTTAGCTTCTTTCAAAATCAAGAGGTTGAGTGAGAAAGAGAGAGAAACCGTGAGCTAGAGAGAGAATAAAACCGAGATAGAGAGACGTTTACCGTGAAGGAGATGAACTCGTGAGGTAGATGAGCTCGCGAGAGGGACAAGAGAGAACCGAGAGAAGCTTAAGCTTGTGAGTGAGAGTGAGAGAGAGATCGTGAAATGAAGAAGATGAGAGAATGAGAGCGAGTTTAATTTTGGGTGAGACAAAAGAAACCAAGAAAATGCAATCATGAAATGGAAGAGAAAAAAAAAATGAAATGAGTGAGAGATAAGTTTGACCGAGTGTGTGGCTACCATTATGTTGCTTTTTGCTTTTTTTTTTTTTTAACACTAATTTGATTATATCATTTGGTGTATATATATATATATTATTTTGATTATTAACTCACCACTTTATTCTTGTCATTCCATCTCATTAATCCCCATCCACGTATCATCCATTTCACTCACACACTTTACAAGAGTCACCCAAACACGATTTCCTTGCCACTTGAATTATTTCGTTATTCCAAGCTCCTAAAATATGTTTTTCGTATTCATAATTCTCTCGAGTCCATCTGAAAATTTTATTAAAATCCAATTTCAATTTTGAAAACTTCGTTAGCATTTTATTTATTATCCGTGTCCGTTTATTTTAATAGATTTTAGGATTTCGAAATCATAAACTTACCCCAGACCCATTCGAAAATTTTTACAAAAATTTAATTACATATCCAGATTCGAATATTTTAATAGTTTTATTATTTCGTACATAATGATAAAATTTAAGGGGTTACTTGGATACCGGAAGAGCATGTTACATAATCTTTTCTTCCACTTGGTCCACATGTCACTTATGCATGCATCTCCCTTTCCACATGTCCTTCATGCATGCCACACACTCTCTCTTTCATGTTTCTCACACCACCTAGCATGCATTCTAACCACACTTTTTGATTTCCCAAATTGCCCTTGTACTAGTCTTTTACAATTTAATATTTCCATGCCCTTTTTTGGAAATTTCTTTTGATAGTAAATTTTATTCCAATCCTTAATAAATTTTCATGCCAATTTCGAATTAGAAATTCATTTCCGATCCGTTCAAAAATTTTATGATAATTAAATGGACACTTCCAGAAATTCTACGAAAATTCGATTACGCATTCGGAAATTCTACTAAAATTTGAGTATACGTTCAGATCTAGAAATTATACTTGTATTCAATCTAGGAATTTTCGGTCTCTCCGGGGATCATACTAGAATTTTATTTATACTTCTGAACACTTAAACTATCTTAATACTTCACAAACAATCGGAAGAACGTTTTCGTTTGTAAATTTTCGGATCACTTATAACCTATTTGAATGAATTTATTTTTAATCTGTTTAAATTTTTCTTAACTCCAATATTAATTTTGGAACTTTTGCTTCACAAGGTTCACTTTTCTAAAATTACCATTCATGCAGACAGTTTCCGTCTGGAAGCATTATTCATCAGGAAACTGGAAACCCTATTTCAAAAATTTTGATTTTGGGGTCCATTTTTAAAAATTACTATTTATCCGAAAATACTATTTATACGGAGGCACTTTTCATACGAAAATACTATTCATCGAAAAAATAAATTATTTTTCAGAAGATAAAGTTTTAAGTTTTACAAGATGTGAGAGAAAGATAATGGAGAAATGAGGGGGATGGTCGGGCTGACCTATCATGCCCAGATTATCCACACTAGACGGGTCAACTACCCGATATGGATAATCCACTTTTTTAATATTTTTTTAACATATAATATCTATATCGAGAGCTTGACCCGCCCAATATAGATAATCTATTCTTTAATTTTTTAAAATATAATATTCATACCAGAGGTTTGACTCATCCGGTATAGATAATATGGATTATCCATAACCCACTCGGTATGAATAATAAAAAATTTTATTATTATTATTTTTTAAATTGTACTATCCATATCGACCCAATATGGATAATCAATTTTAAATTTTTGAAAAAAATAAAATAAGTATTATCTATATCAAGCCATTAATGCTTGATATGAGTAAGTGATTTAATATTTCTTTAATAATAAACATAAGCTTATCCATTCTAAGCCTTCAATGACTAGTATGCATAAGTCCATTTATTTATTTATTTTTTAAATACTATTATATTATCGATATCGAGCTTTTAGTGTTCGATATGAATAATCTAGTATTAATATACTGTTTTCCTGTAGTGTTCCCAAGATTTTCCCACCAACCTTGCGCCATTTCTTTGTATTGACATGGACTTTTAACATTTGAGTCTTCTTACAAGATAATATGCTTTGGTTGGCTCAGGGTTACGAGGTAAACTAGTCCTCAGATTTTTCCACCAACTGAAGATGGTTTTTGGTTTCACGGACCGAACATTTTATTATGTAAGTCTTCCTATAAGGTGATATGTTTTGATTGGCTGGAGTCATGTGGTGCACTCATCCCAAGATTTTCCCACCAACCGCACACGATCTTGGGTGTGTTGAGCTGGAGTTGTACTACGTAAGTTTTTTTAGCTGCATTATTTGTTTGAATTGGCTCGAGTGACATGGTGCAGTCATTCTAGGGCTTTCCTACCAATCGCACACCGTTTTCATTGTGCTAACCTATCGTTTTCCATTTAACACGTCTACTTTTTGATTAACTCAAAGGGCGTGGTAAGTTTCATTTAAAACAAAAAAAAAAAAAAAAAATTCTTCGGGCACACCCCAATCCTATTGTGCTGACGTGGCACTTAACCACGAGTAGCCATAACAGGAAAAAAAAAATTATCTTAACAACAAACCCTATCTGCCTCATCTCCACATTAAAAGGCTTCGCTCATTCCACCTCTATCTCTCTCTCGATTCGAATTTCTAGGGTTTGGATTCCATACAATCCTTTTAACGAGTCGAATCGGAATTATTCTGGATGTCACGGGCTAACAGAGGCGAGGGTGGTTTGTCGGAGGAGCGGGCGGCTCCGTCGAACAACCTGTGGGTGGGGAATCTGAGGCCGGAAACAAACGACTCGGATCTGATGCAGCTGTTCGCGAGGTACGGCGCCTTGGACAGCGTGGCGACGTACTCTTCACGGAGCTTCGCGTTCGTGTACTTCAAGCGAGTGGATGACGCCAAAGCCGCGAAAGAGGCTCTCCAGGGCACCCCTCTCCACGGCACCCCCATCAAAATCGAGTTCGCTCGACCGGTTTGTTCTCATTTCTGCGATTTCTCATTATTTATCCTTCTAGGCCTCATTTTCATATATTTTCCGGATTATTGTATGTATCTATATAATTTTTGCTTCTCTTCACATTCTTCATTATTTTATTTTATTTTATTATTTCATTTTTGCGCGAGAACAAAAATCTCCCATGCGACAGACAAAGTCCGACCGATCGTTAGCTTTTAGGAATCGATTCACATTCAAATGACATAAACCGAGAGATATCCAATTGACCATCTTATTAGGGTTTTGTTCTTTGTTCTTCTTCAATTGTGGAATTCTGAGCATAATCGAATCAAGATGAGACACGATTTTATCGGATCAAACCGTTAGGATTCCAACGTTTTGATTAAAATGAAATTAGGTTTGTTTTAAATTCAACAAATTTTTTTGTTGATTGAAATTAGGAATTAGTGTTTTTTTTTTTTTTTTTTGAAACTAGATTACGGATCATTTGATGATAACTTTCAACGTGAAGTGGATCTATTAAATTTTGGCTAATCTCAAACAAAATTTGTTTTTCACCAAATCTATTTTTGGCGAACAAGAAGACGGGATTGATGTCATAATCTCTATGATTCTAACTTTGTTAAAAGGGTTTGATTATCTTATTCAACCACTAACTTTACCCCTCAATTGGAACCCTTTTCATAATCGACTATTCTAACTAGTTAAAATCGTTTCATACAAAATTGCTAGGTTCTAGTTGAGGGTTGGTTCATACGCACAAGAAAAGATCAAAGAAAAAGATAAAGAAAAACAATCTTGTTTTTGCGGGATGCACAGTCTGTTAATTCTTCAACATCAAGTCGTGAGCCCTTCATTTTCTTTACACAATCAGTGTTAATAAATATTTGCTGGGTATTTAAGATAACTTGATTTATCTATTTGAATGAAATCAAGGCAAACGTATGTGAGAAAGAATTGATGTTGCAGTTGAGGATATATTCAAAGGATAAGCGTTGTTGATGATTTTTAAATTCCCGGCACAAATATTTAGACAAAGACAGCCAATATATATTTGACACAAAATATCAACAAATGTCATATAATAAGTTTAATTTGTATTTTCACACTTCTAATTTAATTATTTAATTAATTAAAATAAGAAATTGTGCTACCATATGTATCAATATGAATTAACATCAGATCAAGCTCTGTTAACAACAATAACAAAGGCAACTAATCAACAACTATAGCTCAGTATTATAAACTTTTTTCTTTCCCACTATCCTTGCTTATGTGCTAGATTTAGATTATATATATTAGTTAATTATATTCTTCAACAACCTATACTTTCAGTAGCATACCATTTTTTAGTAGTAGTGATTGAACACTTTCTTTAATTCTAAAAGGTTAAGGTTCAAGTCGCATTTTTCTTCTAAAATATAATGTGTTCATAGTTTTATCTAAATTTAGTCTCTCCTTCTGTACCATTAAAAAAAAAAAAAAAAAAAAACCTGCACTTTCAGTGACCTTGAGGTTTGACTTAAATATATGCAAACCCCAACTTTTAAATTTTGAAAAAAAAATAAATAAATAAAGAAAGAAAATTCATTGTAAATGAGCTTGATGTTTTGGAAATTGTCAAAACCTAATTTAAAACATACAAAAAATTTGTCTAAGAGCTTTATGAAAGAGAGAATTCAAGAAAAACCCTTAAAATTTGATCAAAATCAGAAAACAACCTTGCAGTTTCTTAATTATAATAAACCCCCATGTAATGCATCCAACAATTTGACTTTGTGTACCAAAAGTCTCCTTTTGTCTTCAAGAATTTTGAGATCAATGGTTGTTGTTCAAAAGAGGTCCAACCTTGGGCTTTTTATTGATTCGTTTATTTTTCTATATATATATATATATATATTTTAAAGATGCTCCCTTCATAAGAATTTAACAGACACCTCTTATGCACACAAGTCTACTTGTAGTTGGTCCAAACCTTCAAAGAAGTGCGAGATTTGTACTTGCCAACAACAATAATGATGTTATGAATTTTTTGTTTCTATAACTATTATGTTCAAGTTTCATTTTATTCATAATATTATGTATTTAAAACAATTAAACTATTATATAGAATGAAAAGAAACCTAAAAAAATCTGTTTTGTTTATAAACTTATTACTTGTATCAGAAAAATTCCATCTCCTGCCAGAGTAGAAATAACATCATGAAAAATTATAAATTTAGAAGATAGTTTAGCTGAGAACATTACCTTTTTTAACTTTTGCAACTAAGGACAATGTTACTTTCTTATGTTAACAGTAATTTCTAATAAGACAGCTTTTATGCATTGGCTTAGTGCAACTGTAGGGAATATGGACATTTGGTTTATTAAAGGGGAAAAGAATTTATTATGAGGTTCTTGAAATCTGCTTTGGGATGGGATAATTTTGCTTTTAGACTTTTTTCTCTAGAAGCCAAGGTGGAATTTTAGTGTTAACACCACTTTTTAAGACTTCCAGTGCCTTATTTTTTGGGGGCCTAAATTTGTTTATTTCTAAGTGAGTGAATCTAAGTAATGAAATTTTGAAAAATAAAATTTAAGTACTGGAAATTGTATGAAACTTTCCGCTTAAAATCTAGATGAGAGATGAAGGATTTGGGTGAAGTGTTTGATTTGCTTGCAAAATCAGTTAATAAGTCTCAATTATGAGCTCATTGGTTGTTTATAACTAAATTTGTTGATTTTTAGAAATTTTGCTGATTGTGTAATTCTACGTATTTATCTCAACACAGGTTTTGTCTCTGGTACTTTTGTCTTATTTGATACCGAAGAATTAAACATATTGTGGTATGTTCTGATTTTTGTCTAGACTATCAAAATCATTAACATTCAACTTAGGACTGTTTTTGATGATTGGGGCTTTAATTCCTAGGAATTGCAAACTGAAAGAATCTGAATGGCTGCAAGACTGTAAATGTGCCCATTAGCCTCACTTGCTTTATAAGTTTGACTAACTGATATATACAATTACAATTTTGTAATTATGATCTGCCTTCGCTGTATGATTCTGGAGTAAGAATTCGAGAAGGTTTGAGAAAACCTTCTTGAACAAATTTTTTTTGTATAATGATAATTTTATAAGAATATTACAATATTTTTTGGTATCATCTAATGACAGTACCTGGTGTTGGGATGATAAATAGTAGATCCTCTCTGGGTCATTGAGTTTTGACAGCTGATGTTTTCAGTTGCCAGAGGTATCATATGTCTATATTGTTTTATCTTGATATAGGCTGCATGCTTCGATGATTATTGTTGGGGATTGGATTTTCCTTTTCAACAACAAATAATTGGTTTCTACTTTAGTACATTTGGAATGCAGTATGAATTTTACAAATGTTTTAGATGTCCGTTAATTATATTCTATAACTTCATTGTGGAGTTTAGCATATTAGGACTTAATGATTTACTGGATTTTCATAAGGTACACCTGTCACCAAACCATACAGTTTCTTATTCAATTCTTTTTGTGCTGTCCATTTATATGACTATTTGAAACTTTTAAATAAATTATATGTTTTTCAATATTAAGCTTGTAATAGAACATTTCAGTGTTCTCATAAGTTTTTGTTTCCAGGCCAAACCTTGTAAGCATTTATGGGTTGGGGGAATTAGCCCAGCTGTTTCAAAAGAAGAACTGGAAGAGGAGTTTCTCAAGTTTGGTAAAATTGAGGATTTCAAGTTTGTTAGAGATCGCAGTACTGCTTATGTTGTGTATGTCAGACTGGAAGATGCTTCTCAGGCTATGAAAAATATGAACGGTAAGCAGATAGGTGGTGACCAGATACGTGTAGACTTTCTCCGTTCTCAACCCTCAAGAAGGGTAAGTGTATATGTTCAGAATTGAAAGTGTGTTTTCTTAAGAAAGCTTTTCTTAACAAGATTTATGTTAATATCTAAATGATAAGCTCTCTTGGTTGGTATATACTGTAAAAATGATAAGTCGTGCATAAAAAGCCTGGAAATTTTCCATTCTTTGTTCTCAATCTATAGTAGTTTTATAGCATTAAATTCTGAAAGCATGTGAATAACTTGGGGTCATGTTAAAGATATGATGCTTGCTGTTGGCTTTCTCTTCGTGAGTGAACTTTTTTTCCTCTTCCTAAATTTTTGCCAGTTCTATTGGAATATGAAAACGAGTCTAGCATGAATTTCTGTCCTCAATGTATAGCATACTGATCTTTATTTCCTAGTGTCTTTGAGATCCTTTGGACAGTTTGTTTTAGTATTGCTTTTGATATCTCTTGAGTATGTGTGTGTGAATATTAATTTACATGTTTTCACCTTTTCGAATGGTTTACATTTTCTTCTGTTCTCTTGATTAGGAACCTGTTTCCCATGACTTGAGGGATGGATCATTTCTTAACAGGAACACTGGTTTTCCTGATGCTCATTTGGCTTATAAACGACCGGTGAGTGAGAGCCTTAATCCTGTTTGCTAGATTAATTAAAACTTTGTCATTGTGGAATGATATATTGGCCAGTTGCAGTGTTCGGTATTCACCATGCCATGCATGTTTTGTGCTGACTCACTGATATGCAGATTAGTTGCTTTAGTACTTAGCCAAAGAAATGAATGTAGCATTAATTTAAATCTTTCATTTCATCCTTGTGATTTGTTAGTCTGATGGAATTTTATTGTTTTGCAGCATCCTCAATATGCAATGGGGCGAAAAGATGATGGTCAACCAAGTAATGTTTTGTGGGTAGGTTACCCACCTTCTGTTCAGATTGATGAGCAAATGCTTCACAATGCAATGATATTATTTGGCGAGATTGAGAGAATTAAGAGTTTTCCGTCCAGAAATTACTCTTTTGTTGAATTTAGAAGCGTTGATGAAGCCCGGCGTGCCAAAGAGGGTTTGGAGGGTCGGTTGTTTAATGATCCTAGAATCACAATTATGTATTCTAACAGTGAGTTGGCACCAGGAAAAGATTACCCTGGGTCTTATCCTGGATTGAGAGGGCCAAGACCAGAGATGTTTCTTAGTGATCATCCATTTAGACCGCAGATGGATGTTCCTGGTCATAATCATTCAATGCTGCCAGCAGGACCATTGCAAACTGGTGGTGCTATTGGACAAAATATGCCAATGAGATCTTTAGGTGCACAAGGTAGCCTTGACCCACTGCATTCAGGCCCAGAATTTAAGGATTTTCATGGTATGCAAGATGCTAATCCTAAACCTCTGGAGCCAAACTGGAGAAGGCTGTCACCTTCAGCTGGAATGCATACTTCTCCTGCACCAGGTATTAGGAAACCCATGAGGCCTGGGTCTGGTTCATGGGATTTATATGATGCCAATCGTTTTCAAAGAGATCCGAAACGTTCAAGGCTAGATAGTTCTTTGTCTATCGATGCTGCTACTTTTCCTCCGAGGAAGATTGATGAATCCGGGCTGGGGTTGGAGCAGTCATATGGGATTGGTTCAGTAGCTGGTCGAGGTGCTTCAGCTGCATTTCTGAATGTTGAAGGGAGGAATCATCTTAGTCCGGTGGGTACAAGGATGTCAGCTGCAGGTTCTGGTTTGGGTCATGTTGACAGTGATTGCATATGGCGTGGTGTTATTGCCAAGGGTGGTACGCCAGTTTGTCATGCTCGATGTGTGCCAATTGGCAAAGGGATAGGGACTGAGTTGTAAGTATAATTTCCTGTTACTTGATTTTCTTCTTTTGTTGATTTAGTATGAGGTTGCCTACAGTATGAGATTAGATTTTATTGTAATTCAAATTGTACATCTTCTTAGTAATGGTAAGTGGTTAAAATGCTATATATATCATTTCCCATTTCAATTAATATATTAATCATATCGTATCTTGACCGATATTTAGATGTAATTTTACCCAATCCTATGCTCCAAATGTGGCCTTAGAGTTTAGCTAGGCATTGGTTTACTTCTAGTTTTGGTGCTTTATGCAGAGTAGCATTCATGGATCAATAAAGCTTCTAGATATTAAATCATGCCTGCATTTGTTAGATGTTTCTTCTTTTTATTTATTACATGATAATAACATTTTATGTCTTTTGCTCCTGAATAGATTGCTTCTTAAAAATTAAATTTAAAAAAAAAAAAAAAAAACTCTCTTTTCACATATTTGTCACTTGCACTATTTTATTTGATGATTTTATGTTAGGACACTCACTAAGATAAAACTAAACGATTTATAAGGGGTTTTATCGCTTAAAGAAAAGATGAAACACACACTAGAAATCTGGTGCTGCACCAGGAACTTGTACGGCTAATGCTACACTAACCATAATAGAGCTACTATGCAAGTTCATTACAATAATCCACATACCCCTAACACCCCTTAGTTCTCCCCTTAAATGAACTGCCTAAGCAATGTTACCCTACCATAGTTGATTGAGAAACATCTTTTCTAATGATATGCATTGACCCATCAATCAAGCATCATCAACGTTTACTCCTTTTGACTTTCCTTCTATATGTTTTCAACCCTTCAATCAGGCTTTAGTAACGTTTACTCCTTTGACTTTCCTTCTATATGTTTTCAATTCTTTGACTTGTTTTGACCTCCTATGGTAAGTAGCAATAATTGGAGGCCTAACAATACTCTCCGCCTCGACAACCGGTTTGTCCTCAAGGCAGAAAGATGGAAACTACTCTTGAATGTGATTCTTTCTCCTTATCATCTGCTGCGATCATAACATGTAATTGGGTTTTTTCCCTCAACCATCTTAGCCAATCCACAGCTATCCCCTCCATAGCAATGAAGGCTAGTAGGACCTTGTGCTCTGGTTTTGTACCACGAACTTTTAAGTATTGCTCAGCCCAATACACCCAACTTACTAGGTCTTGCCTATTAAAATTTGGTAATTCCACCTTTTCACTGCCAGTCAAAATTCATCGTTTTCTAGGTAGAAATGGTTTGCTGCAGACAGCCTTATTTCAGCATCCGGACTTGTGTTCGTGGTAATCGATGTCATAGTCACACTCTTCTCTCCGGACAAACCTTCTCCTCACAAGGCCCCATGGACAGTGCTATTTTCTCATTCAAAGCAGCAAGCATATTCCGAATTGAAGACAACTAGGATAGCTTTCCATCAAGAACCTGAAACTGGTTATTACATTCTGTATGTTGCTTCTATATTGAATCACACATCTCTTTCACATCTCTCTCAGAGGCATCTACTCAGTCTTCCATTCTAGTGCTGACCATCTATTATCCTAGAGGCTACCTAAGAATTGATGTTCTGATACCAATTGTTAGCACACTCACTAATTGGAAACTCACAATGATTTATATGGGGTTTTGTTGCTTAAAGAAAAGATGAAACGTACTCTAGAAGCCTAGTGCTGCGTCAAGAACTTTCACGGCTAGTGCTACACTAACCATAGCAGAGCTTTGCAATTTCATTATAGTAGTCCACATAGCCCTAACACCCTTAGTACTCCCCCTTAAATAATTATCTTACTGCCTAAACAAAGTTACCCTCCCATAGTTGACTGAGAAACATCTGTCCCAGAAATACGTCTTGACCCATCAATCAAACTTCATCAACATTTACTTCTTTTGACTTTCCTCCTATATGTTTTCAACCCTTCAATCAAGCTTCATCAACATTTACTCCTTTGACTTTCCCATATGCCTTCAACTCTGACTTGTTCCGGCCTCCTATGGTAAGTGGTAATGATTGGGGGCCTAACATTTTACAAACTATTCTTTTCATTATTCTATTTTTATATATTTATTAGCACTTCAAAGATTGTTATTTGCACTCTCCTTTCCTTTGGCTTCCAATGTTCATTCTTCCACGATTGAGATTTTCCAGTTAATATAATTTATTTTTCACATGATGAACATAGTGTTTTCGCCTACGTTTTCACTGGTGTTACCAGAGAAGTGCTACAATTGTGTCTTTTAATGTTGGTTTTCTGGTTTTGCAGGCCTGAAGTTGTTAATTGCTCAGCTAGGACAGGATTGGATATGCTCACAAAGCACTATGCTGATTCTATTGGATTTGACATTGTTTTCTTTCTGCCAGACAGCGAAGATGACTTTGCTTCCTATACAGAATTTCTACGCTACCTGGGTTCAAAAGACCGTGCAGGTGTTGCAAAATTTGATGATGGAACAACTTTATTCTTGGTGCCTCCATCAGATTTCTTAACCAACGTATTGAAAGTAATGGGTCCAGAGCGTTTATATGGTGTTGTCCTCAAATTACCTCAGCAATCAATGCCTTCATCACAGATTGTTGATAGACAGACTATTCCACCACCTCGTCCTGATTACAGTTTACCCCATCCAAAGGACGAACAGGTTTTGCCAGTTGAATATAATAGGTTTTTACATGATGATTCAAAGGTTCCAGCAGAACAACATTTTCTGCATGCTAGTGAGTCTTTTCCAATGCGGCCAAGTTCCCTGGATCGTGGGTCAAGTAATACTGCTGCTGTCTCTCAAGCTGGAGTCGCTTTGACTCCAGAACTGATTGCTACTTTAGCTTCATTCTTGCCTTCAGCTCCTCAGTCTTCTGCTGCGGAAGGAGCTCCACCAACATTGGGCTCCTCCACAATCAGACCGCAATTACCTCAATCTTTTCCTCTAAGTAGTGCTTCTTCTCATGGGCTCTATGTAGATAATGCATCATCTGAGTCTGCTGGTCATTCAGTTGAACGGCTAGGAAATCCATTAAATCCTATGCCCCAATCTCAAGTCCATTATTACTCATCTTTTGGGAACCAGTCTGCTCAGGTGGTACATGGAAGTACTCAATTTCAAGAGTCAAATGTCAGCTTGCAACATCAAGGCACATTGTCTTCTAGGCCATTGACTAATTTCTCAATTCCTCCTCAAAGTGCACACATTGCTGTTTCCCCTTCGGTCACTCATCAGTATCAGTATGATGTTCCCCCCAATAATCAAAGAGTTGGTATGGTGCATGCAACAGATGCTTCCGCTGTATATGCTTCACAAGCTTTTCCTCAACCTGGAAATGCTGCTGCCATGTCCAATCCTGTTACTTTTTCTCAACCACCAAACATCATGCCCTTTTCAGCTGAAAAAGTGAATCTGGATCACCCAAATCAGGTACAGCAACTTCAGTCTGTGCTCTCTGGAGCTGGTCAGGGCACATCTGAGGATGAGGTTGATAAGAATCAGCGATACCAGTCAACACTGCAATTTGCAGCAAACCTCCTCCTCCAGATACAAAATCAGCAACAGCAGCAGCAGACAAACACTCCTGGAGGGCAAGGGACTGAAAATCAGCTTTGAGATTTCGCTAATCTAGGTAATTATTTTGGCCCTTATTGCTTATAAATAATACCCATTTGGATGAAAATCATCTCTCTGCTTAGTGTGATGATTTAGCTAATTTAGTGAGTATAGGAATTGCTGTATTTGCATATGATGAAGTACATCAGAATTGTTCTGTTTGTCATTTGTTTATTGTTTTATCTCATAGTTTAAATTCAGCATATTCTCTAGGGCTTAAATGCATTAAATAAGATGTCTGGCTGTATATTAGTTCTGAAAGGTAAAATAAAGTGAGTAATCTCTGGAATTTATGGCTTGCTTCCATTTGAAGGACACTAAACAAACTGTGGTCCTGAGTTCTTAGACATATCATGAGGTATGTGCCCATAGTTTTCAGGAGCTACACAGCATATTAAAAAATAATGTTTTTGAGATGTGAGGACGTGTTCAGAAAGAGATGACTGATCTCTTTTTTAGTTATTTAAGTCTGGTTGGTGAGGATGATACCAGGACTAGCAATGTTGGAAGCAATTTTACACCTGTCGTGAGAGACCAAATACCACCAATTTAAATCTAGCTGGTGAGAATGATATCAAGGACTTAGTTAAATTTAGTTATTGAAGGTTTGAGATGCGAGGACGTGTTCAGAAAGAGATGACTGATCTCTTTTTTAGTTATTTAAGTCTGGTTGGTGAGGATGATACCAGGACTAGCAATGTTGGAAGCAATTTTACACCTGTCGTGAGAGACCAAATACCACCAATTTAAATCTAGCTGGTGAGAATGATATCAAGGACTTAGTTAAATTTAGTTATTGAAGGTTTGGTGGTGCAAGCATAGGAGTCAAGGTTCATTTTCTTTTATTTGACAGGAAATACTGTGATGTAGATTTGGCTTGTAGTGAAGTTTAATCCTGGTAATGTTGAGGATCTGAACAATCTGCATAATTACTAAAGGAGTAGCCATTAGGTTGATGGTTGTCTGAGTTTCTTCATCTGTTTGGTTTTTTTTTGCTACTTTTAGTGATTGAGATAGATAATGAACTTTTGCATCTTCTGTATCAGTTGGCCATTTTTGTCTCTAATGCCTGGAGTTTGCTGCCTTCTTTCATTTTCCTCCTGTTTTAATTATTTATATGATAGGCAATTGCCTATTTTCTTTGGATTATTGAATCTGATTACTTTTGATGTTAATACTGCCTATGTGTGATTGTTCTGTGTGTATGCTACTGTGTATTCTACGTTGTGTCTAAAATCACGTGTTCTTCTGTTATTATGCTTTTTGCTAATTACTTTCGCTTCTAATATTATAGTAACTAATTACAGCTTAATTATTTCTTGTATTTGGAGCTTTTTCTTCTTAAGAATTAAGTTTAATTTCTTACTAGCTGTTAAGGATAGGATGAACCCTTAATCATTTTGTAACTATTGTGAGTTGTAATTGAACTTTATATTAGTGTTAATAAATGTAAAAAATGTTATGATGCATACTTCACTTGTGTCTCCTAACTATGTAAGGTGAACACATCTAGAGTCTTTAAACTTGTCAAAACTAAAAATACATTCAAAAATTTAGTTAGTTCTGAAATCTAAGCCCAACAATGTTTCACTGGCATGCGATTTGGGTGAAACAAGTTTCTAAAAGTAATATCATTTTGGGTTTCTGCTACAGTAAATTGACAAAATTAATGATATAATCCATTTGATTAGGCAATCACTTCATAGGCAGTGCATTAACAAAATCAACTAATGCGATAATTTGAGCTTGAATTAGGCAGTACTAAAGGTCAAGGAACCAGCTTAATTTTCCCGTTTAATTCAGTGCAAGGATTTGAACCGATTACAATGCGTGAGCAGATTGTAAAATGATATTTAAAACCCAGAAGAACTTTAATGTGTGCAACTCTGTTTCCGTTGATTTGTCCTGCATGATGTTTTAAATATCAAATCTTGATCTTTTTGTTAACTAAATTGTAATCTTGATGTTATTGATTTCAAAAGCCATAAATGTTTATAATCTGCTGCTGTTATGGTTGAAAACTGTCTAGTTTTGTGATTCACATTTAAGACGACATCGGCAGAATCTTTACGGGAGGATACGAAGTACTAACTAGAAATTGACAAAAGAGCTGGAGTACGTTGTACAAGCAAGTATTTAAACAACTAAAAGAGCTTTGAAAGGACTCTTTTCTGATAATTAATGTCCCCTTTTAACGCTGGCTGTAGTAGGAGAGCGTTATTGGCGTGCGTCGAAACAAGGATATTGATTGCATTACAAGATCCGCGATTACTAGTGATTACTATCCATGATTGATGGATCACTATTCAATGTGGGTTGGTGGCTAAGGGTGTTCATATCTAATTTGGTAATGTCCCATATTTGAGTTGTCCCTAATGTAGGTGGTATCTCAAAATTCATGATTGGTTTACGTAACCACTTAACCTGTCACATATGAGTCGTGTTGCAAATTCAATGAAGTTGCAAAATTGATATAAATTTAGTGATTTCACTTTAAAAACCGTAGGGTTCATTTTCTTTTTTTGTCTGGAAACTAAGCACTGTTAAAAATTGAACAATATTAAAAGTTATTGAAAATTGAATAGTGATTGTAACATGAAATTGAAATAACATATTTGTTTGTTTTCTCTCGCTTCTAAATCTATTGTAAGCTTTTTTTTTTTTTTTTTTTAATTTTTTAAAAGTTAAAATTATCTAAAAATTAATAATTTAATATTTATATCATTTTTACTTTTAAAATGTAATTAAAAAATGTAGTAAAATTGATAATATTTATATATTTAATGAAATTAAGATTATCTCTGAATTGAATTATACATCAATTAAAATAATAAATATTTAAATTGTAAACTGAAAAACAGTAGTTCAATTTTAGGAAAAAGGGAGATGAAATGCGTTTAGGGTTATTGTTATTATTATTCTTGTTTTAAAGTATAGCAAAAATGGAAATCGGTATAATATAAAATCAATATAAATTTG
This sequence comes from Litchi chinensis, assembly GCA_019925255.1. Classification (NCBI taxonomy): domain Eukaryota; kingdom Viridiplantae; phylum Streptophyta; class Magnoliopsida; order Sapindales; family Sapindaceae; genus Litchi; species Litchi chinensis. The sequence goes on along the minus strand of CM034461.1, from coordinate 22,262,193 downwards.
AAAATAAGTTATTTTGGAAAGATAGATTTAGAATAGAATATTTTAAATATTATAAAGTAGTTATTTGATCATTTTAAAAAAAATAATTTAATATATGTAATTCTTTACTATTAAATCATAAGTGTGAAAAATGGACAATCCTTTAATACAAGTATTGGTTTCTCGCAATGATCCGTACCAAAACACGTCATGCATGTATAAATTGATTAAAATTAAGTTTAATTTTGAGAGATATATTGTCATTGAAATCGTCTCATGTGATATGAATCGTTCGTGATTAGGTGTTTATATCATCCGACATGATACATTGTATTTGGCAAATTGAATATTTTCTCTAAATTTTGGGGTAGCACAATACAATTAATCGGGTGACTCTAATTTGTCACTTATTCTAATAAATTGTGCAATATTTACACCTTAAATTCGCGTTCCATTATACAAAAATGATTATTGTTGCTGTCTCTTTTTCAAAGACTAAGATAAGAATAAAAATCACATTTTATGTTCTTGATGTTACCTATTGATGATATTTCCTTTTCCATGTTTGTAGGTGGTTTGGGCCAACTATGTGTTTATCATTACAAAATGGCACATTTATTAAGTATAAAGGGCAAAAAGGGTGATCTAGTTCTACATTGCATTGGATTGGATTTGCAAAGAGGCTTTTAATTGTCAATTCATAGGGCTGTTTGTTGTCGGCTTTTGGGGATTGTACATAATGGTTCCCCTCCATTTTTGGTTTTTCCTTTTTATGTTTTTTAATTTTTGTAAGGTTAAACCTTTTATTTCTTGTAATTTTTTTTTATCACAATCAATCATATGAAACTATCTTTGTTTAACTTTTCATGCCAGTAATTTGTCCCTTTCAATACCTTTATATATCTTATTCAATCCTTCAATTGTTATTGTGATTAAGACAACATACTCTATCATACAAAAACTTGTCTTTTAATTCAATATACTGATAAATGATTTATTTACAAATTTAAAATAAATTAATGCATAATAACAAAATATTGAAATTCACTGAAAAAGATCTAACTTCGAGTGGTTAACCTTATTAGTACATTTGATCATCTTCTTTGTGTGGAGGGATGTATCATCTTATTGTCACAAATTGGTTTGATACTATGAGTAATGTTAGATCGTTTAAAACTTTTTGATGTGGTCTTTTCAGTGCTATTAATAATAAAATTTATAAACTCATTCTCCCGCTATAGGATAGAGAATAAGGGATTCCCACATAGAGATACTTCTGGATAAATTGTTAGTATGATTGAAACTAAATAAATAAAAACACACAAAAAAGAAATAATAAATGAAATTAAAAATAAATCTAGACCGAAACAATTAAACTAATTTAATAACCTCAAGTCACCAAGGAACTAAGGATATGATGGAAGTTAGGGTGCCAATGCTATTCATATTTTGACCAATTAAATATGATACAATTCAGTTATTCACAAAACTCTTAATTAGCGAGTTCTCTGTGTCACTCTACGTTTCAAATCTAATCAATATGACACAATGTCGATTCAAGATTGATTAGACACCAACTAGTAATTTAGCTACTACTTATTTTATAGTGCAAGTTGGCATAGGTCATGCATGAATGAACTAAATTCCTAGTAACCTACTAACTAACTAGGAATGGTCACGCTGAGCATAGTTAGTGTAGTTAAACTAGAAAACCCATTAATAAACACAAACCTAGTCGTTGTTGGTCGTGATCAATTAAGAAAGCGTAATTCAACCTAATTATCGCTGGTCACACATAATCAAGTCAAATCTATTTAGTCATAGCCTCGTTGATTATCTCATAATAAAGCTAATCATAATCAAACATCTAGATATCCATCATCAATGTTAGAGACAAGCAACATATCATAATAATAAATAGTAAAATATACTCCAAATTAATGGTAACTGAGTTGTATAAAAAGATATCAAAGCATTCATGACATTGGTCCCTGACACATTGTTTCGTTGCACATCAACATGGTATCAAAAACAACAGTTAAACAAGAGAGAATAGGATAGAACACAAGAAATCTCCCTCGCAAAGTTGTTGCCCTTGAGTCTCTGTTGCATGATTGGAAGCTATGTAATTAGATGGTGTTCCTTGAGAAACACTGTGTGAAATTAGGGTTGTAAAAGGCTGCCAAAGCTCCCACATTTCATCATTAAATAAGGTATTTATAGTGCATAAACCCTAGAAAATATCGAGATGAATTTGCCGCTGAAAATCTTAAAAATCTAGCTACTGGTAGTGATGTGACCATGTTGTGGTCTCAGACGTCATCGCGTCTCTAGTCTTGCTGACCCTGATGTGATTAGATGCGATCTTGCTTCATTATGCTCACACTGTAACTTTGAAAACCTTCAAAACTCACTCAATTTGAACCATAACAAGTCTATATCGTATAACCTTGTTTCAAAACCTCTCGAAACACAAATTCGCCTAAAGCACTCCACAAAACTTGTTATGAGTATATTTTGGGTTGTGTAAATGAGCTAGTAAAAGCCTAGTAGAAGCTTAACACGTTGATCCAATGAAGTGACTTAGCAAATGAAGGCTCGGTTCACCAACACCCAACTCGAGCGAGATCTCAGTTCGAGATAACAAGCTCGCATTGCCACTATTGCTTTTAGGTCGCTGGCCAACCATTATCCAGCTCGCTCCATACACAACTCGTTGCTTAGAACAAGGTATAGCTCGAGGTCATCCAAAACAGTTTCTAACTTGCAGATTGCACAGCTCGTTAAGGGAATCTTCTTGAAAGACAACAACTTAAATCGACCATGATTCTCCCACCATAATTAGAAATAAATTCAAATTCAAACATTGATCGAATCAATCCCTGATATTACGGAATCCATCCCAATTATGGAGGAAATTAGTTTTGTAAGTGTAATTAATGTAAAATTATTTTCTGTTTTAATTGCATTAAAATTGTAACGTCTCACTCTATAAATAGGGGTTGAAATTTCATTGTAATATATATTGAGTAATAGTATACTATGACTCTGCTAAAATTATCAGAGAACACAGTCGTGGACGTACGCACAATTTTGGCCGAACCACGTAAAAACACTAGTGTGATCTTTGTTTTTTCTCTTGTTACTCTCTTGTTTTTGTCTTGTTTTTTTATTAATTGCAAGTATTGCACTCTGAACTTCGGTTGACCAGATTTCAACGTCGATATTTTGATGTCAGAATGAGGGCTTAGACTGTAATTTTTTCTGAAGTTTTCAAACAATAGTCATGGCAAGAGGAAGAACGACCAGAAGTTTAGATGCAGTGGTTGGTGTACCAGAAAGTCAAATAGATCAGCAGCAACTTAATGATCGACCAATGGAGGATGCATCTATGCCAGCAGTAGGTGCATCTCATGTCCTTGTAATCAGCGCTGCTATGGGCATGCCTCCCCTAGCCCCTCACCAGCTAACACCAATAGTACCCACGACGAACAGATTTTAAGTATGGCATCAGCAGCAGGAGGTGCTAGAAGATATGGTCCGACAACTTGTGGATGGAGTAAATGCACTGATACGGGCCCAAACACAAAACGTGCCCAGATTTGAGGCTGTTGCTCCGAGACAAGTTTATCAACAGCACGAAGAGAGAATGCCAGCACTTGAAAGACCATTAAGAGAGGTATCCCGACCTACCGGTTCAGCTCGCTCCTCCAACTCGTGTTCGAGAGCTGGAGGTCGCCAAGCCCATGAAAAGAGAGAAGTTGTGAGTCCTGCAAGCTTAATAATAAGGGTTAGTCAGGATGGAAGCTGTCGTGTGGAAGCTGGTCATGACTGAGTTCGAGCCGCATCTCAATACGAAGAAGATGAAATAGATAATCAGTGACGTACGGGGTCACACCGAGCTAGCAGCTGGCTCGAAAAAGTCAAAGATATGTACCAGATCGTCGCTCCCCAGGTCGGGAGCACAGGAGAGGACAAAGACCTCAGGGTCCACAGAAAGAAGAGCTCATTCAGAGAGTTTAACAGCTCGAAATGCGACTTGGTGCCCTAGACTAGTGTGACCATTGTAGGGAGATGACCTATTTTACCAAGGAGATTGAGACACAACCTTTCCCTCCCAGATTCAAGGTCATTAGCATTCCTCAATATAATGGAGATAGTGACCCCTACGACCACCTGGATGCATTCAACGTCTAAATGGATTTTCAAACGGACAACCTGCTAGTTAAGTGCTGCGTATTCCCAGGCACTCTAGGGGATATTCCACGGACCTGGTTCAAAAGTCTTCTAGCTTGCAGTATAGAAAGTTGAGAGGAATGCTAGTAAAAATTTGTAAATCAATACAGGGCTTTGAGGAGGCAGCTCGTACCATCCTGTCATCTTGCCACCATTTTCTAGTAACAGAATGAATCGTTGAAGGACTACATTATCAGATTCAGATGCGAGGTCACCAATGTAGATAACCCATCAGACAAAAGTGTCTTAATTGCGATTTTAGCTAGGCTTCATAAAGATGAGAAGTTGTACGAGAGTATTTACAAATCTCCACTAAGGGACCTTGGAGAGTTTTATGAGCGAGCTACAAAAGAAATTAGGTGGGAGAAGACCTTCGGCCCCAAGAAGTCTAATTAGAAGAACTAAGCGGGCAGTTCCAACCAGCCAAAGAAAAGAAGTAATGGTGGGAACGGGCATGACGGTAGGAATAATAGCTCGAATCATCAGGTCGCTAAGAAGGCAATGAGTGAGCCAAGAAATGAACGACCTCAGCGTTAGGGTCGTTATAACAGTTATAACATTCTGTCAAATACACAAGATAAGATTTTCGCAACAGAAAAGAACAGGGAAGACTTTAGGAAGCCCCATCCTTTGAAGGCCCCCGTTAACTAGAGAGACAAGAACAAGTTTTGCACTTATCACAATGAAGTCAAACACAATACTTCGAAATGCTGAGCGTTAAAGGACGTCATTAAAAGATTGATTAAGAGAGGTCGCCTGAGAGACTACGTGGTAAGACCAATAGACCCGCGACCTTAACGACAACGATTTCAACAGCTACAATAGCCAGTATAGCAGCAACCTGAGCGAGCTCCTGAGCAGGAACATGAACCTGCGGTAAGAACCATTTTTACTATATATAGTAGCCCCCATATTATAGGTACATCTAATAGGTCGCATGAACGATATGTACAGGAAGCGAACCATGCCTTATTCGTAAGTCACAGTGGACTGGGAGGGCCTGAGAAGAAAGCAAGGAAGGCCTCAGATGACATTGTATTCACCAAGGAAGACGCTAGAGGTGTTTGTTGGCCTCACAATGATGCACTTGTCATTCGAGCAAAGATTAGTAATGTGAAGGTGCGGCAGATGATGATCGACACAGAGAGCTTGGTCAATGTTATGTACAAAGGTTGCTTCGACTAGATGAGGCTGAGAGCAGAACAGTTGAAGTCTTCCCCAAAGTCTCTTTACGGCTTTACTAGAGATGCCATCACACTAGTGGGCCAAATCAAACTACCACTTACACTTGGGGAATTAGGTCATCAAGCTGCTGTATTGACAGATTTTTTGATTATAGACTGCCTCTCAACTTACAATGTGGTCCTGGGGAGACTTACGATGAATGATCTGGATGTAGTCACCTTTACCAGGATGCTCACGGTCAAATTTTCAACCCCCAATAGGATAGAATGTGTTCGGGAAGATCAGCACTTGACCAAATATTGTTATGAAGATGCTATCAAGATGAGGGTTAGAGGAAAGAAAGTGACGTGGTTTCGAGGGGCAAGCCACGAGCTATGAGTAAGAAAGGGGTGAGTCATGACTTTGACCCATGAGAGGTGGATGCAGATAGAGCAATTGGGTCGGTTGAAGAGCTTGAAGATGTCCAAGTTAGTAAGGTAAATGCAAAAAGATGCCTTAAGCTAGGGCGAGGTTTGACTCTAAAAGCGAGAGCCCAGCTCGCTGATTTCCTCAAGGTGAACTTGAATGTTTTCGCTTGGAACCACAAAGATATGGTGGGAATAGACCTCAGGGTCATGTCGCACAGGTTAAACAATGAGGCCTACCACAAACCAGTTTGTCAGAAGAGGAGACCTATGATAGGGAAACGCTACGCCGCATTAAAGGAAGAGGTACATAAACTGTTGACAAATAAATTTATTCGTGAGGCTTACTACCCAACCTAAGTCGCCAATCCTATGCTTATAAAAAGAAAGAATGAAAAGTGGAGAACCTGCATTGACTTCACGGACCTAGACAAGACATGCCCAAAGGATAGCTTCCCCCTACTTAGAATCGATCAGCTCGTGGATGCAACAACTGGTCATCAGTTCTTAAACTTCATGGATGCTTACTCGGGCTACAATTAGATCCCTATGAATCCTGAGGACGAAGAGCACACCTCGTTCATTAAAGATCACGGCTATATTGTTACAAAGTGATGTCCTTCGGACTAAAGAACGTAAGAGCAACCTATCACTGCTTGGTCAATATGATGTTCAAGAAGCAAATTGGGAAGACCATGGAGGTCTTATATGTGGATGATATGCTAGTAAAGTCCAAACAAGAGACTGACCATGTGTGTGACTTGGATGAAATATTCTATATTCTAAAGAGCTACTAAATGAAGCTAAACCCACATAAGTACGTATTTGGGGTAGTCTTCGGGAAATTCCTTGGCTTCATGGTAAATAATAGAGGGATCGAAACCAATCCCGAGAAGATTAAGGCGTTGATTGATATGAGGTCCCCTACTCGGGTTAAGGATGTGAAAAATCTCAATGGCTAGGTCGTAGCTTTTAGCAGGTTCATTTCGAAGGCAACAGACAAATGCATTCCTTTCTTTGATGCGTTGAAGAATGCAAGGAATTTCAAATGGACTGAATAGTGCGAGGTGATCTTCCAGTAATTGAAGGAATATATGGGTCGAGCTCCACTATTTTCCAAGCCTAAAGAAGAAGAGAAACTTATCTTATACTTGGGGGTATCCTAACATGCCTTGAGTGTTGCTTTAGTGCGAAAAGAGGAAAAGACGTGGCTTCATATGTACTACGTAAGTCAGAGGTTGCTTGATACCGAAACTAGGTACTCACAAATAGAGAAACTTGCCTATTGCCTGGTGGTCGTATCGAGAAAGTTACGTCCCTATTTCTAAGCCCACAAAATTGAAGTCCTCACTTAGTATCCGCTGAAGCAGGTCTTCCAAAAATCGGACACCTTAGGTCGGTTACTTAAATGGATGGTAGAGCTACCATAATTCAATATCGAGTTTAAGCGAAGGTCGGTAATTAAGACTCAAGCTTTAACAAATCTCATTGTAGAATTTACGGGGCCTGTAGAAGAAGAGGTTGAATCTTCTGAAGGACCGACTTGGGAGTTATATGTTGATGGGTCGTCTAGCGAGCAAAAGGTTGGAACTGGAATTCTATTAATTAGCCCTGAAGGACATAAGATTTTATATGCGTTAAGATTTGGTTTTCTGGCCACCAATAACAAAGCAGAGTATGAGATACTGCTTGTAGGTTTGCGCTTGACTAGAGAGATGCAAGTTGAGCAACTACGAATTTTTAATGATTCTCAGTTCGTGGTTTGCCACACACGGGGATAATATCAGACTAGGGGATCTAAAATGACTATATACCTCCAGAAGGTTCAAGAGTTACTAAGCACTTTCCAGAAGTTTGAGGTGAGGTAGATCTCGCAAGCTCAAAACTCGTATGCAAACGCATTAGCTCGCCTAACAACTACCAGAGATGCAGATTTTCTAGGAGCTATCCTAGTAGAATTTCTCCTAGTCCCAAACATAGAAAAGAAATACTCAATGATGACCATAGTTGTCCAATCTAACTCATGGATGGGCCAAATCTTGAACTATTTGCAGGAAGAGAAGCTACCGAGTGACAGAGTGGAGGCATAACACTTGCGAGCCAGGGCAGTTTGATATTGCATCTATGATAACATGTTATACAAGAAAGGATTCTCAACTCCACTACTGATATACATCGATGGTTAAGACTGCAAAACCGTGCTAAAACAGATACATGAGGGTCACTATAGGAATCATGTTGGGAGGTTATCTCTAGCTCAAAAAATGCTCCAGTAGGGATTCTACTGGCCTAACTATGAAGTAGAACGCCATCAACTTGGTCAAAAAATATGATAAGTGTCAAAGGTTTGCTCAGGTTCCACGAGCTCCATCGGCTTATCTCCAACAAATGGTGAGCTTGTGGCCCTTTGTGATTTGGGGAATGGATCTGATTAGGTCTCTACTAGTAGCTCACGGAAGATACAAGCACGCTGTGGTCGTTGTGAACTATTTCATTAAGTGGGCAGAAGCTAAAGAGCTGACGGAGATCTTTACAACAAAGATAGAAAAATTTGTGTTGAGTAACATTATTTATAGGTTCGGGGTCCCTCAACAGATTGTGACAGATAATGGAACCTAGTTCAGCAGCAACTAGTTTATCAAGTTCTGCAACGACTTGAAGATCGTAAAAAACTTCTCAACAGTAGACCATCCGCAAGCCAATGGTTAGGTTAAAGCTGTAAATAAAATCATGAAGCAGACCTTGAAGACAAAGCTGGAAGCAAAGAAAGGAGTATGAGTGGACGAGTTACAAAAGGTACTATAAGCCCACAGAACGACAACTTGCAGAACTACAGGCGAAATCTCTTTTCTATGGTATATGGATCCAAGGCGATGATCCCAACAGAGTTAAAAATAACCTCACAACATAGAGCAACCTTCAATCTAAAAGACAACGACCAACTACTTGCTACTTGCTGCTTGCTACAAATCTTAACATGTTTGAAGAGGCAAGAGAAGCAGCACATTTGAAAGTAGCCGTTTATCAGCAAAGGATCATGAGGTACTACAACAGAAAGGCTTGAGTTCGGTGTTTCAACGTGGGCGACCTTGTCTTACACCTTATCCTACTCGAAGCCCTCAAGGCTAGCGACGAGTCATTAGGTTCGAATTGGGAAGACCCATATATCATCAAAGAGAGCTTGGAAAACAAAGCCTATTGCCTAGCAAATATGAACAGAGCTGAAGTTTCTTGAGCTTGGAACCCTGAACATCTTCTCTCATACTTTTGGTAACTCTTTGAGTACATATGTTTAATTTGTAATTCAATTTTTTCAAAGTTAATGAAAGCTCTGAATTCCTCATATTACTTATACTATCAAGTGATTGCTCTATTAATTTCTTTATAAATTATTCTCTAAATTTCATGAGTTATTAAGCTAGCAGGTTCCGTCCTATTAGCTCGCTATCACACTAATAGCTCGCAAAAAATATTGCTATGATAGGCGAGGTTATGACCCCTTACATAGATCACCAACATCTCAACATGGTAGTCGAGGTTCCGACCCACTATCCAGCTCGTGATAATTTTATTATGTTTTGCTGACTTACCTTTAAATCAAGTAATGATCTGCGAACTACAATTTATCAAAATCAACAACCCCATGATCTCAAGCTAGGTTTTATTATCATCTGTTTAAATGGTTTACTTTTCAGTTCGCAGGGAATTCCCAAACTTAGAAAAAGAAGATGCAATAAAAATATGAAACAACAAATAAAGTGAAGCAAATGAATTCAACACGACGAGATGATTTCATTATAATTAAGTCCAGAAAATTTTTTACAAAAAACCTTGCAAATCGAGATGAACAAGGCAATCAAAAGAGAATTTAGATTATGAGAATTCAATATAACAAGCTACTCAGTGCCCCGGTCATGGAGGGCTGATTCGTCGGGGGTTACATCATTGAAAGATGTATCTGTAAGGTCTGCGACTTGACCATAAGATGTCCCATTAGGTATCTTTATAGCTAGAGGAACTGTGTCTGAAACAAGTGGGGATGAAGCAGCTTCCATCTTGAACCTCTCCACCTCCAAAAGTCTCTCCTCACCAAAGAATGAGAAATCCAGCTTGGGATGAGCTTCCCACAGAGTGAAGAGGAAATTGCTGCAGGTTGTTAACTTCGCCTCCTCTTTGGTCTTGACAACTTGCATCTCAGCCCTTTCCTTAACACAAACTACCTTCTTTCTCAAAAGAGTAACCCCCATCTGAGCTGTCTCGGCCAGCTATTCGGCAACTTCAGCCCACTACTCTACAGCCTCAGTTAGTTGATCAGAAGCTTCAGCTCGCTTTACTACAGCCTCGCGTAGCTGTTCAATGGCTTCAATTTTTTTCTTGGAAGCCTCAACTCATTGCAAGGCCTTCTCCAGCTCACTTCTTACCTTGCTTAATTACTTTTTGCTGTAGAAGAGCTCGACATTGAGGCGTGACCTCGTATCTGCATAATCACCCTCCTCACGAATCAAAGCTTCCTTAACCTCTTTTCTAACCATTTCAACATCCATCAACTTTACCTCAAAAGCTTGTTGAAATCTTGTGGCTTTCTCGGCCTTCGTAGTCAAGAGCTTAAGCTCATCCTTCGTCTTCTCTAGCTCATCCTCTAGGCTTTTTCTCTTGCCCGCAAAAGCGTTAACTTCCCGCCTTTGCTTCATTGTCCCTAATATGGTCTGAAATGCGACAAGTCAGTGTTTAGTTAAACAAGGAGATGAGAAAGGCAAAGGGTAATGTCAGTTACCATCATCCCATGTCGAGCTATGAAGCCGGATAAGCCTTCACCCCATAAAGTCTCGTTATCCACGTGCCAGGGGTGGGCTAGCATGATCTCGGACCAGTGGTTGAGGAAGGATTTTGGATATTTTCCTCCTGGCCTATTTTCGGGTTAGGTTGGGGTTTGTGGTCTAGTCCTCCTTTTTGCGACCTCTACAACCTCAGGTTGTTTGCCTTTGTCTGCTCGACGTTTGCTCCCCTACTTGGAGCAGTTGGAGTCTCACAAGAAGAGTCTCTTCCTTGCTCTTGTTGAACTTCAACCACCTCTGGTTGCGAGGTAGAGATATGAACTTGTGGAAAATTTGCGACTAGTGTCGAGGGGGACACCTCGCTAGGAGCAGTAGTTGGAGGATCACAGGCTGGACTAGATGCTTCAGAGGAGCTTATCAAAGTGGAAGCCTCACTATCCTTGGAGTTTGTTGAGAAGCAGGAATTAGGATTGTTTATGGGACAGGAGCAACTTCTACTTCACCAGCAGCTTCGAATACAAAAGCGATCTCAAATTCTTTCTTGCTTCCTATGTTTCTCCTGTTGTCTACTAGCTCGCTGTTAAAATAAAGAGCTAGCTTATAGACCCTAAGGAGGTCGTTATCGAGGGCGTTACTAAGTATCGCCTCGTTTGAATTTACAAGCGTCTTGAGAATCTCTTTCTCCTCGTCAGTGAGAATGAGCTTATCTCCTTTTAAGTTTGTAAAATGAAGAAAGTCAGCTCGCAAAAAAAAAAAAAAAATCAATTCACAGTAGTCGGTTCCTTCTATCTGCCTAGATTAAGAACAAAAGTGAAGTTACTAAACTACTCGAGGGAAAGGACAAGAGATATAAAACCAATTAGATTTATAGTCTCCAACATTGGACTTGCCCTTCCCATCACCCCGAGGTAAGAGACTCTTATAGCTGGTCTGCCGAACTGTAAGATAGTAAATCTCATCTCGCTTTCCATCTTTTATGCCACCAAAGCCTTTGATATATAGAGTTGACAGAGGATTTTGGATTCATGGAAGGAAGGTCGTTCCTAATAAAGACTAAAGCTAAGGATGTGAGCTACGAGTAAAATTTCGGAGTCAGTTGGAAAGGGCTAAACTTTAGCCTGTTCAGTAGGTCGATGAGGTAGGTAGGGACTGAAAATTTAAGCCCATGCTTAAGGTGCTGAGTACTAACAGCAATGTATTCTTTGGGAGGATAAACTACATGGTCGCTAGGTTTAGGAGACATTAGACGACGTCCCTTGGGAAGGTGATATTTAAGGGCAATTCCCTCCATCTCATCATATGTTATCTTTATGGCATTATGAACGAATGCCTCGTAAGCTCGTCGTTCATCAACTACCTAACAAGCCATTGCGGGTCTGCTCGAGCTACGAACCCTCCTGCGACCTCACCGTTTTGAGAAGTCGCCTCATTGGTGATGCAGACTTCACTTGACCCAAGCTCTTCCAAGCTAGACGACTCATTGTCTCCTACCTTGAGTAATTGATGTGCGCAACTTGAAGATATCTACACATGAAATGGTGCAGTTAGGTCGTTATTACCAGACCATGCCTAAAAACCTAAGTTTCCTACCAAGAGAATCCTTAGTGTACAGGTCATAGATACCGCACAAACCACTAAAATTATGGGGCTCTAGACATACAGACAAATGACCTACGAGCTAATGACCTATAAGCGTCTTATTCTACAGCTCGCATGCAGGAAAGAAAAACAGTAAATAGGTCGTAAATGACCAAGCAATAAGATTAAATCAACATGAAACGAAAAGTTGTAAACACTCAATATCAAGAACATGAAGCATTCAGATTAATATCAAACCCAGGAAATGCAATACAGATACAATGTGCACAAAGCAGGAACCTAAAAGCTTAAAGGTTAGAAATGAAAACTTACTGTAAATGCTTGTCGAGAGATGAAGAATTTGATCGTTGAGAATGTAGAATCCGAGTGGAACCGGCGTAAGGAAGCAGGATGCAGTGAAAAAGAAGAAGAAAGTGATCCGGCGACGAAAGTTTAAAATAACAGAGTAAAAAAAAAAAAATGAAAGGGCTCTACATATATATAGAGGCTGCAGGATCCGCACCCTAACCGTTTATCTGGGAGCTGCATAACTGCCTTAAATCCAACAATGTAGCAGAATTGCGGCTTTTGTAATCATGGGTCGTCAGTTGAGAAACGTGCGCTAATGCGTATGGTGAGAGACGCACCAATGGTGCCATCACCTGAAGTGCCACCACGTGTCAAAGCGATGAGATGAAATTTGAAGAGGTGCGGGATGACAGGACGTGACATGTTAGCTTTTATTAGCGGGCTCTAGTTCTCAGTCCGTAGAACGCATTGAGAGCTAGGGGGCTGATGTTATGAGTATATTTTGGGTTGTGTAAATGGGTGGGTAAAAGTATGGTAGAAGCTCAACACGTTGATCTAATGAAGTGACCCAATAGATGAAGACCCAGTTCACCAACACCCAGCTCGAGCGAGCTCTCAGTTCGCGATAACAAGTTTGCATTGCCACTATTGCTCTTAGGTCGCTCGCCAACCATTATCCAGCTCGCTCCACACACAGCTCGTTGCTTAGAACAAAGCCTAGCTTGAGGTCGTCCAAGACAATTTCTAACTCCCAGGTTGCACAACTCATTAAGAAAATATTTCAGAAAGACAACAACCTAAATCGACCATGATTCTACCACCAGAATTGGAAATAAATTCAAATTTCAATACTGATCAAATTAATCTCTGATATTACGAGATCCATGCCAATTATGGAGGAAATCAGTTTTGAAAATGTAATTAATGTAAAATTCTTTCATATTTTAATTGCATTAAAATTGTAACGCCAAACTCTATAAATAGGGACTGAAATTTCATTGTGTTGACATTCGGAAACGGTCAACCCAGAGATTCAGGGGCTCAAACTGCGAACGAGATAATTAAATGATGGTGATAATAATGAATGTGTAATACATGAGCAGTGAATGAGTTTTAAGGTTAGTAGAACGTAATTAAGGTGAAGGAATGTTGGTCGTGGTAGCTGGTGAAAGTAATGAGATGATTAATGAAGAAAAGAGGGGGAAAAATGAATACCAACAACGGATTTTTACGTGGTTCGGCGACTGCGTCTACGTCCACGGGCCACTCTGAGTTAATGCCGGCAAAGTGGCGGTACACTAGTTTGCTTAAGTTTTTAATACAGTAAAAATCTACCCTATTTATAGAGGGAGGAGAGATACAAAAAAGATATAAATGAGTGTAATACACGTTACAAATGATGGTAATTTCAACTAATCCTAACATAACCATGCTGTATTTATTGTAAAAATAATTATTATCTCTTTCACGCACACGTTTGCATTTAATGCACCAGGAGAGGTCTTCTCTTCATTAAATGCTTCTCGAAAATTGTGTAGATGGTTTCGGCGTGAAGTTAGGGGAGTTGGTGGTTCGGCGGTCTTGCTGTGCAAGGTATCTCCTGGCACGAGCTTCCTAGTCAGTCGAACCATGCGAGCTAAACAGATGTTGATGTGGGCTGGAGGTATGTTTCTGGTGACTTCGATGTTAGGCGATCTCGTGAGCTGGAAGGTCTTGCGAGCAGGTCGAGCTCGTGGTGGTGATCTGAGGCTCGGGCCTTCTAGGCCTTCATTTCTGTTCATACTTGCTGGGCCTATCTCGACCCATTTGTCCAGGTCAAGAAAACGGGCATAACACATTGTAACATATATTGAGCAATAGTATACTATGACTTTGCCAAAATTATCAGAGAACACAGTCGTAAACGTAGACACCATTCTGGCCGAACCACGTAAAAACACCAGTGTGATCTCTATTCTTTCTCTTGTTTTTCTCTTGTTTTTGTCTTGTTTTTTCATTAATTACAGGTATTGTGCTTTGAACTTCGGTCGACCAGATTTCAATATTGACAAAACCTATTAAACGCAACAAAATACTCAGGAAACATAACAAAAGAATAGGAATTAGGGGTCTAAAATATGTTTATAAATGTGTCCATCACTCTTTTTTTAAAAAAAAAAAAAAAGAAAAAAAAAACTCATATCCAAATAATATGACTTGTGAGTTATCAATATCATATGATCTCATGATTTAACATTTCCTAATGAAAATAGTTCTAATTTGCTTATTTTCACACATTTTTATGAGTTTTAAACAATACCTTTGAACTATGAAAACAATCAAAATAGTGAATTTAAACTAATTACATATTACCTGTTGAAGTTCATAAATACTTATTAAAAAGCTGATATTACTTTTTTCAATATACATATTGATTGTTGGGCCGAAAGGCAACTCAAGAGGCAAGTAAATTGAGTTGCTAAGAAATTCCAAGACGTAAAATGCACTTTGTATGCAAATGTGAAGTATAGATATAAATAATTAAATTATAAATTACACTACTTTTTTTTTTTTTTTTATACATAAATTACACTACTTAAAATGACAAGGGATAGAAAGATCAAACAAATGACTTCTATGTGGTTCAGCTAACTCTCGTTTACATCTAAGCATCCAAAGCCGCTAAGTTATAGGATTCTTGACGATTTAAAATTCTCAACGTTGGGTCGTACACAACACAATATTGTAACACCGCACACCAATTCTTACTAGATGATTCCACATATAAACTTGAATTTCTCTCAATACAAAGTGTCACAAACTGTCCCCACCAACTAAAATTGATATTACAAAGAACTAACTCCTAATGAGCAATTACAAAGTTCAAGCGCTCTTAAAAATGTGAAAAACTAGACTCAAGCATGTATGATGAGTAAATAATTTAGAGATGGCAATTGGATTCAGATTGTCCATTGTCATCAATCCAAATTCGAATTCAATTCAGAATAATAACATCATTGGAAATCTAAAGGGTTGTATGTTTTTTTATTTGACTATTAAATAGTTTTAAATGTTATTGAAGACTGAACAATGATTGGCAATCTAAAGGGTCGTATGTTTTTTTATTTGACTACTGAATAGTTTTGAATATTATTGAAGACTGAACAATAATTAAAATCTTAAACTTAAAAGAACATGTTTGTTTTTTTCCTTTGAATGTCTGAATGTAACATACTAATTATTTATTTTTTCAATAGAAAACATCTAAAAATATATATTTTTATATTTATATCCTTATAACTAATAATATTTATATATTTTGTTTTAATTTATATATGTAGGTAAAAACAAGTCATTTAATAAATCTGAACCAAATTTATATATATTTCTAATTTTACATAAATCAATTTTTTATTGATAATAATAAATATAAATTATTTTAAACAATAATAATTTAAGAAAATATCAAGTTTACGTAGCTTATATATTCATTCTAAATTATAAAATATATGTTCCTAAAATTGTTGTACAAGTACAACCATAAAGATTCAAAATCCTAGTAACATATGAAAAATGATAATTTTTAGGATATCAATGAAGCTAAAATTGGAAATATGAATATTTTAGAAAGATAGTTATTGAATAAAATATTTTAATTATGATTGAGTAGTGTTCGGTGAAAAGATAGAATTGTTAACTTTTTAATTATTTTAAGTTCTTCTTTTAACAATTTTAAGTTATTTGGTCATTTAATAAAAATGACATAATAAATCCAATTTACACTCATTAAATGATAAGTTGGAAAAACAAACAACCTCCACTTATGGTTCCTTGTGACTCTCATTTTCAAATATGGGACTATGGGAGAGTATGTAACACTATTGCACTATGTGTTTGAAATAAATTGAGTATAATAAAGTTTGAATTCAGATCTAATCCAATTCTATTAGTTTGAATCCACTCAAAGAAATATCCCCATTCAAAATGCAAAAATAAAATAAAAATTTAAAGATACATATTAGAAAATATAAAATTTTAATCAACAAAATTGTGCATAAATGATTGTAAAAAAGTTTTAAAAAAATGTGATTAAATATCTCAACATCCAATTTTTCTATATATTCATATATAAACAATTATTAAAAAAAAAAAAACGTAAATTAATGTAACATTTTCTTAATAGGGTCGCGTTGCGTGCATCGGGTGTATGTGTGCATCGGGTGTATGCATACACTTGACAAAAAAATACGTGATTGCATTCTAAAATGTGTGATTGCAATTTGTTACATGTAATTACAACTAAATATATATTATTACAATCAGTAAATATGATCACATTGATCACAATTAATAAATGTAATCATATTTACAAGTTGTACTTACATATGTTTAGTTGTAATCATATATAATAAATTACAATCATACATTCTAGAATGACATCGCGCATTTTTTTTTTTTTTTTTGTTAAGTGTATGTATACACCAGGTACACATTAGAATGTGTTTTTCTAAATTATATAAAAAATGCAGTTTAAAATAAATACAATCACTGTTGGCATTAATCTAGACCCCACTATGTGTGACCAACCCAATTTGACCTTTAACTCTTTCCAATAAGATGATTTAGTATAATCATTTTTATTATTATTTAGAAGCCATACATTGTGTCATGAAATAAATAACTTCCAACAAACAAAAAATAATTTAAGTATAGTGCCGCAATCAACCGTTTTCTTCATCCATTTATTATTATTATTATTATTATTATTACTACTACTACTATTATTATGATGATGATGATGGTTGATTACGTCGAACTTCTAATAAAGAAATGTATTATGTTCCAATATACCTTCTTATTAAATGTGTCATATTTATTAATTATGATCACACATATTTAGTTATAATAATATATAATAAATTGTAATAACATATTTTAAAATATAATCACGTATTTTTTTTTTGTTTTGTTTTGTTAAGTGTATGTATACTCCAGATGTATGTTAGAATGTGCCACATATATATGCGCATTCTAAGGTATACCTGGTGCATGCATACGCTTGACAAAAAAATGTGTATTTTCATTCTAGAATGCGTGATTGTAATTTATTATATATAATTATAACTAAATATGTGTGATTATAATTAGTATATGTAATCACATTTACTGATTGTGATCAATGTGATCACATTTATTGATTGTAATCGCATATATTTAGTTGTACTCATATATAATAAATTACAATAACATATTTTAAAATGTAATCAAACTTTTTTTTTTTTTTTGTTAAGTGTATGCATACATTCGATGCACACAATGTGACTTCATATATATATATATATATATATATGGCACATTCTAAGGTGCACCCAGTATAGGCATACACTTAACAAAAAAAAAAAGCGTGATTGCATTCTAGATGATGTGATTGTAATTTATTATATATGATTATAACTAAAAATGTATGATTATAATTAGTTAATGTAATCATATTTACAGATTATAATCACATATATTTAATTGTACTCACATATAATAAATTGTAATAATATATTTTAAAATGCTATCACATATTTTTTTGTTATATGTATGCATACACTTGGCGCACATAATGCGACCCCTATATATATATATATATAGCTATATAAATGTTCGAAATCCACAAACCAATCCTACCGTCAGTTAAATTTTTTTCGAATATTTCCTAGGATTCATTCACCACGTAAGCAAAACTCAAATTGGAGAAGAGTATGTTCCATGGTTCCCTTTATTGGAACTCTATTTCTATTTACTTTTGTTTCTAATTACTCAAGAACTCTTTTACATTGGAAAATCACACAGTTAGGTCATGGGGAGTTAGCCACACGAATGAGATAAATACTAACATTGCTTTAGCTTTGCTCATGTTAGTAACATATTTCAATACAGGTCTTTCTAAAAAGGGATTAGGTTATTTCAGTAAATATATTCAACCAACTCCAATTCTTTTACCCATTAATAGTTTAGAAGATTTCACAAAACCTTATGTATATATATATGATACATTCTAGTATGCATTTGGGGTATGCATACACTTGACAAAAAATACGTGATTGCATTTTAAAATATATATTTTTGATTTATTATATATGATTACAACTAAACATGTGTGACTACATTCAATAAATTTTATCTTATGCATCACATTTACTAATTGTAATAATATATATTTGATATAATCACATATAATATATTACTATTGAGTTATATTTTCTTGTCATGGGTTGGGTCCACTCAGGATGATCTAAACCTGACCTGATGTCCAAGTCATATTTGGATAATATTGGTGGAAGTTACAAAACACAAAGAACTATTTTTTTTAGTTTCTTGATGCTTTGTAGTTAAGGCCAAGATGTGGCCATTGCACACGGTTCTGTGTGTCCAAGTAGTGCATAAAAAGGGCCAGAGAAACAGTGCACTGCATTGTGAGCAAACATCACATGCACAAGTTGACAAAATAATGAGACTGTACATGAAATGATGTTTTTGTTCTATTTGTGCCAATCCAACCAGATTAGAAAATACATGCCAAGTTAAGTCACACTATAATTTGAGGGTTTGGACCTATAATCAGTGGTCGAACTCTAACCAGTTGAACAATCCAAAATCCAGATGATTTCTACTATGTGAAATAGGTATGCTTTCGATTTTGTTTTACACTTTTAATGATTTTCATACTATAATAATTATTTTTTAATTACAATCACACTTATTAAAATGCAATCATGTAAGATCATATTTACTAATATAGTCACACATGTTTTGTAACAGCCCGTCCTTTCTGTCTTGGGTTTGAATCAGCCTGATTAGGGCTTGCCTTGGGCGGCTAGGGCCCGACCCCTTGGCATGTACTGTCTTCCTGCCTTCTGGGGGTTTTCTATGCCTTCCATACCTCTTGAACACATGACTAAGGGTTTATAGTCAAGTGAGAAGTAAGGTATATACCAACTGAGCTAGGTGCCAGGTGGTTGGGCCTTAGCCGCTTGAGGGCAAGTCCCAACCTGGCTGACCCATGCCCAAGACAAAAGGGACGGACTATTACATGTTTTGTCTATTGATTGTAATTATACTTATTTAATTGTAATTACATATAATAAATTACAATAATAGA